>JAVIAB010000051.1:131339944-131987506 GCA_032433765.1 Megaustenia siamemsis | reverse complement strand
AGATCAACACATAAGCTCTGAAATTCCACAGTAATCACGTGGTGTTGATACTTAAATGAGCTTCAGATGTTAGATTAATAACGATTATCAAGAAGAAGCAATTAGAATGGGGGAAACACCAACAACATTGTTTAGTTCCACTTAGACGCATTCAGTGAAACTTTACTCGATTACTTTACATCGTACGATTGTTAATAATTAAAAGTGTGGTTACAATTGTAAAATCTAACCACTTGCACGCCTTCAAGAAAGTTTAATTTTGTAATGAAACAAATCAGAAATAAATTGGAGTTTCAAACAGTCTCAATTTTGTACGACAGAGCATCTAATGTGCTATTTGTATCTGTTCACTTCCGTCGAAAAAAACATTTAATTGATTTTATCCAATGACATTTAATTGATTTTACCCAATATCATTTAAATGATTTTAACCAGTGACATTTAATTGATGTTACCCAATGACATTTTATTCATTTTACTCAGTGACATTTAATTCAATTTACTCGATGACATTTAATTGATTTTACCCAATATCATTTAAATGATTTTAACCAGTGACATTTAATTGATGTTACCCAATGGCATTTTATTCATTTTACTCAATGATATTTAATGTATTTTACTCCAATACATTTAATTTATTTTACCCAATGACATTTAATTCAATTTACTCAGTGACATTTATTTCAATTTACTCTATGACATTTAATTTATTATACTCGATGACATTGAATTTATTTTACTCAATGACATTTAATTTATTTTACCCAATGACATTTAATTTTACTAAGCGACTTTTGATTTCTACCCTCTTGAAACAGCACACAACGTTTGAGCAGAAGGATGTCCTCATTATGTTTCAGTTTCCACATTTGAAATCCAATACTTATAGAGATATATTCTATTCTTTCTTCTTCTTCTACCTTTTAAGCTCCCAGTGGAGCATAGGTCTTCAACAAACACTTTCCAAGTCGTTCTGTTTTTTGCCATTCTTTTAAGATCATTCCATGTCTTTCCCATCATCTTCATCTCTGCTTATATCTGTCTTCTCCAAGAATTCCTTGGTCTTCCTCTTTGTCTTTTTCCCTGGGGATTCCAAAAAAGGGCCTGTTGTGTAATATTCTCAGTTGGCTTCCGTAGTGTGTGTCCTATCCAGCGCCATCGTCTTCGCTGTATCTCTTTATCCACTGGTACATTTCCATAATTCTATGTTAGTGATTTTGTTCTGCCATTTCCTTCCTTTTATTCTGCGTAAGCATCCATTAATGAAAGTCTGTATCTTCGTGATTGTCAATTTTGTTGTTCTCCATGTTTCACAGCCATATAATAGGACCGACTTAACATTTGAGTTGAAAATTTTTATTTTTGTATTTAACCTAATTTCTTTGGATTTCCATATGTTTTCCAGTGCAATGAAAGCTCCTCTTGCTTTTGATATCCTTATTTTGGTATCATTTTCTGTTCCTCCCTCTTTATCTATATTACTGCCCAGATATATGTAAGATTGTACGTCTAGTAGAGGTATTTCTCATAGTTTTATTTGGTTATTGCCAACTGTATTAATTCTCATAATGTTGGTCTTTTCTCTATTAATCTTCCGTCCTAGCTGTTGTGATCTCTCATCAAGTATGCTCATTTTATCCTGCATCTGTTGATGGCTGTTTAATAGGAGAGCTATGTCATCAGCAAAGTCTAAATCATCAAGTTGTTTGGTCAGTGACCACTGGATCCCATTTCTGTTGTTTTGAGTTATTTTCATAATCCAATCTATGGCCAGTAGAAAGAGAAATGGAGACTGAAGGCATCCCTGCCTTACTCCTGTTCTTTTTTCTAATGCTTCTGTAAGCTGTCCTTCGTACACCACACTACATTTAATTCCTTCATACATTGTTTTTATCAGGTTAATAAACTTTATGAGGATTCCGTAATGACTCAGCAACTTCCAAAGCATTCTTCGTTCTAAACTTTGTTCAACTATTATACGTAGAGTAGTTATTATTTGATCAGCACATGATCTGTTCTTCCTAAAACCTGCTTGTTCATCTCTCAACTGTTTCTCTATAGCCTCTTTAAGTTTCTCCAGAATGATTCTGCTTAATATTTTTCCTGGCACTGATAGCATTATAATTCCATTATAATGTGTGCACTCCTGTAAACTTCCTTTCTTTGGTAGTTTGATCATATAACCATCTTTCAAGTCTTTAGATATTTCTTCTCTCTCCCAATTTTTTTCTAATAGATTATGTAGCATCTTGGTAGAGGTGTTAATATATGCTTTGATGGCTTCCGAAGGAATTTCATCTGGTCCTGTGGCTTTACTATTTTTTAATAGTTTGATTGCTTAATAATTCAGAAATAATTCATTATTTCTTCTTTGCTTGGTTTTCCACAGTTAACGTGTAACTCTTCTTCTGCTGGTAGTATATCTGGAGGATTATTTGAGCCGGGTCTGTTCAAAAGTTCTTCAAAGTGCTCTTTCCATCTCTCTATTTGTTCCCTTATATTACTATGCAGGTTTCATTTCTTATCTTTAATAAAGGCATTGATCTATTTGTATTTTCCACTTATTGGTTATTATTGGTTATTGGTTATGGAAGGCCTCGCTCTCACAGCAAACGAATTAAAATCCATAATTGCTCAACCGCCCGTGCCAGTGGAATCATCCGAATTACTAACTCATATCCCAAACAAAGAAAGGTAACTGTAGTCCCCATCGTAGCAGTCTCAGCACACGCCAAAAGACATAAGGCGAAACCGCGCAGAAAGTGAACACAGCCAACTGTTCCCCGTCATACGGTATCATCATTCATCGTAAACAAGCGGGATATCGAAGCAGGATCAAAACGGATGAGACACACAGCTCACAGTGTGCACAGAGCACTTAACTCAGTAGCTCCTGCAACAAGCCGGACTATGAATATGAAGAAACTGCAAGAAGGAACACTTTTCAGACATAGCCTTCAATGGTTCCTGCCGCCTATCCACCATATACCATGGGAATTTACGTCCTCCCGAAAATGTTGATCGTCGTAGCACTTGATGATGTTAGGCCATCATTGATGACTCCAATTCCAAACATATAGACACACAGTGGTGGTAAGTTATCATTTCCAATCCAACAGAAGCCACATGACCTGTAGTTAGTAAAAACACAATTGATGATGTTCTCCGCTCCCTTCTTGTAACTGCCGCCACACGATTCTGATGTCTCATTAACTTGGACATCATTCAAGAACAATGTCAGATTAACATTCCATAGATATGGCTTTGCTGATGAAGTGCTTGGTGCAACAGTTGTATCAATCATACTGGATGCTCCTGGTCTGTGGTCATTAATATCACAGACGGCACATGATGTTGTTATATTCAGAATTTCTTTCTGGGGTGTAAATATGTGGCACACACGTGGAGAGTGGTTTGGGGTACTTCTCACTTCTTTGTTCACCTATGTGTAAGCTTACTGTGTCTTGGCTTTATTACTTCGCGTTTTGCTTTTGTTTATGTCTGCTTTCTTGTTCTTTCTTTCTTTAATTGTATCCAGGGTCTCTGCTGTCATCCATGCCTTATTCTGGCGTTCTCTTTTCCCCAGTGTTACTTCGCATGTCTCTTTCCATATATCTTTTACCCGTTTCCAATGATCTTCTATATTTATTGTACTTTCTAGTTTGTTGGAGGACTTGGTATTTGTTTGATATTGTGACTGCGAATGTATCTTTAATTCCTTGTTCTTTAAGAAACCCTACATTGAAATACTTTCTACCCTTATTCGGTGTAGTAAACCTTTTTAGTTTAATTTTAAGTTTGGCCATCAGAAGATGATGATCCGAAGCTACATCTGTCCCTCTATATACTTTTACATCCTGTAAGGATGACTTAAACTTATTATTAATACATATGTGATCAATTTGATTTTTCGTTCTATGATCTGGTGACACCCATGTAGCTTTGTGTATTCTTTTATGTTGGAATATTGTTCCTCCTAGGCTCACTTGATTAAGGGCGCAGAAACTCATAAATATCTCTCCATTCTCGTTTATATCTCCAAGTCCCGTGTTTCCTCATAATCTCTTGGAAGCCTCTGTTGTCTGATCCTACTTTAGCATTTAGATCTCCCGTCAAGATCTTCTATTCTTTGATCACGTTATAATAAACTTGTACTGTCATTGACTGTGTCAGTGTCCGGGTACAATAAGGTATGTCCATGTTTACGATGTCTAGAAAGTGTGAATGTTGTAGTTTAATTAGAACGTGTGTGTCGGTGACAACGCTTGAGTCGATTAGCGCTCTTTAGATAAGAAATAACTTCAAACTGTGAATTCCACGATGAGGGGCAAAACAATCATAGTACAGCATAGTTTCGCTGTGTTTAATTAATGACTTAAAGAAGATATTAAATTATATGATTATTGTGATGTTTCCCCATGTAATGAAGAAAATCTAGAGGGGTGGCTGAAAGTGATAAATTGGCATCATATTCAGATTTTGATTACAAGAGAAACATGATTTCCTTTTATGGGAACTTTTGCAGATCCTGTCCATTTTTACCAACACTGTTATGTTAAAAATATTTCGTTGTGCTAGATTTTGATGTGCCATTAAGGATCAGAAACATATTTTTTTGAGTGTGGAAAAGACAGTTGAAAAAACCGTGAAGTCTATAAATAGTGTCAGTGTTTTATCTTGTCAAGAACGTGTATAACTTCTGTCATATCTTGTTGTATAGGATTATGGTATTGGTGTCTGCATTTTTCCTGATCAGGTAGAACTATAAATTATGTGGTCAGCATCTTAACAGGCCGCCGTGTTTTCTTAGAGGTACCTCTGGTGACCATTATTATAAAATAGATCGATCTCTCAGTTCTTCTTGGTGTCTTCTTCCCTTGATCATCAGTTTTCCCTACAATTTTCATGTCTTCTTTCTTAAGTATTTGTTAAATGAATCATGTCGTTCTTTTAATTTTTGTCTTTATTGCTTCTTGAAATACGTATGTTAAATGAAATTAGTGTTTAAAACAAACAAATAAGATAAAAAATATATATAAAAACATTAATTGGTACAAAGTTGAAAAAAATTGTCGAGTTTTTCAATTCGCAAACAACCACAAACAAGTAGTCCTGTGTCTCTATACCCCAAACGACTTTTGTAACGTGAATTTACCGGAATGTTTTGTTAATTGACAGCAATGAGAAGATACAAAACCATAATTGCAAACTATTCCTAGCACAGTCATGGTAGCAAATTGCGAAAAGAGTCACAATGTTTTGTGATACTGAAATGTTTGTCATCCTATGCATTCGACTGCCATTAAGTTATAGCAACGGTGGGATCCAAAACCTGCTAGTTCTATGATGCCGACGTTAGGCCGGTGAGATAACAATATGGAAACAATAGCAATTGTGGGAATACTTGAATAATGGGAAATGGAGGATTCATGTAGTAAAAGCGGTTTGAGAGTGGAGGCATGACATTGTTAAACGTGGGTTATTGTACAGTGTAAAGGGTGGGTTATTGTACAGTATAATGAGTGGATTAGTGCACATAGTAAAATGTGGATGGATGGAAAATGTGAATAACTGCAGTGTGTTGGGTGTGAATTAGTGCAGGTTGTTGGATGAGAATTAGTGCAGGGTGTTGGATTTCAATTAGTGCAGGGTGTTGGATGTGAATTAGTGCAGATTGTTGGTTGTGAATTAGTGCAGGATGTTGGATGTGAATTAGTGCAGGGTGTTGGATGTGGAATAGTGCAGGGTGTTGGATGTGAAATAGTGCAGGGTGTTGGATGTGAATTAGTGCAGGGTGTTGGATGTGAATTAGTGCAGGGTGTTGGATGTGAATTAGTGCAGGGTGTTGGATTTCAATTAGTGCAGGGTGTTGCATGTGAATTAGTGCAGGGTGTTGCATGTGAATTAGTGCAGGGTGTTGCATGTGAATTAGTGCAGGGAGTCGAAAGTGAATTCGTGAAGAGTGTTGAAAGTCAATTTGTGTAGAGCGTTGGAAGTGAATTAGTGCACATTTTGGAAAGTTTATTAGTGTACAATAGTAAACCTGTGATGGGTAAATAATTTAAAGCTTATGCAGCGATAGACTTAAAACATAATAATTGTATGTAGATTGCTATAATCTTTGAAAGCTGCATCTTTAAATAGAGATTCGATGCTTTGACGGTCTTTCAGTTTAGTCTATAGTGATGATATTTTGAGTACACACGACAGAATTTAATTTTGTTTGTATTTTATTTTGTTCCCTTCTTGCTTCACGCCAGCTTCAAATTAGCAATCTCTTGGTATTGCACCATTTTTCGTGCCAGCGCTGACAGCATATCATGGTAACGTATCAAGCAGTAGTTCTCAAACTGTGTAATGTGGGCAAGGTTCTTGACACCAGCAGAGCTGAAAGCTGTCAGTGACTCATAGCTGATGGATTTCGACAGGATCTGTGAAACAGAACCATCCAGACCAAACCACACCTCTTCTTGGTGACTCTAGAAACAGACTAACCAGTTTAGTCTGGGCAAGTGTGAAGGGACCTAAGAGGGAAGACAATCCCGTACTCTGAGGAAATGAAAAAAAATTATAGAAAAAAAAACAGTATGGTTAAAGTTTCACGTAAAAAGTGGACAACACAAACCCGAACGACGTTTCAACGCAATAAGCCTTCAACGGGAGCAAATATACAACGCACGTACAAATATGTAATTTAAAAAGAAATTAATAAATCTGGTATCCAACAATGACGTACTGAATTTGTTGGACCGAAAGGCACAAATATCACAGTTCTACTGCAAACTTCAAGGCAATGCATCTGCACCCACTTAAAGTCCTTCTGATGACGAATGACGTCATGATGAAGAGGTCAATCATTTCCTTCTTTTAGCAGTGATCAGGTGAACTCCAGGAAGAGAAAGAAATTGAGCAGTAAATGGAATACCTTCCTGCGGGTTTAGACTTGTTTTGTGCTGTCATAGATCTCAAGATAACAATTGTTTTGTTGCCAGCCCACACTCGCAGAAACCTTTGTTATGGTTATGGAAGGCCACGGTATCATTGCAAACGAATAAAAATCCATAATTGCTCAACTGTTTCTGCCAGTGGAATCATACGAATTACTATTTTTATCTCCCGAATAAAGAAAGGTAGATGCAGTCCCCATCATAGCAGTCTCAGCACACGCCAAAAGACATAAGGCGAAACCGCACAGAAAGTGACACAGCCATCTGTTCCCCGTCGTACAATATCATCATTTATCATAATCGTTTCGGAATATCGAAACACGATCAAAACGAATGAGACGCAGAGCTCACGGTGTGCACAGAGCACTTAACTCTGTAGCTCCGGCAGCAAGCCGGACTTGGAATATGAGGAAACTGCAACAAGGAACACTTTTCAGACACAGCCTTTAACGGTTCCTGTCGTCTATCCGCCATTTTAACCGGAAGAATCTCGCAGAAACCGATGAATTTTAACCTTAAAACAATACTTTATTTGAAACAATACACGTTGGTTTCTTACATTCTACTTTCTCATACTATTTTCTCTTGTTCTATTTCACGTACTCACAATTGCTCTCATCTCTCTCTCTCTCTCTCTCTCTCTCTCTCTCTCTCTCTGTCTGTTACTTTGTTATCACATAGTCTTACTCTCTCTTTTCTATTTCGCATTACATCTCCCGGTTTATATTTCTTCCTATTGTCCCCTCGCTATACTTTTCAATCGTTTTTTTTCTGTCTCTCTCTCTCTCTCTCTCTCTCTCTCTCTCTCTCTCTCTCTCTCTCTGTCTTTCTGTCTCTCCATATAAATGACTGCTTCAGACTAATTTAACCGATTCATCATTCTATCAAATCGAAACGTGAAATTATATACACATACAAGCATTTCGTGATCCTGTAGGGAAAACCCCCCACATTGTATGCACTTAATTAAAGACATTCGTTACATGCACCGTTGTCTGCGAGGCAGTTATCGAGGCGGTAGTTGAATTGTTCCACAAAACTCGAGTCGTCTGCATGTCCCCCCATATGCACAAGTTTTTCCTTGGAAACAACGCAAGAGAGTTCATCGCGACTCTTAATTTATTCCTTTATTGATGTCATCCTTGTGCATGGGCAGTTAAACGTTATCACGCAAACACACACATTTGATATATTTATTTTCTTCATGTGTTTTGTCTTCATGAAATGCATTGAATTTGTTTGTTTCATTAACAGTTTATATATACATGTCTTTTTTCTTTAAAAAAATTAATAAAATATGTACCTTAAGACCTTTAGTCTTAAAACTAAAAATGACAAGAGAACTACTAAACACAATTCAAACACGACAAATGAGATTTTTGGGCCATGTTAAAGACACAACAGCCTACTAAAAGTAATCCTGGATGGGAAAATACAAGGTAACAGAGGCAGACCAAGACTAGCATGGACGAGTAACATTAAAAAATAGACAAATCAGTCTATGACAACCTGCACCATCAAAGCAAGAGACAGAGCAGAATGGCGCTCCATGGTAGCCAACCTTCGTTGCGGAGATGGCACTCGATGATGATGACGTACCTTAGCTCTAACTATTCCATCATATAAGAAAAGGAAAACGATATATCTGGTTTCTGAATCTTTGGTGTACTTAATGTTGTCGATTGGATGTTACATTTAACAACTTATATATTGATATTGAAGGTTTTTATTCTTGAAAGAACGTTTGCAATTATTCAAGCATCGCGTTTTATAAAAGGAGATAAGTTTAGCATACAGAGTGTCTGAAGCTTTTGAGTACTTGCATTACCATGGATGTTGTATTGGTCATGAAGATCATGTAGTAAGTAAATTGTGAATTCCATCGACCGTTACAGCCTTAAACGTTACTTGATCACGTTCTGGACAGGCTAGCAGAGAGAAAAAAAAACACCTCGCTTTGTTTATAAAACATAATTCAAACAGGCAATGTGTAATTTATGAGGTTCGGTGATTTTACCCATAAAACACTTTTAAAATGTTTGAAATCAAATTAGAGTTTTCAATAATGATTTTCATATTGAATTTGTTATATTGGTCACGTCATCTTCACGAATTTGTTCCTTGCTCTTCAAGTCGGTTGCTAATTACCTGTCTTTTGGGAATCAGGATTTATTCTAAGTATTGACAATACAAGAAAACTCGAGGAAGATACTGTGCAATCCATTTTTGGCAATAGGAACAAGAAAAAGAGTTCTTAAATGTTATGTAGAGCCAGTCTTAACATATGGATGTGAATCATGGACAATAGGACAACGAAACAAGAAAATCACTGGAGGCTGTAGAAATGTGGGTTTACAGAAGAATGCTAATACCATTGACAGCTAAGAAGAGTATTGAATACGTTCTGAAAGTGGTCAAAGCAAAGAGATAATTAATTTCTAATATTAGGAAGAAATAATCATCATTGTTTTGCCCTATAATGAGAAGCGAACACCTGGAATATATTGTGACATCTGGGAAAGTTGAGGGACGAATAGATGAAGGGAAGCAAAAAGAAAAGGTATCAGACAGCTTAAGAGAATGGCTTGGCAGAAGGTCAACAACATAAATGATGAATAACTGTCGAGATCGAGAGTTGTGGAGACACATGATCACCTACGCCAGCAGGCATGGTACTTAATGATGATGATGTTGACAAAACATTGGGGAGAACCAACCAGCTTGAATGTAATCAGTGTACTCTACTCGTGGGCTTCATTTGTACAGAAGTTTTTCTAGTGTTATAACTAGGCTCATATGGGATAAACATCGTTCACGCTCAGAAGTAAAAATGGCGATGATACTGTTTGTTAGCTGCAGAGGTGCAGCTGGCATTGTCTTCTTTGTCAGGAATTCATAGGAACCTTTTACCCACCGAATTTCTGGAATTCTAAGCCTATTAGACAAACTCCAGCCTCATAGACAAACTCAATCCTCTTAGACAAACTCAAGCCTCTTAGACAAACTCAAGCCTCTTAGACAAACTCAATCCTCTTAGACAAACTCAAGCCTCTTAGACAAACTCAATCCTCTTAGACAAACTCAATCCTCTTAGACAAACACAAGCCTCTTAGACAAACTCAAGCCTCTTAGACAAACTCAAGCCTCTTAGACAAACTCAAGCCTCTTAGACAAACTCAAGTCTCTTAGACAAACACAAGCCTCTTAGGCAAATACAATCCTCTTAGGCAAACACAATCCTCTTCGACAAACTCAATCATCTTAGACAAACACAAGCCTCTTAGACAAGCTCTCACCAAAAGTAACATTGTCCTTTCTAGCATATCTCACTTCTTTAAACAGTTGGCGATTGGTTACTTAAAGCGGCCACAACATATCGTAGGTTGACGAGAACGATTCACATTTATTGATCAATCAGTTATCTACTCTCTTTTCGTTAAAGTCAATCCTTTAAATTTCACATTTTCAAAATGCTTCAACATCGCCGGGATAAATGGACTACTATTTACTACCTTCAAAAAGCTAAAATACTGTTTCAAGCGAAGATCAAAAGGTTGCTATCACTTTGTCGTTCCACTCGACATCCAGGCAGTTCAGTATCGATCTCTGCGAACAGTAATTTATTTGAATCACTAGCTTGTCTTCAACACCCATCGGTGGCTAATGTTCATTTACTTTTAAAATATATCGCAAGACTGTTGAGATCACAACAATTATTTCGGCCGAAAATAAGTATCTGTATACATAGACATCTATCTAAGCCGCTATCGTAAATACGATGTTGTTAATGAAACGTAGACCTGATACAAAGAGATAATAACCGAATAGCAAAGCAGGCCCTCATATGGGAAACAACAGGTAAGAGAAAAAGAGGAAGACCCAGGGAGACACTGAGAAGAACATAGATGAGAGAGGCAAGAGCAACAGGATTCGGCTCCCTCAATGAGATAGAGCTGCTTGCACAGAACAGAGACAAATGGCGAGATTTGATAAAAAAATCTTTAAAAGAAAACTGCTAGAACAAAAATTCAGATATGAGAAGGTGTATCTTGGTCTACGCCCTACGGGCCGGCAACGGCTCGAAAGGTCAATAGATAGATGGATACATAGACAATCATACACACACACCCAAATACAATAATTATATACACACACATACTTACACGAGTTATATATGTCAGAAATAAATCAAAAGAAGACTGACAATATTATGTAGAAATAAAATACCATGAGGAACATATGACCTAGCAAAACATATGACCTAGCAAAACATATGACCAGCAAAACATATGACCTAGCAAAACATATGACCTAGCAAAACATATGACCTAGCAAAACATATGACCAGCAAAACATATGACCAGCAAAACATATGACCAGCAAAACATATGACCAGCAAAACATATGACCTAGCAAAACATATGTCCAGCAAAACATATGACCAGCAAAACATATGACCAGCAAAACATATGACCTAGCAAAACATATGACCAGCAAAACATATGACCTAGCAAAACATATGACCAGCAAAACATATGACCTAGCAAAACATATGACCTAGCAAAACATATGACCTAGCAAAACATATGACCAGCAAAACAGTAAAAATATTGAGTCTGCATTTTTCAATAAAAATGCAGATGGATATGAATAATGGGCATTCGCGCAAACAATAATATAGAAATTTATTTATTCGATGCAAAATGCTACAGAACAAATATCAGAATAGCTTGGATAATATAAAGGTTTAAAAATAGAAACTTTAAAAACACTGAACATTGTCGTGAACTGTCTTATAAAGAATGCATCTTACACAGGAATTGTTCCGGTCACATTAATAGGCACGGTGACATGGAAGTAACAATATGGAAGACATGGTTCCAACCAGATAAGGGTAGATTAAGACGGTGGTTTCAAGACTTCTTGCCTTGACAATAGGAGTAAGTTAGAGGTCAAGTACATGTGTGTGTGTGTGAGAGAGAGAGAGAGAGAGAGAGAGAGAGAGAGAGAGAGAGAAATTCCATCACACAAGCAGCGATGAGAGCAATATTCTGGAGTCAAGAACATTTGACAAGATGATGAGATGAAATAATTATAAAATAAAAATTAAACAGAAACATAGACGCTAAAATAAGAAAGCAGATTGAAATTAAACCCATGAAAAGTAGATTATTTTTAAAAAGTGAACAATTGTTAACACACAGAAGAAACAAGAAACAATACAATTAAGTTTTTTTTTTTTTTAACAGCTGAAATTTAAGAGGGAGCTTTTTAACAGATTTCGAACAAAACAAATTAAATGAAATTGTTGAAACTCATGAAGAGAGTATAACTTACTGAAAGTCATCTTTAAGAGGAGTAATACACGAAGGAGATGCAGACAAAAAAGACTAAATTGGAATGGTAACGTCAGAAAACGGACAGAAGAATTTATGACAGCTTATACCATTAAGACAAAAGAAAGAGTGAAAAAAAACCGAATTGTTGCAGCCAACCTTTGCTGCAGTGTCAGCATATGGATATGAATTTGGAAATCCACCGAGACTTTAGATAGGAAATTAAATGCCGTTGAAAGCAAATGTCTTCATAAGATCCTCAACATAAGCTGGAAAGAACACATTTAAAATGAACAGATAAGATACGAATCAAAACAAGATTACGTCTCGAACTTTATAGAAGGAAGGGTTTATAAATACATCGGTCATGTGGTGAGAATGAATGAAGAAAGACTTCCCTGTCAACTAGAAAGTGGAAACCATTTGGTAAAAGAAAACAAGGTAGATCATGAAAATCTCTATGCATAACAAATAACAATTAATAGGAAAGACTCAGCCATGGAACTAAGAAACAACCATGAACTACCAGCAGATCGTCAATTGTGGAGACTATGACATCCACTCTATGTGTTGTCTTCGGCCCGAGAGGAAAATGAATGAATTAAAACTTTTATGCGGAAACGTCACAAGACAATAATAGATAAAATAGCAACGAATGTTTTAAGACAAGAACAAGAAAAATATGCAATAGCTACATATATGTCACAATAGACTTCGCAGAAACTTCATCATCATCATGATGTGCCATACCGGTTGGCGTAGACGGTCATGTCCTTCCACAATCTTCTTTCCACAGCGCATCGTATCAGTTTTGATGTCTGTTTTCCATGCCATAACACCAAGCTATCTAGTATTTTCTCTCTTTGTCGTCTGCAATCTCTCTTTCCCTGTATTTTGCCACTTGTAACCAGGTATTCCAACTTTCCTCTTTTCATGATGTGCCCGAAAAATGTTGACTGTTTCTTTCTGATGCTCCTTATGAGCTCCCTTTTTTGCGTTGGCCTCTGAGAATTTCCTCGTTGAACATTTTAGCTATCCAATGAACTTTCAACATTTTTCTGAGACATCACATCACTGTGGCCTCTAATCGTCTTTTCATTTGTTTGTTTACTGTCCATAATACCCTACAGGATTTCCTCTATATAGTACTGATGAACTCTTGCACAAGACGCTTTTCATTTTCTTAAATGCTATTTTGGCCTGAGCTATTCAGCTTTTTATTTCCATGGTGCATCTTCCATCTGATGTTACTACTGTACCCAAGTATTTGAAGCGTTGTACTTGTTTCAGATTTGTCGACACTTAATAACAGCTCCATTAATGTTAAAATGTGTTGTTTGCTTTTGAGCTATGACTGTTTTATTTAAAATAAAAGTGGGAAGGAGGTACAATTCTGTTAACCTTCAGATGGAACAAAACGGGGAAATATTAACCCATGAAGAAGATTAAAACGATAAATATTAATATAAATATGATTAAATGAAGAAATATTAATCCATAAATAAAATTATTAAATAGAGAAAGATTGATCCACAAACAATATTAAATCGAGAACACACAAAAATGGAACACAATAGTGTTTTTTTTTAATTAATCCACAAATGAGAAGAAATGGAGAAAAATAAAATGAACAAATGAACATAACAAAACAGTGTACAATAAAGTTTGTGAATAACGACATACACAAATAATGATACTTCTATCATTTAAATGTCCCTATCAATATCATCATGTATTCTACCTGATGGCGTGAAGTACGTTTTTTTTTTCCACTGCTGTCTATCAATTTTACTGCTAATTTCCTACCATTTCAATTTCCTGACGTATCTCATTGTTTACTCATCTTTGCTTCCCTCAATACGATCATTCGAAATGAACGACAAAATTTTCAGTTATGCACACTCAATTGTATGTATGACCTTTGGCGTCTTGACAGACAGTTGGTAGCAATGAAATCATGAATAAGTCCGTAGTTTGGTAAAATATTAATGTCTTAACCTGGATGCTAATTTTGTTGAACATCTTCTCTAGTAGCCGAATCTGCCAATATTAAATAGACAGACACTCTTATACCACACAAGTAATATCACTGTTTCAGATATTTTGTTTGCTCGTCGTCTCCATTTATCTACCTTCTTCTAAGAGAATAATTATATTTTTGTTTAAAAAAAAATATTCTTTTAGTAATTAATCAAAGTCCTTCAGGCCCCTTTTTGGAGCATACCCCACAGACACGCTTTCTCCACAGATCCCTGTTTTTAGGACATCTTCTGTCTACTACAGCTCTCCAGTATAGACCAATGTTTTTAAATGTTTCCGTGACTTCTCCTTGTATTCCTGGCTTTACCTTCACATGTTAGTACCATAACAGTCCCTGTCTTACTATGTTGGAATCCATGATGGCCGCCCAATCAAATAAGGTTCAGGACTGGTGGCATTTTGCTTCTGTATGTTTTCAAATGTTTCGGAAACAGCGGTTTGCGAGTCGAATTCATGTGATCACAAAGTCAACATAGTTGTGGCGACTACGCTTCGAGATACGTACGATAGGCGACTGACCGTTGATTGAAATTAAATGGTTTCAGGCATGAGCCTTGCCCAAGGGCGGAATATGTCATCGTTTTCCACAGCAAATTCGCCACCAGCTGGGCTGCGGGCGGATTAAATGTTTCACCGAAGTTGAGGTCTGACTTCATTTTTTAGGAGAGCCATTTTTGGGGCACGCTCACTGACCACGAGGTCTTACTTCATTTGTTGGGACAGCAATTCTTGGGGCACGCTCACTGACCACGAGGTCTGACTTCATTTGTTGAATTCTTGGGGCACGCTCACTGACCACGAGGTCTGACTTCATTTGTTGCGACAGCAATTCTTGGGGCACGCTCACTGACCACGAGATCTGATTTTTGTTGTTGCGACAACGATTCTTGGGGCACGCTCACTGACCACGAGGTCTGATTTTTGTTGTTGCGACAACGATTCTTGGGGCACGCTCACTGACCACGAGGTCTGATTTTTGTTGTTGCGACAGCGATTCTTGGGGCACGCTCACTGACCACGAGGTCTGACTTCATTTGTTGCGACAACGATTCTTGGGGCATGCTCACTGGTCATGAAGTCTACATAAATTTAGCACAGGCCCATGAAGGTCGTTCTGCCCGCGACGTTTGCACCCAGAGTTTGCATCATGAGCTGCACACATCTTCATTCAAAACGCACGCAACACGCTCACTAGAACATCATAAACGATCAGGATGTACACTTTGATGGTTACTGAAACGGATGTTAAGCAGATATTTGAATGTCCCTCCTGCAGTGACTCCATTCCGTTCTAAAGTCTTTCTTAGTGCATGCCCAGTTCCTCGGTGGTAGCCTAGTTGGGACAACCACCCGGCTGGGCTACCGACTTTCGGACAACCCGTGTTTGATTCCCACCGGAACCAGTGTGATTATACACGTGATTGGAAAAGAAATATCCCCGCGGTCGACCCAGCCGCTGGCAGAAATGGGTACCAGGGTAGTACTCTGGCAAGGTGAGGAATGTCGCCTTACATGGTGAGTTTCGATGCTTGAAACGACACTGTCCAGAAGTCTCCGAACACTTCTGGATTGGCGACTGAGCACATATGAATGAAAACTCGCGTGCTAAGACGCCGATTCAAGTCTCGTACTTTACCTTTACTTTTACTAGTTCATCTGCATTTTCTATTGAAGAATGGAGTAATCAATTTGCTGGTTTGTGCTTTTATAGCCTGAGGAATCATTTTACAGAAACAGTTCATCCATCTCCTTAGTCGCCTCTTACGACATGCGGGGGTAATGAAAGATATTCGACTGAAATTATGACATGCATGAAAGACCGAGAGAGAAGGTCGCCTACGCCAACTTGCGTGACACCTGGTGATGAAGATGATGTTGATGATTTATTCTTTTCTCCTATGGCCATGATAATGGCACTAGTAGCCACACGTGAATCTATTAGAGCTAGTGCACTTATATTATAAGTTAGAGAACACTTATATTAAAGTTAGAGAAGACTTATATTAAAGTAATAAGACACTTATATGAGTGTTAAAGAGCACATACATATTAAAGTTAAAGGTCACTTATATTAAAGTAAGAGAACGCTCATATTAAAGTGAGAGGAAATATACATATTAAAGCTATAAGTCGACAGTATATATTAAAGCTATAGGACACATATATTAAAGCTATAGGATACACATATATTAAAGCTATAGGACACACATATATTAAAGCTATAGGACACACACACACATATTAAAGCTATAGGACACACACATATTAAAGCTATAGGACACACATATATTAAAGCTATAGGACACACATATATTAAAGCTATAGGACACACACACACATATTAAAGCTATAGGACACCACATATATTAAAGCTATATGACACACACATATATATTAAAGCTATAGGACACACATATATTAAAGCTATAGGATACACACGTATATTAAAGCTATAGGACACACACACATATATTAAAGCTATAGGACACACACACATATATTAAAGCTATAGGACACACACATATATTAAAGCTATAGGACACGCACATATATTAAAGCTATAGGACACGCACATATATTAAAGCTATAGGACACACACACATATTATTGCTATGGGACACGCACACATTAAAGTTATAGGACACACACACATTAAAGTTATAGGACACACACACATATTAAAAGAAAAGTTGACACTTAAACTAAAGAAAAGTTGACACTTAAACTAAAGAAAAGTTGACACTTAAACTAAAGAAAAGTTGACACTTAAACTAAAGAAAAGTTGACACTTAAACTAAAGAAAAGTTGACACTTAAATTAAAGAAAATTTGACACTTAAACTAAAGAAAAGTTGACACTTAAACTAAAGAAAAGTTGACACTTAAACTAAAGAAATGTTGACACTTAAACTAAAGAAAAGTTGACACTTAAACTAAAGAAAAGTTGACACTTAAACTAAAGAAAAGTTGACACTTAAACTAAAGAAAAGTTGACACTAACTAAAGAAAAGTTGACACTTACACCAAAGATAAAGGACACTTATATTAAACATAGCCAACATTTATGTAAGAAAAAAAAATGAGGCTTGCATGAATTATATGAATAATACTTGTAATGTGTGGGTTGATGTTCAGTGTTTTTTTTAGCTAAACAAAAGATGCCTTTCACTCTCGCCGTCCTGCCCCCTCCGTCTATAAAAAATATAACAGGCAGATAAATTGCACAATGTTCCATTTGTTTCATGGTTTTTGTAAAAAAAATTTTTTTTTTTTTTGGTTAAGGTTTTGATGAAAAATAATTAATGGCAAATTTATTTAACGTCAGCAATGCTTCAATTACGTACTTTCATCCCGTAATTTATAAAGTAAATAAAAACTCCGAACGTAAAATACCCCTGAGAATTGACGTGGAACTTGATAGTTCTGACATTTTGATGGAAGTGCTTGTTGCCTGCTCTGTTGTTTTCAATCCATGTTTTGATATGTTTGATGTTTTTTGAGAAAGTTTGTAACATGAAAACATATCTAATTTACATTAAAGTGTTTGACAGGATTGTCATATTTTGCTAAGTAGTTTTAAGTGCTTGTCTTCAAAATGTGAACCATCCGCTTCAACGTTAATTAAAATCTACTTGTCGTATTTAGGACTGAACCCGTTCTGGGGTCATTGATACATTTAAACATCAATTCTTAGTGTGAAGGAGCTTTTGAGTAAGAAATATAATTGATTCATCGTCATCAAGTACCATGTCTGCTGGCATAGGTGATCATGTCTCTCCACAGCTTTCAATCTCGACAGTTATTTATCATTTCTGTTATTGACATTCTGCAAAGCCATTCTCTTAAGCTATGTGGTATCTGTTCTCTTTGCTTCCCTTTATCTCTTCGCTCCTCAATTTTCCCAGTTGTTACAATATATTCCAGGTGTTCCCTTCTCATTAGTTGGCCAAGAAATGATGATTGTTTCTTCCTAATATTGGAAATTAGCTCTCTCTCTCTTTTCTTCGGCCTGTTTCAGAACGTTTTCATTACTATTCTTAGCTGTTCGTGGTATGCTCAACATTCTTCTGTAAAACCACTTTTCTACAGACTCCAGTGACTTTTTTGTCTATTGTCCCATTGTCCATGATCCACATCCATATGTTAAAACTCGCTCTACATAACATTTAAGAACTCTTTTTTTTTGTTTCTATAGTCAAAAGTGGATTGCACAATATCTTCCTCATTTTTGGTAAAGCTGCTTTTGCTTGAAACATTCTCCATCTCACCTCAGTTGTACATCTACCATATGAGGTTAATATTGTTTCCAGATATTAAATTCCTTAACCTGTTTTAATATTGTTCTACGTATCTTTATTGTGCACTGAGGTGATGTCTTTTTTTTTGTAGCTACCTTTACTTCTGTCACTTTGCTAATGAGGCTCATTACTTCTGTCACTTTGCTATTGAGACTGAGTCCTTTATTTATGCTTTCCTTCACTAAAATGACTAACATTTCTTGTTACTCATTTTCACTCTTAGCGATTAAGACTCTATCATCAGCATACCTGGGAGCCGCGATAGCTCAGTGGTTAGTGAACTGGACTACAAAGGACAAGAGGTAGTGTTCAATCCCAACGACTACCAGGTTCACCCAGCCTTTAATGATTTTAACCTGATTTTTTTCTGGGAAAGTAAAGCGGCACGGTCGTAATACCGACCACATTGCCCCAAAATCATGTGCCAAGGGTTTGTAAAATGTATGGTCACTAACACCATATTCCCCATACGCCACCTGACGTGACGGGGGCACTTTACTTTACTATCAGCATGCCTGAAGTTGTTTATATTATCCAATTGTAATTCCAGTCACAATGACAAGGCTGTGTTCTGTCGCGGGATTTGTTTTCACTGTCCTGCGAACATATTATGAGATCAATAGTAGACAAAAAAAGAATTGAAATCAACGGTCACAACATAAATAATTTGCGATATGCGGATGACACAGTCTTAATAGCAGAGAAAGAGAATGAACTAAAATAAATAATAGACATAACAGTAAAAGAAAACAACAAGAAAGGTCTGAGTCTGAATAGTAAGAAAACAGAAGTAATGGTCATATCGAAGAAACAATCATCACCAGCATGCAGCAAAAAAATAAACAGGACAAATTTGAAACAAGTGAAACGCGTCAAATACTTGCACATAATAATAACATCGGATGGAAGATGCACCACAGAAATAAAAAGCAGAATAGCTCAGGCCAAAATAGCATTTCAGAAAATGAAAAATATCTTATACCACAAATCTATGTCAATAAAAATGAGAGAGAGAGAGAGAGAGAGAGAGAGAGAGAGAGAGAGAGAGAGTTCATCGGTTCTATATAGAACCAATTCTGACCTATGGAAGCAAATCATGGACAGTAGACAAACAAATGAAAAGACGATTAGAGGCCACAGAGATGGGATTTCTCAGAAGAATGTTGAACGTTCTCCGGACAGCTAAAAAGACCAATGAGGAAGTTCTGAAAGAGGCCAACACAAAAAGGGAGCTCCTAAAAAACATCAGAAAGAAACAATCAACATTTTTCGGGCACATCATGAGAAGATGAAAGTTGAAATACTTGGTTACAACTGGCAAAATAAAAGGAAAGATAGATCGCGGACGACAAAGAGAGAAAATACTGGATAGCTTAGTGTCATGGCATGGAAAGCAGTCAACAACAGAACTGATACGATGCACTGTAGATAGAAGATTGTGAAAGGGCATGATCACCTACGCCAACCGATATGGTACATGATGATGATGATGAATACCAGGTATATCCCTTATGGATCTTAAAATACTCTCACTATACATATTAAATAAATATGGTGACAGCACACAACATAATTGATTACTGTAATAGAAATCGTTGATGATTCCGAGTGGAAGTGGACTATTGGTGGAAGAAAATTATTGGTGTATGTGTGTGTGTTTGTGTGTGTGTGTGTTTGTGTGTTTGTGTGTGTGTGTTTGTGTGTGTGTGTGTGTGCATGCGTGTGTACGTGTGACAACATGAGAAGGAAGGGATGTGATGCAAGTTTTGGTTTTTTTTAAATAACTTCAGGGAGATGTAGCTAACTGTTTTTGTAAGACACAGATATAACCGGTGTTTGCAAGGGGAGATGTAAATAATGTTTGTGTGTGAGAGATGTAAATAATGTCTGTGTGAGAGAGATGTAAATGATGTCTGTAGAGAGATGTAAGTGATGTTTGTGTGTGAGATGTAAATGATGTTTGTGTAAGAGATGTAAGTGATGTTTGTGTAAAAGATGTAAGTGATGTTTGTATGAGGGATGTAAATGATGTTTGTGTAAGATATGTAAATGATGTTTATGTAAGAGATGTAAATGATGTTTGTGAGAGAGAGAGAGAGAGAGAGAGAGAGAGAGAGAGATGTAAATGATGTTTGTGTGAGAGATGTAAATTATGTCTGTCTGAGAGATGTAAATGGTGTTTGTTGTGTGAGAGATAGAGATAGATGTAAATAATGTTTGTGTGTGTGAGAGAGAGGGAGATGTAAATGATGTTTGCATGAGGGAGAGATGTAAATGATGTTTGCATGAGAGCGAGAGCTGTAAATTTGTGTGTGAGAGAGAGAGAGAGAGATGTAAGGTGTCTTCGAGAGATTGATGTAAATGATGTTTGTATGAAAGAGAAAGAGTAAGAGATGTAACATATGTTTGAGAAGATGTTAATGATATTTCTATGAAAGGGCGGGCGAGTGATGTAACTTTTTTAGTGGGAGATGTAAATGATATTTGCAGGAAAGAGAGAGAGTGAAATGTAACGTATGTTTGTGGGAGATGTAAATGATGTTTGTATGAAAGGGAAAGAGGGAAAGAAAGAGAGAGATGTATCTTTTTTTAGTGGGAGATGTAAATGATATTTGCATGAAAGGAAAAGTGGGAGAGAGAAATGTAACGTATGTTTGTAAGAGATGTAAATATTTGTATGAACGGGAGAGAGAGAGAGAGAATGAGAGAGATGTATGTTTGTGGGAGATGTAAGTGATGTTAGTATGAAAGGGAGAGAGAGAAATGTAACGTATGTTTGTAAGAGATGTAAATATTTGTATGAACAGGAGAGAGAGAGAGAGAGAGAGAAAGAGAGAGATGTATGTTTGTGGGAGATGCAAATGATGTTTGTATGAAAGAGAGAGAGAGATGTAGCGTATGTTTATGGGAGATGTAAATGATGTTTGTATAAAAGAGAGAGAGAGCGAGAGAGAGAGAAAGATGTAACGTATGTTTGTGGGAGATGTAAATGATGTGTGTATGAAAGAGAGAGAGAGAGAGAGAGAGAGAGAGAGAGAAAGATGTAACGTATGTTTGTGGGAGATGTAAATGATGTTTGTATGAAAGAGAGAGAGAGAGAGAGAGAGAGAGAAAGAGAGAGATGTGACGTATGTTTGTGGAAGAATTAAATTATATTTGTATGAAAGTGAAAGTGAGAGATGTGACGTATGTTTGTGGAAGAATTAAATGATATTTGTATGAAAGTGAAAGTGAGAGATGTGACGTATGTTTGTGGAAGAATTAAATGATATTTGTATGAAAGTGAAAGTGAGAGATGTGACGTATGTTTGTGGAAGAGTTAAATGATATTTGTATGAAAGTGAAAGTGAGAGATGTGACGTATGTTTGTGGAAGAATTAAATGATATTTGTATGAAAGTGAAAGTGAGAGATGTGACGTATGTTTGTGAGAGAGATGTCAATGATGTCCGTATGAGATATATAGCTGATGTTTGCAATACAAATATCAATGATGTTTGTGAGAGTTATGTGTCTATTTTTATTGCCAGTCTAGACGTATAACAAAGGTTGATTGCTAAAGCAGAAGAAGAAGATAGGAAGAAGAGTTAAAAAAAAAAGTACAGGCTGAAACAAGTAGTGAATATCAAGAGATGATCGGATTGTTTTTCTGTTGCAAAGCACTTTACGTGGGTTTGGCTGTAAAAGGTTTTTCAACTTTAGAAAGCACCACAATAAACAATAAAGGAAAACACTTGTCTCAAGATCCTCGACACGGACAGCACACAAGGACAAACATGTTTACATACACAGATGCATGGTCTCTTCTTATTGTACACGCCGATGCAGCGGCAGGATTCTGTAACGAAAACCATTGACGTTGCGTCGATCTGTATGTAAGTAGTTTGGATAACCTGAATACACTCAGTGAGAAGAAGGGAAAATCTTCTCAAATGTGTCGTAAAGACGAGGTTAACGCCGAATTGACACTTTAAAAATGGTGTCTTGCACTTCGAAATTGTTTTTCATTATTGATTTCTGTAGTTTGCCAGGTTGTCTGAAAAATTAAAACTATGCCATATTTGTTTCTTATTTTGTTACATTGCCAAAAACTTGATTTGATTTGTCCTCACTTCCCATTGCAATATACGTAGGGAGGTCAAAAAGTAATGCACACCAATTTTTTTCTCGGAAACTATTCGGGCAAATTGTGTGAAATTTTCACAGATTGTAGCTGAACATCCCCTTTACACTGCCTATTTTTCAACATAATCTCCGTCCAAGCGTATTGCCTTACGCCAACGCGAAACTAGGTCATGAATGCCTAGTTTGTACCAAGTTTTGTCCTGCTCGCGTAGCCATTTTTTAACTGCACGGATCACATCCTCATCATTGTCAAAGTGTGTCCCACGCAGGAATTTTTTGAGTGGTCTAAACAGATGGAAATCTGAGGGAGCCAGATCAGGGCTGTAAGGAGGATGGGGCAGTACAGTCCAACCAAATTTGTTGATTGCTTCCCGTGTTACCAGACTTGTGTGAGGGCGTGCATTGTCATGTTGAAGCAACAAATCTGCAGATGGCTTATTAGGCCGAACTCTGTGGAACCGATTTTTGAGTTTTGTCAGTGTATTGATGTAAGCTGTCGAGTTGATTGTCTCACCTCTTGTCATTACATCAACAAGAATCACACCATCAATGTCCCAGAAGACAGTGATCATCACCTTTCCGGCTGATGGAGATGTTTTGAATTTTTTTCTTTTTGGTGACTGCGGATGATGCCATTCCATTGACTGCATTTTTGTTTCAGGCTCATAATAATGTGCCCACGTTTCGTCACCGGTAACAATTTTTGACAAAAACATTTCTCCTTCAACACCGAAACGCTCCAACAATTCAGAACAGAATGTTTTCCTTTGAACTCTGTGATCATTTGTTAGGCACCGAGGAACCCATCGAGCGCAAATCTTTGAATATCCGAGAGTTTTAAAAATTGCGATTGCACTTCCCTTGCTGACTGTAAGCTGCAATGCCAATTGCTGACTAGTGATACGCCTATCCTTACGAATAATGGCATCAGCCCGGTTTAACATGTCTGTGCTGGTAGCCGAGGCAACACGTCCAGAACGCGGTAAATCATGCAGCTCCACTCGTACACTTGCTGCAGCTTTAATTCTCTGAACCCAGCGACTAACTGTGCTCCTATCGACTGCAGAACATTTGTACACTGCACACAGTAGTTTATGAATGTTTGCCACAGTTTCTTTTTCCGCAACCAGAAATTCTATGACAATTCGCTGTTTGTAACGGACATTGTTGACAAGCTCCATTTTAACGGTTCATAGATTGCGTAATATTTATCAGAATGCTGTGCAATTTGGTGCACATAATTGGAACATGTCATATTCCAAGTGTGAAAAATTTCATATTCCTATCTTTATTATTAGCCGAGAAAAAAATTGGTGTGCATTACTTTTTGACCTCCCTTTAGTATATCTGTATTTTCCACTCTGATATTTTATTTTCATTCTTTATCTTGCACTTTTATTTCGTTGCTTTAAATTTTTGACATTTTAATTTGCTAACATATTTTCGAAATCATTAAATAAATAAACGCAGGCAAATAAACACCCTATCATTCAAATCTCTCTACTGTGCTTTTATATATACATATATATATATATATATATATATATATATATATATATATATATATAAGTGTCTTTTTTCTCTACTTATCTATCTGCTGACAGTTTTTCTTGTATATCTGTCCACCTGTCTGTCTATTTGTCTATTTATACATCTGTATTTATCTCAGTAAATATGGTTGTCTGTCTGTCTGCCTGCCTGTCTGCCTGCCTGCCTGCCTGTCTGTTTGTCTGTCTCTAAGTCTCTGCGTCCGAATTTTGTGACATACTCAATAAAACATCCAAATGTTCATGCATGGTACTAAACTAACTAAAACAAAGGATTTTCCTAAAAATTAAAAAAAACAATATTATGAAAGTCGCAATGAGCTGATTCACTGAATTAAAACTTGTCAAGCAATCTTTACTCAGTTTACTCCCCTTCCCACCCCACACCCCCCCCCCAAAAAAAAAAACTAATTTATTTAAAGAATCATTCATCAAAATAAGCCATACCGGTTGGCGTAGGCGATCATGTCCCTCCACAATCTTCTATCTACAGTGCATCGTATCAGTTCTGTTGTTGACTGTTTTCCATGCCATGACACCAAGCCATCTAGTATTTTCTCTCTTTGTCGTCCGCAATCTCTCTTTCCTTTTATTTTGCCAATTGTAATCAAGTATTCCAACTTTCCTCTTCTCATGACGTGCCCGAAAAATGTTGATTGTTTCTTTCTGATGTTTTTTTTTTTAAGATCTCCCTTTTTGTGTTGCCCTCTTTGAGAACTTTCGCATTGGTCTTTTTAGCTGTCCAGGTACCTTTCAACATTCTTCTGAGAAATCCTACCTCTGTGGCCTCTAATCGTCTTTTAATTAGTTTGTCTACTGTCCATAATTCGCTTCCATAGGTCAGAATTGGTTCTATATAGCACCGATGAACTCTCTTTCTCATTTCCATTGACATAGATTTGTTGCATAAGATATTTTTCATTTTCTGAAATGCTATTTTGGCCTGAGTTATTCTACTTTTTATTTCTGAAGTGCATCTTCCATCTGATGTTATTATTGTTCCCAAGTGTTTCAGATGTTGCACTTAAAGAATCATTACTGAAGAAAAAAAAATAAGTTTCTTCTGGAGCTGCTTTTTTTCATTATTTCTATTTTATCACTTAAACCTAATGGCTTCAACACTGTCCACTTTTTCCTTCACTAAACTCTTATATTCTCCTATTTCCTTCTCTGTTCTTTATCTCATTATAAACTTATATATATATATATATATATATATATATATATATATATATATATATATATATATATGTATATATAATATTTCTCTCTGTTCCCTTGTCCTTATTAGTTAATCTGATATGACTTTTGTGTCGTATAGCTTTTCTTGCTTTCCATCATTGATTGTTCTTGAAAAGTATAGACTTATTTTCTTATTTATTTTCTTTTTCTCTTTCTTTCTTTATTTCTTTCTATATATTTCTTTCTCCCAGCTTCAAAGAAAGATATAGTTTATGGTGTATTCTTCGTTCGTGATCAGTGAGTTGGTCTTGATCCTTTGCTCAAACCTCAACTCTGAACTCTGTAGTTTCTCTGGCATTGACGTAATTGTCGGTGGCCTGTTATCAACTCTCGGCACGAATTGTCTGAGTTTGACTCCTGATAGCTATTGATGTTTCCTCGCTTTCTTTTGTTCTCGGTCTCACTCAACCTGCGTGACTCCATGCTCATATGAAACAAACTCATCATCATTATTATTGAGTGCCGTCTCGGCATCGAAAGTTGCCTACCGTGGAGAGCCATTCCGCTCTGTCTCTTGATTTGATAGTGCAAGTTATCATAAGTTGACTTGTCCATCTTTTTGGTGTTACTCCTCCGTGTTAGTCTTGGTCTGCCTCTTTTATCGTGTATTTTCCATTCCAAGATTACTTTTAGTAGACTATATGTCTTTTAACATGCCCCAAAAATCTCATCTGTCTTGTTTGAATTGTGTTTAGTAGTTTTCTTTTCATGTTTAGTTGTTTTAAAACTTAATTTGTATTGTCTTTGTCTTTCCATCCAATTCTTCCCATTCTTCTATAAATCCACATTCCGAATATTTCCATTTTCTGTTCTGCAATCTTGTCTTATGTCCATGTTTCTCCACCAATCAGAACAAACTACACTTCACTTTAATGATTCATAGAGCAACGAAAATAGCATCCTAGGAGTAATGGGAATATAAGAAGAGGTTAGGGCGATGGGTCATAAATGAAAGGGTGCATGGAAGCAATTGTATAACCAGAGGGAAGCTCTCAACAAGAAATGGAATAACCTCGTTTGTTGTCGTTGACAAGTCAATAACATTCCTTTTTAGGGGAGAAAACTCTAAAGTTTTTACAGACAGTGAGTGGTTTGCCTGTTTTTCTAGTTTTGTCGACTGTTGTTCAAAGTGTTTATCCTTCCTAGGACATTGTTGCTGTATATGAGTATTTGGTATCAATACTTGCTGTTTAAATTTGGTACTTCTCAGAGAATGATTCAAGCAGCAGAAACAGAAAGACAAACACTGAGACATATGTGACTGTGCTTAAAAAAACAATAAGCAGAACTGTACGACTATAGAGGTAGACGAGAACGTCATCATAAGTGATTGAAAGAGTAGCTTTGGCTTGATCTGGACTTTCTTATTTCAGTCACGTAGCTTCTTGCATATTGCTGCTCAAGCTAATATAAGCTGATACGGCTCTTCGTGCACTACAGTTCAGAATGCAACCATGATATGATACCTGGATGTGATATCTGGATGTGACATCTATATAAGATACCTGTGTATGATACATGGATGTGATACCCTGATACGATATCTGGATAAGATACCTAGGTGTGATACTTGGATGTGATACCTGGATAAGATACCTTGGTCTGATACCTGGATGTGACATCTGGATAAGATCTGATACCTGGATGTGACATCTGGATATGACACCCGGATATGATTCCCAGATATATATGGATGTGATATCTGGATATTTTGACCCTAGTGACACCCTATCCCCTCGCCCCATTGAGTGTGTGTGTGTCTGTGTGTGTGCGCGTGTGCGCGCGTGTGTGTGCGTGTGCGCTTGTGTGTGTGTGCGCGTGCGTGTGCGTGTGTGTCTGTCTGTGTGTCTGTGTGTGTGTGTTTCTGTGTCTGTGTCTGTGTGTTTCTGTGTCTGTGTGTTTCTGTGTCTGTGTGTTTCTGTGTCTGTGTCTGTGTGTTTCTGTGTCTGTGTGTTTCTGTGTCTGTGTGTGTCTGTGTCTGTGTCTGTGTGTGTTGTGTGTGTGTGTGTGTGTGTTTGTGTGTGTGTTTGTGTGTGTGTTTGTGTGTGCGCGTGCGTGTGCGCGTGCGCGTGTGCGTGTGTGTGTGCGCGTGCGCGTGTGCGTGTGTGTGTGCGCGTGCGTGTGTGTGTGCGTGCGTGTCTGTCTGTGTCTGTGTGTGTGTGTGTTTCTGTGTCTGTGTCTGTCTGTGTCTGTGTGTTTCTGTGTCTGTGTGTGTGTCTGTGTGTTTCTGTGTCTGTGTGTTTCTGTGTCTGTGTCTGTGTGTGTTTGTGTGTGTGTTTGTGTGTGTGTTTGTGTGTGTGTTTGTGTGTGTGTTTGTGTGTGTGTTTATGTGTGTGTGTGTTTGTGTGTGTGTGTGTGTGTTTGTGTGTGTGTGTGTTTGTGTGTTTGTGTGTGTGTGTTTGTGCGTGTGTGTGTGTGTGCAGGGGATATGGCCAAAATATATGCTCAACGGACGGAGGTTCTTCTGATGATCCAGCTTCCTGCTGTGACTATCTTAACAAAGCGTTCCCTATCAATGCACATACGTGTACATGTTTTGTACAACAATGTCGTTAGTGGTTTGTTTTATCTTAAAAGTCTTGACCATTTCATTGGTTGTACTTTGCCAGTCCGAGTAAGTTCTAGAATTCAAATTGGAGCATCCGGTTGGAATTGGTGAGTTAATATTGACAAGCGAAACTAATAGCACAAGACGTTGTTTCATGGCTCCCTGTGACTAGACGACCAGTCTCCAATCATGCCAGTCTCGTTTCAGAACAAACTCTAT
Organism: Megaustenia siamemsis; assembly: GCA_032433765.1. Lineage (NCBI taxonomy): Eukaryota > Metazoa > Mollusca > Gastropoda > Stylommatophora > Ariophantidae > Megaustenia > Megaustenia siamemsis. The sequence goes on along the minus strand of JAVIAB010000051.1, from coordinate 131,959,203 downwards.
GAATGTACAAATAGCCCGAGGCTGACGCGAGGTTTATTTAAACAAGTTTAGTTTGAACTGATTCCTGGCACTCACTGTAATTCTCTCTTTCCTAGTGCCAACTTTTTACTTTCTCACTCTCCTCCCCGTCTAGACTTCATTTCCCTACTCCTTTCGTGTTTACAGCGCCATTGTCATGGTACATGGGAAGTAACCAGGTGTATTTTATCTTAATTCTTTTACTAAACTCACAATGCCAGCGAGGGATCTGAGTAATTTCTCTTAAATGTATGCCTGTGTCTGTGTATCTCTGTATATCTTTGTGTCTCGCTGTGTATATGTCTGTGTATCTGTCTGTATGTCTTCCTCTAATGTTACAAGGTCGAGATGTTATCTCTTAGATCTATGAAGATGCTGAAGCATACGGCTGCAATGGCTGTCTTGAGTTCCCGGGATCTGCTGGTGGAAGCTGGAACTTGTCCTTCCTAGAGTTGCTGCAACATCAGGGACGGTAAGAGTAGACATCATTGCTGTATGGAATTGCGGCGGTCCTGGTCTGCGTTAGGCAACTTGTTTTAATGCAGGTTGTTTCCATGGAGACCAACTAGGAGTTTAAGGCGAGGACTTGATAAGTTGATGGATCGCGAGGTCTTGATTAGTTGATGGATCGCGAGTGCTTCATAAGTTGATGGATCGCGAGGATTTCATAAGTTGATGGATCACGAGGGCTTGATTAGTTGATGGATCGCGAGGGCTTCATAAGTTGATGGATCGCGAGGGTTTCATAAGTTGATGGATCGCTAACCTGATGTTGTAGCCGTAGATGGCCGGGCTGACACTTCCATCTCAATAATAAACCAATTTATCTGAAGAATTAGAGACTTTTTGCTATTTTAGTGTCTTTATAGCTAAGTTGAATAAATTTGCTCTTTTCGATTTTTAGGTCCCACAGAGGTCATTAATTGTTTCAATTGAACAGGAGAGTAACCTGTTTTATTATCATTTTCCGATTTCATCTATAAGTGATCAGAATACGGCCTGACTGGTCCACATGGGGATTGGAACCTTCCCCTTATTCTACCCCTTATATGCGAAGGGTTCAAACATGTTTTCTTTCTACTCTATGTTCTACACTGATGTTGAAATTCTACTTTCCCACCTATTCTATTCTTCACATGGACGGTGGAATTTCTATTTTCCCACTTCTTCTATGCTCCACATGGGTGGTTGAATTTCTACTTTCCCACCTATTCTATGCTCCACGTGGATGATGGAATTTCTACTTTCTTACCTATTCTATACTCCACATGGATGGTTCAATTTCTACTTTCCCACCAATTGTATACTCCACATGGATGATGGAATTTCTACTTTCTTACCTATTCTATGCTCCACATGGATGGTGGTATTTCTACTTTCCCACCTATTGTATGCTCCACATGGATGGTCGAATTTCTACTATCCCACCTATTGTATGCTCCACATGGATAATATAATTTCTACTTTCCCGCCTCTTCTATGCTCCACATGGATGATGTAATTTCTACTTTCCTACCTATTCTATGCTCCACGTGGATGATGTAATTTCTACTTTCCTACCTATACTATGCTCCACATGGATGATGTAATTTCTACTTTCCTACCTATTGTATGCTCCACATGGATGATGTAATTTCTACTTTCCCGCTTCTTGTATGCTCCACATGGATGGTGGTATTTCTTCATTTCCACCTATTGTATGCTCCACATTGATGATGTAATTTCTACTTTCCCACCTATTGTATGCTCCACATGGATGGTCGAATTTCTACTTTCCCACCTATTGTATGCTCCACATGGATAATATAATTTCTACTTTACCGCCTCTTGTATGCTCCACATGGATGATGTAATTTCAACTTTCCCACCTATTGTATGCTCCACATGGATGATATAATTTCTACTTTCCCACCTCTTTTATGCTCCACATGGATGATGTAATTTCTACTTTCCTACCTATTGTATGATCCACATGGATGATATAATTTCTACTTTCCCACCTCTTCTATGCTCCACATGGATGATGTAATTTCTACTTTCCCACCTATTCTATGCTCCACATGGATGATATAATTTCTACTTTCCCACCTCTTCTATGCTCCACATGGATGATGTAATTTCTACTTTCCCACCTATTGTATGCTCCATATGGATGATATAATTTCTACTTTCCCACGTCTTCTATGCTTAAAATGGATGATGTAATTTCTACTTTCCCACCTCTTCTATGCTCCACATGGATGATGTAATTTCTACTTTCCCGCTTCTTGTATGCTCCACATGGATGGTGGTATTTATACTTTCCCACCTATTGTATGCTCCATATGGATGATATAATTTCTACTTTCCCACGTCTTCTATGCTTAAAATGGATGATGTAATTTCTACTTTCCCACCTCTTCTATGCTCCACATGGATGATGTAATTTCTACTTTCCCGCTTCTTGTATGCTCCACATGGATGGTGGTATTTCTTCATTCCCACCTATTGTATGCTCCACATGGATGATGTAATTTCTACTTTCCCACCTCTTCTATGCTCCACATGGATGGTGGTATTTCTTCATTCCCACCTATTGTATGCTCCACATGGATGATGTAATTTCTACTTTCCCGCCTCTTCTATGCTCCACGTGGATGGTGGTATTTCTTCAGTCGCACCTAATGTATGCTCCACATGGATGATGTAATTTCAACTTTCCCACATATTCTATGCTCCACATGGATGGTGGTATTTCTTCTTTCCCACCTATTGTATGTTCCACATGGATAATGTAATTTCTATTTTTCCACCTATTGTATGCTCCACATGGATGGTCGAATTTCTACTTTCATACCTATTGTATGCTCCACATGGATAATATAATTTCTACTTTCCCGCCTCTCCTATGCTCCACATGGATGGTGGTATTTCTACTTTCCCACCTATTGTATGCTCCACATGGATGATATAATTTCTACTTTCCCACCTCTTCTATGTTCCACATGGATGATGTAATTTCTACTTTCCCGCCTCTTCTATGCTCCACATGGATGGTGGAATTTCTACTTTCCCACCTCTTCTATGCTCCACATGTATGATGTAATTTCTACTTTCCTACCAATACTATGCTCCACATGGATGATGTAATTTCTACTTTCCTACCTATTGTATGCTCCACATGGATGATGTAATTTCTACTTTCCCGCTTCTTGTATGCTCCACATGGATGGTGGTATTTCTTCATTTCCACCTATTGTATGCTCTAAATTGATGATGTAATTTCTACTTTCCCACCTATTGTATGGTCCACATGGATGGTCGAATTTCTACTTTCGCACTTATTGTATGCTCCACATGGATAATATAATTTCTACTTTCCCGCCTCTTCTATGCTCCACATGGATGATGTAATTTCTACTTTCCCACCTATTGTATGCTCCACATGGATGATATAATTTCTACTTTCCCACCTCTTTTATGCTCCACATGGATGATGTAATATCTACTTTCCCGCCTCTTCTATGCTCCACATGGATGATGTAATTTCTACTTTCCTACCTAATGTATGCTCCACAAAGATGATATAATTTCTACTTTCCCACATATTCTATGCTCCACATGGATGATGTAATTTCTACTTTCCCACCTCTTCTATGCTCCACATGGATGGTGGAATTTCTACTTTCCCACCTCTTCTATACTCCACATGGATGATGTAATTTCTACTTTCCCGCTTCTTGTATGCTCCACATGGATGGTGGTATTTCGTCATTCCCACCTATTGTATGCTCCACATGGATAATATAATTTCTACTTTCCCGCCTCTTCTATGCTCCACATGGATGATGTAATTTCTACTTTCCCACCTATTGTATGCTCCACATGGATGACATAATTTCTACTTTCCCACCTCTTTTATGCTCCACATGGATGATGTAATTTCTACTTTCCCGCCTCTTCTATGCTCCACATGGATGATGTAATTTCTACTTTCCTACCTATTGTATGGTCCACATGGATGATATAATTTATACTTTCCCACCTCTTCTATGCTCCACATGGATGGTGGAATTTCTACTTTCCCACCTCTTCTATACTCCACATGGATGATGTAATTTCTACTTTCCCACCTATTGTATGCTCCATATGGATGATATAATTTCTACTTTCCCACGTCTTCTATGCTTAAAATGGATGATGTAATTTCTACTTTCCCACCTCTTCTATGCTCCACATGGATGGTGGTATTTCTTCATTACCACCTATTGTATTCTCCACATGGATGATGTAATTTCTACTTTCCCACATCTTCTATGCTCCACATGAATGGTGGTATTTCTTCAGTTCCAAGTATTGTATGCTCCACATGGATAATGTAATTTCTATTTTTCCACCTATTGTATGCTCCACATGGATGGTCGAATTTCTACTTTCCTACCTATTGTATGCTCCACATGGATAATATAATTTCTACTTTCCCGCCTCTTCTATGCTCCACATGGATGGTCGAATTTCTACTTTCCTACCTATTGTATGCTCCACATGGATAATATAATTTCTACTTTCCCGCCTCTTCTATGCTCCACATGGATGGTGGTATTTCTACTTTCCTACCTATTGTATGCTCCACATGGATGATGTAATTTATACTTTCCCACCTCTTCTATGTTCCACATGGATGATGTAATTTCTACTTTCCCACCTCTTCTATGCTCCACATGGATGGTGGAATTTCTACTTTCCCACCTCTTCTATGCTCCACATGGATGATGTAATTTCTACTTTCCCGCCTCTTGTATGCTCCACATGGATGGTGGTATTTCTTCATTCCCACCTATTGTATACTCCACATGGATGATGTAATTTCTACTTTCCCGCCTCTTCTATGCTCCACATGGATGGTGGAATTTCTACTTTCCCAACTCTTCTATGCTCCACATGTATGATGTAATTTCTACTTTCCTACCTATACTATGCTCCACATGGATGATGTAATTTCTAATTTCCTACCTATTGTATGCTCCACATGGATGATGTAATTTCTACTTTCCCGCTTCTTGTATGCTCCACATGGATGGTGGTATTTCTTCATTTCCACCTATTGTATGCTCCACATTGATGATGTAATTTCTACTTTCCCACCTATTGTATGCTCCACATGGATGATGTAATTTCTACTTTCCCACCTATTGTATGCTCCACATGGATAATATAATTTCTACTTTCCCGCCTCTTCTATGCTCCACATGGATGATGTAATTTCTACTTTCCCACCTATTGTATGCTCCACATGGATGATATAATTTCTACTTTCCCACCTCTTTTATGCTCCACATGGATGATGTAATTTCTACTTTTCCGCCTCTTCTATACTCCACATGGATGATGTAATTTCTACTTTCCTACCTAATGTATGCTCCACATGGATGATATAATTTCTACTTTCCCACATATTCTATGCTCCACATGGATGATGTAATTTCTACTTTCCCACCTCTTCTATGCTCCACATGGATGGTGGAATTTCTACTTTCCCACCTCTTCTATACTCCACATGGATGATGTAATTTCTACTTTCCCGCTTCTTGTATGCTCCACATGGATGGTGGTATTTCTTCATTCCCACCTATTGTATACTCCACATGGATGATGGTATTTCTTCTTTCCCACCTATTGTATGCTCCACATGGATGATGTAATTTCTACTTTCCCACCTATTCTCTGCTCCACATGGATGATGTAATTTCTACTTTCCCACCTATTGTATGCTCCTCAATGATGATGTAATTTCTACTTTCCCACCTATTGTATTCTCCACGTGGATGATGTAATTTCTACTTTCCCACCTATTGTATGCTCCACATGGTTGATGTAATTTCTACTTTCCCACCTCTTCTATGCTCAGCATGAGAGTTCAGCAGGTCCACATAGATACTTTCTTCTTGAATTGTGCATTTTCCTCCTTTTCATACCCTCCATATAACAAATAATTTTCCGTTATATTACCACTCCCACACTTTTCCTCTAATACTCTTACATACTGACATGTTCACTCTGTCTGTTTCTCTCTTTCTGTTTATTCTTCTCTTTCCTATTACATAACATTTCGCTATAATACTGGATAGCTTGGTGCCATGGCATGGAAAACAGTCAACAACAGAACTGATACGATGCACTGTGGATAGAAGATTGTGGGTAGGACATGATCGCATACGCCAACCGGTAATGCACATGATGATGATGAATATTTCGCTGTTCCTACCTTCAATTGATGTTTTATCTTGTTCACATCGTCATGCAATATTTCTCTTGTATGTGCCTCATAACCTTTCTATCCTCATATCTTCTCTCATGTTTCCCCACACCGATCTTTCCCCTCACCGATCTCTCCTCTTACGGTTCTCTCCCCTCATCGATCTCTCCCCTCACCGCTCTCTCCCCTCACGGTTCTCTCCCCTCGCCGCTCTTTCCCCTCACCGCTCTTTCCCCTCACCGCTCTCTCCCCTCACCTATCTCACTGCTCTCTCCCCCTCACGGTTCTCTCCCCTTAGTGATCTCTCCTCTCACTGCTCTCTCTCCTCATGATTCTTCCCCCTCACTGCTCTCTCCCCTCATGTCTCTCTCCCCTCATGGCTCTCTCCCCTCACCTCTCTCCCATCACTGCTCTTTCCCATCACTGCTCTCTCCCATCACTGCTCTCTCTCCCCTCATGGCTCTCTCCCCTCACCTCTCTCCCCTCATGGCTCTCTCCCATCACTGCTCTCTCCCCTCATGGCTCTCTGCCCCCACCTCTCTCCCCTCATGGCTCTCTCCCCTCACCTCTCTCCCATCACTGCTCTCTCCCATCATTGCTCTCTCCCATCATGGCTCTCTCCCCTCACCTCTCTCTCCTCACCACTCTCTCCCCTCACCTCTCTCCCCTCACCTCTCTCTCCTCACCGCTCTCTCCCCTCACCTCTCTCTCCTCATCGCTCTCTCTCCTCATCGCTCTCTCCCATCACTGCTCTCTCCCATCACTGCTCTCTCCCATCACTGCTCTCTCCCATCATGGCTCTCTCCCCTCACCTCTCTCTCCTCACCACTCTCTCCCCTCACCTCTCTCTCCTCATCGATCCCTCCCCTCACCGCTCTCCCCCTCACCTCTCTCTCCTCATCGCTCTCTCCCATCACTGCTCTCTCCCATCACTGCTCTCTCCCCTCATGGTTCTCTCCCCTCATGGCTCTCTCCCCTCACCTCTCACTCCTCACCACTCTCTCCCCTCACCTCTCTCTCCTCATCGATCCCTCCCCTCACCGCTCTCTCCCCTCACCTCTCTCTCATTATCGCTCTCTCCCCTCACCTCTCTCCCCTCATGGCTCTATCTCCCATCACTGCTCTCTCCCCTCACCTCTCTTCCCTTATGGCTCTCTCCCTCACCGCTCTCTCCCCTCACCTCTCTCTCCTCATCGCTCTCTCCCCTCACCACTCTCTCCCATCACCTCTCTTCCCTCATGGCTCTCTCCCTCACCGCTCTCTCCCCTCACCTCTCTCTCCTCATCGCTCTCTCCCCTCACCACTCTCTCCCATCACCTCTCTTCCCTCATGGCTCTCTCCCTCACCGCTCTCTCCCCTCACCTCTCTCTCCTCATCGCTCTCTCCCCTCACCACTCTCTCCCATCACCTCTCTTCCCTCATGGCTCTCTCCCATCACTGCTCTCTCCCCTCACCTCTCTTCCCTCACCGCTCTCTCCCCTCACCGCTCTCTCCCCTCACCTCTCTCCCCTCACCACTCTCTCCCCTCACCTCTCTCCCCTCACCTCTCTCTCCTCATCGCTCTCTCCCCTCACCTCTCTCCCCTCATGGCTCTATCTCCCATCACTGCTCTCTCCCCTCACCTCTCTTCCCTTATGGCTCTCTCCCTCACCGCTCTCTCCCCTCACCTCTCTCTCCTCATCGCTCTCTCCCCTCACCACTCTCTCCCATCACCTCTCTTCCCTCATGGCTCTCTCCCTCACCGCTCTCTCCCCTCACCTCTCTCTCCTCATCGCTCTCTCCCCTCACCGCTCTCTCCCCTCACCTCTCTTCCCTCACCGCTCTCTCCCCTCACCGCTCTCTCCCCTCACCTCTCTCTCCTCATCGCTCTCTCCCCTCACCACTCTCTCCCATCAATCTTTCCCCTAAACCTTCATCTTTTCCCATCTTACCATCGCTACATCACAGCTCTCTTTACACCAATGACTTGTTTATAGTTTCATTTGTCACTTATCTTCCCTACAGCAAATGTGTTATTAGTTATCGATTCCACTGTACCAGCAGGGCCAACAATAACGTCTTCTATCTAATGGTAAAATCCCGCACGCGAAATGAGTCTACAGCTCTTTAACTTTCCTCAAAACATTTCTTCTAATTCTTAAATATCATTACACATAGCCTTAATCTTGGAGACATCTTAAAAAGTAATGATATGAAAGTGAGCTTCGTTGTATGGTGTTCATACATTATTATTCTTCTCTTTCTCATTTACATTTCAGCGTTGAGGGGAAATCAATGCGATCTTTTGCTCTTCAATCGGATTCGCCTGCTGTTATGCTACTTAGTGCGTCAAATATTCCATCAATCCAGGGCTAGTTATCAGGGCTCGTTGTATTGTGTTTCGCTCTTTCTGTCGTATCACTAATCAATGTACATATTTTTTTCTTTATGTATTCTATGGCTGACTTCGATTTGTGTTTTCATTTCCTCATTTCTGATCTTATTTCTCCTACTGTTTCCTATAATTTATCTAACAAATTTCCTCTTGGTCATGGTTGTTATTGGAACCGCAATAGCTCAGTGGTTAGTGAACTGGACTACACAGGACAAGATATGGGGTTCGATCCCAACCGAATGCTTCCGGTTGACCCAGCCTTTAATGGGTACCGGATTTTTTTTTCTGGGAAAGTAAAGCGCCAGGGCGTAATACCGACCACATTACCCCCAAAATCATGTGCCGAAGGTCTGTAAAATGTATCGTCACTAACACCATATTCCCTGTACACCACTTGGCGTGACGGGGGTACTTTACTTTTTTATGTGATTATTATTCTTATTGTTTTTGAATCTGGCGTCCACGTCTGGCATTGTCACACAACGCTAGAAAGAAGATTGTTTGATAAATATCGAGCTGAGAAATTTGAGTCCTCCAATTCCGACCCAGCACTTTTTCAGCGCAAATAATTTTTTTCCAATGATTTTTTCCCTTTCAGTCTTAACGCATTAACCCAGGCTTATTAGTTTTATTCCCCCCCCCCCACACACACACACACACCTTTTTCCATTTTTTCCCCTTCTTTCCTCCTTCTCTTGATCACCAGGAGTAAGCGAGCTAGACATATGATGTCATCGTGAGGAATATCTTCAGCATTTAGCATGTCACTGTTGCTGCACTTGTAGATGAGTACAAGGAGGAGACTTCCCTCCTAGAATTAAAACTTATAGAATATCACGTCACTGTCCTTATTTTTTATGACCGACGTCAAATTGAGTGCTGCTATGGTCGGTATCAAGCCAGTGCGCCCTACTCATCCACACAAAACCAGCACCCATTTAAAGTTGAATGAACCTATGACGTCTAGTCCTTGGCAGTCCAGATCACTAACCAGTGAGCTATCGCTCTCCTGTACTGTCTCTTTCCCATTTTCTCCCTTTCACTCACTAATTCTCATGTCACCCTGACACTTAAACTCATTTAGCTCTTTCTCTCTTTGACTGATTTCTCCTCACGCTTGCTCATGCGCTCTCATTTCACTCTCTCTCTCTCTCTCTATCTATCTATCTCTCTCACTCTTTCTCTCTCTCTCTCTCTCTCTCTCTGAATCTTTCTTCCCTGCTCTAATTGAATTCGCTCTCCTTTCTCTTCGTTTCTTCTTTCCCTGTTTTTCTCTCATTCTTTTCCTTCCTGTGTTTATCCCTTTCAATCTCTCTCTCTCTCTCTCCTCCTCCTTTATGGTACTCTTTACTCACACTATTACCCACGACTACTCCCTTGCCCTCTCTTTGTGTCTTTGTTTAACTGTGTCTGTGTTTGTGTATGTGTGTGTGCCAATCTCACTCGACCCCTCCTCGGCGTTGATTAATTCTTTTTTTTCCTCCTCTAATTTGTTCACAAACCTAAAAACTCTCGCTATTTTGAAATCAACGAAACACCTCCCTCATTAGAACTAGTTACCCCATACACCATCTAATTGATGGCAGATGATCAAAATCTACCTCATTATAAAGATGTATAAACATCATCTTTTTCAACCCTTAACTCTTCCACTTCCACTGTCTTACACTCCCCTCGCATTGACAGGCAGTTTTCGCTCCTTAAGTCTCTCGGCTTTGCCTCGCTTATTGATTTATCACGAGTCATTAGCCAGGAGTACAGAGCAGTGGAAGCAAAACATTCATATTTAAGGCTTTAAGGAATCGAGCGATAACTATTGCCTCAGCTTTTTCTGGGCCTTATAGACGTTTTCTTCCTTCATTGTCTTAAAGAAGCGAAAGTGGTTCATTTATTTCATTACCTCTAAATACGGGCAATCCAAAATTAAGATACATTTTGGGAATCGGTTCATTTATGATGATATACAATTACGAAAGTTGGAAAATGTAGTTTTGCAGTCACAGTTGTTTGAGATCGATATTTTAGCAGTTTGCACATTTGTTCATTTCGGTTATATATATATATATATATATATATATATATACATGTATATATATGTGTGTGTATATGATAATTCGAATTTATAACTATGTTGATTAGATGAATAAAAGTAGTCGTGTCTCAGATTTTTAATAACGTTCTTGCTTTGCAAATGAATCGTAGTCACGCCAACAGTGCTAAATTTGTCTAACTTTGGAACATTTCTCCCGAACATTACTCAACAAAAATATCATTATTACAACAATCACTAATACAACAATCACAGAAACATCACTAAAAACAATCATACAAGCGTCACTAATACAACAATCGCACAGTAAGCACTAACTCAACAATCACGAAATAACAACCACTAATATCACAAAATATTACGCCAGAATTCCCATTTGTATGCTGTGTCGCAAATTGAAAACACTCCCATGCAAGAGATCAATTTTTTTTCGAAAGAGCAAATTGTAGTAGACTCAAGCCATCTCCCCCCATAATACATGTAGGATTTCTTGTAGGACTTCCCGTAGGATTTAAGCTTAAATATCACTTTTTATAAATACAGGCAACTGTGAGGTCAAGGACGTTTAGAGCCAGGGCGTTGTAGGTGACTTAGAAAATGTTTCCAAAACAAAAACAGAAAAAAAAAATAAAAAACTGGAGAGTCAACGGGTTGGACGTGGGGAGGGTGGGGGAGGGGAGAGCCGTTATCAACCATCCCCTTCTTTACTAAGTATCGTTAGAGATTGAATTATACAGGCGGACAAGAATGAATGTTCATATAGAGCACAAGAACAGTGTTATTTGTACTGTTTGTATACATTATATGTATGTAAATATATATTTGTATATGGGGGCCTCGGTAGCCTAGTTGGGAAAACCACCCAACTGGACTACCGACGCTCGGACAACCCGTGCTTGATTCCTGCTGGAAGCAGTGTGAATTGTACTCGTGGTTGGAAAAAAAATACCCGCGCGTTCGACCCAGCCGCCGGAAAAAATGGGTACGAGGGTAGCACTTTGGGAAGGTAGGGAATGCCGCCTCGCATCGTGAACTTCGATGCTTAAAACGACACTATTCAGAAGTCTCCGAACACTTCTGGATGGACGTCCGAGCACATGCGGATGAAAACTCGCGTGTGAAAACGCCGATTCAAGTCTCGTACTTTACCTTTACCTAATACATGTATGCATGTATATATGTATGTATAGATATATATATAACTGGACTACAAAGGACAAGGGGTAGGGTTCGATCCCAACCGACGGCTTCGGGGTTCACCCAGTCTTAAATGGGTACCGGATTTTTTTTATGGGAAAATAAAGCGGCACGGGCGTAATACCGACCACATTACCCCAAAAATCTTGTGCCGAAGGTCTGTAAAATGTATGGTCACTAACATCATATTTCCTATACGCCACTTGGCGTGACGGGGGTACTTTACATTTTTTTAAATAGATATATATATATATATAGATATAGATATATATATACACACACACACATATATATATATATATATATATATATATATATATATATATATAAGCTGTGGCAACTTATACTATTAGCTCCTTTCTGCCAGCATATGTGAGTAAGAACAGACCGACTTCACAATAAACAGTTCTAATGAACATTAATTTGAGAAACCATACAACGTTCCAATTGTGCTAGCAGCAATTGGAGGTAGCGAATATATCCACTTATGTACTTGCGAGAGATAACACTAACACTAGATTGGAGCGAGAGGTGGTGTCACAATGGATGAAAACTCCCAAAATAGGTTCATCAAACTCAGAAACGTTTAGAGATCAATAATGTACGGGGCAAAAATCAAATTATGACTTAGGAAAATTGTTTACTTTCTGTGTTTTTATGTGCAGGAAAATTGTTTACTTTCTGTGTTTTTATGTGGACCGGTTTGTTGAATCACTGCTTGTATGTGGACTTGTTTGTTAAATCCCTGCTTTTATGTGGACCTGTTTGTTGAATCACTGCTTTTATGTAGACCTGTTTGTTGAATCACTGCTTTTATGTGGACCTGTTTGTTGAATCACTGCTTTTATGTGGACCGGTTTGTTGAATCACTGCTTTTATGTGGACCTGTTTGTTGAATCACTGCTTTTATATGGACTTGTTTGTTGAATCACTGCTTTTATATGGACCTGTTTGTTGAATCACTATTTTTATATGGACCTGTTTGTTGAATCACTACTTTTATATGGACCTGTTTGTTGAATCACTGCTTTTATGTGGACCTGTTTGTTGAATCATTACTTTTATGTGGACCTGTTTGGATCTATGAATGTAAATTATAAAAGAAGCTCACCGAGAACAATCAACAGATAAACAGTAGATACAAAGAAGAATACCCAGGCATGAGACACATTGCGAAAGATGACCACGGAGTTTGAAAGAGAAACTTTACTTCTTCCGTGGCGTCATAGAAGTAACAAGTAAAGTAAAGAACCCAGTCACGTCAAGTGGCGTATAGGAAATATGGTGTTAATGACCATAATTTTTGCCTGTAAAATCATAGGCACGTAATTGTTTGCACTAATGTGGTCGGTATTACGCCCGTACGGTTTACTTTTCCAGAAAAAAAATCAGGTACTCATTTAAGGCTGCGTGAGCCCGGAAGCCGTAAATCAGAATCGAACCGAACCTCTTGTCCTTTGTAGTACAGTTCTCTAATCACTGAGCTATTGCGGCTCCCGACGTCTTTGAATGCGCGTTAACAAATGACTTTTGTGCCGGTTCACAGCTAAGAAAGCTGGGTAAAATAGAAATAAAATTATATATAGCAACTTTGCCTCAGAGATTGTGCACTGTGTATTGTGCACTGTGTTGTTATGTTCATGTGTGGTCAGGCAGAAGACTTTAGCACTGATCGATAATTGTCTTATATAAAAGAGCAATTAAAGTGAATGAGACAGTGTTTGATACAGATACCTGGGGGCGACATTAATTTCACATGGCAGATATAAAAAAAAGGTGTGAGATGCAGAAAGACTGAGGCAAACACTGCATTCAAGGGAAAGAAAAAGATATTAGATAATGTATTGTTCACAATGGAGAAAGTTATGCTGTGTTATGTAGAGCATATCATATGGAAGTCAGTCGGAAAACCGGCTAACAGACAAAAAAATGCATTGGAGGCAATAGAAATATGTTTTACCGAAGAAAGCTGAGAATACTACGAACAGATAAAAAGAATAATGAAAACTTTATAAAAGAGGCCACATCAAAAGAAAAGATAATTATTAACTCCAGCAAGAAACAATAAGCATTTTTTGGCCATGTAATGAAATATGGAATATTTTGGAACAACTGGAAAAATTGAGGGAAGAAGAAATAGTTTGAAACATACTCCAGTGAAACACGATAGTTCAAGAGAATGGTTTATTAGAATGGCATCAATATAGTTCATTTACAACTGTGATATAGAAAGTTGAGGAGAGACATGATCACCTATGCCAGCAAGACAAGATGTTTCGTTATGATCGTGTCATAAAGTATTACAGTTACGTTTTTATTGAAACCCACAGGCAGATTAAACTAGTTCCTACCAGAATTTGTCTTTCACAAGAAAACCTAATGTCAGCATAACAAGATATACACTGTTATGGATCCTACAGTGTAAGAGAAAGCCAGGGAGGCCCAGGAATAATTGGAATAATTGGAGTATGGAGAAGAGAAGTCATAGAATCAATTAAGAACACTAGCTAGCACTAGGGAGAAGCAGAGATACATGTCTAATAATATGGTTGGATGGAGAGACCCTGTCCGTGGCCTTTGTCTCAATAAGGGTCTAAAGACCTTTAATTGACCGGTGACCACCCAAAAAAGTAAATCAAAACAAGACCCAGGTACTCATTTATCCTCATCTTACTGGTAATTCGCTTATTACCGGATTCTATCTATCTATCTATTGTCCTTTCGAGCCGAATACGGCACATAGGGCAGAACCACAATCTCAAAAACAGAAACGTTGCGTGCCAAAATGGCACATATTGCAGAGATCACTGCTCTAAAATATATGGCGCTGTTTTCCTAACAATACTTTTTACAATGACAGTTTGTCAAGCCATCGATCAAACTCCTTAGTCACCTCTTACGACATGCCTGGAAGGTCACAGTGTCACTATTCTTTACCTCCCTCAAAATAAGGCCTCGGTAACACACGGGCAATTACCGGATTGCGTTCCACTTATTGCACCTGTCGTCCACTATATTAGTTTTCAATATGCAAATGTTCAGGACTGCTTCACTAACCTCTCGGTGTCCTTGACTTTTCTGCAAGGCAAAAATAATTTGTAGACATAGTTGTCTCTGCTAATAATGTGACCTTTACCAGATTAACAGGTCGTTTCTGTGCTTGTTTGTGTTAGTTTTTATCTTCCTAAATGCAATCAAAATAAATTGAAAACATATACAAGTAAACATATAACCTAACGAACAAAATCCTGCCAGTTTTCTTCCAAACTTGAGATAATGAAGCCTGTATTCCCGGATTTGAAAAATAAGATAGGCAAATAGGAGGCCTGAATGAACTAAGTAGACTCAACAGCACAGGCAACCAATACAAGATGAAATCAACATCAACAAAACAGTAGTCATGAATATCACAAAAGAGAAACAGAACATCGATGTAGCAATAGACTGCAGACAATTAAAGGAAGTTAAAGTAGTGAAATATTTAGTCTAGTGATTACCGACAAGTCAACAAGCAGCAGAAAAAGACTCAAGATGTAACAAAGCGTGTCAAATTAAACAGCAACTATCATCACTATTGTCCAACAAAGAAATAACTCTAGAGGCTAATTGGGTACTTTCTAATACGATCTTGATTCCAACGTTGTGCTACAAATGTCTGACCAGGACCCCAGACTCAAGAACAATAAGAGAAATAACCAATACCGAGATGAAATGTGTTAGATGAATCTCAGGAAACAACGTGAGAGACAAGATTAGAAATAAAGAACTGAGAAAACAAAAACTTGGAATAGTTCCCATCATCGTATATATAAAGAAACAAATGTAAAAATAGTTTTGTCCACGTGATAAGATAGAAATAGAACAGCACGACGAGCCTTCAATAAATGTTGCGAGAACACCAAACTCATGGATTAATGGAATATTAGAAACGCTAGGAAACATAGCAGCAGTATCCGGCAAAAGAAAAGCCAAACACTGCTAATTATATCTCCTTTGACTCTGAAATGACAGGAAAATGAGGAAGGAAAGAATAATAATAATAACCATGTGTAATAATACAAGGCATTCTATCTTTTTTATGTCTATGTCAATAGAAATTAGAGCATCGGTGCTATTTAGAACCAATTCTGACCTATGGAAGTGAATCATTGACAGTAGACAAACAAATAGAAAGACGATTACAGGCCACAGAGAAAGGATTTCACAGAAGAATATTGAGAGTTCCCTGGACAGCTAAAAAGACCAACGAGGAAATTCTCAAAGATGCCAACACAAAAAGGAAGCTCCTAAGAAATATCAGAAAGAAACAATTAACAATTTTCGGACACATCATGAGTAGAGGAAAGTTGGAATACTTGGTCACAATTGGCAACATGGAGATAAAGAGATCGCGGACGACAAAGAAAGAAGATACGGGATATCTTGGTGTTATGGCAAAACAATAACTAAAAAAATTGATACGATGTACTGTGGATAGAGAATTGTGGAAGGACACGATCGCCTATGCCAACCGGTAAGGCATATGATGATGATTATGTTGATGATTCAGTCTCTGTGCAGTGAAAAACACGAATTTTTTTTCATCAAGTGTTTTTAGAAGTAATGTTGTTGTATAAATACTTCAAGAATTGATATGAGTATATAAAAATAGCAAAATTTGAAACTGAATAAAATATATAAAAACGTAATTCTCCAACTATTATTATAATACATGTTTCCTTTAGGGATTAAGCGTGTTTAACATTCATATAATTATCATCCCTGAGAATATCCTGAGAATGACGAATCAAATGAATTTTCAGATTTAACACAGATTCACAATTTCTTATTTTAATTTTTTTTTTTATCTTTTCAATGATGTCGTTAATGATTGCGCTGCTATGCTACTGATCCAATCAGTGATGGGAAGTTAGAAGATCGTTCGCCTATTTTCATTGTCCTTGATTGAGATGTCACGAAAAGTACACGGAGTTTCACGTCCTCTTGATTATTTTCTTAACTTTTATTTAAGAAACAGAAGAATTTACAGAAACTTCTAGAAAAATAGATGTACTATAAAAAATAATTAATAAGATACATATATATATACATACATGTTCTATCCTCATGCAAGACAGCCCAAGGACAAGGGCGGTACACGTGGCGTCACAACAAAGTGCTGCATTAACCGACTGCCATTGTGGACGGGGCACAGATGAAGACCAACACTAAAGTTCAACCAGCCACAACAAACGCCAATTTTTTTTTAGACCTGGACAGGCCGCATGCCCCAAACAAAAAAAAACTGAAACAACTCAACGACCATAGACATAGCGAGCATAGTGAATAGGGAAGATGGCTGCTGACCTCCCAGGGCCAGGGAAGTACCCAGAGTGCATCAAGAGATCTAAAAAGCGTCCGGATATTGCACTTTACACATCAGATATGAGCCACGTCATCTTAATAGAGCTCACAGTGCCATTCGAGTCCAGGATAGAGCAACAGCTGATATTTCAACTAGCTAAATACAATGATCTCGCCATCGAGCTGAGACAGCAAGGATTCCAGCCTAGAAGAACATTGTGTGCAAGTTAGTACCAGAGAACTCACGACCTTATCCCTCTACTACCTTTTAAAGAGGCTACGAATTATGGGGGTGGGGGGATGCAAACAAGAACAAATGAAGGCTATTGCTGAGTCAGCTGAAAGAGTATCTGCTGGCTCTGGCAAAACCGAAAGATATCAGCAATAAAATAATCGATTTTCGGTGTTCGGACGATTAGGCGACTAACATACACATCAACCGCTCCGGTCTCCCACGTAAGTCAACAACAAAGCGACAATTTAATCCTGGAATATCCGAGCGCGGACGATAAGCGATAAGGAAGTACATCATCGACCGTAGGTGAGCTACACCAGGCGTTTGCAATACCGACAGTTAACACAATTCAGTTCCCAGCCCGATCAATCTTTATCACCTATTATCAGTTTCTGCTCCACTCCTTCCCGCCGAAATCACGCCATATCAAGGCAGCTTGTACGCGGGCCTTTAAATGGACGTTGCAATTAATAGTCACTTTAGATGTCTACCACAACGAAGAGGACACCAATGTGCTGGGTTAAAGCTAAGACAGGTAAGTATACCTGCTGGTAAAGACCTTAACTTCTAACAGAAGTGTTCCGTAGAGTCAGTGTAGTGGATGCAGCGGGAGGTCTACTCCTGTGAGTCATGACCCAGGCAGGCCTACCTCACTTAGAATGTCAAGAAGCTAACGGGCCGAAACACTTTCTCGACCGGACCCCCTTCTGATGATCACATTACCTTCCTGCTACGAATCTCTGTATAAAGAGTTTCCTATTACTCTTATAATATACTATTCTGGCACTTACGGCCATCATGCGTTAATGTATCTCTCTCTCTTTCTCTCTCTTTCTCTCTCTTTCTCTCTAGGACACAATGCACTGTGACCTGTATGAAACAATTGCCAGGCTTCCCTCACATCTGCTTCCCTCACTTGTTTTAATCTAAAAGTGACATTTTATTTCAAACTTCAGACTGTTCCGCCATTTCTAGGTGTTGGTGTCTGGAGACTGGTATATTCCACTCATTCTTAAAATTCATTTTTGTGAAAGTGGGTTCAGTTTGTGACACAACACAAACGACGCAACATATCTTTTTCTTGATAAAGCGAATAAATTACACATGAATGATATTTATTTCTAGTAGAATAAATTTTGTAGCAAAAAAATAAAAATACAAAATTTGTAAATTTCTGGTGTGCAATATTAAATTGTGTAGCTACAAAAGTTTTCAATTTCTTGTTATAGCTCCTTCTAATCGACTTAAATGTATAACTGAAGATGTATCTCCATTTTATATTTTTGGAAAGACACAAATGTGCAAACCTCAAAACTGAAACATCAGTGACAAACAGCCGTGATGTAGGATGTTATTACAATTATCTCAACGTCTCTTCCGGGTGTAAAAACACAATTGACACCGGTAACTTTGACGTCAGTCGCGTTTCATTATTGTTTTCAGAATGGAAATTCTGATTAGGTTATATCTTTCTAAGTTAAGAAAATTTATTCCTTTCTTTAATTAAAAGCGATTTCAGTCAAAAAAATCTTCATTTTTCCTCTTGCATATTTACATATACGTTCATTTTTTTTCTCTTGCACATTTACATATACGTTCATTTTTTCTATTTTATATTTACATAAATGTTAATTTTTTTCTATTCTATATTTACATATATGTTCTTTTTTTTCTATTGTATATTTACATATACGTTCATTTTTTTCTTTTGTATATTTACATATATGTTCATTTTTTTCTCTTGTATATTTACATATATGTTCATTTTTTTCTCTTGTATATTTACATATATGTTCTTTTTTTCCTCTTGTATATTGACATATACGTTCATTTTTTTCTCTTGTATATTTACATATAATTTATTTTTGTTCTCTTGTATATTTATATATACTTTCATTTTTTTTTCTTGTAAATTTCACATATACGTTCATTTTTTCTCTTGTATATTTACATATACGTTCATTTTATCTCTTGTATATTTACATATACGTTCATTTTATCTCTTGTATATTCACATATACGTTCATTTTTTTATCTTGTATATTTTACATATGCGTTCATTTTTTCTCTTGTATATTTACATATACTTTATTTTTGTTCTCTTGTATATTTACATAAACGTTAATGTTTTGCTTCTCCACATTTACATAATGTTAATTTTTTCCTCTTCCACATTTACATATATGTTATTTATTTCATCTTCCATATTAATTTTCTCCTCTTCCACATTTACATATACGTTAAGTTTTCCTCTTGCACATTTACATAAACGCTATTTTTTTCCTCTTCAACGTTTACTTATATAATATTTGTTTCCTCTTCAACGTTTACTTATGTAATATTTGTTTCCTCTTCCACGTTTGCATATACGTTATTTGTTTCTTCTCCCACATTTGTATATGTGTTATTTGTTTCCTCTTCCACATTTTCATTTATGTTATTTGTTTCCTCTTCCACGTTAATTTTTTTCCTCTTGCACATTACATATGTTAAATTTTTCCTCTTCCATATTTAAATAAACATTAGAAAAGATAGCTGGACAAAAGACAAGAAAATCCTTGGAGATTCCAGAAATATGATTTTTTTTTACAAAAGAATATTTTAATCTGATCATCAGCGTCTGAAGAGAGTAGTGCTGATGATCTGAGAGAGGTCACGGCAGAGAGAACATTCATCGCCAACATCAGGGGGCAACAATCATCATTATTCTTTGGCACGAACGTATCCTGGCAATTGAGAAGAGGGGGGAGGAAGGTGGGAGACAGAATAAGGCACAAGAGTGACATGGTAGGAATTCAATAGATGGATTGATGAACAACTGTTAAGGCAAAACGTTGTGGCGATAAATCATCGCCTAGGCCAGTAGGCATGGTTCTTGAGAAAGAATATATAATTAGAGCTGGAAAAGACTCTCTCACACACACACATAACAACATATATATATATATATATATATATATATATATATATATATATATATATGTGCATGCAAAGAAAGCGCGCGAAGGAGATTGAATCTTTATATATATATATATATATATATATATATATATATATATATATATATATATATTATGTATATATTATTTAATATATTATATATATATTATATAAAATATATATTATATAAAATATATATATATATATATATTATTTATTATATATATAATATATATATAAAGATATATATATATAATATATAATATAATATGTATATATATATATATATATAATATTATATTATATATATAATATAATATAATATATATAATATAATATAATATATAATATATATAATATATAATATATATTATATATATATATATATATATATATCTGTATATATATATTATATATATAATAAATAATATATATATATTATTATATATTATATATATTATATATAATATATTATATATTATATATATATCTTTATATATATATATATATATATACATATATATATATATTTGAGATGACGTCATGGAACGCACCAAAATGGCTATATTCGAGCTATGGACTAAGCAATGTTTACATTGAACAACACGATATATGTTATTGCAGCGAGTTGGCAGATTTTTGAAAATGTTTTCAAGGGTTTGAACATAAATGTTTGTTCACAGTTCGTTAACCTTCGCTGTAGATAAAGTCGTTAATTCGATGGCTTCGTTTCGGACGTTTGGTAGCTAAGGACCTAACTTGCGCAAACGGATGGCATTGGCAAGGATCATTTTGAATCTATGAAGTGGGCTCATTTTGTGTTTAACTCAAAAGCATATGTGCTTTTTAACCAAAGACCTTCTTTGGGGACTCAATGAAGATATCCCCGATGGAAGAATAAATTGTACTATTAGTCCCATAAATGATTCGTTTCCAGAGGTTTATGATGTAAACAAAGCAGTTTTGTCATTGCAAGTGAATAATGTCCACACCTATAATTGGTCAGGATTGTATAGCAGCAGCAGCTTTATAGTGAACACAGAAAACATCACATGATTGTGCTGTTCTGAAACAGCTATGCCATGCTACCCTAGAATTGCCTTTAATGGGATTACTGTGACCACAAACCACTCTCCATGTGTGTGCCACATATTTACACCCCAGAAAGAAACACTGAATATAACAACGTCATGTGCCGTCTGTGATATTAATGACCACAGACCAGGAGCCTCCAGTATGATTGATACAACTGTTGCACCAAGCATTTCATCAGCAGAGCCATATCTATGGAATGTTAATCTGACATTGTTCTTGAATGATGTCCAAGTTAATGAGACATCAGAATCGTGTGGCAGCAGCTACAAGAAGGGAGCGGAGAACATCAAGTTCTGCTGCTATAAAGGAGACTTGCCTTGCTATCCCAGAATTGCCTTAAATGGGATCACTGTAGTTGAAAACTTCTCCTCTTGTGTAAACTACACATTCACATCTAAGAGTGAATCAGTGAAGGTCACAAAATCATATTCTCTCTGTGGTTTTACTAACTACATGTCATGTGGCTTCTGTTGGATTGGAAATAACTTACCACCACTGTGTGTCTATATGTTTGGAATTGGAGTCATCAACGATGGCCTAACATCATCAAGTGCTATAACGATCAATATTTTCGGGAGGACGTGAACTCCCATGGTATATGGTGGATAGGCGTCAGGAACCATTGAAGGCTATGTCTGAAAAGTGTTCCTTCTTGCAGTTTCCTCATATTCCAAGTCCGGCTTGTTGCAGGAGCTACTGAGTTAAGTGCTCTGTGCACACCGTGAGCTGTGTGTCTCA
Organism: Megaustenia siamemsis; assembly: GCA_032433765.1. NCBI lineage: Eukaryota > Metazoa > Mollusca > Gastropoda > Stylommatophora > Ariophantidae > Megaustenia > Megaustenia siamemsis. Next base: position 131,936,978 of record JAVIAB010000051.1, on the reverse strand, counting down.
TCCGTTTTGATCCTGCTTCGATATCCCGCTTGTTTACGATGAATGATGATATCGTATGACAGGGAAAAGTTGGCTGTGTTCACTTTCTGCGCGGTTTCGCCTTATGTCTTTTGGCGTGTGCTGAGACTGCTACGATGGGGACTACAGTTACCTTTCTTTGTTTGGGAGATGAGTTAGTAATTCGGATGATTCCACTGGCACGGGCGGTTGAGCAATTATGGATTTTAATTCGTTTGCTGTGATACCGAGGCCTTCCATAACCAATAACCAATATATATATTTAACACCACAAACATCTTATAGAATGCATAAAAGAGATACATCTAGATGACATGGACATACGACTAATATGTAACCTATACTGCGAGCAAACAGCAATAATAAAATATAACAAAGAGAACTCTACACCCATTGATATAAAAAGAAGAGTAAGACAGAGATGCAACCTATCTTCAAATTTGCTCAATCTATACACTGAGAAAATCTTTAAAAGCATCATAGAGATGTCAGGCCTACAAATTAATGGAAAGATAATCAATAACCTAAAATATGCTGACGATACTGTACTACTAGCAGAAAATCCTAAAGATCTACAATTACTTAATGAAATAAACATGACAAGCAAAAAATATGGACTAGATATGAATGTCAAAAGACTAAAACTATGATCATAAACAAAGGAAATACTCAAAACCCACAAGTGGATATCAAAATTGAAAGAATAGACCTGCAGACAGTTCAGAACTACAACTACCTTGGACATACCAATGATGGAAAATGTACAACTGAAATAAACAAAAGAATAGGAATGGCATAAAGTAATTTTAATGTCATGAAGAACATACTAACATCAAAACAAATAACACCAGGGCTGAAACTAAGAATAGCAAAATGTTACACTCAAAATTCCTGTATGGTGCAGAAACATGGACAAGAAAACAGAACAGAGAATTGAAGCCTTTGAAATGTGGATATATAGAAGAATAGGTAGAATTGGATAGAAGGAAAAGAAAACAAACTGTGAAGTCTTAAAACAACAACAAATGAAAAGAGAACTACTAAGCACAATTCAAACAAGACAAATGCGACCAAGATTAACATCGACGAGTAACATCAAAAGATGGACAAATCAGCCTATGACAACCTGCACCATCAAAGCAAGAGACAGAGCAGAATGGCGCTCCATGGTAGCAAACCTTCGTTGCGGAGACGGCACTCGATGATGATGATATATAAATAAGATTCACAATCATGAAAATTGTATACAGCTGACCATTTTTCTCTATCTCTCTTTCCGTGTGTGTGTGTATGCACACACATTTATTTTATTAACGCATACTTATTTCACAGCGACTATCATGACTATTCTATATAGTATAATATATTATATTTATTATAATTAGGTATTTAGTATAATTATATATATATATATATATATTTATCATATATAATTTCATTATATTATTTTATAGGTAATTTCCTAGTTTGATCAGATATATTATTTCAGTTTGGAAGAGTGATGTCCCCTAAAATATGTCTGCCAAAATACAGTGGTTCTACGCATTCTTGGCGTTGGGGTCATTACGCTGGCATGTGTCACTCACACTGGCGTTTGGGTCAGCGTGGCGTTCGGGTCAGCGTCTGCGTCCAAATCGAGATGTTAATTAATAATTGGCTGAACCCCTATCCTTTCTTATGCTTCTTCTTACTAATTATCCGCCTATATATATAGGCTAGTTTGTCTAATATTTAAAAACCAGCTAAGCAGTTCTGAGTTATTATCCGTTAATTAATAGCCAAAGTTTGACAATCTTCCAACATTTGGCAGTAAATTACGGCGATTGGTAATCAACCGCACAATTCCCTTCGATCAGAAGATCACAATTAGGCCGAGTGGCGTCGTTTTTGTCACGCGTTATAATATATTTATAAATATTTAACACTAAAGCTAAACCTAACCCCTGGACCCAACGCCCAATCAACAGATACTCCGAAATGATTACATGCCAGCGTAATGACCCCAACGCCAAGAATGCGTAGAACCACTGTATTTTGGCAGACATATTTTAGGGGACATCACTCTTCCAACTGAAATAATATATCTGATCAAACTAGGAAATTACCATTTTATATTATATATATATATATATATATATATATATATATATATATATATATATATATATATATATATATATTTACAATTCAGTGTATTTGCACGCTAACTTGTTGATATACTCATAAACTGCTTCGCTGGTTATCAATAATCAATGTACTACTTTCACCGTAGGTAATTGTTTTCCTCACCTTTGTCTTTTTCCTTCTTACTACTTTATCCTTTCGATTTCTTTTTTTTCAGTGATCGACAATTAGATGATGACATGATCATTATGGAACTCCACAGTCTTGAGTCCATTGAATCAAACCAATCAGTTGCATATTTGCTCTTTAAAAAAAAATTATACCCGAGCTTGACTTCACTGTGGTTCATCTATTTGTCCGTTTGTCTGTCTGCCTGCCTGCCTGCCTGTCTGTCTGACTATCTTATGCGACTATGAACATGGTAAAGCCTAGACAACAAAGTACACAGTCAAATCGATTTTAAACTGGTACAGAAAAGATTCAGGAATAGGCTAACATCTATTAAAACAAGACCAGAAGCAGATTGCAATAGTGACCAAGTACCAGCAGTTGATAAAATGAGAATACAAATGCGGAAGACACAGAAATCCCCAAGAAATATTAAATTACAACTAGATATGCTTAGAGTAGATAGACAAATGAGTGATAAGTACAGCACGATAGTACAAAACAGAGCTAATGCCATTGTGAAAAAAAAAAACAGAACATTGAGTGGGAAATGCTCAAACAATGGATTCAACAAACATCAAAAGAAGTAATACCAGTGACTAGAAGAATCAACTAGAAGAAATACTAGAACTAATGGACAACAGACGAAAACTTTAGAAAGAAGAACGGACATACAAAAGACTGCACAAGGAAATCCAAAACAAATGTATAGAAGTAAAGGTAGATGGCTAAAGTTTAAATGTGAAGAAATTGAAAAACAGCGAAAGAAAGACACAAAATGTATGCACAATCAGTTAAGCGAAATGATAGGAAGAAAAGAAGTCAAAGTTACAGGATGCGTGAAATAAAAGGAAGGAAATATAATAATGGGAGAAGACAAGATAATGGAAATATGGACATGATAAATCAGTCAACTCCGAGCTGATAAAAGACCGAAGCAAAACAATTCAACCAAAAGGCACAGGACCACCAATAACAAAGAGTGAAGTGGAGAAGGCAATTCAACGCATGAAAAGAGGCAAGGCTTCAGGCACCGATAACATAATCTAAGAGATAGATGCATCGGAAGAGCTGGGTGTGCAGGTCATATCAAAACTACTGATATATGCCATATGTAACATTGGAAATATACCCGAAGATCTGCTAAACTATCTTTGCAGCCATCCCAAAGAAGTCTGGCGCCACTGATTGCAAAGATCTGCTAAACTATCTTTGCAGCCATCCCAAAGAAGTCTGGCGCCACTGATTGCAAAGATCTGCTAAACTATCTTTGTAGCCATCCCAAAGAAGTCTGGCGCCACTGATTGCAAAGATCTGCTAAACTATCTTTGTAGCCATCCCAAAGAAGTCAGGCGCCACTGATTGCGAAGACCATGGCACTATTAGTCTCTTAGCCACATGACCAAAATATTACTAAGAATCATCATGAGACGTGTAAGGAGCAAATTAAAACCATAATTAAGTGAGTAACAATGTGGGAGGAAAAGGCACCAGTTAGGTTAATTAATTCCTGAGAACATTGATAGAAAGAGCGATCATCATGTGCCATACCGGTTGGCGTAGGTGGTGATGTCCTTCCACAATTTTCTATCAACAGTGCATCGTATCAGTTCTGTTGTTCACTGTTTTCCATGCCATGAGACAAAGCTATCCAGTATTTTCTCTCTTTGTCGTCCGCGATATCTCTTTCCTCTTATTTTGCCAGTTGTAACCAAGTATTATTAATAGGGTGTTAGACAAGGTTGTGTGCTGTCACCAGATTTGTTTAATATTTATAGTGAGATTATTTTAAGATCCATAAGGGACATGCCTGGAATAACAATTGGAGGTCATAATATAAATAATCTAAGGTATGCCGATGATACAGTCTTAATCGCTAAGAGTGAAAATGAGTTACAAAAAATGTTGAACATTATAATGAAAGAAAACAAAAAAAAAAGACTCAGCCTTAATAGCAAAAATACAGAAGTAATGGTAACAACAAAGAAAAAGACATCACCTCAGTGCAAAATAAAGACAAGTGGAACAATATTAAAACAGGTAAATGAATTTAAATATTTGGGAACTTTGTTAACCTCAGACGGAAGATGTACAAAAGCGGTGAGATTTAGAATGGTTCAGGCAAAAGCAGCTTTCCAAAACATGAGGAACATACTATGCAATCCATTTTTGACAATAGAAACAAGAAAAAGAGTTCTTAAATGTTATTTAGAGCCAGTCTTAACATACGGATGCGAATCATGGACAATAGGACAACAGACAAGAAAATCACTGGAGTCTGTAGAAATGTGGTTTTACAAAAGAATGTTGAGAGTACCATGGACAGCTAAGAAGAGTAATGAAGATGTTCTGAGAGAGGTTAAAGCAAAAAGAGAGCTAATTTCCAATATTAGGAAGAAACAATCATCATTTTTGGCCATGTAATGAGAAGAGAACAACCGGAATATATTGTAACAACTGGAAAAATTGAGGGACGAAGAGATAGAGGGAAGCAAAGAGAAAAAATAACGGACAGCTTAAGAGAATGGCTTGGCAGAAGGTCAACAACAGAAATGATAAATAGCTGCCGAGATCGAAAGTTGTGGAGAGACATGATCACCTACGCCAGTAGGCCCGGTACTTGATAATGATGATGAACCAAGTATTCCACTTTCCTCTTCTCATGATGTGCCCGAAAATTGTTGATTGTTTCTTTCTGATGTTTTTTAGGAGTTTCCTTTTTGTGTTGGCCTCTTTGAGAATTTCCTCATTGGTCTTTTTAGCTGTCCTAGGAACTTTCAACATTCTTCTGAGAAATTCTATCTCTGTGGCCTCTAATCGTCTTTTCATTTGTTTGTCTACTGCCATGATTCGTTTCCATAGGTGAGAATTGGTTCTATATAGCACCGATGAACTCTCTTTCTCGTTTCTATTGATATAGATTTGTTGCGTAAAATATTTTCCATTTTCTGAAATTAAATTCTGGCCTGAGCTATTTGGTTTTTATTTACCTTGTGCATCTTCCGTCTAATGTTATTATTGTTCTCAAGTATTTGACGCGTTGTACTTGTTTCAGATTTGAAAGAGCGATAGAGGTAAAGAAAAATCTATACATGTGCTTCATATCCTACTCAAAGCACTTGACAAAGTAAATAAAGCATGTGGAAACATGTTGGAGAAATTAAACATTGACTGCAAGATCTAAGCATTATAAAATACATCTATTTGCAGCAAACAGCCATACGAATTAGCATCCAAACAGGACAGTTCCAATATATAAATCAAGGAATAAAACAAGGCTGTGTTCTGTCGCTGGATTTGTTCTCACTTTACAGCAAAAATAGTATAATATAAAAAGCAGACTAAAAAACGGTATTGAAAAAAAAGCCACAACACTAAGTGCAATTTGCGATATGCGAATGACACAGTTTGAGTATCAGAGTTGGAGAATGAATTACAAGATTTGATAGACATAAAAAAAGGACAAATCTGATACAAGTGCAGAGCATCATACACTTGGTCATAATCAATAACAACTTCAGACGGAAGATGCACAACAGAAAAAAAAGTAGAACAGCTCACGCTAAAATAGTATTTCCTAAAACGAAAGACGTCTTGTGCAAGAAGTCTATGTCAATAGAAGCGAGAGAGAGAGTTCAAAAGTGGTTTATAAGGCCAATTCTAACCTATGGAAGTGAATCATCAACAGTAGACAAACAAATAAAAAGACGATTACAATCGACAGAGATGGGATTTCTTAGAAGAATGTTGAGAGTTCCCCGGACAGCTAAAAAGACAAACGAGTAAATTCTTAAAGAGGCTAACACAAAAAGAGATCTCCAAAGAAACATCAGAAAGACTCAATCAAGTTTTTTTTGTGTGCTCGGCATGAGAAGAGGAAAGTTGGAACACTTGGTTACAACTGGCAAAATATAGGGAAAAAGAATCGCGGACGACAAAGAAAGAAGATACCGGATAGCTTGGTGTCATAGCACGGAAAACTATCAACAATAGACTAAATACGATATACTGTGGATAGAGAATTATGGGATGACATGATTGCCTATGCCAACCAGAATGGCACATGATGATAATGTTGGCCTATCTGTCCATTGTCCTTTAGAGTCAGAGACGACACAGGACATAAATTCTAGGCTGTGTCCCACGATCTTTGTTAATTAAGCGTCAGACCAAGCTCATAGCTCGCGTTTTATCTCGCCTAGTGTCCCTGCTATAACCGCGACACATTTTATCTCGCCGAGTGTCCCTGCTATAATCGTAACACATTTTATCTCGCCGAGTTTCCCTGCTATAATCGTAATGCATTTTATTTCGCCGAGTGTCCCAGCTATAATTGCGACAAATTTTATCTCGCCGAGTGTCCCTGCTATAACTGCGACAAATTTTATCTCGCCTAGTGTCCCTGTTATAGCCGCGACACATTTTATCTCGCCGAGTGTCCCTGCTATAACCGCGACACATTTTATCTCGCCGAGTTTCCCTGCTATAATCGTAACACATTTTATCTCGCCGAGTGTCCCTGCTATAGCCGCGACACATTTTATCTCGCCGAGTGTCCCTGCTATAGCTGCGACACATTTTATCTCGCCGAGTGTCCCTGCTATAACCGTGACACATTTTATCTCGCCGAGTGTCCCTGCTACAACTGCGACACATTTTATCTCGCCGAGTTTTCCTGCTATAGCCGCGATACATTTTATCTCGCCGAGTTTCCCTGCTATAACCGCGACACATTTTATCTCGCCGAGTTTCCCTGCGATAACCGCGACACATTTTATCTCGCGAGTGTCCCTGCTATAACTGCGATACATTTTATCTCGCCGAGTGTCCCTGCTATAACCGCGACACATTTTATCTCGCCGAGTGTCCCTGCTATAACCGCGACACATTTTATCTCGCCGAGTGTCCCTGCTATAACCGTGACACATTTTATCTCGCCGCGTGTCCCTGCTATAACCGCGACACATTTTATCTCGCCGAGTGTCCCTGCTCTAACCGCGACACATTTTATCTCGCCGACAGTCCCTGCTATAACCGCGACACATTTTATCTCGCCGAGTTTCCCTGCTATAACCGCGACACATTTCATCTCGCCGAGTGTCCCTGCTATAGCCGCGACACATTTTATCTCGCCGAGTGTCCCTGCTATAACCGCGACACATTTTATCTCGCCGAGTTTCCCTGCTATAATTGCGACACATTTTATCTCGCCGAGTGTCCCTGCTATAACCGCGACACATTTTATCTCGCCGAGTGTCACTGCTATAACCGCGACAAATTTGATCTCGCCGAGTGTCTCTGCTATAACCGCGACACATTTTATCTCGCCGAGTGTCCCTGCTATAACCGCGACACATTTTATCTCGGCGAGTTTCCCTGCTATAATCGTAACACATTTTACCTCGCCGAGTGTCCCTGCTATAACCGCGACACATTTTATCTCGCCGAGTTTCCATGCTATAACCGCGACACATTTTATCTCGCCGAGTGTCCCTGCTATAACTGCGACAAATTTTATCTCGCCGAGTTTCCCTGCTATAACCGCGACAAATTTTATCTCGCCGAGTTTCCCTGCTATAACCGCGACAAATTTTATATCGCCGAGTTTCCCTGCTATAACCGCGACACATTTTATCTCGCCGAGTGTCCCTGCTATAACCGCGACACATTTTATCTCTCCGAGTGTCCCTGCTATAACCGCGACACATTTTATCTCGCCGAGTGTCCCTGCTTTAACCGCGACAAATTTTATCTCGCCGAGTGTCCCTGCTATAGCCGCGACACATTTTATCTCGCCGAGTTTCCCTGCTATAACCGCGACACATTTTATCTCGCCGAGTTTCCCCATTATAACCGCGACACATTTTATCTCGCCGAGTGTCCCTGCTATAGCCGCGACACATTTTATCTCGCCGAGTGTCCCTGCTATAACCGCGACACATTTTATCTCGCCGAGTGTCCCTGCTATAACCGCGACACATTTTATCTCGCCGAGTGTCCCTGCTATAACCGCGACACATTTTATCTCGCGAGTGTCCCTGCTATAACTGCGACAAATTTTATCTCGCCGAGTTTCACTGCTATAACCGCGACAAATTTTATCTCGCCGAGTTTCCCTGCTATAACCGCGACACATTTTATCTCGCCGAGTGTCCCTGCTATAACCGCGACACATTTTATCTCGCCGAGTGTCCCTGCTATAACCGCGACAAATTTTATCTCGCCGAGTTTCCCTGCTATAGCTGCGACACATTTTATCTCGCCGAGTGTCCCTGCTATAACCGCGACACATTTTATCTCGCCGAGTGTCCCTGCTATAACCGCGACACATTAGATCTCGCCGAGTATCCCTGCTATAACCGCGACACATTTTATCTCGCCGAGTTTCCCCATTATAACCTCGACACATTTTATCTCGCCGAGTGTCCCTGCTATAACCGCGACACATTTTATCTCGCCGAGTGTCCCTGCTATAACCGCGACACATTTTATCTCGCCGAGTGTCCCTGCTATAACCGCGACGCATGTTATCTCGCCGAGTGTCCCTGCTATAACCGCGACACATTTTATCTCGTCGAGTATCCCTGCTATAACCGCGACACATTTTATCTCGCCGAGTTTCCCCATTATAACCTCGACACATTTTATCTCGCCGAGTGTCCCTGCTATAACCGCGACACATTTTATCTCGCCGAGTGTCCCTGCTATAACCGCGACACATTTTATCTCGCCGAGTGTCCCTGCTATAACCGCGACGCATGTTATCTCGCCGAGTGTCCCTGCTATAACCGCGACACATTTTATCTCGCCGAGTGTCCCTTTCATGGACGAGTAGCACAATCTCGGCGAAGTCACAATCTCCAATTTTCTATAACCGCGACACATTTTTTTCGGTGATGTGGTCGGCATCACGCCAGGCCGCTTTTACTTCCCAAAAAAATGTCTGATACAAATTTTTAGAGGCAGGGTTAACCCCGGAGCCGTGTCGGTCCAAAAAAAAAGAACTATGCCACTTATGGGGCTCGAACCCGGACCCTTATGATCAGGGAGCGAACACACTAACCACTCAGCCACCAGGGAGCGAACACACTAACCACTCAGCCACCAGGGAGCGAACACACTAACCACTCAGCCACCAGGGAGCGAACACACTAACTACTCAGCCATTTAGATTCCTACATTGATCAGAAGAAACCAAAGTTTACATTTTGATATCATTTGTGGCATCAGATAGTTTATATTTAAAACTAAAAAGTTGTAAATCTGCAAATTGTTAAAATACTTTTTTCTCGTAAACATTAATCTTCTTATTATTATATTAATATTACACTAATTATAGAGCAGCGATAGCTCAGGGTTAGTGAACTGGGCTACAAAGGACAAGAGATAGGGTTCGATCCCAACCGACGGCTTTCGGTTCATCCAGCCTGTAATGGGTATCGGATTTTTTTCTGGGAATGTGAAGCGGCACGGGCGTAATACCGACCACATTACCCCAAAAATCATGTGCCGAAGGTCTGTAAAATTTATGGTCACTAACACCATATTCCCTATACGCCACTTGGCGTGACCGGGTTACTTTACTGTTTTTTTTTTTTTATTATACTAATTACTTCAGCTTTACAGTTCACATTGTTGAGTAAACTCGTAAAACTGCTGCTACTTACATTAAATAGTTATGTTAAGGTTGAACAGAATGTTGTTGAATGTTGTATGTTGTAAAATGAAGAATGTTGTAGAATCTAGAATGCTGCAGAACGAAGAATGTTGTAGAATGAAGAATGTTGTAGAATGAAGAATGTTGTAGTATGAGGAATGTTGTGGAATGTAGAATGTTGCGGAATGTAGAATGTTGCAGAATGAAGAATGTTGTAGAATGAAGCATGTTGTACGATGTAGAATGTTGTAGAATGAAGAATGTTGTAGAATGTAGAATGATGTAGAATGAAGCATGTTGTAGAATGAAGAATGTTGTAGAATGTAGAATGAAGCATGTTGTAGAATGAAGAATGTTGTAGAATGTAGAATGATGTATATTTAAGCATGTTGTAGAATGAAGAATGTTGTAGAATGTAGAATGATGCATGTTGTAGAATGTAGAATGTTGTAGAATGAAGAATGTTGTAGAATGTAGAATGTTGTAGAATGTAGAATGTTGTAGAATGAAGAATGTTGTAAAATGAAGAATGATGTAGAATGTAGAATGATGTAGAATGAAGAATGTTGTAGAATGTAGAATTATGTAGAATGAAGCATGTTGTAGAATGTAGAATGATGTAGAATGTAGAATGATGTTGTAGAATGAAGAATGTTGTAGAATGAAGAATGTTGTAAAATGAAGAATGTTGTAGAATGGAGCATGTTGTAGAATGGAGAATGTTGTAGAATGATGTAGAATGAAGCATGTTGAGGAATATAGAATGAAGAATGATGTAGAATGATGTAGAATGAAGAATGTTGTTGAACTAAGAATGTTGTAGAATGTAGAATTATGAAGAATGTTATAGAATGAAGAATGATGTAGAATGATGTTGAATGAAGCATGTTGTATAATGAAGAATGTTGTAGAATGTAGAATGATGTAGAATGAAGCATGTTGTAGAATGAAGAATGTTGTTAAATGAAGAATGTTTGTTTTATTATGAAGCACGTGCACACCTCCCACCCCCACTCAAAAAAAAATTAATTATTGATCGGGAACCAAAATGCTATCTTGATATTAAAACAAAACACTGCTTTATGATGAGCTAAAAGGGTTTTAATTACATAACGGTGATCACCGCACATATCATTTTACTGTACTCATGCATTTGCAATAGCTTTTTAATTTACAAGCTTGAAATCACTGAGTATTTCGCTGCTTATTTGCTGGTATCTCTCCAGCATCAGCAGATTCAATACTCGCAATGACCAACTCTAAGATCGATATCTGGAAACTGCGTGATGACGGATTGTTTGAATGTTTGTTTCTTTTATATTTGTGTGTGTGCTAAATTTTAATAGATTTTACATGTCCGTGTTAGTTGTCCTCTACTTTGTTAATCCTTTTGTTAGATGTCCCGCGCTTTGTTAATCCTTTTGTTAAGTGTCCCGCGCTTTGTTAGTCGTTTTCTATTTGTCTTCCTACTTCTTACTTCTGCTCTTTTCTAACCGCTTTGTTAGCTTTACTGATCTTTGATAGTCGACTTTGTTAACGGCACAGACTAGCCAGTTTTAACCAATAAGCAGTATACCAACTGATAATTTATCTTTCTATTTTTTCTTCGTTAACCGTTTACTCTATCAAGTAACGTTAACCGTTTACTCTATCAAGTAACGTTAACCGTTATACTCTATCAAGTGTCGAAGGAGATGCAAGATACTACCTCTCGCTTCTCTGGTAAGCTAAACCTTTTTGTGGATTCTCTTCATGTTAACACTCACATCGTCTCTTGGTCTGCCTCTAGCTTTGCTCCCTTCTTATTTGCTTACATATGCCCCCTTGTACGGTTTAGGATCACAGTGCATTCTCCCCATTTGGGCAAACTATTTGGTTTTATTTTTTGTTGTTCTTAATGGTTTGTGTATTGTTTTCAAGAGGTAGGCATTTGAATAATGAGGGTAAGTATACCCCGAGAAAGTGACACCAGATAAATGAAGAAAGAAGCTCGTTAAAGGAAACATAAAAGGGTGACATTATAAAGTAGTAGTTACTAAAACTTATGAAACCTGCGGCTCTCTTTCCCCTTTGATCGAATATTGGCCTTCATAGGATCGTATAAAATGGGTAAACTCTGATTCCTGTATTTATTTATCAATAGGTTACTGTTTCCTTCATTTTCTACCTTTCAGCTCACGGTAGAGCATAGGTCTTCAACAAAAACTTTCAGCTCACTTTGGAACATAGGTCTTCAACAAACACTTTCAGCTCCTCGTGGAGCATAGGTCTTCAACAAACATTTTCAGCTCCTTGTGGAGCATAGGTCTTCAACAAACATTTTCAGCTCCTTGTGGAGCATAGGTCTTCAACAAACATTTTCAGCTCCTTGTGGAGCATAGGTCTTCAACAAACACTTTCAGCTCCTCGTGGAGCATAGGTCTTCAACAAACACTTTCAGCTCCTTGTGGAACATAGGTCTTCAACAAACACTTTCAGCTCCTCGTGGAGCATAGGTCTTCAACAATCATTTTCAGCTCCTTGTGGAGCATAGGTCTTCAGCAAACACTTTCCAAACCGTTCTATTTCTTGCCATCCTTTAAGGTCATTCCATGTCTTCCTCATCTTCATTTCTCCTTCTATCTGTCTTTTCTAAGAATTCCTTGGTCGTCCGCTTTGTATTTTTCCCTGGGGAAAATGTGATTCATGATTGTCATTTTAGTTGTTCTCCATATTTCACAGCCATATAATAAAACTGACTTAACATTGGAGTTGAAAATTGGAGTTGAAAATTTTTATTTTAGTATTGAATCTAATTTCTTTTGACTTCCATATGTTTCCCAGTGCAACAAATGCTCCTCTTGCTTTTGATATATCCTTATTTTGGTATCATTTTCTGTTTTCCCTCTTTGTCTATATTACTGCCCAGATATATGTAAGATTGTACGTCTAGTAGAGGTATTTCTCATATTTTTATTTGTTTATTGTCAACTGTACTAATTCTCATAATTTTGGTCTTATTTCTATTTTCAGTCCCATCTGTTGTGATCTCTCATCAAGTATGCTCGTTTTATCTTGCATCTGTTGATGGTTGTGTGATAGAAGAGCTATATCATCAGCAAAGTTTAAATCATCAAGTTGATTGGTCAGTGACCACTGGATTCCATTTCTGTTGTTTTGAGTTATTTTCATAATCCAGTCTATGACCAGTAGAAGGAGAAATGGAGATAGAAGGCATCCCTGCTTTACTACTGTTCTTATCTCAAATGCTTATGTAAGCTGTCCTTCATGCAGCACACTACATTTCATTCCTTCATACATTGTTCTTATCAGTGTAATAAACTTTGTGGGAATTCCGTAATGACTCAACAACTTCCAAAGCATTCTTCTGTCTAAACTATCAAATGCCTTTTCGCAATCTATGAATCCAATATAAAGTGGGCATTTTAGTTCTAAACTTTGTTCAACTAGTATACTTAGACTAGTTAATTGAGCAGCATATGATCAGTTCTTCCTAAAATTTGCTTGTTCATCTCTCAAATGTTTCTCTATGGCTTCTTTTAGTCTCTCCAGAATGATTGTGCTTAATATTTTTCCTGGCACTGATAGTAGCATAATTCCCCTATAATTTGTGCACTCCTGTAAACTTCCTTTTTTTGATAGTTTGATCATATTACCTTCTTTCCAGTCTTTGTGTATTTCTTCCCTCTCCCAAAATTGTATCTTATAGATTATGTAACCAGGTTACTGTTTTGTGTACATAAATTAAGTTCAGTAAGAATAAAGATATAAAATTGAGTTAACGTAGAAAAATAACATACGACATACTTATGTTTACATATGAGATTCTCACAACTCTCTACAAACACACAAAGAATCGTTTCACATACTAAGAAAATAAATAATGTCTGTTATAATTTTTTTTTTTTTAATTAGGAAAAATGTAACACTATCTTGTTTATACTCGTTTATGTGCTCACAAAATTAAGTATACGTGGATGTTGTCATTGTATCAATTCTAATCGTTGAGTTAACACATAACAATATCAACGACGCCCGCCATGAGGCACATTTTGGGAACCACCGATGTAAAGATAGGGAGTGTCAGAGAGAAGAAACTCAATCTTAGCGCCACGAGACACATTTTGGGAACCACTGATGTAAAGAATGGGAGTGTTAGAGGAGAAACTCAGTCTTGGTGGCACGAGACACATTTTGGCAACCACTGTTGTAAAGAAGGGGAGTGCCAGAGGAGAAACTCATTCTTGGCGCTACAAAACTCTTGTTCCTCCTTTGAGTTGTGCTACCTGTCCCTTACATGTCACCATTTGTAGGTATTAAGTAAGTATATTGTAGTTGAGGGGAAAAACAAAACATGTGTGTCTAGGAACGAGACTAGAGAATCCGACACAAAATAGTATTTTTACAACCTTACAGATATGACAGAACAAAACAAATTGACATGGTATCCATGACTATTCTTAGGAGTATGAAGAGTGAATATGGCGGATAGGCGGCAGGAACCATTGAGGATCAGTCTGAAAAAGTGTTCCTTGTTGCAGTTTCCTCATATTACAAGTCCGACTTGCTGCCGGAGCTACTGAGTTTAGTGCCCTGTGCACACCGTGAGCTGTGCTTTTCATCCAGATTGTTTCTATATTCCGATTGCTTACGATGAATGATGATATCGTATGATGGACAGTTCTGCTGCGTTCACTTTCGGTGCCGCTTGGCCTACGTCTTTTGTCATGCGTTGTAGCTGCTATGATGGGGACTACAGCTGTCTTTCTTTGTTTGGATCCGTCAATGAGATGTTAATTCGGATTATTCCCTTGCACGGACGGTTGAGCAATTGTTGATGTTAATGCGGTTGCAGTGATACCGGAGCCTTTGACTAACCATAGCCATAAGGAATATGACTTGCCATTCAAGGCAATCCAACGTTGGAGAATAAATAACCAGGTTGAACTGTCTTTCAGTTACGTGAGACTGTAACTTTCTCTGACCAGTCTGTCTAAACATGTTGCTTTCCAGACGAGAGATAATATGTGTGCTCTAAAATCTTTGCTTTCACATACATGGGCCATGAGAAAAATGAAGTAAAGAAACAGAAATAACATTTGAAAGGAAATACAAAGACGAGCTGTGCGGTATAAGAAAAATACATATTTGAATTCGCGTATGCTTATTTTAATATACTTTGGGCATTGAAATATGACTGACAC
The DNA here is from genome assembly GCA_032433765.1 of Megaustenia siamemsis. Lineage (NCBI taxonomy): Eukaryota > Metazoa > Mollusca > Gastropoda > Stylommatophora > Ariophantidae > Megaustenia > Megaustenia siamemsis. The sequence goes on along the minus strand of JAVIAB010000051.1, from coordinate 131,921,807 downwards.
TTCTATATCATTACGATTTTCAATCGCCACACTATTTATATATATATATATAACGTTGTGCTACCAATGCCAGACCTGGACCCTAGATGCAAGAACAATAAGAAAAATAACCTCTACAGAGATGAAATGTGTTAGACGAATGACAGGAAACAGCCTGAGAGATAAGATCAGAAATGAAGAACTGAGAAAAAAGCTAGGAATAGCCCCCGCCATAGAATATATAAGGAAACAACAGATAAAATGGTTTGGCCACGTGACAAGGCAGAAAGATCAAAACACAACACAACGAGCCTTCAACAAACGTTGTGAGAACACCAGATCCAAGGGTCGACCACGAAAAAGATGGATCGATGGAATATTAGAAGCACTAGGAACCATAACAGCAGCAGAGGCGAACAGAAGAGCAAAATGACCGCAAATTATATCTCCTCTCGACGCTGAAAGGCAAATGAGGAAGTCAGAAGAAGAATTGTGAAAATTGAGGGACGAAGCGATAGAGAGAAGCAAATAGAAAAGATACCAGACAGCTTAAGAGAATGGCTTGGCAGAAGGTCAACAACAGTAATTATAAATAACTGTCGGGATCGGCGTGACGGGGGTACGTTACTTATATATATATATATTGACGATTCATTATTCATATGTGTTTTGTGTTTCTCGTAAATATTTAAAACAAATAAACAACAGCACTAATCGTCGTTTTTGCAGCTCTCTCTCTCTCTCTCTCTCTCTCTCTCTCTCTCTCTCTATGTATATATATATATATATATATATATATATATATATATATATATATATTTATTGGCAAATCATTATTCTTATTTTTTTTCTGCATTTCTCGCAAATACAAAAACAAATAAATTGTCCATGGGGAAAGTGGGTGGATGGGAGAAAAGTGCTAGTGCCCATATAGTTCATGACCTTCGGTTAAGCTATAAGCGAAATGATCAAAAGCGCGCCACACATCCCTACTTTCTCACAGAGAAAACATCTGCTCTTCATTTTTCATATGAGAATACTTACTGATGTTTCTGTGTCCCGGAAGTAGTGTCACTCGGACGAAAAATCGATACCGTTTGGAACCCAGGATTACCTGGTCAGCAAGCCACTGGACAAACCACCTCGCTATGGTGGCTGTTTTGGATGGAAAAACTGTCTAAATTGTTTCGTTGTTAAAATTACTAGCAGTTTTGCTCAAATGTTGAGATAACGGAACAGTGTACATGCTCATCGATTTATTGGATGGAGCTTGCAGGCCTCAAACAAATGTATATATTTTTATGTATTTCCGGGTTTTGGTGTCAGCCCCCATTTACATTTCCCATATAGTTTTGATCAATGCTTGTGATAAACGACGAAGCTTTGGAAATTGATTTTTTTATGGCATTTGGAGAAAGAGAACAAATGAAAGCGTATGGCAAGCGGGTTTTACATTACATATTTTGGATAGTGCCTCAGTTAAATCTCAGTTAAATTTTATATGTTTTAGTTTACTAATTTTTGGGAGCCGCGATAGCTCAGTGGTTAGTTAACTGGACAACAAAGGACAAGAGATAGGATTCCATCTCAACCGACGGCTTATGAGTTCACCAGGCCTTAAATAGATCTCGGATTTTTTTTTCTGGGAAAGTAAAGCGGCACGGACGTAATACCGATTACATTACCCCAAAAATCATGTGCCGAAGGTCTGTAAAATTTATGATCACTAACACCAAATTCCCTTATACGCCACGTGGCGTGACGGGGCTCTTTACTTTACTTACTATTTTTTACATATTATCAATTTTTATCCTCCAATATGTAGCGTTTTATCATTTCTTCTCTTATCCCTCTTTTTATTTATCCCTGATTTACTTGTCCCACTCATTCTAGATGTTGTAGAGTTTATCTCTATTTCGTTGTCCGTTTCTGTTTTTGTTGTTTTCTGAAGAAAGCCGCATATCGGAAAAAACTTCAGTAGTTTATTGTGTTCATTTTTTTTTGTAGAGCAGTCTCCATACCTTGTAGGAGTGTACGTTACACCTCGGACTTCCGTTTCCAAGATGGCGGAACGGAGTTCATGTTCTTTAGATCGCTGCAGAAATTGCATTTGGGGACTGATTAATTGTGGCTCTCCACTGCAATTTTCTGCGTTAAAGTTAAAATTATGTTCTACTTAATATATCTGCGCCGATGAAGTGGTGTCGTATACACGGCAATATTCCTTTCTGACAAGTCAAGTGTTGTGAATGATGCGACCTTTCACCGTCTAGAACTGATCTGCGGTTTACGTCAACACATTGAGTGCTGTTCAATGACCGTCGTTGGAATTGTTTGACGCACGTTATTTACATGTTACAACTCATTAATGTGGACTGCTCTGTAAAGTCAACCGAAGTTTTCACTTTAGGTAATTTGGACCGTGTTTCGTTCTTTGTGGGCTGCATCGATTAGAGTAATCGGGCATCTATGGGTGCAGCCATTGTTGTGTGTGTTGCGTCATCATAATGGCTCATCGTATATCCCAAGACCGGCCATACGCTAATTTTGAAAGGCAAAATGACGGATCTTTGTTCATGACTTTCCAGCACCGGGGTGACTCGAGTTACATGTTAGTCAGGAAGAATGTTGCCTAAATTCAAGAGGGTTACTGTGAGATCTAGGGCAGACATGCTTGCTGCGTTCGATGACTAAAAGAATACACCTCTTCATCATCCGCCCTTAAAAGGACGTTAAGTAGGCGTGTCTGCGTTGTGTTGTGGCTTGCGGTATAATTGTGATATTTGTGCCTTTAGGCCCAACACATCCGACTTCAGAGCGACATTTTTGAGAACCAGGTTCTCTTCCCTCTTCGATCCCTACTCGATTGGCAAGACTAGACAGGTTAGTCTATCACCACGGAGGGGTGGAGCAGGGTCTGGATGGTTCTGGTTCACCGATCCTGGCGCAAGCCAACAACTTATGGGTCGCTGACGGCTTTCAGCTCTGGTGCTGTGAGATGCGCTGTCGCCTCAGGGCAGACATGTGATTTTATAATTTCAATATGTGGTTTATAATTTCACAAATTCACATTGTGGGAAGATTATACGGTCTGTTGTTTGATATGCGACTGGGATAATCCGACGACTGTGTTTTATATGTTCGGAATTGGAGTCAAATGCGATGTCCTAACATCATCAAGCATTATACATTTTTTTTAATATGACGATCATAATTTTCAGGAGGACGTGAACTTCCGGTCAATATGGTAGATATGCGGCAGGAACCATTGAAGGCTGTGTATGAAAAGTGTTCCTTGTTGTAGTTTCCTCATATTCCAAGTCCGGTTTGTTGCAGGAGCTACTGGGTTAAGTGCTCTGTGCACACCGTGAGCTGTGTGTGTCATCAGTTTTGATCGTGTTTCGATATTCCAATTGTTTACGATGAATGATGATATCGTTGACAGGGAACAGTTAGCTGTGTTCACTTTCTGTGCGGTTTCACCATATGTCTTTTGACGTATGCTGAGACTGCTATGATGGGGACTAGTAGAGGTAAAGGCATCAAGATGCACCAAGATGCGTAGAGATGCGAAGCTTCTGTAAAGCTGATGATAATGGCGATACTAAAAAAGGAAGAAAAAGAGTGGTATGGTGACAGCTTTACGTGGTAATGGACGAAACAAAAGTCGACGTTTCGGCCAAGTAGGCCTTCATCTGGACGAACAACAAACACAAAAATTATATATAACGATATAATAACAAATCTAACTACATGGCGATAATATGCTAGATACTAAAGAGAGGAAAAATAAAAAATGGTCACTTCCCTGTGTTCCTGAGCTGGGTCAGTCTCCAAATGGACTGAATTGATACGACAGGACCGATTATAAATCTCTCTAGCCAGGGAGTCAGGTGAGAAGACGGAAAGGAAGGGTTCTAAAAATATGGGGAGGTGGGTACAGGATATGTGTAAACTATGCACGTCTAACTCTGTGGATGCACCCCGAACCGATGTGTAAACATAAGTATGTGTATGTAACAATGCATGCGTACAAGCATAAATCGGCACATATATTGCCGCAAGGCCCACAAAAGAAAAACCCAAAGGAGCCCAAATGTGCCAATACATGTGCAGACAAATATATCCAAATATACAGGTTAAGTAGCGCATGGGGGTATGAAATATGTAGTGGGTGTCCTATGAGTATGAGAGTGATATGTTCATTCCTTGGGGGGACAGCGAACCCAACTGGGCAATAAGGCGATTCTCAAGGGCGAACCTGCTGCGATTGCTAGAGTGACATGAGACAATGCCAGTGACTTGCATGTTGAGTTTACCACTATGTCCAGGGGAGTTGAAATGGGCAGAAACCGGGCTGCCAGTCTTTTGCTCAACATCACGAAGATGCTCACTAAAGCTTTCACTCAAGCGTCGTCCACTTTCACCCACATACGTCATCTGGCAGTGCTTGCATATTATGGTGTAGATGATATTACGCGACACACAAGTGAACACCTCCTTGATGTATAATCGCTTATTAGGGAACAAGACCGAATCGGTGCAAAGCACATAGTCACAAGTTTGCAGAACTTGTGTTTTTCTTTTGTGGGCCTTGCGGCAATATATGTGCCGATTTATAATTGTACGCATGCATTGTTACATACACATACTTATGTTTACACATCGGTTCGGGGTGCATACACAGAGTTTGACGTGCATAGTTTACACATATCCTGTACCCACCTCCCCATATTTTTAGAACCCTTCCTTTCCGTCTTCTCACCTGACTCCCTGGCTAGAGAGATTTATAATCGGTCCTGTCGTATCAATTCAGTCCATTTGGAGACTGACCCAGCTCAGGAACACAGGGAAGTGACTATTTTTTATTTTTCCTCTCTTTAGTATCTAGCATATTATCGCCATGTAGTTAGATTTGTTATTACATCGTTATATATAATTTTTGTGTTTGTTGTTCGTCCAGATGAAGGCCTACTTGGTCGAAACGTCGACTTTTGTTTCGTCTATTACCACGTAAAGCTGTCACCATACCACTCTTTTTCTTCCTTTTTTTAGTATCCCCTATGATGGGGACTACAGCTACCTTTCTTTGTTTAGGAGATGAGTTAGTAATTCGGATGATTCCAATGGCAAGGGTTGTTGAGCAATTATGGATTTTAATTGCAGTGATATCGGAGACTTCCATAACCAAACGTTATACCTCACTACTTGCTACTGCTACCAGCTTGACAGCAGCACTGCAATTATTTGCCAGTTCCCTACTTTACACATTACGACCCTGCAACTAATTTGGTAAAACGTTTCAGTTGAAAGCTGTTACGTAGCTTTTAAAAAAACACTTCCGCTCCATGTGGCGACTTCTCAAGGTTGTGTGTCCGTTTTCCAGCAATGATCGATACTCACTCGAACTCATCACGCCATGCAAACATTCTTAATATACCTCCTGAACACGATGTCTGGATTGTAGTCAGCGACGGCCCTATGATTTCCGGCACCCTGAGCAAGCTGAACTTCGGCGCCATTTTGAAGTTTAATTATAAAAAATCTTCACATTTAAAAACCTAAAAATTGTGGAAGATTCTTGATGGCGCCCCTAAGCGGATGGCTCGCCCCAGACAGCTGCCCGAGTTGCCGGTATGTTGAGCCTACCCTTATTGTAGAATATGTAATATAATTGGTTACATTGCAACCAAGTTATAGACAGACATGGACAATTTTCTAAATTCTGCCATCTTGTGAACAAATCCATAGGCAGAAATACTCCAAAGTGCCGCTATCTTTCTAAATTTTTCTATAGAACAAAAATTTGGGTAAAAGTAATCAACAGAATGTATAGCAACACAGAGCATAACACCTTTTTAAGGCAAAATCTACATTTTGTAGAAAGCACTCAGAAAAGAAACCTTGACCGTCTTCATTTGGAAGATACAGGCCAAAGTGGCAAGGAAATAGAAATCCTACAACGTCGTATTCGTACAGTACGTGCTATACAATAAGGTATCGATAAGTATGACGTACATCGTTCAAGACTGCCTATAGTCCGTTCAGATTCGTTTGCCTAGACATTAATTTATTTTTTTCAAAAACTTATAGTTCATTTGCATTGATCTTTTGAAGTTAGGTTTAGAATACTAATGTCGCTATAAAAATATTTTTTTATCAAAGAAATGTGATCCAGTTTCAAAGATGCCTTATTTAACCTATATTAAAAAAAAGTTAATCGATATTATAAACACCGGCGGGATTATGTAGATGCTTACATCTCACAGCTGATTCTTTAACATATAGGCATGACCTTCACGGCTGAATGCGCACCGTCCTAAAATAGTTATGTTTCCACTATAAATTTTTATAAAGAAATGTTACATATGAAATTTCCAGTTTAGCACAAAATGACATTTTAGCCGAAACCGGAAATTATGTGACGTCAAAATCACGGCAGTAGACTCGAGTTCGAGTCATAATACAGAGGCAAATCTCAATATTTACAGAAAGGAGGCGGCACTATCCATATTATCTTCTGCAAGTCTATGTGAGAATGAATATAAAGGCAAAATATTTTACTGAGCATAACATTGCTATAAAGATTTATCAATAATGCTGCAGAGAGCGTAAAAAGGGACATCTTTATTGTTCTTTATCAAACCCTGAGAAGAGAACAATGCATATTTTAGGTTTGTGTAAACGTTCATTTGATCGAATAGTTAAAGGAAGCGGATATTTATTGCCAACAAATGCAAGAAAGCAAGGAAGGAAAGAAACGTTAGACAGTTTTGATAAGGACCTAGTAAAAAGAGAAATCTGTCGAATGTTTGATATAAACGAAGAAGTGACACTTAGAAAGTTGAAGCTTTGGCTGAAAACTAACAACGACATTGAAATATCAAAAACTTCATTATGGAAAATGTTAAGAAGTGCAGGCTTCACCTTTAGAAAGTATGCTGGTGGAAAAAACATTATTTGTGAGAAGCCACATCTAGTAGCTCTTAGAAGCAAGTATTTACGTGAAGTGAAGGAAATGCGCGAAAATGATTATGATATTGTTTATTTAGATGAAACTTGGATCAACGCTCATCATACAAATGAAAAGGAATGGCAGTTAGCAGATGGAAGTATTAAAAGATCAGTACCCAGCAGTAAAGGGCAACGTTTGATAGTTGCACATGCAGGTAGCAGACATAATGGGTTGTTGCAGAATGCTCATCTCGTTTTCATTTCAAAATCCATAGACAATAGAGACTACCACTCCGAAATGAATGGGCACATATTTAAAGACTGGATCGAGAAAAGTATCCTTCCAATATTAGATCGACCTTCTTGTCTGATAATGGACAATGCTTCATACCATAACGTAGTTAACGTAGAAGATAGAATCCCAACATCATCAAGTACAAAAGATGCAATCAAAACGTGGCTCATAAAAGAACGCATACAAGTTAACGACAGCTACTTGAAACCTGAATTGCTTAGCCTTGTAAAACAGACACAACGTACAAAGATATTTAAAATAGACAAGTTAATTCAAGAACATGGCCATAGATTCAAGAATATGTCCATAGAAGGACACGTAGCATATACAAATAAAACTTTCAAATTATGCGATGTTGAGGCACTTACAAATCAGGCTCTATCAAATATAAATAAAGACTACTGGGTAAAATGTGAGGATCATGTGTTACGACAAGAAGAGGAATATTGGAAAAAGGATGGTTTGTTGTTTGTTCAGCCGAAAGCAGTAATCGACCTATTTGACTCGTCTGATTCTGAATGATCATTACTATGATTAAGTCTACAGATAAATAGTTTGATTTGCAAAATTTCCTAGTTGATTTGTTAAACAGTTTATTGTTCAAGACCACCCAAGCAATCAAAAATATGTTATAAGCAAACCAACAACCATTACTTTGAATGGAAGCCTGCTTGAGTCAGTACAGAAGTTCAGCTATCTTGGATCCACTATTACAGCCACACTTTCCTTAGATGAGGAACTAAATGTACGTATTTGAAAGGCAGCGACAACATTTGGGAAACTCACACCAAGAGCATGGAACTATATCAAATTGACTCTACGAACAAAAGTTCTATATATAATTTAAAATGTGTATACTTGCCACCAAGTAAAATTTTATGGACACGCCTATGGGTCATCGTTTGCCCTAGATTACTGTAAAACATTTTGATTAGGGTCAAAATAATAGTTACATGGGCAAAGATCAAAGGAATTCGCCGCTTTAAGAAAACCGTTATAGCTAGACATCGAGTAACACATATGTTCTCATGACATGGACATTTTAACACCGTATGCCAAAAATCATGTGAAATCATCAAGAACTTTTTGAATTATAAATCATAACATCTCGGCAAACGAATCTGAACGGACTATAGCAGGGTTGACGCCGCGACCTCATCAATCATTAGAAGGACAGACTATGGTACTTCAGTGGAGACCTTAGAGCGTACAGTCCTGTTCGAGACCTTCCTGGTCTAGAATAGCAAACTTACAATTTACGTACCAATTTTTAAAAAAAATCTGTGCTGTAAAGTTATAGGCGAACCGTCACGCCTAGTTGCGCATTTTGTAAACGTATAGGGTACCTATCATAAACAAAGAAAATACTCAAAACCCACAAGTGGATATCAAAATAGAAGGAATAGACCTGCAGACAGTTCAGAACTACAACTACCTTGGACATACTATAACCAGTGATGGAAAATGTACAACTGAAATAAACAAAAGAATAGGAATGGCAAAAGGTAATTTTAATGTCATAAAGAACATACTAACATCAAAACAAATAACACCAGGGCTAAAACTAAGAATAGCAAAATGTTACATCTTTTCAATATTACTACATGGTGCAGAAACATGGACATTAGAGAAGAAAACAGAACAGAGAATTGAAGCATTTGTAATATGGATATATAGAAGAATAGGTAGAATTGGATGGAATGAAAAGAAAACAAACAATGAAGTCTTAAAACAACTAAAAATGAAAAGAGAACTACTAAGCACAATTCAAACAAGACAAATGCGATTTGTGTGCCATGTTAAAAGACACAATAGACTACTAAAAGTAATTCTGGAGAGGAAAATACAAGGTAAAAGAGGCAGAGGTAGACCAAGACTAACATGGACGAGTAACATCAAAAGATGGACAAATCAGCCTATGACAACCTGCACCATCAAAGCAAGAGACTGAGCAGATTGGTGCTCCATGGTAGCCCTTCGTTGCGGAGACGGCATTCGATGATGATGAGAGGGTACCTGTAACGTCAAGTGTGGAGTATTTTGTAAATGTAGAAGGTACCCGTAACGTCGTGTAAAGTATTTTGTAAATTTAGAAGGTACTTGTAACGTCAAGTATAGAGTATTTTGTAAATGTAGAAGGTACATGTGACGTCTTGTAAAGTGTTTTGTAAATGTAGAAGGTACCCGTAACGTCTTGTAAAGTGCTTTGTAAATGTGGAAGGTACCAGTAACGTCTTATATCATCATCATCATCATGTACCCTGCCGGTTGGCGTAGGCGATCATGTCCCTCCACAATCTTCTATCTACAGTGCATCGTATCAGTTCTGTTGTTGACTGTTTTCCATGCCATGACACCAAGCTATCCAGTATTTTCTCTCTTTGTCGTCCGCGATCTCCCTTTCCTTTAATTTTGCCAGTTGTAACCAAGTATTCCAACTTTCCTCTTCTCATGATGTGCCCGAAAAATGTTGATTGCTTCTTTCTGATGTTTTTTAAGAGCTCCCTTTTTGTGTTGGCCTCTTTGAGAACTTCCTCATTGGTCTTTTTAGCTGTCCAGGGAACTTTCAACATTCTTCTGAGAAATCCCATCTCTGTGGCCTCTAATCGTCTTTTCATTTGTTTGTCTACTGTCCATGATTCGCTTCCATAGGTCAGAATTGGTTCTATATAGCACTGATGAACTCTCTTTCTCTTTTTATTGACATAGATTTGTTGCACAAGATATTTTTCATTTTCTGAAATGCTATTTTGGCCTGAGCTATTCTGCTTTTTATTTATGTGGTGCATCTCCCATCTGATGTTATTATTGTGCCCAAGTATTTGAAACGTTGTACTTGTTTCAGGTTTGTCTCGTTTATTTTTTTGCTGCATGATGGTGATGATTGTTTCTTCGATATAACCATTACTTCTGTTTTCTTACTATTCAGACTGAGACCTTTCTTGTTGCTTTCTTCCACTATTATGTCTATCATTTCTTGTAGTTCGTTCTCTGTCTCTGCTATTAAGACTGTGTGCATATCGCAAATTAATTATGTTGTGACCGTTGACTTCAATTCCTTTTTTGTCTACTATTTATCTCATAATATATTCGCTGTAAAGTGAAAACAAATCCGGTGACAGAACACAGCCTTGTCTGACTCCTTGTTTTATATATTGGAATTGTCCTGTTTGGTTGTTAATCCGCATAGCTGCTGTTTGTTGCCAGTACATGTGTTTTATGATTCGCAGATCCTTGCCATCAATGTTTAATTTCTCCAGCATATTTATTATTTCCACATGCTTTACTTTGTCAAATGCTTTTGTGTAGTCTATAAAGCACATATATAGATCTTTCTTTACCTCTATAGATCTTTCTATCAATGTCCTTAAGATGTATATTGCATTATTGGTGCCCTTTCCTTCCACAAATCCACATTGTTCCTCACTTATTTCTGGTTTTATTTTGTTCCTTACACGTCTCATAATTATTCTTAGTAATATTTTAGTCATATGGCTCATGAGACTAATGGTGCGATGGTCTTCACAATCAGTGGCGCCTGACTTCTTCGGTATGGCTACAAAGATAGATTTTAGTAGATCTTCGGGTATATGTCCAGTGTTATATATGTCATTGAGTAATTTTGTTATGACTTGTACTCCCAATTCTCCTAATGCATTTATCTCTTCGATTGTTATATTGTCAGGACCTGGAGCTTTGCCTCTTTTCATGTGTTGAATTGCGTCCTCCACTTCACTCTGCATTATTGGTGGTCCTGTGTCTTCATTTGAATTGTTTAATTCTGGTCTTTCATCATCATAGAGTTGACTGATATATTCTGTCCATCTTTCTATTGTCTTCTCCTGTCCCATTATTATATTTCCTTCCTTTGATTTCACACATCCTGAAACTTTGACTTCTTTTTTTTCCTGTTAATTCATTTAACTGATTGTGCATGAATTTTGGGTCTTTCTTTTGTTGTTTTTCCATTTCTTCACATTTCTGTTTTAACCATCCTTCCTTTGCTTCTCTGCACTTGTTTTGGATCTCTTTGTGCAATATTTTGTATGCTCGTTCTTCTTTCTTATGTTTTCTTCTTTCGTCCATTAGTTGTAATATTTCTTCTGTCATCCATTTCTTTTTGTTGATTCTTTTAGTCACTGGTATTACTTCTTATGATGTTTGCTGAATCGATTGTTTGAGCATTTCCCACTGCTCCTGGATGTCTTGTATTTTCTCAATAGCATTATATCTATTTTGTACTATCATGCTGTACTTATCACTCATCTGTTTATCTACTCTTAGCATATCTAGTTCTAATTTTATATTTCTTTGTGATTTCTGTGCCTTCCGCAGTTTTATTCTTATCTTTCCAACTATTGGTACATGGTCACTATTACAATCTGCTCCTGGCCTTGTTTTAACAGATGTTAGCCCATTCCTGAATCTTCTCTGTACCAGTATAAAATCAATTTGATTGTGTACTTTTTTGTCTGGGCTTTGCCATGTCCATAGTCGCCTAGGGTGTTGTTTGAACCAGGTGTTACCTATAATCATTTCATGTGTCTTTGCCCAATCTATCAATCTATCCCCTCTGTCATTCGCCTCGCCATGGCCATGTCCCCCAGTCACATTTTGCACTTTAGCTGTTCCTACCTTTGCGTTGAAATTCCCTAATACAACAGTTATTTCTTGGGTTTTACACTGTTCCATGGCCGCCTCTAGCTCCTCGTAAAAAGTGTCAATGTCTTCTTCTTCGCTATTACTTGTTGGTGCATAAACTTGAATTATGTTGATATCCATTGGTCTGCCACTCAATTTTACTAGCAGAATTCTGTCTGATACTGGCCAAAATCCTTTCACTGTTTTGCTTCTTTCTCTATCTAACATGATGCCTACTCCTCTTTCGTGTGTGGTTCCCCCAGAGTAAATTACATTTCCACTGTCGCGTTGTAATAATCCTGCCCCTGTCCATCTCATTTCACATAGCCCCAAGATGTTCAATTTCATTCTCTTCATTTCTTGACTGATGTTTTCTAGTTTTCCAACCTGGAATGCTGATCTAATGTTCCAAGTTCCTATTGCTAGTGTCTCTTTATTTTTTATCTTGCATACAGTTGCTTGATGACGATCGGGTGTCACCTGTAGCACATAACGCTCCCTACCGGACGAGGTGGCTATGAAGCTCCCATTAACGTCGTTAGCTGTAAATAGAAGGTTGTGATTTGTTGCAGCCATTGTCTCTACATGAGATCATCTGCCTACCATCGCGGTGTGGGGACCATAACCGGCACTACTTGTCGGCTGCTCCCACAACACCATCCACCACCTGCTCCAATGGCTTCACATAACCCTGATAGGGGGGCTAAACGGGAGCTCTACCTTGCCCAAGGGTGTCCCGAAGACTAGTCGTATTAGACTAGAACGTCTTATATAGTATTTTGTAAATGTCGAGGATACCTGTAACGTCTTGTAAAGTGTTTTGTAAATGTAGAAGATACCAGTAACGTCTTATTTAGTGTTTTGTAAATGTAGAGGGTACCTGTAATGTCTTGTAAAGTGTTTTGTAAATGTAAAAGGTACCAGTAACGTCTTATATAGTATTTTGTAAATGTAGAGGTTACCTGTAACGTCTTGTAAAGTGTTTTTGTAAATGTAGAAGATACCAGTAACGTCTTATATAGTATTTTGTAATGTAGAGGGTACCTGGCATGCCTTGTAGAGCATGTGGAATATGCTGGCAATGTCAACATTTTCTTAATACTCATTTATCCATCTAAATGTTTGGTAGTCGGTTATCAAGCCGCCCTAATTTCCCAGGGGTAGATAATTTGTACACATGTCCAGAACACGGTAAACCTTCGACCAGTACAAATCCAACAAAAGCCACATTTGAGAATTGAACTTCCCACCTATCAGTTGGTGAAGACATCAACGATTTGCCTCCCAAAGAGTGGCCAGTTTCGAGTTGTTTCTTCCAGCCATTGATAATGTAAAATAAAAGGAGAGATAGATCGCGGACGACAAAGAGAGAAAATACTGGATAGCTTGGTGTTATGGCAAGGAAAACAGTGAACAACAGAATTGATACGATGCACTGTGGATAGAAGATTGTGGAAGGACATGACGGTATGGCACATGATGATGATGATTGATAATGCACACCACAAATTTCCTTCATGAGAGTAAGACGGCTAGGCGTGGTGCTGATAGTGACACACATGCATGCTCCGATGGTCACAGATAAATATGGGCATTAACACTATTTCCTGAAGCAACACCTGAAATCTCTTGACTATTTACTTGAAAACACCTGACTATCTTTAGATACAGAAATTGACACTCGTATTGGTAAAGCTGCTACCACATTTGACCGTCTGTCTAGGCGTGTCTGGCAAAACAGCAAACTGACAATTAAAACAAAAGCCGCAGTGTACAATGACTGCATAATTAGTATCCTCCTGTATGGCAGCGAATGTTGGACAACCTATGTAAAGCAGGAGAGAAGACTAAATGCATTCCATATGCGATGTCTCAAACAACGTAGGTTACGCTGGCTTGGCCATGTACACCGTATGAAAGATGGCCGCATTGCGAAAGATATACTCTACGGACAACTGGCAGATGGTAAAAGAACTAGGGGGCGCCCAAAACATCGATTTGTAGATGTGTGTAAACGCGACATGAAGACTCTGAACATAAACCCTGCAGCATAGGAAGACATAGCTGCAGACCGCAATCTCTGGAAACACACTCTAAAGGTTCACCTCAAAGAAGAAGCAGACAGATTCATGGAGAAAGAGATTACACGACGAAAGAAAAGAAAAGAAAAAATAACATTTCTAGGGGCGCTGAAAAATCCAGTAAACTGTGACTGACGGAGGCTACTAAAACACTATTTCCTCTCATTGAAGAGTGCACTTCACAGTTGTTTATTTTTATACAAAAGTGGCATTTTTGTTCTAATTCTTTGAAATTTTGCAGCATTTATGGTTGAAGATGAGTCTAGTGCATTCCCCTCATTCTTTAAACTAATGTTTTATGGAAGATGTTTCAATATTGTGAGACCAAACACACAAAATGTAATAAATGTACATAAAAACGGGTGATATTTGATTCATGATGCTATTTTATTCATGATAATTGTGTATAATAATGCGCATAACAAAGAGATCAAAGATTGACAAATTTGAGAGTTTCTTGGGATCCAGTATTTAATTTTTACCCACTAATGTTTTTTTTTTAATTTTAAGATACAGCTTTGTCTAATGAATCTGAATGTAAACTAGAAGCAGTGTGTGTATTTTATCTCCACGAAAAGGCAAAAACGGGGAAATCAACTAAAATGTCATAGGCGAACAACTTTGGATTGTATAGGACGAAACCCCACTCACTGGCAGTGCCCTTTAGCATTTCGATCTCTTAGCTGATCACGTTTGTGAAATTTCCACATATGTACACTTTCGTGTAAAGTAACTGAAATATTAATGCCACGGCTGCGATTGCTTTCTTGATTTCCCTGGTTCTGCTGTTGACAGTGGTGCATGCCCATCGTCGCAAGCAAAGCTGTATTACGTTTTCTCGATCAACATATTCAAGATTTATTGGGATTTAGTTTTCATCAACAATTGATAATATTTAATTTTTTTACATGCATTTCCACCCTGTTTGACAATCGATTGGTTTGACATAATTACTCTACACATAATTACTCTACACATCAAATAATTTGGTTTTATGTGGTCCGTTTCATCTGTTAAGTAATTATAAATGAAATGGAATATTTTTATAGCAGTATTGTAACATTTCGTTTTTTTTTTAATTTAACAGTCGTTGCACCATTAAAAATACTGTCAAATGATTCACATAAACACAACTGAAAGTTAAAACAATTATCGTTAACTTTTAGATTCGTCTTTGTATTTTTTCTCGCTTAACCACATCGCAATCCCTAACAAAAATCGCCGATCTGCGTAAATCATACCTTGTACCCAGAAAATATTTGGACAGTAGAGGAGAGGGGGACCATGTCATCACTCTACACTCATATAAATGTCACAAGTGACATGCCATTATTATATTCGAGCTACATTACTTAGAAGAGAAAAGACTCATGAAAAAGGATGGAAAACCCTGTGGATCAGCGAGCCTGACTTGTCCATTATGTGATCGCGTGTGTGTCAAACATTGGTAGAATTATCCACGAGAGAAGCTGTTCGACAAAAACAAAACCTCAAAAAATACACAATAGCCTCCACTAGACCGTCTAACAAGACGAAAATGGTCATATGTATTACTACATTCAAATAGTTTTACAAGGTTCGAACTACCTTCTAATGTTTGCTCAGCTGAAATCTAATTCTACATTTCTTCCCTAAAAAGGCACGTAGACATCTTATTATCTAATTATTGGCCTAAAAAATGTGTGCATCTCAATCTACCTTGACAAAATTCGTGTAGGAAGTGACAATCTCTTACTTGGTGTGTTTATGTCAATATATTTTCATATGATTGGTGTGTGAAGTGATACAATCTCATTTCATGTTTTGTCCCCATATACTGTGAAATAATTCATGTATGAAGTGACAAAATCTTTTTTCACGTTTTGTCTCAATTTACTTTGAAATAATTCATGTATGATGTGACAAAATCTTATTTCATGTTTTGTCTCAATTTACTTTGAAATAATTCATGTATTATGTGACAAAATCTTATTTCATGTTTTGTCTCAATTTACTTTGAAATAATTCATGTATGAGGTGACACAATCTTATTTCATGTTTTGTCTCAGACTACATTGAAATGATTCATGTATGAAGTGACAAAATCTTATTTCATGTTTTGTCTCAGACTACATTGAAATAATTCATGTATGAAGTGACAAAATCTTATTTCATGTTTTGTCTCAGACTACATTCAAATAATTCATGTATGAAGTGACAAAATCTTATTTCATGTTTTGTCTCAGACTACATTGAAATAATTCATGTATGAAGTGATAAAATCTTATTTCATGTTTTGTCTCAGACTACATTGAAGTAATTCATAAATAATAAGTGATAATCACTTATTTGACATATGTATGTCAAACTACATTGAAATCATGGATGTATGAAGCGGCCATTTCATATTTCATCTGTTTATATCAATCAATCCGATTCGTCCGATTGATCTCGCATTAGCAATTGGTTAGCGGGTATTGCTCTTTTCTGACCCAAACCCCTCAAGCTACCATCTCTTATTTTATTCAAATTTGTAAGTTCCCAATTCTATGTTTGTTTCCTTCATGACTTCAACGAATTCACTGTTTTTTTTTTTTAATTTACAAAAATATTTGTATTATTCTTAGTATTATTTTTAATTATTCTGGATGTTTACTATGAAAAACCCCATTGTTTGATCTGTTTTTACGCTGAACTTTAATCATATTTTATACAAATTACTGCTAACACCAAAGGATTTATTTGATGTTTATTCTGCTATAGTTTTTAAGTTCCTTTTTTTAAATAATTAAATTATGTGTATGTGCAAGCCATTGATCTGGAAAATCCATAGTTTGCTCCTTATTTTTTTTTTTTTATCTCTGACGTCATCTTGGGACATATCGGGAATATTTTGTTCCTGATAAAGAAACTGTTGTTATTATTCTTGCTCCGTGTTTTGTGTGTGTGTCCAGTTATAATTTATTGATAACGTATTAAATAGGATTAATTATTAATTAATTAAAATATTTGCTTTCCTACGTGCATGTTTGCAGAGAGAGAGAGAGAGAGAGTTAAGGAGATAGAGAGAAAGAGAAAGAGAGAGAAAAAAAAGAGAGGGTTGAAAGAGATCATTGAATTCTCGTTAAATTTATTTAGTGTAAAGTACTATCTCGGTAATTTTGTTGGATACATTATTGGTTTTCTTCGGCAGTTAAAGGTAGATGGTTATCTATAAAATGACTGAAGTTCATATCAACATGACTACACCCTGGGTTTCTCTTCACATTCAGCCCCCCGTCGTTAAAGAACTGTCTCTATCTGATTATCGATTACAGACTTTCTCGAGGACTTGTTCACTGGTTCTTCCATTGATAAATATGATTAATTTATGAAACAGGCGTGACGAAATGGTTGGTGCGCTTATTTGTTAGTGATTAAGTGATCACAAGTTCGAAAACTCCCTCGATTGAGTTCCTAATTCCTTAACCCCACCCCCACACCTCTCCAGTCCACGTTCCTCTCCCATCCGACTTATACTATTTCCAGGCTTATATAGCATCTAAAGTAAATAAAGAGCCCCCGTCATGCCAAGTGGCGTATAGAGAATATGGTGTTAGTGACCATAATTTTTATAGACCTTCGGAACATGTTTCTTGGGGTAATGTGGTCGGTATTACGCCCGTGCCGCTTTACATTCCAAAAAAAAATTTGGTACCCATTTAAGGCTGGGTGAACCCGGAAGCCGTCAGGATCGAACCCGACCTCTTGTCCTTTGTAATCCAGTTCATTAACCACTGAGCTAACGCGGCTCCCTCCGTGCCGCTTTACTTTCCTATTTAAAAAATCGGGTACCCATTTTAGACTGGTTAAACAGGGAAGCCGTCAGGATTGAACCCGACCTCTTGTCTTTTGTAGTCCAGTTCCCTAACCACTGAACTATCGCGGCTCTCATCTAGAGTAGGTACCATAGATAGGTAGCCGCGATAGCTCAATGATTATTGAAGTTTACTGCTGGGAGACAAAAGCCTTAAATGTATACCGCATTGTTTTTATGGCAAAGAAAAGCGGAGCGGACGTATTACTGACCATATTCCCTCCAAAAAAAATAATGGGCCGAAGGTCTGTAAAAGAAATATGTGCACTAACATCATGTTACCTAAACGTCACTTCGCGTGACGGGATTCTTTTCTTTTTATAAATATGTATCTTTGCAAATTGGACGGCTTGGCGTAGTGGTGAACACACCACACATAATTTTGGCAATAGTTTTGGGTAAATATGAACATAACACTAAATTCGCTCTACCCCAAACCCCTCACTGATACCCTTTACTTACATTCCTAATTGCTTGCTTATAAATCCTATATTATAGGAATATATGAGATATTGAAAAAAAATATTTATTCTTTATTCAAACTATGTCTCTTCTTCATCTACCTTTTTAAGCTTGATACAGCGTTGTGATGTTCTTTGCTATCTTTTTATCTCGTATAGTGGCTAGTACTTCAATGATCACAACACACAATATGATATATAATAGACTTGCACATAAAGTCTCTCTTCAATGTTCAACTATTAATGTTTATTGGTATGGAACATTGTTCATCAACATCTTCATTTTCTTACAAACTTGTGAGTCTACTTACGACATGTAGAATATATGTAACACAATGGAACACAATTCTTGGACACTTGTAAGACAACTTCTACTGATAACTTCTCTAGTGTCTTAATAATCTATCACTGACTTATGACTGTAACTTGTAGATTTCTAACTGTTCTTACTAACTCCATCAAAACTTATTACTACACTTCCAACTTAACTTTCTAACTGTTCTGACTCTAACTGTTAACTGGCTAACTGCCTTTAGCAGTTCGGCCGAAGCCGTTTTAACTGACTCAGTCTACATTCTACTTCTTCTAATTCTCTGGCTTCACTTAACTGTCCTAACTCCTTCGACTTTAAATACTCCTCAACTCTCTTCTACCTGCGAGATGGTGACCAATAAGATCATCGCAAATTGACCACTCCAACGTGATCTGGTCACTCAATGTTTACGTGTCCAGTGTCCACCATTTGTGACTCACCTGAACTTTCCCATCTTTTGGACAAAGCATCCTGTTTTTCGCCTACTTGGTGACATAATGTTACCTCATGACAATGACCTCTCCTGGAAGTTGGATGACCACTTATTTATCAGCCGGCCAAAGTCATGGGATCAACGCATGCTCATCACAATAACAACCACTAGTTGTTGTGAACATGATGGACACTCGTGGAGATCTGACAATAACACCACGCGGTCGTTGCATGTAACTAAACTTTTCCATGTAGTGAGACATTGTGTCGTTCCACTATTCTGGACCTCTCCTTCGGTGCGTCACTACCCACCCTCTACAACAGGTGAGTGGGGATCATGTAACCTCCCATCGCTTTGTCCAATACTCTGAACCTCACTCCTTCCTCCAGGTTACTACCCTTCTCCTATAACCTCTACTGTAACTAAACTTCTGACTCACTAGTGATACTGAAATACCATCATTATAGTTAAATCTGCTGGTCGCCACTATATGATACTGCTATCGTCTATTTGAGAAGCGGTAGCTTCCACCAGCTTCACTGTTACAAGCTCCCAGTGGAGCATAGGTCTTCAACAAACACTTTCCAAGTCATTCTCTTTTTTGCTATTCTTTTAAGATCGTTCCATGTCTTCCCCATCATCTTCATCTCTGCATCTATCTGTCTTCTCCAAGAATTCCTTGGTCTTCCTCTTTGTCTTTTCCCCTGGGGATACCAAAAAGGGCCTGTTGTGTAAGACTCTCAGTTGGCTTCCGTAGTGTGTGTCCTATCCAGCGCCATCGTCTTCGGTGTATATCTTTTTCCACTGGTATTTGACTGATACATTTCCATAATTCTATGTTAGTGATTTTGTCCTGCCATTTCCATTCTTATCCAACATAACTATAGAAGGCAGACAACTAAAACAAGTAGAGTAGCTTTACCATTTTTTAATAGTTTGATGACTTTCATTATTTCTTCTTTGCTTGGTTTTACACAGTTAACATGTAACTCTTCCTCTGCTGGTAGTATATCTGGAGGATTATTTGAGCCGGGTCTGTTCAAAAGTTCTTCAAAGTGCTCTTTCCATTTCTCCATTTGTTACCTAATATTACTAAGCAGATTTCCTTTCTTATCTTTAATAAAGGCATTGGTTTGTTTGTATTTTCCACTTGATTTCTTTGTGCAGTTGTACAGTTCTTTCATGTTCCCTTTATTTGCTGCTTCTTCTGCCTCTTTAGCTAGTTCATCTATATATTTCCTCTTATCCCTTTTAATGCCTCTTCTCACTTCTTTGTTCACATCTGTGTAAGCTTCCTGTGCCTTGGCTTTATTACTTCTCGTTTTGCTTTTATTTATGACTGCTTTTTTATTCTTTCTTTCTTTAATTTTATCCAAGGTCTCTGCTGTCATCAATGCCTTATTCTGTCGTTCTCTTTTCCCCATTGTTTCTTCGCATGTCTCTTTTCATATGTCTTTTACATGTTTCCAATGATCTTCTATATTTATTGTATTTTCTAGTTGTTGGGGGACTTGGTATTTGTTTGATATTGTGACTGCAAATTTATTTTTAATTCCTTGTTCTTTAAGAAACCCTATATTGAAATAATTTCTACCCTTATTCGTTGTAGTATACCGTTTTAGTTTAATTTTAAACTATCAGAAGATAATGATCAGAAGCTACTTCTGGCCCTCTGTATACTTTCCTGTAAGGATGACTTAAACCTATTATTAATACATATGTGATCAATTTGATTTTCCGTTCTATGATCTCGTGACACCCATGTAGCTTTGTGTATTCTTTTATGTTGGAATATTGTTCCTCCTAGGCTCACTTGATTAAGGGCGCAGAAATTCACAAATATCTCTCCATTCTCGTTTATATTTCCAAGTCCATGTTTTCCCATTATCTCTTCGAAGCCTCTGTTGTCTGATCCTACTTCAGCATTTAGGTCTCCCATCAAGATTATAATATCCTTGGCTCGTCTTGCATCCATCTGACATTGTAGCTGTTTATAGAAATCATCTTGAACTAAATCATCCTTATCGTTGGCTGGTGCATAGCATTAGATAATGTGTCATTTTATTTTGTTTTTGGTTGTTTTAAATGTTGCTCTCATTAGTCTTGGTCCTACTGCTAATATTTATACTTTATTCAAACTATGTATTCTGTATTTTTGATTTGACGTAATGCCACGATTTATGCGGGCAGGGTGCTCTTTGATTCATTGATGTGGCGGGTCGTAATTGCTTTCTTGACATTCCTGGCTCTTACTGGAGAAGTTGGAGTTCGTCTTTCCCAGGTTGTGCTGGGAAACTACTAGTCCAGCCCCGAGGTACTGCAATACTGTGTCCTCTATATCAGAAACAGCCACCACTACAGGGAACACGACGATCCTAGCTTCTGTTAGCCAGCCTGTTTTGACGCAGACTGTTTCCTGGGGAGACCACAAGGAGGCAGAAATGCTAGGAATTCTTGATTAGCTGATGGTGCGCCGACCCTGCTATTGCGACCACAGGTTGCAGGAGCTTGTGCTTCCCCGTACTCTGTATTCAAACCATATAGCTGTATTCAAACCAGAAACCATTCATAGCATATGTATTCAAACTAATTTCGATGGCTCTTTTAAATCTAGCGCGACTGTGACCAAAATGTAAAACAGAGGCCCTAATTAAAGAGCGTCTATTCACTTGTGATGCGGCACTGGTTACTCATGATAAAACTGCTCTGATGTCAATAATTGATAATCTGACAAGATCATGTGGTTTATTCTCCTTTCCTTATTTATAAGTGTCTGGAAGGCTGTAGTTCACGAACAGGGATTAACCAGACCCGCAACTAAAACACGAAATATAAGCCCACTCTAATCTGTGCGAAAATTCACATGGTAACAACTACGATCTCACTTAATGAAGAGATAAATATCCGAATTGGTAAGACAGCTGAAACATTTCATAATTCTGAACAAAGTACTAAAAAAAGTAGTTCTTAAATGTTATGTAGAGTCAGTCTTAACATATGGATGTGAATCATGGACAATAGGACAGCAGACAAGAAAACCACTGGAGTCTGTAGAAATGCGGTTTTACAGAAGAATGTTGAGAATACCATGGACAGCTAAGAAGAGTAATGAAAACGTTCTGAAAGAGGTCAAAGCAAAAAGAGAGCTAATTTCCAATATTAGGAAGAAACAATCATCATTTTCTTTGCCATGTAATGAGAAGAGAACAACTGGAATATATTGTAACAACTGGGAAAATTGAGGGACAAAGAGATAGAGGGAAACAAAGAGAAAAAATACCAGAGAGCTTAAGAGAATGGCTTGGCAGAAGGTCAACAACAGAAATGATAACCTGTCGAGATCGAAAGTTGTGGAGAGACATGATCACCTACGCCAGCAGGCTTGGTACTTGATGATGATGAAACAAAGTACAATCAGAACAAAGATCTTATTTTATCAAAGCTGTGTCCGTAGTACATTTCTACATGGATCCGGACCGTGCACTACCTATCCAGAGTAAAACAATGTTAAACAGCTTCCTTATGTATTATCTTTGCATAATGATGAACCTTCTTCTGCTTCCACCATCTTGGCGTTCAGCCATTAGGTGGCTGTGGGAGCGTTGTATCGCTAGTTTCAGACAAAGCCGAGATCTTACCGAGACATCCGTCTCCGACATGGCTAGCTTTTAAATTGTTAACTATTTTGCCCGGAGCAGCGGCCATTTTGGCCTACTGTTTTCGATTTTCAAACAGTCAATGGCTCTTTAACTTTGCAATTGCACATGGGACCTCCCGTTTCTCGCTGTTTTCTGTGAGGACGTGACATCGAATCTCACCGCGGCGTGACATCGAATCTCACCACGGCGTGGCATGGAATCTCATCACTCAGAGACCAGGGAAGCTACGAAGAAATCTCGGATTCGAGATGAAAAATTCTCACGGCCTGTGTCTGAATTCCAACCCGCGACTTTCGTTTGTATCCCCAGGCTGACGTCTCCCAATGATGAACCTACAATGGCAGGACAAAGTAACTAAATCAGTCACATTGCAACGTGCTAAATTACCATCCATTACGCCTAAGATGATCTGGTCATGTGGGAAGACTAAACAACAAGTAGTGCTCTCAAAGAATTGTTGAAATTAGGAACTGAAGGGTGTGATGAGATTAAAGTGCAGATCAGTACAGATATAAGAATGTTTGCAAGACGAAGCTGACTTATCAATCAGCGAAATGAATTAGGAGAATCTAGCGACAGATCGTAGCAGGTGGAAAACAAAAATAAGAAATAAATAACATTACAACAATCGAGGAAGAGACGAGGTTGAAATGCTTATTAGAGAGTACTACAAAAGCAAAAAGGAAAGGCGATAACTTTCGGCAATACAAATACATTTTGTTTATTCTGTTCTGTTAATCAAATAGTAGCAGAATCAGACATGAGAGAGGCCGTACAGCAAAACAGCACCCAGCTTAGTGTATTAATATATTACTATAGCTCGTTTCAAATCATCTGCCCAACTTTTAAAATCGATATCTTTTTAATCTCTTTTTGTAATTTTTTTCAAAATTTGCATGTAAAGTTATAATGATTAGAACCCAACAGGGAATTAATTTCATTAAAAAAAAACATTTGGTTATTATTGTTGCTTATTTGATTTATATAAATTTATAACGACCCATTGATGTAGTCAAAACTTACTGTTTACAGTATTTTAAGTTAAAAATAGCGATTAAAAATCCATACACGGTACAATTGACGTTTTTGCACACTTTCCACCGGGGCTTTCTGACACAATTAGACACTTGTAGAAAACACGAGGCATTGTGTGTTCCATTTCCGTTCATTCATAGGTGCAGACGTGGAACAATAACATTTATCATGAGTCTTAAAATGAAATTCTGCAGTTTACAAAACATCGCAATAAAAATGTATGACTATTTTTGCAAAGAGGCTAAACGAGGAATTTCATTCTTTAGAAAACCCTGAGAATAGGACAAGACACATTTTGGATTTATCTAAACTGTCATTTAATCGCTGGATTCAAGCACGTGACCGTCAATGTTCAAAATATACAAAATCACAAGGAAGAGCAAAAATGTTGAATAATTTCGACAGTGAACTTATTAGAAGTGAAATTCGCAAAATGTTGGGTATGAATGAAACTGTTACAATAACAAAATTAAAAGTATCGCTGAAAAAAGAACAACAGTATTGAAATATCAAAGTCTACATTATGGAGGAATGTGAGAGCTGCAGGCTTTACATTCAGAAAGTATTCCAATGGACGAAACATCATCTGTGAGAAGCCACATATAGTAGTCATGAGAAGCAAGTACTTACGTGAAGTAAAAGAGGTGCGCAAGCAAGGTTATGATATTGTGTACTTGGATGAAACATGGATCAATGCTCACCACACTAACCAAAGGGAATGGCAGTCATCAGATGGAAAGATTAAGAGATTAATACCTAGCAGCAAAGGACAGCGCTTGATAATTGCTCATGCAGGTAGTCGACAACATGGACTAATACAGAATGCAGAGCTCATTTTTCTTTCAAAATACATAGACAATCGGGATTATCACTCTGAGATGAATGGTCACATATTTAGACATTGGATTGAAAATTCTGTTCTCCCATCACTAGATCGACCATCTTTCCTAATAATGGACAATGCAGCGTACCACAACATTGTTGCACTTGAAGATAAAGTCCCGACGTCATCCAGTACAAAAGATGCTATTAAGATATGGCTCACAAAGGAGCACATACAATTTAATAACATGTACTTAAAACCTGAATTACTATCTCTAGTAAAGCAAAAACAGAGGACAAAGATTTTTCAAATAGATAAGATTATCCAAGAGCATGGTCATATAAGTTTGAGGCTGCCACCTTACCATGCTCATTTAAATCCAATAGAACTAATCTGGGCAAAATTAAAAGGACAAGTGGCAGATGAAAATACAACATTCAAAATATGCGATGTAAAGACTCTTGCTAATCTCGCTTTATTAAATATAGACAAAGATTATTGGGCTAAATGTGAAGACCACGTCTTAAAACAGGAAGAGGAATATTGGAAAAATGATGGTTTGTGGAATGTTCAACCCCAAACAGTTATTAATCTTTTAGACTCGTCTGATTCAGAATGAAAGTATATAGCCCCCACAATGTTGGCCCCTATATTACCTTAAATTAGTTCAACAAACGGTCCTTTTCAGGACCACACAACTATGAAAACGTCAGACGGGGAATCGCCTCCACAATGCAAGACGAACTCGATCGCATTTCTTCCTGGTGTGGGGTTTCAGATGCCTTGGTTAATCCTAATAAAGCATCAGTTTCATGGTTCTCCCTTAACAATCATATCGTTAATACGACCACACCGGTAGTACGAATGGGAGCTGATGAGGTGACCAGGGACAAGTTGATGACATACCTCGGAGTTAAGTTTGATCGCAGCCTGTGTTTTCGGGACCACGTTGACCATGTGATAACAAAATCCCGCAAAGGATTAGCCGCCTTGAAGGTCATGGCAGCTGCCAACATCGAGCAGAGGCTACTTACTCTTCTGTTCCAGGGATTAGTCCTCGCACCAATCGAGTATGCCCTGGCCATTCTTACTGTCAGTACGACTCAAATTGATAGGCTGGAGAAAATACAAAATGAAGCCATGCGCATTATCCTGGGATGTACGAGGGACACTCCGTGTGGCAATGAGGTATCTTCTTGACTTTCCAACCATGGATGACAGAATCAAGATCTGGAGAGCACGAGCATACCTGAAGATTAGTACAGATACAGAGCATCCATTGCACCACGTGCTCAACACAGAGAAAGGTACCAGGCTAAAAAGAGGCAAATCATGGGTGGGCCGAGCAGAAGATGTCATCAAACAGGTCTGTGGGCTTACCAATCTCAGCGTTGGTGAGGAGTGGATACCGGTGCCTACGTCATTCAAGGGGACTTTCTCATGTATTGTCACACTCGACAGGAAAAGTAGGGAAAAGAACCCAGTCGTGGTTAATGCTGAGGTCAACGGTCTCACCTGCGATAACACCGATGAGAAAGATGCAGTCATCTATACAGACGGATCTGTAAGACGACACGAAAAAAGTGCATGGGCATTTACAGCACGTTCGGCAGGCAGAATAGCCAAGGAAGACAGTGGTGCATACGCCATGACCACGAGTAGCATGACAATGGAGGTGATGTCAGTGACCAAGGCATTCAAATGGTTAGAGTCACAAGACTACATCCACGCATGTATACTGAGTGATTCGATGAGCATGATAAAAAAAGTGGAGGCGGGCTTTGTACGCATGCAATGGGTAGAGTCGTTGCAGAAATCCAAAATACGTAAGGTCACCTTTGTCTATGTCCCTGGACATGCGGGAGTACGGGGAAATGAGAGAGCGGACAGGTTGGCTAGCTGCGCTGTCGTTGAGGACGGGCAACCGATGGATCGGGCGGACGTCATCAATGCACTCCGAGATGTGGGAAGAGCACAGGACTTCGACAAACATAGATCAACGTCGCTTCTTCGGATGATGGAAATGGGAGTTAAGATGGGCATAGCCAGAAATGAGAAACTTGGTGGCCGTGTAAGAAGACTTATCAACCAACATAGAACTGGAGTCGTCAGTCGCAGGACACTGAGGGAATTGCTGAGGAGGGGATCTGAGCACCTATGGACATGTTCGGAGTGCAATGATGATGACCCGCAAATAACTCAATAACTCAATAACTCAATAACAACTATGAAAATTGGACATACAGGTATACCTTGATATTATCGTCCGTCCTCGAACTGAGAAGACAATAATTCTCCTGGTGTTTTGTTTTATCCAGTTATTTCCCCAATACGGCCACGCCTTTACCTAGTGAAAATTAATCATAGACCAGCAACTACGGTAATTTATATTCTTTAGGGCTTCACAATTTACAATTTTGACAAACATCAAAGAAATATCGCCGCTTTAAGAAAACTGCAGCTGCAAGATATTTGTTAAATATACTTCTACCTTTTAGCTCCCAGTGGAGCATAGGTCTTCAACAAACACTTTCCAAGTCGTTCTGTTTTTTGCAATTCTTTTAAGATCATTCCATGTCTTCCCCATCATCTTCATCTCTGCTTCAATCTGTCTTCTCCAAGAATTCCTTGGTCTTCCTCTTTGTCTTTTCCCCTGGGGATTCCAAAAAAGGGCCTGTTGTGTAATACTCTCAGTTGGTTTCCGTAGTGTGTGTCCTATCCATCGCCATCGTCTTCGCTGTATTTCTTTATCCACTGGTATTTGACCGGTACATTTCCATAATTCCACGTTTGTGACTTTGTCCTGCCATTTCCATCCCTTTATTCTGCGCAAGCATCCATTAATGAAAGTCTGTACCTTCGTGATTGTCAATTTTGTTATTCTCCATGTTTCACAGCCATATAATAGAACCGACTTAACATTGGAGTTGAAAATTTGTATTTTTGTATTTAGCCTAATTTCTTTGGATTTCCATATGTTTCCCAGTGCAATGAAAGCTCCTCTTGCTTTTGATATCCTTATTTTGGTATCGTTTTCTGTTCCTCCCTCTTTATCTATATTACTGCCCAGATATATATAAGATTGTACGTCTAGTAGAGGTATTTCTCCTAGTTTTATTTGGTTATTGCCAACTGCATTAATTCTCATAATGTTGGTCTTATCTCTATTAATCTTTAGTCCTAGCTGTTGTGATCTCTCATCTAATATACTCATTTTATCTTGCATCTGTTGGTGGCTGTGTGATAGGAGAGCTATGTCATCAGCAAAGTCTAAATCATCAAGTTGTTTGGTCAGTGACCACTGGATCCCATTTCTGTTGTTTTGAGTTATTTTCATAATCCAATCTATGGCCAGTAGAAAGAGAAATGGAGACAGAAGGCATCCTTGCCTTACTCCTGTTCTTATTTCAAATGCTTCTGTAAGCTGTCCTTCATGCACCACACTACATTTTGTTCCTTCATACATTGTTTTTATCAGGTTAATAAACTTTATGGGGATTCCATAATGACTCAGCAACTTCCAAAGCATTCTTCTGTCTAAACTATCAAATGCCTTTTCGTAATCTATGAATCCAATATAAAGTGGGGATTTTAGTTCTAAACTTTGTTCAACTATTATACGTAGAGTAGTTATTTGATCAGCACATGATCTGTTCTTCCTAAAACCTGCTTGTTCATCTCTCAAGTGTTTCTCTATAGCCTCTTTTAGTCTCTCCAGAATGATTCTGCCTAATATTTTTCCTGGCACTGATAGTAGCATAATTCCCGTATAACTTGTGCACTCCTGTAAACTTCCTTTCTTTGGTAGTTTGATCATATAACCTTCTCTCCAGTCTTTAGGTATTTCTTCCCCCTCCCAAATTTTATCCAATAGATTATGTAACATCTTGGTAGAGGTGATAATATCTGCTTTGATGGCTTCCGAAGGAATTTCATCTGGTCCTGTGGCTTTACCATCTTTTAATAGTTTGATGGCTTTCATTATTTCTTCTTTGCTTGGTTTTCCGCAGTTAACGTGTAATTCTTCTTCTGCTGGTAGTATATCTGGAGGATTATTTGAGCCAGGTCTGTTCAAAAGTTCTTCAAAGTGCTCCTTCCATCTCTCCATTTGTTCCTTTATATTACTAAGCAGATTTCCTTTCTTATCTTTGATAAAGGCGTTGATCTGTTTGTATTTTCCACCTAATTTCTTTGTGCTGTTGTACAGTTCTTTCATATTCCCTTTATTTGCTGCTTCTTCTGCCTCTTTAGCTAATTCATCTATATATTTCCTCTTATCCCTTTTAATGCATCTTCTCACTTCTTTGTTCACCTCTGTGTAAGCTTCCTGTGTCTTGGCTTTATTACTTCTTGTTTTGCTTTTATTTATGTCTGCTTTCTTGTTCTTTCTTTCTTTAATTTTATCCAGGGTCTCTGCTGTCATCCATGCCTTATTCTGGCGTTCTCTTTTCCCCAGTGTTTCTTCGCATGTCTCTTTCCATATATTTTTTACCTGTTTCCAATGATCTTCTATATTTATTGTATTTTCTAGTTGTTGGAGGACTTGGTATTTGTTTGATATTGTGACTGCGAATTTATCTTTAATTCCTTGTTCTTTAAGAAACCCTACATTGAAATACTTTCTGCCCTTATTCGTTGTAGTATACCTTTTTAATTTAATTTTAAGTTTGGCTAACAGAAGATGATGATCAGAAGCTATATCTGCCCTTCTATATACTTTTACATCCTGTAAGGATGACTTAAACTTATTATTAATACATATGTGATCAATTTGATTTTCCGTTCTATGATCTGGTGACACCCATGTAGCTTTGTGTATTCTTTTATGTTGGAATATTGTTCCTCCTAGGCTCATTTGATTAAGGGCGCAGAAATTCACAAATATCTCTCCATTTTCGTTTATATCTCCAAGTCCATGTTTTCCCATAATCTCTTCAAAGCCTCTGTTGTCTGATCCTACCTTAGCATTTAGGTCTCCCATCAAGATTATAATATCCTTGACTCGTCTTGCATCCATCTGGCATTGTAGCTGTTTATAAAAATCATCTTTAACTGAGTCATCTTTATCGTTGGTTGGTGCATAGCATTGTATGCTTTTGTATTGCGGACAGGTTGGCTAGCTGCGCTGTCGTTGAGGACGGGCAACCGATGGATCGGGCGGACGTCATCAATGCACTCCGAGATGTGGGAAGAGCACAGGACTTCGACAAACATAGATCAACGTCGCTTCTTCGGATGATGGAAATGGGAGTTAAGATGGGCACAGCCAGAAATGAGAAACTTGGTGGCCGTGTAAGAAGACTTATCAACCAACATAGAACTGGAGTCGTCAGTCGCAGGACACTGAGGGAATTGCTGAGGAGGGGATCTGAGCACCTATGGAC
Source organism: Megaustenia siamemsis (assembly GCA_032433765.1). Classification (NCBI taxonomy): domain Eukaryota; kingdom Metazoa; phylum Mollusca; class Gastropoda; order Stylommatophora; family Ariophantidae; genus Megaustenia; species Megaustenia siamemsis. Next base: position 131,891,914 of record JAVIAB010000051.1, on the reverse strand, counting down.
ATGTTCGGAGTGCAATGATGATGACCCGCAAATAACTCAATAACTCAATAACTCAATAACAACTATGAAAATTGGACATACAGGTATACCTTGATATTATCGTCCGTCCTCGAACTGAGAAGACAATAATTCTCCTGGTGTTTTGTTTTATCCAGTTATTTCCCCAATACGGCCACGCCTTTACCTAGTGAAAATTAATCATAGACCAGCAACTACGGTAATTTATATTCTTTAGGGCTTCACAGTTTACAATTTTGACAAACATCAAAGAAATATCGCCGCTTTAAGAAAACTGCAGCTGCAAGATATTTGTTAAATATACGTACGTTTTATTGTGCTCCTATCGACGTAGGGAGGTCAAAAAGTAATGCACACCAATTTTTTTCTCGGCTTATAATAAAGATAGGAATATGAAATTTTGCACACTTGGAATATGACATGTTCCAATTATGTGTACCAAATTGCACAGCATTCTGATAAATATTACGCAATCTATGAACCGTTAAAATGGAGCTTGTCAACAATGTCCGTTACAAACAGCGAATTGTCATAGAATTTCTGGTTGCGGAAAAAGAAACTGTGGCAAACATTCATAAACGACTGTGTGCAGTGTACAAATGTTCTGCAGTCGATAGGAGCACAGTAAGTCGCTGGGTTCAGAGAATTAAAGCTGCAGAAAGTGTACGAGTGGAGCTGCATGATTTACCGCGTTCTGGACGTGTTGCCTCGGCTACCAGCACAGACATGTTAAACCGGGCTGATGCCATTATTCGTAAGGATAGGCGTATCACTAGTCAGCAATTGGCATTACAGCTTACAGTCAGCAAGGGAAGTGCAATCGCAATTTTTAAAACTCTCGGATATTCAAAGGTTTGCGCTCGATGGGTTCCTCGGTGCCTAACAAATGATCACAGAGTTCAAAGGAAAACATTCTGTTCTGAATTGTTGGAGCGTTTCGGTGTTGAAGGAGAAATGTTTTTGTCAAAAATTGTTACCGGTGACGAAACGTGTGCACATTATTATGAGCCTGAAACAAAAATGCAGTCAATGGAATGGCATCATCCGCAGTCACCAAAAAGAAAAAAATTCAAAACATCTCCATCAGCCGGAAAGGTGATGATCACTGTCTTCTGGGACATTGATGGTGTGATTCTTGTTGATGTAATGACAAGAGGTGAGACAATCAACTCGACAGCTTACATCAATACACTGACAAAACTCAAAAATCGGTTCAAAAGAGTTCGGCCTAATAAGCCATCTGCAGATTTGTTGCTTCAACATGACAATGCACGCCCTCACACAAGTCTGGTAACACGGGAAGCAATCAACAAATTTGGTTGGACTGTACTGCCCCATCCTCCTTACAGCCCTGATCTGGCTCCCTCAGATTTCCATCTGTTTGGACCACTCAAAAAATTCCTGCGTGGGACACACTTTGACAATGATGAGGATGTGATCCGTGCAGTTAAAAAATGGCTACGCGAGCAGGACAAAACTTGGTACAAACGAGGCATTCATGACCTAGTTTCGCGTTGGCGTAAGGCAATACGCTTGGACGGAGATTATGTTGAAAAATAGGTAGTGTAAAGGGGATGTTCAGCTACAATCTGTGAAAATTTCACACATTTTTCCCGAATAGTTTCCGAGAAAAAAATTGGTGTGCATTACTTTTTGACCTCCCTTCAGTATATTTAAAGGGTCTTTTGCATTCTAATAACATTTGGAAAATTTCAAAAGTTTTTAACCAACGTTTAGAGAGTAATAGCGTTTTGAAGTTGGGCAGATGATTTGAAACGAGCTATAGCGACTTGAGTGGTCTAGAGGCAATATTGACGTATTGACAAGAAGGTCCGAGTTCGAATCACAGCACTGGCAGTGAGAATGTTTCACTTTGAATCCCCCGTGGCTTCTTCTAGGCTTTACTCTTCCTCTTATTTTTTTTTAACAGTACTTCTGAAGTCAGAGAATACTTGCCTGCATGTTGAGGGACACTTTAGAGCACAGATGACCTGTAGAAAATAACAGAAGAAAAAGTTATATTCATGCGAAATTCAGTCCCACGTGATTTCACTAGTTTTTTTCCCCTTTTTTTCGACAGTTTTCACCTCTAGCGAAGTCCCTAGGGACTGGGAACTGAATCTTGTGTGTTAATCCGTTTTCCCTGGCAGCCGTGTACATAGAGTCCCTCGCCGCACAGACAGATAACTTCGTTTTCGGCGGTACTCATATTTTTCCCCTTAATGAGTAATTGACGTGACGTGACCTCGCTGCCGAGATCAGAGGCGGTCGCCGCAGAGAAAAATCACCAATAATAATTCCAACTATAATCACTAGTGATATAAAAGTGGCGTCCCCAAACAAACAAAAAATAACGATTTATTACCTAACTACTGACAAACAATAACTACTTGCTACCGACTGTCACAACAACGAGGACCATATGGTGTCTCACACACACACGCTCGCACCACACACAGACACAAAACTATGTTTTCCCCCTTAAGAGCAAAATGATTAACCTGGACTCTATCATTGTGTCCCATAAAACTGGTGGCAATCCCAGATTTTTAATTACTTATAACATGTATGGCAAGACCTTTATAGCTCTAGAAATATATTGGAATGTTTTCCTGACCGTTCAGACGAAAAGAACAGAGAGGGAGAGTGCTTGTTCAACATTTGTATATATTTATACATAATTGTAAATAGTTGTGTATTGACGTCTGTGCATTGAGTCATGTATTTCCATTATTAAGCCTGATAGTCTGTATGATAAATGCATGCATTTGTTTACATTCACAGGAGCCCTCGTTAATTCCCGTTGGCCACATTTCACATCAGCATTCCTTCTATGTGTTAAACGTTCATCTCCGAGAAGGCAAAGACCTTGTTATAAGAGATGCATGTGGTAAGTGTTGTTTATATTAATATAACCACCCGAAGTCTCGTTGTTTGCATTTTGTGTCCATGTTTTCGTAGTTTCCATGTTTTCGTAGTTGTTTCAATGCTTTCGTAGTTGTGAAATCATCATCATCATCATCAGTGAGCCTCGTCTCTGCATCGAAGCTTTTCTACCATGGAGCGCCATTCCCATTTGTCTCATGCTTTGATATTGTTGGTTGTCATAGGCTGACTTGTTCATCTTTTGATGTTACACGTTCATGTTAGTCTAGGTCTGCCTTTACCTCTTTTACCTTGTAAGTGAAATAATTTGTGAAATGTCATTGTTATTTTTTCATTATTATTATTAAATAATAAGGGTAGAAGGGTCATTAATTCCGTCCTTTTTCAAGAGAAATATAAACATCAGGCTGTCTTCTTCGTCTTCTTATTCAGTGGTCGAGTCTTGTGATCATAAGAACTTGACTCGTTGCCCTAATTCATGAAGATTAAAGAGCTTCACCATGACAAACGATGAGCTTGGTCGTTACTCGTATTGAGCGTATGTGCTCTGATTTTTTCCCCTAAACCTGCGCCGTGGCTGACACACTCAGTCTTTGGCGGGCTGGATCAGACTGCCACCATTTCATAGAGACTGTTCGAGAAAAACTATCCGAATATTTTTGCAACAAAAAGTAAAGCTTAAGTGGTCCAACCGACAAAGTGTGCATGCAATGACGACAAGCAATACTAGACGTCAGCAGCTCAGTAAAAATATAGATAGTAACAGTTACTGCCATACAGTAAGCTCAAGCAATATGGCGAAATAAAGACCCATCAAAAGCAGCCTGAGAAAGGATAGTGTCGACAACTGTAAACTGTGTAGGCTAGACTTTGAGCACCCTACGAAGTAGTCCACGTGATACAAGGGGAAGGAACTTTATTACTGTCTTACACGCCACAACGAACGTCCATCAATGACTTCTTTATTGTTTCATTGCCAAGAGGATGAAGAAGATTCAATCTTCTGTTAAAGAGGTTTGAAAAAGAACCGCATTATCGTGGTTTTCTTTGTCTATGGAGCCCCGACAGTTCAGTGGTTAGTGAACTGGACTACTAAGGGCAAGAGGTTGAGTTCAATCCTAATAGACGGCTTCCATGTTCACCCAGCCTTAAATGGGTACATGATTCTTTTCTGGGGAAAAATAAAAGCGGCAAGAGACCTAGTAATGTACAGAGGTTTTATGACAAAAAATATCGACACTAACACTTCTTTTGTTTCTGTTATCTCGCTGTTGATACCGTTTAGCGCTGCAGAGAAAGGACGTTGTTGTCAGTTAACTATGGTGTCTCTATATATTTGCTTGCTTGTTGTTGTCAGTTAACTATGGTGTCTCTATATATTTGCTTTCTTGTTGTTGTCAGTTAACTATGGTGTCTCTATATATTTGCTTGCTTGTTGTTGTCAATTAACTATGGTGTCTCTAGATATTTGCTTTCTTGTTGTTGTCAGTTAACTATGGTGTCTCTATATATTTGCTTGCTTGTTGTTGTCAGTTAACTATGGTGTCTCTATATATTTGCTTGCTTGTTGTTGTCAGTTAACTATGGTGTCTCTATATATTTGCTTGCTTGTTGTTGTCAGTTAACTATGGTGTCCCTAGATATTTGCTTGCTTGTTGTTGTCAGTTAACTATGGTGTCTCTAGATATTTGCTTGCTTGTTGTTGTCAGTTAACTATGGTGTATCTAGATATTTGCTTGCTTGTTGTTGTCAGTTAACTATGATGTAACTATGGTGTCTCTAGATATTTGCTTACTTGTTGTTGTCATTTAACTTTGGTGTCTCTAGATATTTGCTTGCTTGTTGTTGTCAGTTAACTTTGGTACCTCTAGATATTTGCTTGCTTGTTGTTGTCAGTTAACTTTGGTACCTCTAGATATTTGCTTGCTTGTTGTTGTCAGTTAACTTTGGTACCTCTAGATATTTGCTTGCTTGTTGTTGTCAGTTAACTTTGGTACCTCTAGATATTTGCTTGCTTGTTGTTGTCAGTTAACTTTGGTACCTCTAGATATTTGCTTGCTTGTTGTTGTCAGTTAACTTTGGTACCTCTAGATATTTGCTTGCTTGTTGTTGTCAGTTAACTATGGTGTCTCTAGATATTTGCTTGCTTGTTGTTGTCAGTTAACTATGGTGTCTCTAGATATTTACTTGCTTGTTGTTGTCAGTTAACTATGGTGTCTCTAGATATTTGCTTGCTTGTTGTTGTCAGTTAACTATGGTGTCTCTATATATTTGATTTCTTGTTGTTGTCAGTTAACTATGGTGTCTCTAGATATTTGCTTTCTTTTTGTTGTCATTTAGCTATGGTGTCTCTAGATATTTGCTTGCTTGTTGTTGTCAGTTAACTATGGTGTCCCTAGATATTTACTTGCTTGTTGTTGTCAGTTAACTATGGTGTCTCTATATATTTGCTTGCTTGTTGTTGTCAATTAACTATGGTGTCTCTAGATATTTGCTTGCTTGTTGTTGTCAGTTAACTATGATGTAACTATGGTGTCTCTAGATATTTGCTTACTTGTTGTTGTCATTTAACTTTGGTGTCTCTAGATATTTGCTTGCTTGTTGTTGTCAGTTAACTTTGGTACCTCTAGATATTTGCTTGCTTGTTGTTGTCAGTTAACTTTGGTACCTCTAGATATTTGCTTGCTTGTTGTTGTCAGTTAACTTTGGTACCTCTAGATATTTGCTTGCTTGTTGTTGTCAGTTAACTTTGGTACCTCTAGATATTTGCTTGCTTGTTGTTGTCAGTTAACTTTGGTACCTCTAGATATTTGCTTGCTTGTTGTTGTCAGTTAACTTTGGTACCTCTAGATATTTGCTTGCTTGTTGTTGTCAGTTAACTTTGGTGTCTCTAGATATTTGCTTGCTTGTTGTTTGATTCGCTCTTTTCATAAGTGGAACGTCTTTCTTTGACGTATCTGGTTGCTGTTAAAAAGGAAACATTTTGGTCTTTGCATATGTCTTTTATTCCATCTATCCATATAATCTTGTGGTCTTCCTCTTACTCTCTGTTTTCATGTTCTTAGACAGAATGCTCTAAATGATATTTGATTTGGTTTCATTCTAAGTGCCCATACCATTTCATTTGTAGATCATATATATATTCCAGGCAGGGTTTCATTCCGATTTCTTCTCTGATTTTAACATTTGATACTATATCTGCCCATGTGTTGTTTGTTATTTTCATCAAGCACCTCATTTTGGATGTCGTGTAACAAGTACCATATTCCCTAAACTCCACGTGGCGTGACGAAGCAGTTTTCTTCGTCTAGAAAAAGCCACTGGCCGTCTTTATCTACCTCATTCATCTCTCTATAGTCTAATAGCAGGGGAACCCTTTAGTTGAATTATAAGACCGGGACTGACAAGACAATTTGTATTATTTACAGCGGCAGGGAGGATCTTGATAGAATGGAAGAGTTGAACACAAGAAAGGAGCCGATGGAAAAGGTTAGGAGACCGCTGAGGAAATATTTAGAAACATATAGGTTGATAGATAGAAAGTTTTGTCGCGAAATAAAAATGACAAAAGGAAAATTATAAAAGGATCAGGCAGAAGGCAGTTAAAGACAGATAAGAGACATATATTGCGTCTTCTTTCCTTCTTTATTTCCCTTACAGTGTCGATGGGAAATATAATTTGTTCTTTTTTGTTCCTATTTTAGCCTCTGCTGTTGTGTTTCCTAGTGTTTGTAATATTCCACCAATCCATCTTTTTCGTGACCGACCCTTGGGTCTGGTGTTCTCGCAATGTTTATTGAAGGCTTTTTGTGTTGCATTTTGAACATTATCTCATTATGTAGCCGCACCATCTTGTCTGTTTTTTTTTTTTTTTAATTCAAAATGGTAGGAATTATTCCTTGCTTTTTTTCTCAGTTCTTTTAAATATTCGACAAAGATTCGAATAAAAAAAATTATGAACGATTCTTCCTCTTCTTCTTCTTCTGCGATCATGGCTCATTCAGACTAGGATTCCGGACTCTCTTATGAAGGCAGCTGTCTGTTTATGTGATTCGGTTGCCCCGTATAGTTTCTCTTCCAGTGAGGTGGGTGTGGACCACATTGTCCTTCTCAGGTCTTTGTACTGGGGGCAATCCTGTAGAAAATGTTACGTTGTACAGTGGCATAGGTTGGTTGTACCTATTTTGAATTTGATGAACATGTGGTTTCTCATTCTATTGTGGCCACTGCGTAGGCGAAGTATGATGACTTGATCCCTCCTTGATAGTTGGTAGTATCCGTCACTCTCGTTATGCTTTGGGTGTTCTCGTTTCCATTTTTCATGGAACTGACCTTTGAGGATGGATTTGGCTTCATCATAACTGAGCGGATGGTTCTCTTGTGGTAATGTCCCTCCCTCTTTAACTAATTTGTCTGTGCGTTCGTACCAGTGTATATTACAGTGTGATGGTATCCACTGAATGACTACTCTCTGGAAGTTATAGCATAGTTGGTCCAGAGTTGTTCTTAAGTCATCTAGTTCATTGTTCTTGGGGCTTTTAAGAGCTGATAGTACTGACAGTGCATCAGTCAGTATCACCAATTTCCTGTGATGTTATTTTTGTGTTGGATAACCAGTTTGGCAGCGTCTTTGAGGGCTTCAGTTTCTGCTTTATAGCTGTTTCAGAATTTCCCAGTAGCTGTTGACTATAGCCGGTTCAAATTGTTCTTCGTATATGACACGACACTACACATTCAAGAAAGAACAAACTTGGTGTGTTCTAAATAAATCCTCATTTATTATATTACACACACACATATATATATATACTATCAGGTATCCTTCCTAGCGTCTCTGTAGATATTTGTTTCATCTATTCAGTCTTGGCCGCTGGAACACTTCGACTACTGTCAGTGTTGTACCTCAGCTATTCCTATAGTGGATATTCTAGCTGTCTCTCTATCTACTGTTTCGTCTGTGTCTTCTGTTTCTAACGTTCTCCAATGGCTATCTCGGTGCCTATCTCTAGTTCTCCGTCTCTCGTTCTAGTTTTCGTCCTCTAGTTCTGGTGCGTGACTTTTAATTCTGATCTGTAATTATAATTCTGCTCTCCTGTAGTTCTGTTTCTCTATTTCTAGTCTCTTCTCTAAGTTGAAGTTCTTCTGTGACTATCTCAGTTCATATCGGTCACTAGTGCGTGGCTATCTCTGTGTTTCCCCTAAGTCGAAGTCTAAGGGTAAAAGTGGAAGCCCCTTTCTCAAGTCTGCCCTCTAACTTTTATACTCCTGTCCATTGACCGACAGTTAACTTTACCCCCTGCCAACTATTCTTTCTCCAGATAAAAATGACATCTAACACTGCTAAACTCCTTCTCTGCACTCAAGTGACCCTCCCTAACCATCTGACACTGCGTGACTAGCCTTTAGTTTACGAGTTCTACGTTCCTTACCGACAGCTAAGGTCATTCTAAGTGACCCTCCCTAACCATCTGCCACTGTGTGACGAGCTGTAGTTTATGAGTTCTACGTTCCTTACCGACAGCTAAGGTCATTCTAAGTGACCCTCCCTAACCATCTGCCACTGTGTGACGAGCCTTTAGTTTATGAGTTCTACATTCCTTACCGACAGCTAAGGTCATTCTAAGTGACCCTACCTAACCATCTGCCACTGTGTGGCGAGCTGTAGTTTATGAGTTCTACATTCCTTACCGACAGCTAAGGTCATTCTAAGTGACCCTCCCTAACCATCTGACACTGCGTGACTAGCCTTTAGTTTATGAGTTCTACATTCCTTACCGACAGCTAAGGTCATTCTAAGTGACCCTCCCTAACCATCTGCCACTGTGTGACGAGCTGTAGTTTATGAGTTCTACGTTCCTTACCGACAGCTAAGGTCATTCTAAGTGACCATCCCTAACCATCTGCCACTGTGTGACGAGCCTTTAGTTTATGAGTTCTACATTCCTTACCGACAGCTAAGGTCATTCTAAGTGACCCTACCTAACCATCTGCCACTGTGTGGCGAGCTGTAGTTTATGAGTTCTACATTCCTTACCGACAGCTAAGGTCATTCTAAGTGACCCTCCCTAACCATCTGACACTGCGTGACTAGCCTTTAATTTATGAGTTCTACGTTCCTTACCGACAGCTAAGGTTATTCCCAGTTTACAACCTTGTGGTCCGTCACAGCGGTTTAACGTGGTCTCTTAGTCATCCCTATGCTAAATTTGTCTAGTCCTGTTTTGTCCCATGTCCTCGCTTAATTATGATCTAAATATGTATGTGTCATCACGGTTACATTGACTTGGTGATCTCTTCCTAGTTATTCAGCATCAAGAACACACCTCTTCCTCCATTTCTGGTGGCATTTGTAGCAGAGCCATCTGTGTATATGTGGGACCATGAGTCCTGTGGGTAGTTGTCGTTTGTGTGTTTTTCTGCTATGTGTTTTCTCTCTGTGCCTGTTTGGGTGCCTTTTTTCATGATTCCTATTATGTCTTCCTTAAGTTCTGGTATTTTGTGTTTCCCATGAGGGGTCATATCAGATGTGCTTATGGGTTTCGGCATTGTTTGGGACAGTACTGTGTCACTAGTTGCCAGTTCTTTGTAGATTGCAGCGAAGTTGCTCCGCTTTAGTCTTCCTTTTCCAAAACCAGTTATTCTTTGGTGCATGGGATGGCTAGGGAGCCTTTTATATTTCTCCGCCTGTTGCATTACTTTAGTTTTCGTTATGAAACGGGCAGCCTGGTTTTGTGTTCTGTTAATTTTGCTAAGCTGTGATGTGGAAGCTGTAGCCCAGGCTGTGACTCTATACTCTAGGACTTGTATTACTCTTCCCAAGTATAGTCGTTTCAAGATATTGCTGTCTGCGCCCCAGTCCGTTCCTGCAAATTTCTTCATAATATCTGTTCGTTTTCTGGCTCTTTTGTCTGATATGTCTATCTGATTTATCCATGGTGACGCGCATATATGTTGGGTTTTGGTCAATAGGAAGTGTATGGTGTTTTATCTTCAATTTTGCAGAGTGTGTTTCTTGTTAGGCTGAAAATTGTGTATGTTGTTTTTTTTTCATTAATTGGTAGTAACCAGGTGTTCGAACATTTTTCAAGTTTTCTTAGGGCATCTTGCATTCTGGAGCTAGCCACTGACATAGATTCTTCACGTGCCCATATCGCCAGGTCGTCTGCGTACATTGCTGGGCGTATTCTCGGTGGAATGTCTATTACGATATAATTTATTAAAATTAAAAAGAGCGTTGGGGATAGGACTCCACCTTGTGGGACACCTTGTTCGATTCTGGCTTTCTTACTTAGTTGTCCATGTACTTGTACTCTGTTCTGTCTTACGTTCTGTCTTACTTAGTTGTCCATGTACTCTGACCGTTCTGTACTCTGACCGTTCTGTACTTGTACTCTGAGTCTTACTTTGTCCATGTACTTGTACTCTGACCGTTCTGTCTTACTTAGTTGTCCATGTACTGGTACTCTGACCGTTCTGTCTTACTTAGTTGTCCATGTACTTGTACTCTGACCGTTCTGTCTTACTTAGTTGTCCATGTACTGGTACTCTGGCCGTTCTGTCTTGTAGGTTTTGAGATATCCAATTGAATAATGGATATATAAAAGCTTTGGATACCAAGTCCGTGAAGCTTGTTCTTTAATCCTTCTCTCCATACCCTATCAAAAGCCTTCTCCATGTCGACCCACACTGTCAGTGTGTGTTTCTTCTCTTGTAGAGCATCTTTTATTTCCTATGCGATGTAGGTGACCAGGTCTTCAGTTGATCTGAGCTGACGGAAACCACTTTGTTGTGGTATGATTTGTTGTTTTGTCTCCAAATGCCATACATGAGTCTTCTGCTAACCAGCCTTTCCATGAGTTTGCTCAGGTAGCTCAGTAGGCTAACTGGTCTGTAGCTACTTGGGTCCAGTTGGTCTTTCCTATGTTTGAGGATGGGCACCATAATGGCTTCTTTCCAGGTTGCCGATATTTGACCTCTCTTCCAGCTGGCATTTATTATCCTTAGAAGCTGACCATTGGCTTTCTGTCCCAGTTTTATGAGCATTTTGTTGGTGATTCCATCTTTTCCAGGGGAACTTTTGAGCTTTAATCCTTTGAGGGCTACATCTAGTTCAGTTGGTGTAAAGATGGTCGTCTGGTGTTCTTCTGGTGCTAAAGGCATGTGTTTTGCATCTCGGTTTTCCTTTCTTGCAGCTTTCTGTTGGCCTTTTGGAATGTTTATTCTACTTATGTTTTTGTAAGTTTCTATCAGTATGTTTGCTGCTCTTTTGCCTGTGAGGATATTCCGATTTTGTGCTAATGTTATTGAATGTCGGCAATTGTTTTCGTCGCCCAGAGCTTTCGCAAGTTTCCAGAGTTTGTATCCATTTTTATCTAGATTGAGGCTCTATGTTGTGTCTTTCCAGCTCTGTCTTGCTGATATCTTGACCTCTCTTCTATATTTGGCAGAGGCTGCTTTATAGGCTACGTTGCTCTCATTGATTTGTGGTGTTTCAGCTAGTTCTCGGGCAGAGTTCAGTTGCTCTTCTAGTCTTTGTATTTCCTTGCTCCAGTATGGCTTGTAGTTTCTTCTTGCTCCTCTAGGAATTGAGTCTTTAGCATCTCTCATGATCCCCTTTGTTAACTCCTCTATCCTATTATTGACTTTCTTTTCATGGGTGTTGATAGGCGCAGTGTAGGCATCTGTGAGCTTGGTAAACTTTTCCACGTCTGCTCTCTTGTAGTTCCAGCGGGAAAGTGGCATTTGCATCTCCTGTTTGTGAGCAAGATCCACTGAAAGTTTGACTGGTCTGTGGTCACTGTCGCCAAGTTGGTTCAGTACTATTCTGGTTATTTTGTTGGATATGTCTCCTGTTGCGAATGCTAGGTCGGGAGTCAATGCTGTTTACCATCTTCTTGAGTAGAAGGTTGGAGGGGTGGGTCCCCTCTAGAGTTTATGAGGAATAGGTTGTTCTCTATTTCCCATTCTTCCACTTCTTCACCTCGAGCATTGGAATCCTTATATCCCCATCTTTCTGAATGGTTATTAAAGTATCCTACTGTCAGACACTGTAACGGTGTTATTTCTATTGACTCCAGCTTCAGCAATTTGTCATTAGGACAGTATATGTTAAATATCCTTGTGCTAGTGGAGTTGATGTATAGGTCTGTGCCAATGATCTCTGCCGTCCGTTTGTGACTACTCTATCTGTTTTGCTGGGATGGTATTTTTAATAAGTATAAGAGTTCCACTCTACACCCACTGATATAAAAAGAGGAGTAAGACAGGGATGCATCCTATCACCAAATTTGTTCAATCTACACACTGAGCAAATATTTAAAAACATCACAGAGATGCCGGGCCTAAAAATTATTGGAAAGATAATCAATAACCTAAGAACTGATGATTCTGTACTACTAGCAGAAAATCCTAAAGATCTACAACAATTACTTAATGAAATAAGCATGACAAGCAAAAAATATGGACTAGATATGAATATCAAAAAGACAAAAACTATGATCATAAACAAAGAAAATACTCAAAACCCATATCTGGAAATCAATATTGAAGAAATAGACCTGGAGTTTTCGATCCAGGAGTCGAACATAGTGGTAGTTTGTTAAGAGTTGTGTTGTTTTATGCCTCAGCGATAGTCTAACAGTAGTCACAGCGATAGTAATATAGAAGGCAATCTTGTGTTGCAAGTCGAGGCAGTTTTTTTTTGTTTGGACTATAGTTTCTAGTATCTAGTTACGTATGAAGTGGAGTCTTTCAGTATGGACAAACAGAGTGTGTGAATGAGGATGGCACGGCTTTATTGACAAGTGCCTGCAATGTTTTACATGTGTGACAGTCATGAGGATGGCACGGCTTTATTGACAAGTGCCTGCAATGTTTTACATGTGTGACATTCAAGCGCAAAGTAAGTCGCTGGCTTTTTAATTGTTGTACTATTTGACAAGGTGTCAGTTAATAAACGCTTGTCATTTGTTATGATGGACTTTGAATTAGTGCTTGGTATCAGTGTTGTGGTCACCAACCATAGTAGTGACGAACGAATCTTACAGACGCGGAAAAGACGAAGTCCTCAGATCTTCGTGGGAACGTCACAGCGGCAAATAAACGCGAAGTAATTCATTATAACGATCACAGATGAAAGTGGCGCATGTCCGGAAAATTAACGGCGCGGATGGCAGAGTCCTGTTGAAGGCAGTATTCAAGAAACCAGTCCAGTGCCCAGACCAGCATTAGCTGTCGAGGCTGACAGAGAGTAGGTCAGGTGGCTTGAGTTCAACAGTCAGTGACACAGTATTGCAGCATGTGGCAGTCGCCCAGGCCCGAGTGTTACAGTTGCCGCCATGGTGAGTAAAAAGCTCGCACGTGACATTCATAGATAAATATAGACGGGGCCTTGATAGGCCATCGTTGCTGCTATCAGTACACGCATTCAAGGAGATGATAAACATTTAGATCCAGACGGGGAATCAAACAACGTTTGACAGACGACAGACAACAAGTCGTCTGATATATCATGCAAGGGTTTATTGAATACGTCCTCTGTCTGGCGTGTTCCGCTTTCGTTAAATAGGTGGTACATGTCAAATGACTACAGACTAACATGGACGAGTAACATCAAAAGATAGAAAAAATCAGCCTATGACAACCTGCACCATCAAAGCAAGAGACAGAACAGAATGGCGCTCTATGGTAGCCAACCTTCATTGCGGAGACGGCACTCGATGATGATAAGGATTCCACCCTTGTGGCCTTCACTGTCCTGTCTAAATGTTTGATAGCCCCTAATCATAAATCTATGTTGAGGATTAAGGTGAGTTTCTTGGATGCAGGTAACGTCTATCTCCTCCTCTGCTAGTCTGACTGCTAGGGCTTGTTTTTTGTGTTATATGCCCTTCGCATTCCAGTGTATTATTTTCAGGTGTTTCTTGAAGCTTTTCCAACCAGTAGTAGTTTCCCTCTGGTCTCTTTTCCTGGCTCTCCAAAATGAGTCAGGTTGACCACCAGTAGCTTGAGGTGGACCCCTTCGAGGCATGGGGCCCGGCACTCCACCTGCCTGGGGGGACTCCACAGACAGAGCACCATAATTAAAGTCCGTTAGATCCACTCTGACTAAGTACATGTTAGAACGTTGCACTATGCTCTGAACCAATAGCCCAGTGCATCCGATTTCTGCCAACATTTTATTCAGGATTGATTTCCTTAACCTTTGATTGTCCCCAATCTTCCTGCAAGGCAGCAGATTGTCTTTTCTGTATGGGGATTCTGCCCTTAGATGGTCGGTTCTCCCGGGTTTACGAGCACCGACCTCTGCCCGAGCTTTGTGTAGAGTTTTTTCTCTCATGGGTGGTCTGGTCTTCAGAGCTCTGGAGCACTACCTGCCTGTTTGCTTGCTTGCTTGCGTTCGCCCGACGACTAGAGGCGCCCACCTCTTCATTATCCGCCCTTAAAATGACGTTAAGTGGGCGTGTCTGCGTTGTGTTGGGGTTTGCAGTATAATTGTGATATTTGCGCCTTTCGGCCCAACACATCCGACTTCAGCACGACCTGCCTGTTTGATAAATGGACAGAAAGAGGAGAAAAGACAGAGAAGCATTTAACCCATGAAGTAGGGATGGATTAGTCCAGACCAGAGCGTGTACCACTAGTCGGTGGGTTCTGCGTCTTCACTTAAAGGGTTCCATCTACTTCTGGCTCCTTTGTCTGGCCCATCACCAAGGATCTGTCCAGCTTGGGTAACCCTGCCAGGAGCTAAGCTCCCGCTGACATAGCTCCTTGGAACCCGGAGGCGCACAAGCCCTCCAACCACAACAAGGTGAGCCTACTGTGGAGCGTTATGAACGATTGTCGTAAAACAAAAAGAAATGGAGAAAATTTGTTGGAGACCTTCGAAATACTACAAATATATACTAGACAGTACCTATGTAAAACATTTAAACGCTGCTAAACAGCAATTATAACCTAGTTATATTTTTAACAATAACTTGGTAACTCAAAACATGCACTATCTTTAACATTTCTCAGGGACCAGTGATCCTTACGTAAAGTTCAAGTTTGGCAGCAAGGTTGTTTACAAAAGTCGCACCATTTACAAAAACCTTAACCCACGCTGGAACGAGAAGTTCACCGTCCCTATTGATGACATCACAAAGTCGCTTGTTATGAAGGTATTGTGTGTGTCATTATTTTCAAGTTTTTCCTTCCTTTCGTGTTTTTTCCCATTGATATCGCCCCGCAGAGTAAACTTATCATCAAAGGCAACATTAACAAAGGCTCTTACAAAGAACTAGCTGATATTGTTCTTTATACCCACTCACCAACCTCTTGGTTTACTTCATTCCTTTCCATAAAAGTTTCTGATTTTCGAAGTTGTATTCACGTGACTTTTTTCTATGAAAGCTTTCTCTTTTTTCAGTACTTGCACTACTTTTCTATCTTTTGTTTTCTTGAACTGTTTCAAATAATGTTTTTCTTACATCACTTTGTCACCTGCTTGCAAGCACAATTTTCTAGGTAACAGTTTCTTTCTCGTGTTTAACTGTTTCGAATTGCATTTTCCTCTGTATAGTTTCCTTTAAATCTGTTTCAAATCACACTTTACTGTATAAAGTTATTTTTTTCAACTGTTTCCAATGACACTGTAATAAGTTCCTCAGTTGTTTGATAGCACACTTCCTTTAAAATAGTTTTTATTTACCCCAGCTGTCGCAAATCACACTTTTCTGTGTGAAGATCTCTCATCCACCCCCATTTTGTTCAAAATCACAATTCTCTCTGTAAAGGCTCATGCACAAAGTAATGGAGACTGCCGATATAAAATTCTGATTGATTCTCCCGATAAAACAAAATGACCTAAACTAATACATAGAGAAGCATAGATCACAATGTGAAAATATTCTGCACATTTAATTCAGTGATTCTTATCAAACATCTCTCTCTCTCTCTCTCTCTCTCTCTCTCTCTCTCTCTCTCTCTCTCTCTCTCTCTCTCTCTCTCTGCGTTCAGGACTCAATTAGAGTAAGGATTCCAGACTCTCATATGAAGTCAGTTGTCAGGCTAAGTGTGTTGATCGCCCCCACAGACAGAACATCACAATTAGAATCTGTCAGATCCATTCTGACTGAACACCCGTTAATACGTTGCACTGTGTTCTGCGCCAGTGGCCCACCAGTGCATCCGATTTCAGCCAGCATTTTATTCGGGTTTGCTTTCCCTAGCCTTTGATTGTTCCCAATCTTCCTGCAAGGCAGCAGATTGTCTTTTCTGTAGGGGGATTCTGCCCTTAGATGGTATGCCCTCCCAGGTTTACGAGCACCATATGCCCGAGTCACTAGAGGTGACTAACACAGACATGCACACACAAAGATGTGAGATGTGACTAACACAGACACGGACACACAAAGATGTGAGATGTGACTAACACAGACATACACACACAAAGATGTGAGATGTGACTAACACAGACATGCACACACAAAGATATGAGATGTGACTAATACAGACATGCACACAGCGATACGAGGCATGACTAACACTGACACACATCAAGATATATGACACATGACTAACATAAACATGCACATAAAGATATGAGATATAACTGACATTGACATGCACACACAAAGATATGACACATGCCTAACATAGACATGCACACAAAGATAAGATATATGACTAACATAGATATGCACACACAAAGATATGAGATGGGACTAACATAGCCATGCACACACAAGAATATGACATGTGACAAACACAGACATGCACACACAAAGATATGAGATATGACTAACATAAACATGCACACAAAGATATGAGATATCACTAACCCAGACATGCACACACAAAGATATGACATATGACTAACACTGGTACACACTAAGATATGAGATATGACTAAACACAGACAAATCAAACATTTCATTATCACAATTTCTTTATCAAACATTTCATTTCATTCTTTACTTAATATTTTTTTTTTATTCAAATGTTCCTTGTAACCTTTTCATCTATAAAAATGTATAGGGGGAGGTGGGGTGGCATGGCTTACCAGCGACAATCTAGCCAGGTTACGATGTTGAGGATCTGTTGATATCTGGAAACATCTGGAAGCTAGCAATCATGGACAGATTTATTGGATTACTTGCGAGCCAGACGTAAATCAAATCGGAAACTGTTACTTAATATATATAAGGCTGACATTCTAGTTACTTGAAATTGAAACTATCCTACTGATTATATTTTTTTAATGTTTCATTTACTGGCTTCGAGTTATGTTTCCGGGGCGTGTCTTATTCATTAATTGCGTCCGGTTTATATTTTTACGATTGCTTTCTAGTGTTTGTTAGTCGTGTGGCTCTTGTGCAGGTCTGCGCTGAACTAGATTACTTTATTACCAGTTCACTGAAGTGGCATGTCGTTAGTTTTTCTCTTTTTTCTAATTCCCGCAATTATTAGCAGATTTCGCTGGACCGTGTTTAGCACTCTGTGATCCAGTCCGGTCATCGTCAGAACGTGTTTGACTGGAACTAACTTTCCTAGACTTTGGTTTTCCTAGGCATTCTTGCAAGACCGCGCTCTGTGATCCAGTCCGGTCATCGTCAGAACGTGTTTGACTGGAACTAACTTTCCTAGACTTTGGTTTTCCTAGGCATTCTTGCAAGACCGCGCTCTGTGATCCAGTCCGGTCGTCTTCAGAACGTGTTTGACTGGAACTAACTTTCCTAGACTTTGGTTTTCCTAGGCATACTTGCAAGACCGCACTCTGTGATCCAGTCCGGTCGTCTTCAGAACGTGTTTGACTGGAACTAACTTTCCTAGACTTTGGTTTTCCTAGGCATACTTGCAAGACCGCACTCTGTGATCCAGTCCGGTCGTCTTCAGAACGTGTTTGACTGGAACTAACTTTCCTAGACTTTGGTTTTCCTAGGCATACTTGCAAGACCACACTTGCCTGTAGTAATAAGCTGTGTCCTAATATTTTAAAAAATCGTTTATCATGACAATTAATCTTACTTACATGGGTAACATATTTTAATGAACCAAGTAAGTCATGATTGTGTTTTATAAACTTTTGTTTGTTTAGAAAATCACATGATTGTAGCAAGGTAAATAATTGATGCATATGTAAAACACTCAAGTGAAAATAAAATAATGGACTACTTTGTTTGGCAGTACGAAAAGCGATTTGGGTAGAAGTCTATGGTTCCTTGAACAATACAGATGTAATGTAACCAAATCAAACTATAAACTAACAATGATGATAATAATACAATGTTAGAACTGATAATTTTGTCATTTTAAATGTAGAGATTTATATAAGTTGTATCGTTATCATCATCTTTTTATTCTTTCCTTCTTTTTTGTCAGCAACGATGGAAAATATAATGTTCAGTCTTTTGCTCTTCTGTTGGCTTCTACTGTTGTAAGTTTTTTAGTGTTGCTAATATTCCATCAATCTATCTGTTAATATTGGGTCCTGGGGTGGTGTTGACGCAGGATTTACTGAAGGTTCGTTGGGTTTAATCTTTCTATCTTATCACATGGCCAAACTATATGTATTTTTTTTAACTTTCTTTATGTAATCTTTGGCGCGAATTATTCCTAGCTTTTTTCTCAGCTGATCTTATTTCTCATGCTGTTTCCTGTCATTTGTCTAACACGTTTAATCTTGACAGAGGTTTTTTTATATTGTTTTTGAGCCTATGGTCCAGTCTGGCATTGGTAGCACAACGTTAAGTTATGTTTCTGTTGTAGAGTACACGTTTTGTCTCTAGTGTTTCCTTGTTGGGAGTCATGTTTAGCTTGCCACTAGCTTTTATTAACAAAGTGGCTTCCATGACAGCTACCCTAAAGTTCTCTCTGCTTTGCGCGAGATGCCCAGTGCATGCTGCAGTCTATTCCGGCTATGTAAAATCTTTCACCTACCTTCTTCTTGGTCATCCTCTCACACGTCTGTCTGTTGCCATGCCTCCATATTTATGTTCTCTGGACGATGATGTCGCGTACAATAGTTTGTATGACTTTGCATCAATTTCTCTAAGATATTACGTTGTTGCAAAATTGGTATTTTTGTTTTTCTTTTCTCTGCTCTTTGGTTTCTGACTTTCTCTCAACCTTGCATTGGAAAGACGCTGATCGATTTTTGAGAAGATCTGTCGATAGTTCACGACTCACAAGCCACAATTTTGCTCTGGGAAAAACGCAAGCCTTTAAAAACGTATTTTTTCTGCGATATTTATTCCTTGAAGGTCAATCGTATGAGCGTAAAATTGTTCTTTATTATTTTCTTCTTTAATGTTCCCCGGTCTGTTTTCAGCATATATGTTTAACGAATAAAATGATAAATGTAGTCCTGTCTAACTCCTTGGCATATACTAGACTGGCCTGATGTATTATTTTCAATGATCACCGCTGCTTGTTGCTCTTTATATAGCACGTTTATTGTGTTGAGGTGAAAACACCAACTCATCATCGAGTGTCATCTCCGCAGCGAAGGTTGGCTATCATGGAGCGCCATTCTGCTCTATCTCTTGCTTTGATAGTGCAGGTTGTCATAGGCTGATTTGTCCATCTTTTGATGTTACTCGTCCATATTAGTCTTGATCTCCCTCTGCCTCTTTTACCTTGTATTTTCCCCTCCAGGATTACTTTTAGTAGGCTGTTGTGTCTTTTAACATGGCCCAAAAATCGCAATTGTCTTGTTTGTGTCCAAGGTAGTTGTAGTTCTGAACTGTCTCCAGGTCTATTCCTTCAATTTTAATGTCCACTTGTGGATTTTGAGTATTTTCTTTGTTTATGATCATAGTTTTAGTCTTTTGATATTCATATCTAGTCCATATTTTTTGCTTGCCATGTTCATTTCATTAAGTAATTGTAGATCCTTAGGAGTTTCTGCTAGTAGTACAGTATCTTTAGCATATCTTAGGTTATTGATTGTCTTTCCATTAATGTGTAGGCCTGGCATCTCTGTGATGTTTTTAAAGATTTTTTCAGTGTATTGATTGTACAAGCTTCGTGATAGGGTGCCTCCCTCTCTTACTCCTCTTTTTATATCAATGGGTGTAGAGTTCTTTTTGTTATATTTCATTATTGCTGTTTGCTCCCAGTAGAGATTACATATTAGTCGCATGTCCATGTCATCTTGAAAACCCCGTAATCAATCAATATTTTCCACATCTGAATTTCTACGTAATCAAATGTTTTCGAGTAGTCAACAAAGCATATAAAAATAGATTTTTATTGAATTTTATGTTGCTTTTTTTCCAATGTGTGTGGTTTATATATATATATATATATATATATATTTACACACACACACACATATATAGTTGCTTTTACAAATAATCAATTGTAAATCTTGAAAATTGTCATAATTATGGGAACAAGTGTGAACGCTATGATCAGCGCCACATTAGACTGTCTTGCTTTCCCAGATGTAACTATATAACCTTTTCTTGTGTTTCCGGCTGCGTGTTGAATCTCAACTACATGATCTGCGTGTTGAATCTCAACTACATGATGTGCGTGTTGAATCTCAACTACATGATCTGCGTGTTGAATCTCAACTACATGATCTGCGTGTTGAATCTCAACTACATGATCTGCGTGTTGAATCTCAACTACATGATCTGCGTGTTGAATCTCAACTACATGATCTGCGGTAGACCACTGAACACTTCGTTATCACAAGTTTAATAGCCGCCTTTTAATTTCCTATCTATAGTCTGTTCATGAATACGTGAACACGGTGTCCTTCAATGTTCTCGGAAACTATCTGATGAATTGCTGTGAATGTTTGCACTCGGTCTTATATTTTCACTGACGTAAGATTTTGTAACATTTAAGTCCAAAGGTAGCCTGGAATATACGCAAATCGTTCTTTGTTATAGAATTTCCATAAAAATTATTAAAAGTGTGCCCTAAACATTAGATTTTAACAGTAAATCACATTAATTTTTTGTTTACGTGGAACATAAAAAGACGCATAGTAAAACACATAATTGATAGCGTGTGACCACACCATTGATGAAACGGTGCAGATTGTAAAAGTAAAACTACAGGTTTCTTCAATGCGCGTATACATACTACCAAGGCCAACAACACCTCAAGCCCGCGGACTGAGAAGGATCATCACCCAAGGCTTGTGCCGTTTTGCGAGCAGTAGTGTCTGTGGGTAAAATGAAGTCCTAGGCACAGCTGTTTGTTTTCAGCTCAAAGTGGCATTTTAGTTGTTATTAACATAATAACTTAGTTGTTGCAACATTTATGGATGAAGTTGCTCTGGGTCTAATACATCCCACTCATTCTTCAAATTGAAACTTTATGTCAGTGGTTTCATTTTGTGACAGCACACACAAGGCAACATGTTTAGCTAAAGTCAATATCTATGTGAGAATGATATTTTAATAATTAGTGCTCGTTACAAAAAGATGAAAGAATGTGCGAAACTCAGAGTTTCGAGAGATTCAATGATTAACCACAAGTGCTTTTATTTTTTTTAGTGTACATCTTTTTATAATCACTGTATGCGTATAATAAAAGAATCAGGTGCATTTTATTTTCCTGGGAAAACACAAATATGCACATTAATTAACATATCCGTGACAGACAGCTGTCTGTCTGTCTCTCTGTCTGCCTGCCTGTCGTTCGTCTATCTATCTGTCTGTCTGTCTGCCTGCCTACCTGTCGTGTATCTGTCTGTCAGTCGTGTATATGTCTGTCTTTCTGCCTGTCGCTCGTCTATCTATCTATCTATCTATCTATCTATCTATCTATCTATCTATCTATCTATCTATCTATCTATCTATCTATCTATCTATCTATCTATCTATCTATCTATCTATCTGTCTGTCTGTCTGTCTGTCTGTCTGTCTGTCTGTCTGTCTGTCTGTCTGTCTGTCTGTCTGTCTGTCTGTTCTGTCTGTTCTGTCTGTTCTGTCTGTTCTGTCTGTTCTGTTCTGTCTGTTCTGTCTGTTCTGTCTGTCTGTTCTGTCTGTCTGTTCTGTCTGTCTGTTCTGTCTGTCTGTTCTGTCTGTCTGTCTGTCTGTCTGTCTGTTCTGTCTGTCTGTCTGTCTGTTCTGTCTGTCTGTCTGTCTGTCTGTTCTGTCTGTCTGTCTGTCTGTTCTGTCTGTCTGTCTGTTCTGTCTGTCTGTCTGTTCTGTCTGCCTGTCTGTTCTGTCTGTCTGTCTGTTCTGTCTGTTCCTTCTGTCTGTCTGTTCTGTCTGTTCTGTCTGTCTGTCTGTTCTGTCTGTCTGTCTGTTCTGTCTGTCTGTTCTGTCTGTCTGTATGTCTGTTCTGTCTGTCTGTTCTGTCTGTCTGTCTGTCTGTTCTGTCTGTATGTCTGTTCTGTCTGTCTGTTCTGTCTGTCTGTTCTGTCTGTTCGTTCTGTCTGTTCGTTCTGTTCTGTCTGTTCTGTTCGTTCTGTCTGTTCTGTTCGTTCTGTCTGTTCTGTTCGTTCTGTCTGTCCTGTCTGTCTGTCTGTCTGTCTGTCTGTCTGTCTGTCTGTCTGTCTGCCTGTTCTGCCTGTCTGTCTGCCTGCCTGTCTGTCTGCCTGCCTGCCTGCCTATCTTTCGTCTATCTATCCATTGTTCGTCAATATCTGTAATGTCGTTTCCTGTATAAATGTTACTGTCTTTTGTAATTCTTGCAGTGATCCATATAGTTTTGTCTGTAGTGTTGTATATATGGGCCAATGTGTTTTCCTGTCTACTATATTCAGTGCAATCTTGAAGTATGTGTTCAGCAGTCTGGGGCGCCTGTCCACAAGTACAAGTAGTTGAGGTGCCGATCTAGAATTGTGTATACATGTGACTGTGGAGTCGATTGTGCCCTGTTATGAGACCTCTTCTTCCCATCTATTCCTATTATGAAAGGAATCCTGATTTGGGGCTTGTAGTCCTCTGATTGATTTAATTATCTGTTTCTTCTGATGGTATATAACTGGTGCATATGGTTGTGTGCCTGTTGTACCTTCTTTTGCCAGCTGATCTGCTCTCTCGTTTCCTGGTATTCCGCAATGAGATGGGATCCTTTGCAAGGCGACCCTGTGGTACTTGCAGAATTAAGTCTATATGGTCTGCAGATGTGGTAATTTTCTGAATTGCTGACAAACAGCAGTGTCTTTCTATCTATCTATCTATTGTCCTTTCGAGCCGAAGACGGCACATAGGGCAGAACCACAATCTTAAAAACAGAAACCTTGCGTGCCAAAATGGCACATATTGCAGAGGTCACTGCAATCTATGGCTCTGTTTCCATAACAATACTTTTACAATGACAGCTTGTCAAGCCATCGATCAACCTCCTTTGTCGCCTCTTACAACATGCCTGGAAGGTCACAATGCCCTATTCTTTACTTCCATCATAATGAGACCCTCGGTTGAGATTTTTATTTATGATTTCTCTCTGCGGCAAACACCCCCCCCCCCCCGCCCCCTGGTCTCAGCAGCGAGGCCCGGCTTGAAACGTCAGTTACTCATCGACGAAAAAAACATGAGTACCTCCGAAGTCGGGGTTATCTACATGTGCGGCGAGGGACCCCTGTGCACACGGCTGCCATGGAAAAATGGATTAACGCGCAAAATTTAGTTCCTAGTGTCTAGGGACTTCGTCAGAGTTGAAAGCTGGCGAACGCAACAACAACAACATACTGAGACCCCGGTAACACACGAGTTAAACAGCGGTGTAAAAGTAAGTAAAGTACCCCCGTCACGCGAAGTGGCGTATAGGGAAATATGGTCTTAGTGACCCTATATTTTACAGACCTTCAGCACATGATTTTTGGGGTAATGTGGTCGGTATTACGCCCGTGCTGTTTTACTTTCCCAGAAAAAAATCCGGTACCCATTTAAGGCTGGGTGAACCCGGAAGCCGTCGGTTGGGATCGAACCCTACCCCTTGTCCTTTGTAGTCCAGTTCACTAACCTCTGAGCTATCGCGGTTCCCTTAAACAGCGGTGTGGGAAGCAGTAATTAAGTTTGAATAGTTGGCTGCATTCATTTCATTCTCAGCATACGTCGTGTAGAACCTTACAATGGCAACAGAATCGGTACTCTTAAAACTTGATGTAGAGTAAGGAGAAACTGGCAATGTAAGACATGTCCATATATTAGACACCTATCTTTTTGGTATAAAGCGAAAAGTAACGATAGTAAAGAAAGAATACAAGACAGAATAATAGCTATTTGGAAAGTAGAATCTAAGAAAGGGATACGATTGGATCAAATATATACACAAATGTGCGTTTTGGTTGTATGTGGGTGGGTGCGTGATTAATTGTATGGTGGGTTTTTGGGTGGGCGGATTGATGGATGGAGGAAAATGTGCATGTGCTCTATTTTCCGGAAGAAGAAATAGAATTATGCCAGGAATATTGCAATGTCAAGGAGCAAAATTGCATTTGAGTTTGCGAATAAAATGCATAAGTTCTCTTAAAAGCTGTCAGATCGTTAATCACTCTTGAGATTTTACATATACATACAAGTGTGTGCGCGTGTGTGTGTGAGTGTGTGTAGGTGTGGGTGTGGGTGGGTGTGTGTGGGTGGGTGGGTGTGTGTGGGTGTGTGTGTATGTGTGTCATACACCCTTAGGAAAGGGCAGGCCTTTGTAATCTGATATTCTCTGAGCTGAAATGTGGGCAAGGAAGAGAAGAAATGTCAACAAGAACACGAGCAATAACCACAGAAAAGCTCATCAGTGTGATCCGTGTATGCATAATTAAAGAGCAGCTGTCAACCAGAGAGCACAATTGGGAAAGACAGCTGTTGCTCTGTGGCTCAGATAACAACGACTAGGATGCATTTCTGACGTGACCGGAAGATTCATTTTTCAAGATTTGGTCAACAATTAGAAAATGTTGTTGCAATTTTCTTATTAAAATTAATATGCGCCTGTAATGAAATATATTACTGGTTATTCAAGAGCCTTCTCAACTGGTTTGGTTCATAAAATGCAACTGCGGAGCATATAAAGTCACAGAAGCTTGAAATGTAAATGCAGTCATAACATTTTCGAGTGAGATTGTCCGTTTTTTCTTCTAATTTAATGTTTTTAATGTTATCTTGCTGTGTGAGCCTTGCACATATTCACAGCTGACCACTAGGAGCTCATCAGTTTGCCTGTAATTGATTAAACAACAAAGATTGCATCCATCGTTTTACAACAAAACGTGTTCGAAATAAGAACATATCTCTCTCTCTCTCTCTCTCTCTCTCTCTCTCTCTCTCTCTGCGATCAGGACTCAGTCAGAGTAGGATTCCAGACTCCCACTTGAAGTCAGCTGTCAGGTTAAGTGTGTTGATCGCCCCCACAGACAGAACGTCACATTTAGAGTCCGCCAGATCCACTCTGACTGAACACCCGTTAATACGTTGCACTGTGTTCTGCGCCAGTGGCCCATTGCATCCGATTTCAGCCAGCATTTTTCATGTTTGCTTTCCTTAGCCTTTGACTGTCCCCAATCTTTCTGCAAGGCAGCAGATTGTCTTTTCTGTAGGGGGATTCTACCCTTAGATAGTCTGCCCTCCCAGGTTTACGAGCACCATCTGCCCGAGTCACTAGAGGTGACTAACACAGACATACACACACAAAGATATGAGATGTGAATAACACAGACATGTACACAGCGATACGTGACATGACTAACACCGACACACATCAAGATATATGACACATGACTAACATAGACATGCACATAAAGATATGAGATATGACTGACTTAGACATGCACACACAAAGATATGACACATGCCTAACATAGACATACTCACAAAGATATAAGATAGGACTAACATAGGCATGCACACACAAGAATATGAAGAACATAAAACAACATGAAAGTAAAGGGCTCAGTAGGAGGGGAGATGATGCTTTAAGTATATAATTATTTATGCAAATATACAAGAAACTGTTACGTTGGGTGGAACACACACTTGGAAATGGTAGCTGAAAGTAACTAAACATATCCTCGGTCATAATTAACTCATCATCATCATCATTGAGTGCCGTTTCCGCATCGAAGGTTGGCTATCATGGAGCACCATTCCGCTCTGTCTCTTGCTTTGTTGGTGCAGGTTGTCATAGATTGACTTGTCCATTTTTGATGTTACTCGTCCACGTTAATCTTGGTCTGCCTCTGCCTCTTTTACCTTGTATTTTCCCTTCCAATATTACTTTTAGTAGGCTGTTGTCTCTTTTAACATGCCCCAAAAATTTCATTTGTCTTGTCTTAATTGTATTTAGTAGTTCTCTTTTTATTTTCAATTGTTTTAAAACTTCATCGTTTGTTATCTTTTCTTTCCATCCAATTCTACCTATTCTTCTATAAATCCACATTTCAAAGGCTTCAATTTTCTGTTCTGTTTTCTTGTCTAATGTCCATGTTTCTGCACCATACAGGAATATTTAGAAGACGTAACATTTTGCCATTCTTAGTTTCAGCCCTGCTGATATTTGTTTTGTTGTTAGTATATTTTTCATGGCATTAAAATTACTTTTTGCCATACCTATTCTTTTGTTTATTTCAATTTTACATTTTCCATCGTTGCTTATAGTATGTCCCAGGTAGTTGTAGCTCTGGACTGTCTCCAGATCTATTCCCTCCACTGTGATATTTAATTGTAGGTCTTGAGAATTTTCTTTGTTTATGATTATAGTTTTAGTCTTTATGATATTGATATCTAGTCCATATTTTTTTGTTTGTTATGTTTTCTGCTAGTAGAACAGTATCATCAACATATCTTAGGTTATTGATTATCTTTCCATTAATGTTTAA
Source organism: Megaustenia siamemsis (assembly GCA_032433765.1). Lineage (NCBI taxonomy): Eukaryota > Metazoa > Mollusca > Gastropoda > Stylommatophora > Ariophantidae > Megaustenia > Megaustenia siamemsis. The sequence continues at coordinate 131,865,243 of JAVIAB010000051.1, read as the reverse complement.
TCCTAGTATCTCTGAGATGTTTTTAAAGATTTGCTCAGTGTATAGATTGAACAAGCTTGGTGATAGGATGCATCCTTATCGTACTCCTATTTTTATGTCCATGGGTGTAGAGTTCTCCTTGTTATATTTTATTATTGCTGTTTACTCCCAGTAAAAATTACATATTAGTCGTATGTCTGTGTCGTCTAGATTTATATCCTTTAGGCAGTCTATAAGTTGACTATGGTGTATTCTATCGAAAGCTTTGGTGTAGTCTATGAAGCAGACATATATTGGTTTGTTTACTTCTATGTACTTTTCAATCAATGTTCTCGTGCTAAATATGGCTTCTTTTGTGCCACTGTTTTTCCTGAATCCAAATTTTTGCTCATCTAATTCAGTATTGATTTTATTCTGAATCCTTCCCTGTATAACTTTTAGTAAAAAAATGTTTACTTGGCTCATTAGGCTTATTGTTCTGAAATCACTGCATTCAACTGCACCATTCTTTTTAGGCAATGCAATGAAAGTTGATGTTTTTAGTTCGTTTGGTATGTGTCCTGTATGGTATATGTCATTGCATATGTCTGTGATCACTTCGATGCCAAACTCTTCTAGAGCCTGTATCATCTCTATCTGTATATTGTCAGGTCCTGCTGCCTTTCCCTTTTTCATTGTTTTTATAGCTTTTTCTACCTCAGATTTCAGGATTTTATAGTTGTATGTACATTTTATGTCTGGCTTTTTGTCCCTTTCGTCACGGAATAATACTGTTATATATTCTTGCAATCTATCTATTATATCTTTGTTGTCTGTTAGCATTCTTCCCTCTTTGTTTGCAATACATCCGTTTCCTGCAGCTTTTTTGTCTTTATTAGTCATTCTCTTTATTTCTGTGTGCATCTCTCTTAAGTTTTGTTTACTTTCCATTGTTTCAATTTCTAGACGTCTTTGGTTGAGCCAGTCTTCTTTTGCCTTTTTGCACATTCTCCATATTTCATTGTCAATATCCTTGTATCTGGCAGTGTTTTTCGCTTGTCTTCTTTCTTCCATTTTTTTCTAAGATTTTGTGTTATCCATTTTTGTTTTTTGTTACTTTCCTTTTTGGGCAAGGTGTTGCAGGATTCTTGCATGCTCTTTTTTATGCATTGTCATTGAGTTTTTCCTCAGGATTTTCTCTTCTGTACTGCTCAATACCCTCTTCTAGTAGCTTCTGATATGTGTTATTTACTTGTACAGTATAAGTGTCTTTTACATCTTTCTGGTTTAACGCTGTTATATCTATTGGTGTTGCTGAATTAGTTTTTTGATTGTTTCTCTTTAATTTGATTTTCATTTTTATCATTACAGGATTGTGATTTGAATTAATATCTGCTCCTGGGTAGGTTCTGGCTTTCTTGACGCTGTTCCGGAATCTGTCTTTTATCACTATGTAATCTATTTGATTCCTCTTCCTGTCTCCAGGGCTTTTCCATGTGTATAATTTCCTTTTCTCTTGCTCAAAGGAGGTGTTGCATATTATCAATCTGTTTTCTTCACAAAATTGTATTAATCTTTCTCCTCTGTTATTCCTTTTTCCTAAACCATGATTTCCTATAATGACCTTATATTTACCTATTCCTACTATAGCGTTCATGTCAGCTTGTAAGGCTGATTGGTCTTTAGCTGGACGTCGTTGAACCATCTTTTCCTGGCTTTAGTAATGGTAATAATTGCTTCTCTCCATGCCTGTGGCACTCTACCTGTGATCCAGCAAATGTTGTAGATCTGCAGTAGTTTTGCTTTAGCTGCAGTTCCCATGTTCTTAATCATTTCATTGGACACTCCATCACTGCCTGGTAACTCTTTCATTTTTAATTTCGATATTGCCAGCTCTAGCTCTCTTTGTGTAATGTGTATTTCCATGACTTCATGTGCGGTCTTTCCTTGTCTTGCATTTTGTTGTTTTAAACGGGTCTCTTGTCGTTTCTCTAGGCTAATTTAAAAAATATTGTCATTTGCAAAGGAGTCTGCAACACTGGTCTTTTTTTTGACAGCCACACTTTTGTTACCATTTCCTTTTCATACACAGAGGATATATATTTTCTTTAACATATTTCGAATATTTTTGTTTTGAATGTTTCGTTATTAGTTTTGTGTGGTTGTTTTTCTTGTTTGTTCCTGCTGAAGGCCTATTGGGCCGAAACGTCGTTTAGTCTGTGTCGTCCACTTATCACGTAAAGCTTCTAACATACCATTTTATTTTTCTGTATTTTTTTATTTTTCCTTATATTCAGCTTTACTGCAGCTTCGCTTTTTTTATGCATTCATTTGCATTTCTTTGCCTTAACCACCCACATTTTCAATGGCGTGTTTATTTCACCCATATCTAAAGTAGAGGCTCACTATAAATTGTTCAGTCACCCTCACTGATGACCACACATTCTTACATAGAGCAAGCAAAATGTTTTACAATCAACGTTTACATTTTGATAAAATAGTTTGTTAGTCTGCCATCTATTGTAATATTAAGGTTTACTACTTAATAATAAATAATAATAAAGTGCTGGCGCAGTAGTAACTATATACAGTAAGTAAAGAAGTGGCCCCGTCACGCCAAGTGACGTATAGGGAATATGGTGTTTAGGACTCTTGGTCCCTCATATACATAGATGGCTCTGCTACAAATGCCACCAGAAATGGAGGGGGAGGTGTGTTCTTGACGCTGAATAATCGGGCCGAGATCACCAAGTCAATAGCTACTGGAAAATTATCAAACAACTTTAAAGCAGAAACTGAGGTAACCAACCTATGCCACTGTACACTGGACAATATGACTACAAAACATGTTCTACATGATTGCCCCCAACAAACAGACCTGAGAAGAGCAATGTGGTCCACGCCCACCTCCCTAGAAGAAAATCTATAGGGGGCAATCGATTCGCTTAAACAGACAGCTGATTTCATGAGAGGGTCTGGAATCTTACTCTGAGTCTTGATCGCAGAGAGAGAGAGAGAGAGAGAGAGAGAGAGACTTTACCCATAACCGTCCTTGCTCGCAATGTTGAAAATGTTACAAGCTTTTGGTGATCTCTTTCAGTCGTGGGCCTTAGTAAAACTATAGTTGGTTGTGTATTCTGCCATCTGCCGAAAATGGGTTTGTCGAACCAAAAGATGCTACTTACCTCCCTTTGTTGTTGATATTCAACGTCCAGGAGAAACTGATGCTTCTTCCGGTCATTGCAATAAAATGTGTTTTTTTCTTGGAATTCGTCGCAATGTCTAAAACTTCTTCGATCCTTCGTCTTCTAGGAGTGCTTTAAGCTATTTCCTCTTTGATTTTTAAATTTATTTCTGTCTGTTGGAGATGTTATCTAGTGGAAATCGTGTCAAATATCCAAAATATGTAATCTTTATGTCCTTAAATAATCAAGCATTGATGTAATTTCACTTCTTTTCTTGATGTGTAAATTACATAAAATTACAATGCAACTTACTTAACTATCTTTCAAGTACATATGAGAAAAGGGAAGGTACTTTAAAAAATAAGATGAAATGTCTTCGAGAAGTGCACAGTGAAATGAGCTTAAAGAACTCTGTGAATTCTGAGTTAACGTTAATTGGGAAGGGATGGCAAATTCAGTATTAAAATACTACGATGAAATCGGATGTTTTGGATCGAAATGTGAAAATAACACGGTTTATTAATGTACACAATGCAGGCTATGCCTACTTCAGGATGGACGAGACAGTGATCGTGAGGCAAACAATAATATCAAGAGCACAAGGAAGTCTAATAATCAACGAAAATGAAAAACAATGAAGAAGTGGGTTTTAATTCACACTTCTCTTTCGCTGTATAAGAAATAAACAACGCAAGAAGATAACTCTAGTCTGACTAAATATTTTGTTAAGTATTTGCCGTGTTTACATTTTCCCGCAATTTTCTTTTTCATTCTCTTATCAGGTGTTTGATTATGATCGTGCCTGGAATGATGACCCGATGGGCGGAGTTGACTTTGACCTCTCAACCTTGGAGGTAAACAAGTAAGTTCTCTTGTTTGGGATGTGATTGCATGCGTGCGCACGGGCGCGCTTGGGACTGGGGTATGCCAAGCCACAGACAATTGTGGTCAAGCAATACCAATCTATATATAGATTTAATGTACGCGTGTATGTGTTTACGTGTTGCTTATGCGTGTGAAAACTGGAAAACAACAAAAGAGATTTTAATACAAATTAACGCTTTTGAAAACAAATATCTAAGAAGGATATTCTGTGTACAATGGAATGAAAAGCATTCGACCGAGTAAATAGAAAACAACTGTGGGCGATACTAACAACATACGGAGTAAGACAATATCTAACCAACCTAATTAAAAGCTTCTATATCAACACGTTGTGCTACCAATGCCAGACCTGGATCCTAGATGCAAGAACAATAAGAAAAGTAACCTCTACAGAGATGAAATGTGTTAGACGAATGACGGCAACCTGAGAGATAATATCAGAAATGAAGAACTGAGAAAAAAGCTAGGAATAGCCCCCGCCATAGAATATATAAGGAAACAACAGATAAAATGGTTTGGCCACATGACAAGGCAGAAAGAACAAAACACAACACAACGAGCCTTCAACAAACGTTGTGAGAACACCAGACACAAGGGTCGACCACGAAAAAGATGGGTCGATGGAAAATTAGAAGCACTAGGAAACATAACAGCATCAGAGGCGAACAGAAGAGCAAAAGACCGCAAATTATATCTCCCCTCGACGCTGAAAGGCAGATGAGAAAGGAAAGAAGAAGATATCAACAGCAGCAGGCTACACAGACCAAGTCGAAGTTAGATCACACGTTAAAACAAAGGTGCGTACTATTCCCTCTTGATGTTTATACATACATGGACTATATATGCAAGTTAGCCAACCCATCAGAGACAGGGGAGATCAACGAGCTTCTGTTTGCGGACGATCAGGCACTCGTACATGGAAAAATAGAAGACCTACAAAAACACGTAAATAGAGTCAACAGCACAGACACAAAATACAACATGAAAATCAACATCGGCAAAACAGAAGTCATTAATATTGCAAAAGAGAGACAGCACATCAACAAAACTATAGAAGGAAGGAAACTAAAACAAATAAGGAAATCTAAATATTTAGGAAGTCTAGTGACAAACGACAATTCAGCAAACAGCAGAAATAGACTCAAGATACAAGAAAGCTTGTCAAATCATTGGACAGCTATCACCACTATTGCCCAAAAAAGGAAATAACTATAGAAGCAAAACAGACACTCTACAATACAATTTTCATCTCAACGTTGTGCTTCCAATGCCAGTCCTTGACCCTAGATGCAAGAACAATAAAAAAATAACCTCTACTGAGATTAAATGTGTTAGACGAATGAAAGGAAACAGCCTGAGAGATACGATCAGGAATTAATCCCGCAAAAGAATATATAAAGAGGCAACGGATAAAATGGTTTGGTCACCTTATAAGGCAGAAAGATCAAAACACAACACAATGTGCCTTCTATAAACGTTGCGAGAACACCAGACCCATGGGTCGACCACGAGAAAGATGGATTGACGGAATATTAGAAGCACTAGAGAACATAGCAGCTGAGGAGGCAAACAGAAGAGCAAAAGACCGCAAATTATTTCTCCCGTCGACGCTGAAACGCAAATGAGGAAGTAAAGAAGAATGAGAATTTAAATAAATTCAAGACTTGTATAGAGGTAAGAGAAATGACCATGTAACCAACGATCTCATCTACCAATTAGAAAGAGAAGATGAAAATATGTCGGACATTTGTTGAGAAAAAAAAAAGTAAGTACCCCCATCACACCATGTGGCGTATAGGGAATGTGTTGTTAGTGACCATAAATTTTACAGACTTTCGGCACATAATTTTTGGGGTAATGTGGTCGGTATAACGCCCGTGCCGCCTTACTTTCCCAGAAAAAAACATCCGGTACCCATTAAAGGCTGGGTGAACCTGAAAGCCGTCGGTTGGGATCGAACCCTACCTCTTGTCATTTGTAGCCCAGTTCACTGAGCTATCGCGGCGCCCATGTGTTGAGAAGAAACAGCAAAAGTATTCTAAAACTGGCTCTTCTACGGGAAAGGTCAGGATACAACAAGAGGAAGACCTAGAGCTACTAAACTGAAAAGAACACTTACGAGAGAAAAATAATAAGCAAAATTGGTAGGCATAGACTCATTGGAAAGATGGAAAATCTCATACAGAATACAGATAGAGGTTAAAAAAAAAAAAAAAACACTACGAGCCGTATGCGACGTTTAGCTGTGCTGGAAGGATAGTCTTCGAGATATTTACGCTTTGTGATTGGATTAAAAAGTAAGTAAGAAGTAACCCCGTCACGCCAAGTGGCGTATAGGGAATACGGTGTTAGTGACCATAAATTTTACAGACCTTCGGCACATGATTTTTAGGGTAATGTGGTCGGTATTACGCCCATGCCGCTTCACTTTCCCAGAAAAAAATCCGGTACCCATTAAAGGCTGGGTGAACCCGGAAACCGTCGGTTGGAATCGAACCCTACCCCTTGTCCTTTGTAGTTCAGTTCACTAACCACTGAGCTATCGCGGCTCCCTTTGTGATTGGATTATTTGTTGATTGTGTTTTTTCCTTGACTCTACATATCACCTCAATCATCAGTTACATCTTGTTATGAGTAAACTCGTCGTATAAGGGTTACCGTTTCGTTAGTGACGTTTCTGTGAATTATAACGTTCCTGCACATTTGTCAACACAAACTGGCACAATTGTGGGTGCTGGTCGGTATCAAGGCAAGTACTTGACTTTCCCTGAGAAAATCAATGGTGCTTGATTTCATAGCCGGGTCGATCCAATTCGCGACAGTTGCGAATTTAACCCGTAACTTATAGATAGGTACACTGGCGCACTAACTAGGCTACCACAGCTGCTTCATGGTGTCTTGTAAATAAACAAGAAAATATATATACACCATGCTAGGCCAATGTCTGGTTTATCTTGCCCACCGTCTTGTCTCTAGACTGTGCCCCGATATACTGTCTTTTGTCTGCTTTCTCTCTCTCTCTCTCTCTCTCTCTCTCTCTCTCTCTCTCTCTCTCTCATTTTGGGGTATGCAGCACGACTATTCAATTTTCAAAATTCAAATTTCCAAATTTGAGTCATTTCTAATAATGAATTATTTCACTTCCCGTTTTATTCTTCCCATAATTAATAATTTATCTCAGACCACAACATACTCTATTGACCAGAACATGCCTGACTAGCCACAATGTGTTATCTTAAGTAACACAATCCATTTGCTGTTTGTGTATCATTGACAGATCTTACACGACAAAGCCATTCTTGTAAACGAAATAGTTTCGCATTTTATTATCATCATGTATGTGATAATGTGCGTTTGCGAAGTGCCTGTGTAAAGAAAATTCTTCTTCATCTTTCCTTCTTCATCTTTCCTTCTTCATCTTTCCTTCTTCATCTTTCCTTCTTCATCTTTCCTTCTTCATTTGTTTTTCAGCGTCGAGGGGAGATATAATTTGCGGTCTTTTGTTTTTCTGTTCGCCTCTGCTAATGTTATGTTTCCTAGTGCTTTTAAATTCCGGTAATCCATCTTTTTCGTGGTCGACCCTAGGGTCTGGTGTTCTCACAACGTTTATTGAGGGCTCGTTGTGTGGTGTTTTGATCACTCTACCTTGTCACGTGGCCAAACCATTTTAACTATTGTTTCTTTATATATTCTATAAGAAAAATTAGAAGTTCGCTCAAGCTAAAGCTTCAGCTAATGTTGTTACTTGTTGTTATTGTTGATGCCATAGTACTTTGAGGAGGAGGATAAGAACTGATAAGTACTTTTTTTAATGTAACCAACTAAAGTTTTATATTTAGACCGTAAAAGATCGCATGTGAGACCTTAGCGATCACACACGTGGGGGGAAACATCAGCCGGGCTAAACCCCCATCGTGTGTTTCTCTTAAACTAAGCCCTTAACTTACGACTGACTTAGCAGGTCGGTAAGGGATAATTGTATTTATGCTCAGAGAAATACATAGAATATGGAGATCAAAGTAGCAACGATAAACATATGCGGGATAAAAAAATAAAGAAATCGAACTTATAGAAGAAATGACAAAAAGGAAAATTAAAATACTAGGATTAGCGGACACCAGAGTAAAAGGACAACAGATAAAGAAAACACACATGAACTACACGAAAATATTCTCGGAGTCGACAACACAGAAAGAGCAACACATGGAGTAGGTTTTATCATCGACCCAGAACACGCAAAGAACATTCTAGAAATAAAATACTATTCAGAAAGAATTATCTCAATTAAACTACTAGAAGACGACCGAAAAACAAATTACATTCAAATCTATGCACCATGCAACAACAATGTAAAAGACAGCGAAGAATTCTACGACACATTGAGTGAAATTATTAACAGGATTGACGAAAGCGACGACATGTTAGTGATGGGAGATTTTAATGGAAGGCTTGGGAAACGCAACAGTGAGAACAGTGACATCTTAGGACCCTTTGGCGATAAAACAGCTGAAATAACGAAAACGGAAGCAGACTGCTGGAACTATGCAATCAAAACAATTTATTTATCACCAACACATTCTTCAAACACAGAGAGTCGCAAGTATACACCTGGTACAAATGGAATGACACAACATGCAGAAGCCAGATAGATTTTATACTAACAAGAAAAGAGAACAAGAAAAGAGTAACCGACAGTAGAGCAATCCCAAATATTACAGACGACACGGATCACAAGATGGTTATGATCACACTAAGACAGCCAAAAATAAGGAGAAAACACGAAAACAAACAAAAGAAGCGAAAAGAACAGACAATAAAAATAAAACAATTAAACGATCAAGAAACAAGGAAAACCCTAGAAGAAAAACTCAGAGAGGAATTCAAGAAACTCCCTAACGAAGTAGGCACAGTAGAAGAAGAGTGGAAACAATTTAAGGAAACAGTAACCAACATCTCTAAAACAGTTTGTGGAACGAAGCTAAGAACAAGAGAAGGGAAAAAGAGCACCCCGTGGTGGAACGAAACAATCAGAGAAGCAATTAAAGAAAAGAAGAAACTGTTTAAAAAATGGAGGGAGAACAAGAACCAAGAAAAATATGAAAGATATGCCTTAGTTCGAAAAAGAGTTAAAATGCTGATCAAAGAAGCTAAGCAAAAGAATTGGACAGAATTCGGACAAAACATGAGCAGGGACTTCAAGACAGCCACAAGAGATTTCTACAAAGCAGTAAAAGCCACAAGAGCGAGAAAAGAAAACCATGATCCTACTGAGCTGATAAATGACAAAGACGGACAGCCAATATCAAATAACCAATGTATGCAACAGAGATGGAAAGAATATTTTGAAGACCTGTTAAACATACCAACTACCAATAAGACAACAAAAACCACACTAGAACTCACAAATACTGAACCCAACATCATGAAAGAGGAAATAGAAGAAGTAATCAAATATGCACCAAGAAACAAAGCACCAGGGATAGATAACATTCCAATAGAAATAATAGCAGCAGCGGGAGAAACAGGAATGCAATGGCTGCACAGAATATTTAATGCAGCATGGCACCAACAACAAGCCCCAGAAGACTGGCAACAGGCAATCATCATACCAATATGGAAAAAGAAAGGTAGCAAAAGAGACTGCAATCAATATAGAGGTATATCTCTGCTCAGCCATGTAGGAAAGCTATACGCCAAAATCTTGGAAAAAAGACTGAGACCAATAATAGAACTACAGTTAAGCGATTCTCAAATGGGGTTCCGAAAAAACAGAGGATGTACCGACGCACTATTCACACTAAAACAGCTTGCAGAAAAAAACGACAGAACACAACCAAAACTTATACATAGCCTTCATTGACCAGGAAAAAGCATTCGACAGAGTAAACAGAGAACAACTGTGGGAGATACTAACAACATACGGAGTAAGCCAACATCTAACCAACATTATTAAAAGTCTCTACGCCAACAGCAGCTGCAGGGTCAGAACAGCAACAGGCTACACAGACTACTTCGAAGTTAGATCAGGTGTAAGACAGGGGTGCGTACTATCCCCCTACTGTTTATTACATACATGGACCATATATGCAAGCTAGCCAACCCATCAGAGAGAGAGGAGATCAACGAGCTTCTATTTGCAGACGACCAGGCACTAATACATGAAACAATAGAAGACCTACAAGAACACTTAAACAAACTCAACATCTTAGGAACAAAATACAACATGAAAATCAACATCAACAAAACAGAAGTCATGAATGTCGCCAAAAATAAACAGAACATCAACATAACTATAGAAGGCAGACAACTAAAACAAGTAGAGGAATTCAAATACCTAGGAAGTCTAATGACAAACGACAATTCCCAAACAGCAGAGATAGAATCAAGATGCAACAAAGCTTGTCAAATCATCGGACAGTTATCACCACTATTGTCCAACAAGGAAATAACTCTGGAGGCAAAACGAGCACTCTACAATACAATCTTCATTCCAACGTTGTGCTACCAATGCCAGACCTGGACTCTAGATGCAAGAACAATAAGAAAAATAACCTCTACAGAGATGAAATGTGTTAGACGAATGACAGGAAACAGTCTGACAGATAAGATCAGAAATGTAGAACTGAGAAAAAAGCTAGGAATAGCCCCAGCCATAGAATATATAAGGAAACAACAGATAAAATGGTTCGGCCACGTGACAAGGCAGAAAGAACAAAACACAACACAACGAGCCTTCAACAAACGTTGTGAGAACAACAGACCCAAGGGTCGACCACGAAAAAGATGGATCGATGGAATATTAGAAGCACTAGGAAACATAACAGCAGCAGAGGCGAACATAAGAGCAAAAGACCGCAAATTATATCTCCCCTCGACGCTGAAAGGCAGATGAGGAAGGAAAGAAGAAGAAGAAGAAGATAGTACTTTGATCAACCCCATAGGTGGTCTGTCGCTTTTTTTTATAGTTCGAAATATGTGTAGAAATGTGAGTCAGTGAATTCCTTCCAGGGGCACTGTTTCTGAAACTGAACAGACAGTTAAGTTGCCGAAGTGAAATGCTAAACTTAAACTACCTGTCAGATACAAATTTCACTTTTGGATTCACAGTTTGTCAGAAACAAATACATGAACAAATGACCTGCGAGTGGAAAAGTATTATATTTCTTATTAAACAGCAATAGTTTGAAACATTATCTGCTTTTTGACATCTCATTAAACTGACTAGAACTTTATGAGGAGGGTTGTAATCAGGCAAGTTGTAATTAATATCAGTGTGGCTTATCAATACAACGTTGAACATACCTCAAAATCTTGCAACTCAAAAGACAATGATTTACTTACTGTATGGTCCTGCGACCATTTAAACAATGGACCCATCATTTGCTTATTGCATTTTCAAAGTAGGGGGAGGGGGGGGGGTCAGTGCGGAGGTCAACAGTCTCATCTGGGATAACACCGATGAGAAAGATGCAGTCATCTATACAGTCGGATCTGTAATACGACACCAAAGGAGTGCGTGGGCATTTACAGCACGCTGGGCAGGCAGAATAGTCAAGGAAGACAGTGGTGCATACGTTATGACCACGAGTAGCATGACAATGGAGATGATGACAGTGACCAAGGCACTCAAATGGTTAGAGTCACAAGACTACACCCACGCATGTATACTGAGTGATTCGATGAGTGTGATTTAAAAAAAAAGTGGAGGGGTGTTCTGTACGCATGCAATGGTTAGAGTGATTGCAGAAGTCAAAAATACGAAAAGTCACCTTTGTCTACCTTTTAGGACATGCGGGAATACGGGAACATGAACGATCGGACATGTTGGCTAGCTGCACTATCGTTGAGGACTATAGGGATGACATCATCAATGTCCTCATCGATGTGGGAAGAGCACAGGACTTCGACAACCATGAGTCCACGTCACTCCTTCGGATGAAAGAGAAGGGAGTTAAGATGGGCACAGCCAGAAATGAGAAAGTTAGTGGGCGTGTAAGAAGACTTATCAACCAACACAGAACTGGAGTCGCCAGTCGCTGGACACTGCGGGGCTTGCTGAGGAGGGGATCTGAGCATCTATGAACTTGGTCGGAGTGCAATGATGATGATCCGCAAATAACTCAATAGGAACCAGTGATGGGGAGTGTTAAACACTCCAAGGTATGAAGACAGCTTTACAAGGGAGGAACACAATAACTCAATAATTCAATTTCAAAGTGGCGTTTTAGTAGAAGTTTTACAGAGTTTTGTGGTTGATAATGTTCCAAGTCTAGTACATTTCACTCATTCTAGAACTGGTACTTAGAGTTCCCCCAATTTGTGACAGAACACAAACGTGGAAATATATTAGTAGAGTAATATTTTGTTACTGTTGTTTCAAGACTTTCTAATTGAACATCATCTTAAGTAGGAATGTTCATTTTTCCACCATAATTCTAGAATTTAATATTTATTTTCTTCGAATAAAATATAATGTTTGTTTATGAAATGTAACAAATTATCAAGGCAACTAAAGTACCAGAGACAAACAGCCGTAGAATAAAATTTCAACAACTGCTCTTTTTATTGTGTTCTCAAGAGTTAATGTTGTCAATAATCGATTATGGGCCGGACATCCTGGTGATTACCATGTCAGGTTGGGTGCAGTTAGACCACACTCAGAAAGAATTAATCAAAATGTGCAGGACGGCACTGGGGAGACCAAAACTGTGAAGATGAGATAAATGCAGGGTCTGCTGTCTAATAAATCAAGAGTGGAAAATAAATAGCGTAGAAATCTGCAGTCAGGCGACATACGTCAGACCAGCCGACATTAAATGGTGTTGTTGAGTGCCAGATATAAAAAGACATGTAGGAATAATCATCATGTGTCATACCGAATGGTGCAGGCAATCATGTTCTTCCACAGTTGTCAATCTACAGTGTATCGAATCAATTCTGTTGACTGTTTTCCGTGCCAGGACACCAAGCTATACAGTATCTTCTATGTTTGTCGTCCGTGATTTCTCTTTCCCTGTATTTTGCCAGTTGTAACCAAGTATTTTAACTTTTCACTTCATATGATGTGCCCGAAAGATGTCGATTGTTTCTTTCTAATATTTCTTAGAAGTTCCTTTTTTGTTAGCGTCTTTGAGAATTTCCTCGTTGATCATTTTACTTGTCCAGGGAATTCTCAACATTCTTCTGAGAAATTCCATTTACGTTGCCTCCATTGATCTCTTTTATTTATGTCTCATGTCCATGATTCACTTCCATAGGTCAGAATGGCTCTATATAGCATCGATGAACTCTAGGATATAGAAATTCAACATGAAAAACTATAGTAGAGCTACAGTAAAGCTGATTATATTGTGATTATATGATTACAATAAAAGACAACCAAGATGTTTCCGTTTTTTTTAACAAGACAAGCTTAAATAAGGAACCAACGTTTCTTCTTGTTCTTCTCAGGGATCAACTATTATTATGAGTTTAGACTTTTAGACTAGCCTGTGTCACGATCAAGATAGTGCGTTTGAGATTTTTACCTGTTCCCTATAACTTGTCATACACGAGTGTTCCTGTTGGCCATATTTGAGTTCAAAGGATGTTAAGAGTGCTGCAATTCTGCAGGATATGCTATGGAGTTTGGATGCTCCACAATTACATTTTGCAAAGTCACTGAGTCATATCTTGTGTAGGTGTGATCATAGGCCACAGTGACCTGTTGTGAGTCTGAATATCTTTGTCTGCTGAGTTTGTTCTGGCTCATATTTCCATATAGCTCCCTCCAATCTGTTTTCCTGGCTTATTTGAGAGTTGTCTTTATTTCTTTGACTACTTACCTCCCTCCAACAACACAAAACAGTGCCCATCTGCACACACAGAAAAAAAATTATACAAAGTGTTTTATTTTTTTTAGTACATTATGCCATCAGTGGACTACATGTCACATTATGATATCAATACCATACATATCACATTATGTGATCATTGGACAATTTGTTACACTATGATATCAGTGTCAAACATACCACATTATACTATCAGTGCCAGACATGCCACATTATGCTATCAGTGCCAGACATGCCACATTATGCTATCAGTGCCAGACATGTCACAGTTATTATATCAATGCCAGACATGTCACATTATACTATCAATGCCAGACATGTCACATTATACTATCAATGCCAGACATGTCACATTATTCTATAAATATTAGACATGTCACATTATTCTATAAATATTAGACATGTCACATTATTCTATAAATATTAGACATGTCACGTTATTCTATCAATGCCAGATATACCTTATTATGCTATCAATGTCAGACATACCACATTATGCTATCAATGGCAGACATACCACATTATGCTATCAATGGCAGACATACCACATTATGCTATCAATGTCAGACATACCACATTATGCTATCAATGTCAGACATAACACATTATGCTGTCAATGGCAGACATGCCACATTATGCTATCAATGTCAGACATACCACATTATGCTATCAATGGCAGACATACCACATTATGCTATCAATGGCAGACATCCACATTATGCTATCAATGGCAGACATACCACATTATGCTATCAATGGCAGACATACCACATTATGCTATCAACTATAGACAAGGTAGTTTACAAAACATTAGAAGCGGAAGTCAGTTACCACAAAAGTGAAATGATCAAGAAAGACAACAGACTAATTAGAATTTGAATCATAAAGTTTGTTTAAGTACCCCTGTCACGCCAAATAGGGAATATGGTGTTAGTGACCATAAATTTTACAGACCTTCAGCACGTGATTTTTGGGATAATGTGGTCGGTATTACGCCCGTGCTGCTTTACTTTCCCGGAAAAAAATCCGGTATCCATTTGAGGCTGGTCGAACCCGGAAGCCGTCAGTTGGGATCGAACCCTACTCCTTGTCCTTTGTAGTCCAGTTCACTAACCACAGAGCTATCGCGGCTTTATTTGAATAATAGGGAGAAACTATTGGTATTGCATCAATCTTGAGCTACATACTGAGACAACAAAATAATATGATTTGTCAACAAGATGGGTACGCCTTATTTCTCGTATACCAAACAAGACTTTGAAACAAAAATTAGAAAGAAAAACAGTGAGCAGAAGTCAAGGTAAACTTAGACTACAATGGAGACGGCATCAGAAAACTCTACATCATCATCACGTGACAGTTTTTGAGGCTGCCAGACAGCGACAGCTAGTTTTTTTGGGTTTTTTTAAACTTCCCTGGACATCCAAAAGGATATAAGAGGAACTGAAAAAATTAAATTGCAGTCTGAAGTCTGTATGAGATTACAGATGACAGGAGACATTATTAGCACAAAAGCGCGGCTGAAATCGAAGACGTGTGAATGAAGCGTGGAGTGCCTTAGATGTTAAATGACGAATAGACGAAGGGAAATGTGGAAGTTAATGAAACAAATTAAAGGAAAACAAAAATTCGTCCAGGGCGGTCGACAATTGTAATAAATAAAACCGTTTTCATTGCCATCGGTATGGAGAACAGAGATTTGAACAGTTATACACACCCTTGGTAAAGAGAACAGAGATTTGAGCAGTTATACACACCATCATTGACTTCCGTTTCCATGATGGCGGAACTAAGTCACGTTCTCTCGATCGCTGCAGAAATTGCTTAGGAATCTGATCAATTTCGGCTTTCCGTTGCAATTTTCTACATGCAAGTCAAAATGATGTTCTACTTATCATATCTACACCAATGAATTGGCGTTGCACGCACGGCAATAACCCGTTTTGATCAATCAAGTGTTGTGAATGCGACCTTCCACCGTCTAGTGTTGATCTGCGTTTTACGTCACACTGAGTGCTGTTCAATGACCGTTGATGGTGTTGTTTTGCGCAAGTTATTTACAATTTCCAACGCATTAATGTGGTGGGCTCCGTCAAGTCAGCCGAAGTTTTATCTCGTTGGGGAATTTGCACCATGTTTCGTTCGTTGTAGACTGCATTCACTAGAGTAATCATGAATCCATGGGCACATCCATTTTGTGCGTGCTACGTCATCATAATGGCTCATTGTGTGTCCCAAGACCGACCATGCGCTAATCTTGTGATCTGTTGTTTGGTGTGCAACGGGGATAATCTGACGACGAACTGTGTTTTGTATGTTCGGAGTTAGAGTCAAACACGATGTCCTAACATCATCAAGCGCTATACATTTAAATACTATGACGATCATCATTTTCAGGAGGACGTGAACTTCCGGGCAACATGGTGGATAGGCGGCAGGAACCATTGAAGGCTGTGTTTGAAAAGTGTTCCTTGTTGCAGTTTCATCATATTCCAAGTCCGGCTTGTTGCAGGAGCTACTGAGTTAAGTGCTCTGTGCACACCGTGAGCTGTGTTTCATCCGTTTTGATCATGTTCCGATATTCCGATTGTTTACGATGAATGCTGATATCGTATGACAGGGAACAGTTGGCCGTGTTCACTTTCTGTGCGGTTTCGCCTTATGTCTTTTGTCCTGTGCTGAGACTGCTATGATGGGGACTACAGCTACCTTTCTTTGTGTGGGAGATGAGTTAGTAATTCGTATGATTCCACTGGCATGGGCGGTTGATCAATTATGGATTTTAATTCGTTTGCAGTGATACCGGGGCCTTCCATAACCAAATAACCAAACAACACACCCTCTGTAAGGAGAACAGAGATTTGAGCAGCTATACACACCCTTGGTATTAAGTAGGTTCTCTTGACAGTTCTGATAAACACTTTGGTTTTACATTAATAGATTTGTGATGTACAGACAAGAAGTCAGGATGCGTTTCTAAGCATCAAGTCAAGGATAGAATCAACACAGGACTGACTAGAGTAACCAGTCGAGATGAAAACAGTTTTTGATGCCCTCGAGTACGTTTAGAAAGTATAAATTAATAAGGCAATTATTGTATCTGACTCTCTCTCCGTCATTGCTTCGGAGGGCCTGATGCCCTCGGCATGATTTGATGGACATATGTTGAGACATGAAGACTTGAGTAGACTTCCTGATCAATCAAACGTGATTACCAACGAAAGATTTAATAGGCAACACCTAAAGGACTTGTCTGGACACAAACACACATACATTCTCTCTCGCTCTCTCTCTCTCTCTCTCTCTCTCTCTCTCTCTCACTCTCTGATACACACACACACATACACACACAAACTGAGAAGCATAAGATGTCCTCACGATTTATTAATTTTCAGTGTTTGTAATTTTGTTTTTATTTCCGTCCTTTTTTTGCCCCGGTTTCTATATATTTCCACACAGCTACCTGCTTCCGTGTTGTACATTCTGCCATAATCTCACATTTTGTAGATATTTTATGTTATACACATTAGCCTTTGTTATTTACATAACTCTGTAATCTTCGTTTTCCATCAATTCCTTAGTACTTCACTGGCTTTCATCATTGCGCAGGAAGATCTTAGATTTTTGCACCATGCATGAATTCTCGCTCACTAGCGAATTTTTTCACAGTATATACAGAAAGTGGGAGCCGCGATAGCTCAGTGGTTAGTGAACTGGACTACAAAGGACAAGAGGTAGGGTTCAATCCCAACTGACGGCTTCCGGGTTCACCCAGCCTTAAATGGGTACCGGATTTTTTCCGGTAAAGTAAAGCGTCACGGGCGTAATACCGACCACATTACCCCAAAAATCATGTGCTGAAGGTTTGTAAAATTTATGGTCACTAACACCATATTCCCTATATGCCACTTGGCGTGACGGGGGCTCTTTATTTTACGATATACAGAAAGTTGGTTATACTTATTTAATAATTGTGTGAATTGTTTACTTCAGCCCAGGAAGTGACACACTGCTTGCTATCCGACTATGAAGTATTTTATCTCGTGTACACGTGAACACGGAACTTGTATCCTTCGAGAGGTTTAGGCACCCAGTCATACCTACCACAAGATTAGATAAAGGGGAAAAAGAAGTTCGCCCCAAGAGAGATTCGGTTCCAGTGTTTAGAACGTGACGTGAGCACTTAAGCCTAAAGGCTACTGCCACTCGCACTATTTAGTGCACTATTCTGGATCTGTATAAAATAACCACATGTACTATACGGCGGCACTGGTAAGATAGTTGTCACAATTCTTGTATTGATCTCAACACTGAGGCAAACAGAAGACCTTGTTGAAATGTTTTTGCTGTCCATTCGGGTCACCAAGGAAAGAGGGGGGGAGAGAGCTAATGTATCAGGTGTTTCAGCTAATCATTGATATGCCAGGTTCGTTCACTATTCTTGGAAATAAAGCCAATTTTCCCAGAAAACTTTGCCTGTTGGTTTTCGCATTTTTCCCCTACACTTTCGAAACTGTCATCTTTAAATGAAACTTATTATTTTATTGGAAGTTTGACGTCATGCAGTTCGTTTTTCGAATTTTTGTATTTTGTTTGTTATTAGATTAAACATTTCTTTTTTCAATTACAGAATTATAAAGTTGCTGTTTCATCAGATTTCCAAATATCCAGAAAAGAGCAAAAAAAAAAAAATAAAATAAAATAAAAGTATCATTTCATGCAACCGTCATAAGAGAAAAACTCTGGAAATTGTGACAAATTAAACTGGGGAATGCGCAGTGGGAGTAACTTTAAGGAAATGCACATGCGGATAATAGGTAAACGCTGATGATGAGTAATTGAGTGCGAGGATGACAAGCAATCATATTAACTGCCTTGCTGGGTTTCCAAAGAAGCGGGACATGAAGACGCTCCTCATCAAATACAACATGTCGGAGAGCAGTGAAGACTACATGAGCCAGACTTGGGAAATCCTGCATAAAATGGTCAATGTCTGTACAAAGTAGAACTACTTTGAGGCTGCTACGTGATGTCACATTGCGTGTTGGCCATTGACTGTATTATCTCCCCTTTGTTAAAAAAAGTTTAGAATGAAGAAATGTCCCATAATCTAAAATAACCGAAGAAATATCAGCGGAAGCTGATTGCAAGAAAGCTTTGAGCTTTAAAATCTCTTATTACGTCTTTATAAACAAATGTCTTCGTACTTGTATAATTTCATTGGGTGTAGCGTATTAACGTATTTCTTTATAAACAAAACAAGACGATAATCAGACAATGACAGTGGACACCATGCATGAGACAAGACTTCAAATCTATGACCCGAACGTCCTCCTTGCCTCTGACAGGCGCTCGATGTTGGTAAAGGTAATGACAAAATAACGCAAGTGGAACTGGCGACAAAAAAGTAGCGTTTCAGAATCGATAATATTATATTACCAGACTTGCTCGTCAGTGGAAACTTGGAAGATCCTAAAATGCAATAGAAACTGATGCAGAAATAATGAGGGAAGAGTTTCGTACAAGAAACTGTAAAATAACAATGGGAGGACATATTTTAACAACATTGTTCAAGGTCCAAAGAGACAGGATAAATCGCACAGTAGAATTTTGTTATAGCTAAATCTATTGAACCATCAAAATATTGTTATAACCGTATCTCGTTATATCCAATCTATGTTTAATAATTGGGAGCCGCGATAGCTCAGTGGTTAGTGAACTGGACTACAAAGGACAAGGGGTAGGGTTCGATCCCAACCGACGGCTTCCGGGTTCACCCAGCCTTAAATGGGTACCGGATTTTTTCTGGGAAAGTAAAGCAGCACGGGCGTAATACTGACCACATTACCCCAAAAATCATGCGCTGAAGGTCTGTAAAATATAGGGTCACTAACACCATATTCCCTATACGCCACTTGGCGTGACGGGGGTACTTTACTTTTTTTTATGTTTAATAATATGGGAGTGTTCTGAGTAAACAAAGAAATAGATCTCAAACATGTTAAATGTGAATGAGCTACATTATCCGCAATAATTGCGATAGTTCTTCCCTGTAACAATAATTTCCTGTCCACCAATTGTTCGCATATTGACCCTGTCATCCAGGAGTTTTTGTTTAACTTGCACTCTGTGGAAGTATATGCTCTTATATTTTTAAACAATGTAGCTTCTCAATTTTTTGTAATGTGAGCAGGGACAACGGTTCACCATTCATGTCAATAACGATCAAATTAGAAATTCTGTATGATGGAATCTTGTAACCACTGCACGCTTCGCCATTTTCAGTGAGTGCACTACTGTTTGGGACACATTTATAAAAGAGACCTGTCTCACCCGCTTTATGTATATTCTTTGGTTTAAGTTGCTTTAAACTTTTCTGCAGTTCGCTTAGTTTCTTTTGAAACTGGCACAGCCTCACCTCGGACTACTTTCATTGTAATTACATTTTGCACTTGGAATCGGTTCAGTTGTCAATATTTAAGTTGAAGTCGATATGACCTAGACTCTGCCAGCTTTTTTTCCCTTTTCAATAAGGATTGGTCCTGAAATCGAAGTATCCTTGCTGCTGGAACCTTGTATGCAAAGCTCAGTCAACGTCTGCCTAATTGACTTCTTAATTTTCGTTCTATTCTGCCCAAAACCACCGCTTGCACACGCGATATAGTAGTGTTTCTGTCCTTCCCAATTGTATGTAGTGTACTTGACGGAGTATCATGCTCCCTACATATTTCTGCTTTTGATTTTAACGTTGTGCCCACTTTACATTATTTTCGTTTCAAGTGATATGCACGTACGTTTCTTGCCAGTAATGGAAGCCATATTGTAACAAATTTAATGACCTGCAAATAGATTTGAACAAGCGTGTAAATGTTCGTCAATATTCAGCATGTATCCTATCTGTCACTGGTCTATCCAATAAAAAAAACATAGACATTTCTTCAACCGCAGCCACAAATTGTGCTTAATGTTTTTGTTTTCCCAAACCATACTATCAACTGCTAGTAGTATGCTAGTATGCTTTACTAGTTATGGCTAACTTCCATGGCCACAAAATTTACACACGGACAAGAAAATTACACACTATTAAGTTTTGTTTCTGACTAGACTAAATTTTATAAATGCGTTATAAGCTATTTGCAAGCTTTTTAATGACGTTATAAACGATTTCTAAAAAAATATAAGATAAAATTTTAAAATTCGGAGATATTTTTTAATTGCCGTTATGCCAGTATTCTAGTGTAATCGGTCTCGATTTAAGTGTAATCGGTTGCATTGTTTAACTGAGTGTCTGCCTAGGGTCCCTATTACTACGTGTTACTGTCACCAGATGATAGTTTATAATACAGCGAATCAGTGTGTCGTGGCTCAATTTTTAGCAATTCATGGATTCTTATTGGTTCTTTAGATAGAACATCTGGGGTTAGAGAGACAGCTTGTGTTCATATCCAATGCATGGTGTATAATTGTAAACCATATTCATGTAACGATAAATACAAAATATTTTTTTTTCAGATTATAGGAAAGGTGTATTTGTTAAATATAATAAAATAGCATTGTATCGACACGTTAATTCAAACATAAATGTGCTCTTGTGACTGGTGTCTATTGTGTGACGATAATAGATTTCTTTCTTTACTTATCATATCATCTTATGCCATGACGCGTAGATGGGAGTCACAGATTTAAACCCTGAGCCAGGGTTGTCACATGCCAGTTGTTAGGCCTTGCCATTGCCAGATTTAGGGGACGATGCAGGTCCATCTTACTCCGTACTTTTTCTCGTCCTTAGTATCCAGCGTTTTGTTTCGTGTAGTCTCATGATGGTAATCGGTTTTTGGTACTTTGTTATCGCCGTGCCACTTTACTTTTGCTTGTGTATGGATCTGTGTTGATTTTTTTTTTCTATATGCTGTGCAGTTCCAATAATTTCTATTTAATGCTAATGGCATTTATAAAGAATATCGTTCAGTATGTTCTGATCTTTATTTGGTTAGCTTTAGGTAAGAGCCATGCAATGTTAAACTGCGTAATTAGATTATACACCAGTCTGGCTTTCACATGTTGTGATCTTTCTATTTTCAGCTTTAGATAAAGACCATGTTTGATATTGGTAACAAAGTAATGGTAGAAAAACATTGTTCTATTAGTTGTTTTGCAACCATTTTGGTGTTTGTATTTTTATAGTAATAACATCACCACTATACTGAGCTTTCAGCAACTTTATTGTCTAATTTCTCTTTCGAGTTAGCCTTCCTCTGTTGAGACACCTCTCGTGTACTTGAATGATGTCATATGAATCGGAATATTTGTATAGACTGCCAGAAGTTATTGGACTGGAAAATAAATGCAACATGCTCAAGAACAGTCGCCTCATGATGCACAGGTCACAGATTTTACTTCACCCCGAGGGAGGGATAGAGAGAGATCATCTTAACAATTAACGAGAGTCGAACCCACGTCGACCTGATAAATGAGATGACGTGCCCAATACACTCGACCACTGGCATTCGCTGTGTTTGCTAAATTTAATTATTAGTCTTTCAGAGGCTGCACAGATCACAGTTTATCTTTAATTTTGTAGCTGTATTGTTTCATAATCAGCTGCTAACGATCAACTAATCCAGAGAATCGTGTTCTGAATCTGCTTCAACTCTTGCGTTGTCTTCACATTATGGAATGGCGTTATACGTTTGTCTTGTGGCTAATTGTATTCTGTATGAGCATATGAGTGTATGAATGAGTATATAAGTGAGTAGGGCGTAAATACCGACCATATTACCCCAAAAATCATGTGCCGAAGGTCTGTAAAATTTATGGTCACTAACGCCATATTCCCTATACGCCACTTGGCGTGACGGGGCACTTTACTATATGAGTGAGTATATGTGCATATGGAGCATCTAAGTTATATGTGTAAATGGAGTATATAAGTGTATACTGGTATATGGAAGAGAATTCTGGACACTTGGGTAACACAAAGAAAATCTTTGGAGAACACATAAATGTGGTTTCTATGAAGAATGTTTAGGACACAAAGGATGGCTAAAGATAAAGCCATCTGCTGAACGCCACAAAGGAAGAGAAATATTTTGTTTCATCTACATTTTTTTTTTAATTGTTTTTACTATCCTCGTCATTGTTACGTTAGGTCATCTATCATAGTTAATAAAATTGTCCTTCCTGTCCCTCCGAATAAATAAGGCATCTTTACAGCTTTTTTACACTCCTAAATCCAAGTCTTGGTCTCATTTCACAGGAGTCCTGTTATTGCTTCTATCTCTTAACTCTAGCATTTTTCTGTGAATCTTTTTTTCTATAATTATATCATTAACTGCAGCAACATTTCTTGATACGGATGTGGCAAGATGCCTGTGTGCAGATTTGTGATTAAGCGAAATAGGCGATGAGAAAATAGTCAATAAAATAATGAAGAAAATGACAATCAATTTCGCAAGAGAAATGTCAAAATCAATGTTATTACGTTGGAGTTCTTCAAAAGTAAGTTACGGGCTGGAAAAAAAAGTGTACAATTTAATTTTATTTCTATTTTTTTTTTGTTCGCCAGCTTTTATCTCGGGCGAGATCCCAATAGACTAGGAACTGAATTGTGCGTGTTAATTCATGTTTCCCTGGCAGCCGTGTGGACAGGGGTCCCTCGCCGCACAGGCAGATAACTCCGACTTCGGAGGTACTCATATTTTTCCGTCGATGAGTAATTAACGTTTCAAGCCGAGCCTCGCTGCTGAGACCAGGGGTGGTTGCCGCAGAGAGAAATCATAAATAAAAATCCCAACCGGTGTAGCCGGGATTTGAATCCACAACCTCTCTGGCTCGATGCAAGGCGCGGACCAACCAGTTCCCCATTTCGGATATAGGACACAAGGTGGTCTAGCGATAAGATGCTGGCCTTGAACAAGAAGGTCCTAGGTGTAGATTTCACCACCGGCGGTTGGAATTTCACACTTGGTATATGTTTCTGCATAGCTTTACCCTCTCCTCTGGGTAAAGTGAGATCCGGCGTCTAACAATTTCGTATAAATGCAAAAACAGGAGCTCTCGTGTGCACTGTGCACGTGATAAAAAAAAACTCTTTGCAGTTGAAATTGGAAAGGCCAAAAACAGTCGTTGCCCGGACAAAACTGATAAGGGGAGAGAATCAATAAAAAAAAACATCAAAACTCTCGACGATAAAAAAAAAATGAGAGTACACCTTAAGTTAGAAAATATGTGCCTGATTGGCGTGAGACACTTGAGTGCATTGCTACCGGTGTTTAACAAAAAAATTTATTCTCGCAAAATTCTGTCCCTCCAGTCGTTTGACATAGAAAGCTGACGTACTCAAACAACAAACAAACCTCTAATAAAGCAAACAAACACAACTGGAAGATTGGACTAAAAATATGTTTGAAATTATGCACACCTCCCACATAGCTCGCGTTATAGAACTGGGCGTAGACTTTTATTATCGATTGTGTTAAGCATGTTCGCCAATTAGGTACAGGCAAATAAATGAAACAAAATCTGATAAAACATAATTTGATAACACATAATCTGATAAAACTTAAAAAACATAATCTGATAAAACATAATCTGACAAAACATACAACATAATCTGATAAAATATAAAACATAATTTGATAAAACATAATCTGACAAAACATACAACATAATCTGATAAAACATAAAACATAATTTGATAAAACATAATCTGCAACGCAACTTTAGGTTTCCATTCAAACCACGTCAGGCGACCTACTCAGTGAACACAAAAAAACGAACTAAAAAGAAGAAATAAAAATATGTACTGTCAGTACTTCTTTATGTATCTGAATTCTTAAAAAAGGAGAAGAAAATGGTAAGACTGGCACAATTACAAATCTGTTTAGGAAAGGTTATCAGGATAATATGGTGATAAAATAATTAGCGACCTCCTAAAAATATCTATCTAAAAATGAAATACATACTGGGATATGAGGCGAACTTTTGAATACGATAGATCGGATGAATAGAAGAGATCTAGAAACAATCACAATAACTGCAATGCAGTGGACATTAGAGAAGAGAACAAAGACATACCAATGGCATCATGGTAAAAGGTCATATGAATGATGTGGGCTAAATATAGGGCCACACCGCGATGAGTAAAAAAGTAAAATACCCCGGTCACGCCAAGTGGCGTATAGGGAATATGGTGTTAGTGACCATAATTTTACAGACCTTCGGCACATGATTTTTGGGGTAAATGTGGTCGGTATTACGCCCATGCCGCTTTACTTTCCCAGAAAAAAATCCGGTACCCATTAAAGGCTGGGTGAAGCGGAAACCGTCGGTTGGGATCGAACCCTACCTCTTGTCCTTTGTAGTCCAGTTCACTAACCACTGAGCTATCGCGGCTCCCACACTGCGATGAGTGCCGGTCTCAAAATTTTTCGTCAGCCTCAGGGTAGAGACAGAGATGCAGGAAAAACACTGAACCTGTAGTGCGTCCTTTGACAAAATTGATAAACACTCGATTTGGATCAGAAGAAGAAACCAGCGAACACAAACATCTTCCCTGATTTAAAACTAAAAGGCAAAATAGAGAAGAAGATGATGACGAAAAGGAAGTGGATGAGGAGGACAGAAGAATAGAGAAGAACCCGTTAAAACAGAGAGAATGCATTTTCTTTTGTTAAAGAGCATTATTTATAAACAAACACTACACAGTAGAAAACATACATTAATAGACTTTTTTTTTTTTAAAGAAGAAAAAGTGGTATGGTAGCAGCTCTACGTGGTAATTAACAAAACAAAAGTCGACGTTTCGGTTAAGTAGGCCTTCAGCTGGAACAAGAAACAACAACACAAAAATATGTATAAGGATATGTACACAAATCTAACTACGGGGCGATTATATACTAGATAATCAAGAAAGGAAATAAAAAAAAAAAAGGTCACTTCCCTGCGGTCCAGAGCGTGGTCAGCTTCTGAATGAACTAAAATAAGTGGGCGGGCTAACCAACTATATATCTCACTGACCAGGCAGTCAGTGTGTTTGTTAATTACTACGTAAAGCTGTTACCATACCACTTTTATCTTCTTTTTTTTTAAATAGTCATTACCATCAGCTTTACAGCAGCTACGCATCTCTAGTATATCTTGGTGCATCTTGATGCCTTTACTCCTTTACATTTATAGACAACAGGTTATGGAAATTGAGCTTCCATAATAACGTTCGTGTCACTAACATGTGAGAATACATACACACACGAGCAGGCTCCTTTCCTTCCTTCTAACACAAGTGCTCGTCATAGGCACTACACTGTCGCCCTATAACGTTTGTACAAACAGTGTTCTATTCCGATTTCTCTTATAATCAACATAATCATCGTCACCACCATTAATTGTTACTCCCAGTCACCCGTAAGTCCAATTTACTTATATGTTCCTAATTTTACAGCCTACTTTTTGGGTTATGTAATTATTCCAAGCTAATGTCCAATATTAGGGAAAAAAAAAAAATTTTTTGGTCATGCAATGAGAAGGGAACAACTGGAATATAGTGTGGCAACTGGGAAAATTTTAGCATAACTTTAACGTTTGGCCACGTGACAAGGCAGTGTGATCAAAACACAACACAACAAGCCTTCAATAAGCGTTGCTAGAATACCAGACCCAAGGGTCGACCACAAAAAAGATTGATCGATGGAATATTAGAAGCACTAGGAAACATAACAGCAGCAGAAGCGAACAGAAGAGCAAAAGACCGCAAATTATATCTCCCCCTCGACGCTGAAAGGCAAATGAGGAAGACAGAAGAAGAAGAACTGTGAAAATTTAGGCACGAAGCGACAGAGGGAAGCAAATAGAAAAGATACTAGACAGCTTAAGAGAATGGCTTGGCAGAAGGTCAACAACAGAAATGATAAATAACTGTCGGGATCGAAACCTGTGGAGAGGCATGATCACCTACGCCAGCAGGCATGGTACTTGATGATGATGATGATGAATAATTCATAATCTCTTATAAAAAGTACATGCCTGCCTGTCTGACCCTGCAGCTTCAAAGAGAGCAATTGTGGCCCCTGCAACACAATTAGTTATGTACCCCCTCTTTCTCCAGCCTCCCTGCTGCTTGCCACGCTGTGTGGGTTGTTTATTTGAATATTTTCCTTGTCCACTCTTACATCGTTAATCAATTTTCCCCTCGTGGTAAATGCACAATTTTTGTCCCCTCTGTCCATTCTTACATCACCATTTAAATCCCCCCTCATCCCCTTTGTAAATAAAAGTTGTATTTTCCAAACCAATCTTACATCGCCAATTAAATCCCTCCTCCCCCATTTGTAATTCAAGTTGTTGAATATATGTTGTTATAACCTAATGTTATTATAACTTGTGACCACGTTGTCGTCAACTTACAATCAAAGTACTAATTTCTTCTACAATTGATTTCACCTGACGGCTACTCCTTTTCATCGATAGCCTTTGAAATGACTTTCATCATCATCATCATGTGCCATACCGGTTGGCGTAGGCGATCATGTCCCTCCACAATCTTCTATCTACAGTGCATCGTATCATTTCTGTTGTTCACTGTTTTCCATGCCATGACACCAAGCTATCCAGTATTTTTTCTCTTTGTCGTCCGCGATCTCTCTTTCCTTTTATTTTGCCAGTTGTTACCAAGTATTCCAACTTCCCTCTTCTCATTATGTGCTCGAAAAATGTTCATTGTTTCTTTCTGATGTTTTTTTTAGTAGCTCCCTTTTAGTGTTGGCCTCTTTGAGAATGTCCTCATTAGTCTTTTTAGCTGTCCAGAGAACTTTCAAGATTCTTCTGAGAAATCCCATCTCTGTAACCTCTAATCGTCTTTTCATTTGTTTGTCTATTGTCCTTGATTCGCTTCCATAGGTCAGAATTGGTTCTATATAGCAACGGTGAACTCACTTCTATTGACATAGATTTGTTGCATAAGATATTTTTCATTTTCTAAATGAAAAGGCTATTTTGGCCTGAGCTATTCTGCTTTTTATTTCTGTGGTGCATCTTCCATCTGATGTTAATATTATCCCGAAGTATTTAAAATGTTGCATTTGTTTAAGAAATGACTTTATATGGGCGTAAATACGTTGTGCTGTCGTTTTCAGATAAGATGCGATATTTTGCACAACACAGCCGACTTCAGCGATATATTTTTGAACATAGGATTGCCTTCCATCTTTCGACCAACCTCTTTTAGCCAGACTGGTTAATCTTCTTACGGGTCCATCACAGAGCGATAGATTAGGATCTTTATCAGTTTTAGTTCATTAATCCTAACGAAAGTAGTCAGCCATGAGTTACAGACCTCTGTCAGGTGCTGTCTAGCATCATATTTGAACTACAATAATTAACAATATTCTCCAGATATTTTGCTGAGAAATCGGCCCTTTTTGTATTTTTTAAAACTGGTTTGCTTTTTTTTTTTTATATATTCAAATAAAACAGGGCACCTATAGTGAAAGTTCGGAACTGAAGTGGCCTGTAGCTATGTCTCAATGAGCTTCTAAACTCACCATTTGTTATGTTGTGTTTACTACCAAGTTAGCGTTATATTTTATCCAGCACATTCTTGTTATTGTTGAATTAGCTTTGATCTTGTTTGGGAAAACAAATAAAATATTTGAGCAAATTGGAGGGTAAATGAGATTCAAAAAGAGAGCCAAATTAGTTCAATAAAATATATTTGGCATACAAAATTACATTAAATATTGCTGAAGACAGCTTACACGGCATAGATGAAGGCAGTTAGACGGTGGCTTTTTTATTTTTTTATTTTTTTTTAATTTTTTTTTTAATTTTTTTTTTTTTTTTTGGGGGGGGGGGGAAGAGGGGTTCGGTTTATAGTCATCAAAATTACTATCTTCTACGACAACACTCATTTGTTCTGCAGCTGTGAGTTTATCAAATATTGCTTGAGCTTTTCAGCTTTTCACAGTACATTGGACCTTGTCATGCACTTTATGACTTAGTGGATTCTATTTTCATCAACTTTTATATATATATATTTTTTTTTTTTTTTTTTGCTGCATTTCCTAGAATGTGGCAGTCCTCTCATTCAAGGTGGTGGTTAAATTTTCTTCTAGCAAACGATTACTTTATAACAATCAATCATAATGCACCAATAAGACAAGAGGCAGAAAGTGCTGGAAGTCCATCGCAATCAATCTTTTCGACATGGTTCTTGATTTAGCCTTGAACTTCCCATAAGACCTTCTCGACCTACATTGACCTGAACTGACTTTACGTGTAACCGTAACAACAGTAATGCTATGTAATGCGTGTATCATTCATCCTCATCATTATTACACCCCCTCCCGCCAGTGTCGTCAAATATAACACAGAACCCACAGCGTGTTTCGTCTCATAAGTCCCTGTTCTAGGCGAGCTTCTCAGTTATAGACAGCAGCAGATAACTGCGATTATCATTACTTTCGGGTTATCTTGTAATACAAATGAAAAACCAATGTGATGCTAGTCCCCCGATACCATATGTAATGTTCTCTATCCACTCTCCAGGGAGACTGAGCTCAAATTAATGCTAACAGAGAAAGGGAAAGAAGATTACATGGGCTACCTACTTCTGACGTTTACATTAGTGCCTAAATCCTATAATGACAAGGAACAGGTCAGTGTCTTTTTTTTATTAACTTTCATTAATAATTTGTGACTAATGATATTACTATGTATAAGTTAATAAATATGCTGGAGAAATTAAACATTGATGGCAAGGATTTGCGAATCATAAAAAACATGTACTGGCAACAAACAGCAGCGATACGAATTAACAACCAAACAGGACAATTCCAATATATAAAACGAGTCAGACAAGGCTGTGTTCTGTCACCGGATTTGTTTTCACTTTACAGCGAATATATTATGAGATCAATAGTAGACAAAAAAGGAATTGAAGTCAACGGTCACAACACAAATAATTTGCGATATGCGGATGACACAGTCTTAATAGCAGAGACAGAGAACGAACTACAAGAAATGATAGACATAATAGTAAAAGAAAGCAACAAGAAAGGTCTCAGCCTGAATAGTAAGAAAACAGAAGTAATGGTTATATCGAAGAAATAATCATCACCATCATGCAGCATAAAAATAAACGAGACAAATCTGAAACAAGTACAACGTTTCAAATACTTGGGCACAATAATTACATCAGATGGGAGATGCACCACAGAAATAAAAAGCACAATAGCTCAGGCTAAAATAGCATTTCAGAAAGTGAAAAATATCTTATGCAACAAATCTATGTCAATAAAAATGAGAAAGAGAGTTCATCGGTGCTATATAGAACCAATTCTGACCTATGGAAGCGAATCATGGACAGTAGACAAACAAATGAAAAGACGATTAGAGGCCACAGAGATGGGATTTCTCAGAAGAATGTTGAAAGTTCCCTGGACAGATAAAAAGACCAATGAGGAAGTTCTCAAAGAAGCCAACACAAAAAGGGAGCTCTTAAAAAACATCAGAAAGAAGCAATCAACATTTGTCGGGCACATCATGAGAAGAGGAAAGTTGGAATACTTGGTAACAAGTGGCAAAATAAAAGGAAAGAGAGATCGCGGACGACAAAGAGAGAAAATACTGGATAGCTTGTTGTCATGGCATGGAAAACAGTCAACAACAGAACTGATACGATGCACTGTAGATAGAAGATTGTGGAGGGACATGATTGCCTACGCCAGCCGGCAGGGTACATGATGATGATGATGTATAAGTTGTTTGATTTGTGACTAATGGCATTACTATGTATAAGTTGTTTGATTTGTGACTAATGACATTACTATGTATAAGTTGTTTGATTTGTGACTAATGACATTACTATGTATAAGTTGTTTGATTTGTGACTAATGACATTACTATGTATAAGTTGTTTGATTTGTGACTAATGACATTACTATGTATAAGTTGTTTGATTTGTGACTAATGACATTACTATGTATAAGTTGTTTGATTTGTGACTAATGACATTACTATGTATAAGTTGTTTGATTTGTGACTAATGACATTACTATGTATAAGTTGTTTGATTTGTGACTAATGACATTAATATGTATAAGTTATTTGATTTATGACTAATGACATTACTATGTATAAGTTATTTGATTTATGAATGTCTAAGCTTATAATTCTAAGAGTTCTTTTGACAGCTTAAAAGGTTAACACAAAAATAGAGCTCCTCAAACACATAAGAAACAGAACAATCAACATTATTCCGGGACGGGAGAAGATGAAAAGTGGAATACTTGTTTCTATCTATTTACCTTTCGAGCCGTAGCCGGCCCATAGGACATAGACCCAGATACTCTCTTACCTAAATTTCTATTCTAGCAATGTTCAATCCTTCTAAAGATATGTTATCAAATCTCGCCATTTGTCTCTGTTCTGTGCAAGCAACTCATCTCATTGTGGGAGCCGATTCCTGCTGCTTTTGCCTCTCTGATCAAATGTTCTTCTCAGTGTCTTTCTGGGTCGGCTTCTTTTCTTCTTACCTGTTGATTCCCACATGAAGGCTTGCTTTGTTATTCGGTTATTATCTCTCCTTATCACATATCCAATATAATACCAATGTCTTTTCTTGATTACTGAAGATATTAGTGGTTGATTTGTTATTTCTCTAATCTCCTCGTTTGTTTTGAATTCGCTCCACGCTATAGCAAGTATTTTCCTTAGACATTTATTTTCGAATGCGTTCAACTTTGTTTCTATATCTCTTATTGTTTTCCAGCTTTCACATGCATACGTAAGGGTTGATTGTACATTTGATTTGAATAGCCTAAGTTTTGTGTTTGTGCTGATGAGTATTGATTTCCACAACTTTTCAAGGCTTCTGAAAGACATTGCTGCTTTAGCTATTCTGATTCTAATTTCTTTGCTTGTATCCCCTTCCCGATCAATGTGACTTCCAAGATAGATAAGGTGATCGATCTCTTCCACTGGTTTGTTTTCCATGTATATTTTGTCATCTGTTGGAATAAAGCTTTTCATTACTTTAGTATACGTTTTTACAACTGGCAAAATACTGGGAAAGAGAGACCATGTGCAAACAATAAAAGAGAACATACTAGCTAACTTGGTGTTGGGGCACGGTAAACAGTCAAAAATAGAATTGATATAATGCACTGTGGACATAGCATTATGGAAAGACATGACAAAAATGGATGAACAAGAAAAAGTCCCTTGTAATTGTGACCTCGGAGGTCGTTGAAACACTCGACGAAATTTTCGCAATTTGTTACAACCTTCACCTTCAAGACCTGCTTTCTGGAACGTGACAAAG
Source organism: Megaustenia siamemsis (assembly GCA_032433765.1). Classification (NCBI taxonomy): domain Eukaryota; kingdom Metazoa; phylum Mollusca; class Gastropoda; order Stylommatophora; family Ariophantidae; genus Megaustenia; species Megaustenia siamemsis. The sequence continues at coordinate 131,833,066 of JAVIAB010000051.1, read as the reverse complement.
ATAAATCAAGTCCATTCTCTCATGTTATAATATAGTGGGCTGAACCTCTGATTTCTCTGAATTGACTTCGATCTTCTCTAACTGTTTTTCCTTAGTTGATTTAAACTTTCATATTTGCTTGTTCTCCGAAATTGTATGAACTTTCATATTTGCTTGTTCTCCGAAATTGTATGAACTTTCATATTTTCTTGTTCCCCGAAATTGTATGAACTTTCATATTTGCTTGTTCTCCGAAATAGTATGAACTTTCATATTCGCTTGTTCTCCGAAATTGTATGAACTTTCATATTCGCTTGTTCTCCGAAATTGTATGCTACACACGATATGCAAAGTGATGACGCAGATTTCACTGTTCATAATGACAGAAAGCTAACGTCACTGTGACGAGAGAAGCCTAATACAGATCACCAGCCTTTGTGATAGAGATTGATGTAGTTCATCTTTCTTTTATCCGACTGATGTTGCCCTGAAGTGTTGCGGGGGGAAGGGAGAAATAATATAATTAAATTTCTGAAAATGTTGAATGCGTGGTAGTTTATTTCATTTCTCATTTAGATGAAGTGTCGTTTCTGTTGAGAATATTAACACACAGAATCAACGAGAAAAGGTGCAAAAGGGGAGGTGGAAGACAATGGATAACTTAATCATTAGATAAAAAAAACATTATTATGATTATCTTGCACGAGACACGCCAGCGAACATTGATCAGAGAAATCCAATTATTATTCGTCGCTAAAATGCAACATTTTTCGGGCATATCATGAGAAGAGGAAAGTTGGAATGCTTGGTTACAACTGGCAGAATACAAGGATAGAGAGATCGCGGACGACAAATTGAGAAGATACTAGATAGCTTTGTGTCATGGCATGAAAAACAGTCAACAACAAAATTGATACGATGCCCTGTGGATAGAAGATTGTTGAAGGACATGATCGCCTACGCCAACCGGAATGGCACATGATAATGAAAATATAATACTGATTGAGAGAGAGAGAGAGAGAGAGAGAGAGAGAGAGAGAGAGAGAGTAGAAGTAAATATATATTTATTATTGCTTTTTTAAAGTACATTATTGAACATTGTATAACTTGTTTTTTTTTTATGAACAAATAGTAAACTGGAGACCAGACTACGGGCAAAAACAGCCATCTCGTTAATTAAATTTAACTTAACAAACTACTGTACGCGAGAAGAATATGTCGAAATAAGAAAACATAACCCCTGGTGACAACACAGATTCTCTTCTGTTTACCAGAGAGCCGCCCTCACCTCGATGCTGGCACAAACCACAAATATTTCAATATCGATCGCATAGTTAGACCAAGACATCTGACGTTTCATACATCACGTGGAATAAATGATAGCGTCCTGTCTGGCTGATAGGCACGTTGCGTGAATGAAAGTATAGAGCTGGAAAGTTTCTACCCCGTTATGGTGGTGAGAATGGAATTGTGTGGTAAGTGTGTGGTTGCGTGCCCGAACCTTACTAGACCAGCGATAATAAACTTAGGAAGGGTATTGCTACCATAATGATGTGATAAGACATCCCCGGGAGCGATTTATGAAAAAATAAATGTCTAGTATCCTCGTGAAAATTAAAATTCGCTATTTAATAGTAATTTTGATATTTATTATGCATTATTTTCGCGAATTCTAGTTAACCTTTGCAAGTTGGGTTTGAAACAATACTTCTTGTACAGAATTAACAGCTTCCGTGTGATCTTTTATCAACGCCAGAGGGTCATTAGTCGTGGAAGAAACAGATATCTTACCCAGCGTTTCAAATTACGTAATTCATGCAATTCGTCTGCCTCTAATTCCATCATTATACCCAGGGAACAAACTAGAAGCACCAGTTGACAGAACAGTTCGCTCACTAACCAGTTTAAATACTCCAGTGGTTTGACTAGTTCACGAATCAGCTTCTATTCTCATAATAATACAATTATTGTAAAGTACTTTTTGTGACTCAAGACTGGTCTATTTATTGCTATGCCCTTCAGCTTTCATCAAGAAGCAAATTGTTGAATGCGAGAATTGTTTTTCGTGCTTTGTCAAACTCGACAATAATTCACTTTTCTTTTATCAGAAGACAGCTTCTGGGACCTAAAAGGAGCAACAATAAACTTAAAATTGGCTAAAATACGTCTCCATCATGTGCCACACCGGTAGGCGTAAGCGATCATATCCTTCCACAATTTTCTGTTCATAGTGCATCTTATCAATTATGTTGTTGACTCACTACCATGTCACTATACTAAAGCTACCTATGTAGTATCTTCTCTCTTTGTCATCTGCGATCTTCCTTTCCCTCTATTTATGCCAGTTGTAAACCAAGTATTCCAACTTTCCTCTTCCCATGATGTGCCCCAAAAAATGTTAATTGTTTATTTTTTATGTCTTTTAAAAACACTCTTTTTGTGTTGGCCTCTTTGAGAATTTCCTCGTTGGTCTTTTATGCTGTCCTCCAACAATTCTTCTCATGAACCCCATTTCTGTGGCCTCTAATCGTATTTCCATTTGTTTGTCTACTGACCATGATTCACTTCCTAATGTCAGAATTGGTTCTAACTACCGATGAACTCTCTTTCTCGCTTCTTTTGGCATATACTTTACAAAGGCCCGCTGGCAGAAAATAAAACCGGAAAACCTTCCAGCTATCGTGACGTTATCAGGCTAAGGAGCTGTAAAAGCTGTACCGCCCTTGCTCGTAAAATTGATGACGTCACACTAGTTGTAAGTTTTCTGGGAATTTCCTGTCAACTCGTAGGCCTTTGTAAATCTAGAGAAGTCTATGATCAAGACTGTATTGAATATAGCACACTTAGAAAACCCATTGACCTATAGATGCAACAATACATGCAAAACTATGTGGGCATCTGCAAGATCTACAAAAAAACAGTAACAACTATACAAGAAGCGACATAGTAGATATAGACAAAACTTCAAGCGAACGAAAGATAAATAACATAAATTTCTCAATCTAAACTTCCACCCTGAGCATGCTGTCTTTGTTCACACTCTCGAGCAATATATTCAGTCGTGCACCTACCCTCTATTTCCACAGTAAGAACTCGTTAAAGCAAGCACTCTTATAAGGTAATGTATTGAACTGTGTGTACTCCGCAGCCGAGCGCAACGATCTACATATGGTCCCATTCCTCCCAACTCCCTACACACCGTCATAAGTAAAAATGATAATACCACTTCATCATCATCATCATGTGCCATACCGATTGTCGTAGACGATCATGTCCTTCCATAATCTTCTGTCGACAGTGCATCGTATCTCTCTCTCTCTCTCTCTCTCTCTCTCTCTCTCTGTGCGATCAGGACTCAATCAGAGTAGGACGTCTAGACTCTCATACGAAGACAGCTGTCTGTTTAAGCCTGTTAGATCCACTCCGATTGAGTACCCGTTAAAACGTTGCACTGTGTTCTGCGCCAGTGACCCAGTGCATCCGATTTCAGCCAGCATTTTTTCAGGTTTGCTTTCCTTAGCCTTTGATTGTTCCCAATCTTCCTGCAAGGCAGCAGTTGATCTTTTCTGTCGGGGGATTCTGCCCTTAGATGGTCGGCCTTCCCAGGTTTACGAGCACCATCTGCCCGAGTCACTAGAGGTGACTAACACAGACATGCGACTTGTAATATGAGGAAACTGCAACAAGGAACACTTTTCATGCATAGCCTTCAATTGTTCCCGCCGCCTATCCCCATATACTGGTAAGTCACGTCCTCTTGAAAATGATGATCATTGTAGCACTTGATGATGTTAGGCCATCGTTGATCCAGTATTTTCTCTCTTTGTCGTCCGCGATCTCTCTTTCCTTTTATTTTGCCAGTTGTAATCAAGTGTTCCAACTTTCCTCTTCTATATACCACCTACTCTGTCGACCGCGACGCATGCGGGTATTAGTGTATTGTTTATTGTCTGTGTGTGTGTGTGTGTGTGTGTGTGTGTGCGTGTGTGTGTGCGTGCGTGCGTGCGTGCGCGTGCGCGTGCGCGTGCGCGTGCGCGTGCGCGTGTGCGTGTGCGTGTGCGTGTGTGTGTGTGTGTGTGTGTGTGTGTGTGTGTGTGTGTGTGTGTGTGTGTGTGTGTGTGTGTGTGTGTGTGTGTGTGTGTGCGTGTGTGTGTGTGTGTGTGTGTGTGAAGGGAATAAATATATACGAGACAAGAAACAGAAAAAGTCTGGGAGGGAATAAAAAATATTAATTATTCTTGATAAAATTAAGTAGTATCTGTTTTGCTAAGGCGTGACACACCCACACAGGGAGAGAGAGAGGGGGGGGGAGAGAAAGAGAGACTGGCAGAGAGATTCAATTTATAACTGTTTGCTTTCAAAAGAGAGTAGAAGAGATTGAAAGAAGATATCATTTACCGAAGAACCAAAAAAATTGACAGAGCAGGAAGTTGAGAACGAAGTTAAGCTATCGTTTGTAGTAAAAGTGAAGAAAGTTATACCTACTGATCTTGAAGCGCTGACGAAAAATATGTCTCCAATCATTGTTTTGGCATCGATAACTGTGCTGGATTGTTTGCTGCTAGTGACGAAGGAACTGCCTGGAGCGCCTGGGTCTTGAGAGTGTATGATTCAATATCTGTTTCCATGGCAACAGGTTTGAGTTAGTATACTCTCCCACCATTTTGATTGATATTCTTATGAAGATCCTGTCGATATATTCTGCCGCATCATTATAGTTTGACAGGCTGGTAATTTGTCTGGTTTGGACGGTAACGTACTGTCTTCATTGCATCTTTAGTGTCGCTTATGGCTTACCTCTAACTTGTCTGTGTATTTCCGTGAAATTCCATCCACAGTTAAAGTGAGTATTGTTTATTTGCTTAGCGTTACAACGTTTTCTCATCGTCTTCTATTTCCATGTTGGTTAATTTGCCAGTTGATAGACGGCAGTTCTAAGAATGTCCACGGACATTTCATTATTTCACATCCATCATAATCTTTCACTTCTGTAAGCAGTAATGTTGCGTGCTGATTCAGTCGTGTATTTTCTTCACTTCATTAACTGTTATTATAACGAACTCCTGGCGGTCACTCATTTATACATGTTTTGCGCAATGCATTCTAGTTAGTTATTTGTTTTCTAATTATTTTCTTCATCTTTTTTTCCGTTTATCACTTCTTCTCTCTATCTCTCCCTTTCTCTCTCTCTCTCTCTTTCTCTCTCTCTCTCTTTCGCTCCTAGTTATATTTTGTGTTCTCGTGTTATTAAAACAACCTACACATCTCTATAACCGACAAATAGAGCAATGCATAAACGTAAATGTGATCGCGAGATTTTCTCGTACCCGTCATGGGAATGTTTCACAATATCTGTCAACAACCATAAATCGGTACCTGGCTCAAAGAATTATTAAATAAGACAAAGTGTTGAAAGCGTGTCTATATTACTGCCCAAATGTCGTGGTTTAATACAATCAAATAATAAAGCTGACTGTGTCTAACTAACTCTACAATCCAAATTCATTAGCGACTTTTTTTCTCGAATGGAAGTTCGATCAACATATCGACCAACCGAAGAAAGTATTAATAAATAAACAAATATTTGTTAGAGGTGGGAATTTCCGAGGCGAAAGATAAGCAAATTACACAGTTACTTGGCTATGTTAACATCACTCGGAAAAATACACAAACAAGAGTAAACACAGAGAACATTAGGCAACCTGAGCTAAGAACTGAACCAGTACTTCTTGACACAGCACATCGCAACTAGAAACCTACACTTGAGCACACAGCCAGCTCAGTAACTAAAAAGAAATTACTTTTTCTGGCTAGAGGTATATGCATGTGTCATTAGTTGATTAGAGCATTGGGTTGCTACAACAATTCAGATATTAATTTATAGACACAAGTGAGTTATGAGTTTCCTATAGGCAAATAAAAGTAAAAAAGTAAAGTGCCCCCGTCACGCCAAGTGACGTATAGGGAGTATGGTGTTAGTGACCATAAATATTAAAGACCTTCGGTACACGATTTTTGCGGTAATGTGGTCGGTATTACGCCCGTGCCGCTTTACTTTCCCTGAAAAAAAATCCGGTACCCATTAAAGGCTGGGTGAACCGGAGGCCGTCGGTTGGGATCGAATCCTACCTCTTGTCCTTTGTAGTCCAGTTCACTAACCACTTAGCTATCGCGGCTCCCACTGACAAGTATAAACTACACACGAAAAGACTTGAATACTTGCCATGTTAAAACACAAGGTTCGAATCTTATTTCGGTCAGCCTATTGTTATCTGTTTTGTTTTTGTTGTTTGTGGATTTTCCCGAGCGTTGTTAACATTCCAGTGTCTGTGTAATTTGTTTATCAGTCTACAGAGTGTGTGGTGGTGGTGAGGGACAAAAGAACTTGTCAATCCTACAAAGGCAACGGTGACATGGTTTTCTTTGAATAACGACATAGTCAACATGCCAACGCTAAACGTGAATCTGTTCAGAGATTGTGGAGAGAGCTCATGCGGTGAGATACCTAGGAGTGTGGTTTAATATGAAATTTCCTTTTAACAAGCAAGTAGACCAGGTTCATTGAAAGCCAGAAGGGGTCTAGCAGCATTGAGAGTCATGGCATCAGCACCACACTTACGATCCTGGCTCTCAGCAATACGCAAATAAAATGACTTGAAAGGATACAAAATGATGTCATTATCCTTGGGTGCACAAAAGATACGTTGTTTAGGGCTATGGGTTAGCTCCTCGATTTCCCCACCATGGCAGACAGAAAAGGAGATTTACCCGAGCACGTGCGTACCTTCGAATAAATGCAGACCCACATCATCCGCCATATTGTGAATTTATGAGTACAAAAGGTAGCTGGTTAAAAAGACGACAATCATAAATGGGGCATCATCATTGAGTGCTGTCTCCGCATCGAAGGTTGGCTACCATGGAGCGTCATTCCATCCTGTCTCTTGCTTTGATGGTGCAGATTGTCATAGACTGACCTGTCCATCTTTTGATGTTACTTGTCCATGTTAGTCTTGATCTGCCTCTGCCTCTTTTACCTTGATTTTCCCTTCCAATATTACTTTTAGTAGGTTGTTGTGTCTTTTAATATGCCCCAAAAATTTCATTTGTCTTGTTCTAATTGTGTTTAGTAGTTCTCTTTTCATTTTTAGTTGTTTTAAAACTTCATTGTTTGTTTTCTTTTCTTTCCATCCAATTCTGCCTATTCTTCTATATATCCACATTTCAAAGGCTTCAATTTTCTGTTCTGTTTTCTTGTCTAATGTCCATGTTTCTGCACCATAAAGGAATATTGAGAAGATTTAACATTTTGCTTTTCTTAGTTTTAGCCCTGATGTTATTTGTTTTGATGTTAGTATATATGAATGGGACAGGCTATGGATATTGTTCAGCAAGTGTGTTCAATCAAGCATATAGAAAACGGGTAAGAATGGGTACGAGTGACGTCAGAGTGTAGTACGACCTTTCTTGGTGTTATTATGCTGAACAGAGAACGTAGATAACAAAGCCTCTTGGTCGTTGAGACAGAAGTAAAAAAAATAGTAAAGTACCCCAGTTACGCCAAGTGAAGTATAGAGAATATGGTGTTAGTGACCATACATTTTACAGACCTTCGGAACATGATTTTTGGGGTAATGTGGTCGGTATTACGCCCGTGCCGCTTTACTTTCCCTGAAAAAATCCGGTACCCATTAAAGGCTGGGTGAACCGGAACCCGTCGGTTGGGATCGAACCCTACCTCTTGTCCTTTGTAGTTCAGTTCACTAACAACTGAGCTATCGCGGCTCCCTTTGAGACAGAAGTGCAGGCCCTAATTTTCTAAAACTCCTCTGAGAGTGATGCATCATTTAAACAGATAGGTCTGTTGTTTGGCACGAACGGAGATCGTGGACTTTCACAGTTTGTGTTGAAGGCAGAACTGTGAAGAAAGACAGTGGTGGTTTTGCATTTACTACAAGTAGTTTGACAATGGAAATGATGGCTGTTACTAATACATTGAGAGACAGACTTATATACATGTGCGTTAGCTCAGCGATTCAATGAGATTTCTCGGAAAGATCGCAACTGGCTGGGCTCGATGGCAGCGGTTTGAGTCTCTGGTGAGGTTTATTCTAACAATGGTCTGCTTCATATTCGTGCCAGGCACTCGGCTGTAAGAGATAATGCGCGGGCTGACAGAACTGCCAGTTTGGCTGATGTTGAGTGCGTGAGGGCAAAGGACCGCAATGACATTATAAATGCCCTCGGCGACGCTGGATGAAAAAAACGGCCCAAAAAAATTACCCAGAATCTGCAACCATTACCAGACTCACGAATTTCATGTGAGGCGGGAGATGCCAGTCGCGAACGATACTCGGGAATCCAAAGAAGACTTATAAACCAAAAGAAACATGATATTGTTAGTCACTACACGTTGAGGGATATAGTTTGGAGGTCTGAGTATTTATGGACTTGATCGATGTGCTATGAGGATGACCTGTCGACTAAACTAACAACTCAACTAAACTAAGAACGTGCATTTTATCAATTTAAAGTGTATATTATGGGTCAGTCTTAGGGCATCATGCATGTGATGATGAAGTGTCCTCTTGAAGTTCATTATTACCCTATACAACGTCACAACTTTGTATCGGCCTGAGTTTAAAGAACAATTATGTGTGTAGTTGCGTGTGTGTGTGTGTATTATATAGCTATTTGGTGCTACTCAGGTTTGACTCTAACACTGCAAACAAATAAAATTCTTTTCATAAAAGGTGCGCTTCAATCTATACATTTTGTAGCAAACTTGCTTGAACCGAAGTCATGTGTGTGTATATATATATATATAATTTTTCTTCCGTTTCTTACGAAGTGTAGATAACTTTCGCGCCAGTTCGTTACATGATGTGGTGACCCTCTTCTGAGGCTCGTGCGTCTTGTCACGTTTGGGTAAAAATAGTTGAAATGCCTGGTGAAAGGTAAACAAAAAGTAAAGAGCCCCGTCATGCCAAGTAGCGTATAGGGAATATGGTGTTGGTGACCATAAATTTTACAGACCTTCAGCACATGATTTTGGGGTAATATGGCCAGTATTACGCCCGTGCCGCTCTGCTTTCCCAGAAAAAGTCCGGTACCCATTTAAGGTTGGGTGAACCCAGAAGCCGTCAATCAGGATCGAACTCTTGTCCTTTGTAGTCAAGTTCACTAACCACTGAGCTATCGCTGCTCCCTGATGAATGGTGTTCTCCATATAACTATAAAAATAAAACAAAGTTGGATTCATCAAAATGTAGTTTTCGTTGCAATTTTTAAATGCATTTCCAGTCTAGTATAACCTAGAAGAAAGTTTGAGGTTGAACTAGTCGCGCCGTGTAAAGAAACGAGTAAAAACTCCAGTGGCAATATGTTGGTGCTCTCAGCACTACTTCGCCCATAACTGTTTCATGACTCGCTCATCCGTGACAGTTTCACCTATGACTGTTAACTCTATTTCGTTCGTATTCATTTCGATCATGACAGTTTCACCTATGGCTATTTCACCCATGACTGTTTCATCCGTAGCTGTTTCAATCATGACCTTTCACTTATTGTAGCATTTGGCACATTACGAAATCAGTTATAACGTATTAACCCAGTCAAATTAAGAGCCCGTTAGGAGCAATGGTTAGTGGGCTGGCATAAGAGAACAAAGGATAGAGTTTGATCCCGATAGAAATTCTAGAATCACCCAACCATAAACGCATGATGTGTCTAGAATCACCCAACCATAAACGCATGATGTGTCTAGAATCACCCAACCATAAACGCATGATGTGTCTAGAATCACCCAACCATAAACGCATGCTGAATCTTGCCTGGGTAACAAAGAAAGCTCAGGCCTAATGCTCACCACGTTATTAAAAAATGTGTGATGGTCTAAAAAAAATTAACACCAACATCATTGTCCGTATGCGTCATATATGTATGTTTGTTGTACCTGCTGAAGGCCTATTTAGCCGAAACGTAGTTGTAATTTGTGTCATCCATTAAGTACGTAAAGATTTAATCATCAAGTGCAGTGCTTGCTGGCGGGTATACCGATTAAGACTGTATCATCAGCATACCCAGGCATCCCCGTTATGGATCTTAAAATAATCTCACTATATATATTTTTAAAATCTGATGACAGCACACAGCCTTGTCTAACGCCCTGTTTTATTTGTTGAAACATTTCCAATTGATTTCCAGTTTTTGTGGCCGTTGTTTGTTGCCAGTACATGTCTTTTATTATTTTAATATCTTTGCTGTCTACGTTTATGCTTTCTAAAATTTTGATTATTTCTTGGTGCTTTACTTTGTCAAATGCCTTGGTATAATCTATGAAACAGAGGTATAGATCTGTTTTCACCTCTATAGCTCTTTCTACTAAAGATCTTATGATATATGTGGCATTATTCGTTACTATACCTTCAACAAAACCACACTGTTCATCACTAATTTCTGGACTGATTTTGTTTCGCACTCTTCGCATGATGATTCTTAAAAATATCTTAGTCATGTGACTCATAAGGCTTATTGTGTGATGATCATCGCATTCCATAGCACCAGATTTCTTTGGTAGAGTTATGAATATTGATTTTAGCAGGTCTACTGGTATATGTCCACTGAATATCTACGCTTTAATCATACCATTTTTTGTTTTCAAAATTGTTTAGCTGGATTGAATGAACCGTGTCTATTCGCAAGCTAGGACACGATAATTGTGTGTAGAGTTAGCTCACAAGTTCTATGCATTTCACTTGCATAATTCAGCAGCAAAAGAAAAAAACGAGAATGAATAAGCTTCTCAGGGAACTGTGGCTACATCGAAACTATCCATAAAGTTGTCTGCACTGCTTTTACAATTATCGTTAACAAACACAAATACTTATAATTTATAAATCATCTCCCCTGACACTGAATTCACGTCATGGTGTTTACACCGATAAATATGGTTGCTCGTGATGAATGTGTTTGTTGTCTAGGTCCCCTCCTCGGCTAAATGCATCTTTAATTGCAATGCTTGGTCTTTGGACTAATGTATCTTTATTATAAATTTAAATATTTGGGAACTTTGTTAACCTCAGACGGAAGATGTACAAAAGAGGTGAGATGCAAAAGCAGCTTTAAAAAAAATGAGGACGATACTATGCAATCCATTTTTGACAATAGAAACGAGAAAAATAGTTATTAAATGTTATGTAGAGCCAGTCTAAACATATGGATGTGAATCATGGACAATAGGACAACAAACAAGAAAATCACTGGAGTCTGTAGAAATGTGGTTTTACAGAAGAATGTTGAGAATACAATGGGCAGCTAAGAAGAATAATGAAAATGTTCTGAAAGAGGTCAAAGCAAAAAGAGAGCTAATTTCCAATATTAGGAAGAAACAATCATTATTTTTTGGCCATGTAATGAGAAGAGAACAAATGGAATATATTGTAACAACTGGGACAATTGAGGGACGAAGAGATAAAGGGAAGCAAAGAGAAAAAATACCAGACAGTTTAAGAGAATGGCTTGGCAGAAGGTCAACAATAGAAATGATAAATAACGGTCGAGATCGAAAGTTGTGGAGAGACATGATCACCTACGCCAGCAGGCCCGGTACTTGATGATGATGATCTATATTATCTGGTCGTACATGGGCCAATCCTGTAGTATTTGTTCCGTGGTTTTGTCATTCAGTCGTGCACGGTACATTTACATGCTTTGGGAATGCAGATTTGACTAAGCAGGATCTTATCGTTTGTTCTAAGTGAAATAAGAACAATAGCCGGAAGAGACAAATAAATGCAACGCTGTGGTAAAGTTGGTAGCAGGGCACAAGTGGTGGAGTGTAACATACACTCCACTAATAATAATAATATTAATAATATGCAGGCATGCCACACCGTTATGGAATGTGTTGTGGGGATTGGTGAAGGGACAGCCGCCAGGCGGCACGCAGGTCAGAATTGTTTTTTTTTTGTGTCCACTGCATATTTTAAAATGATAATTGTAAACAATGAAAACCTTCATCTTATCGTAAATAGGATCAGCTTCTACCTGATTGGTTAATGCCAGTCTCTACTCCACTCTGCCACCTTATATTTATATATATATTTTTTTCCATCTCTTTTCTTCTCCCCCCCCTTCTCTCTCTCTCTCTCTCTCTCTCTCTCTCTCTCTCTCTCCACGGACCACCTCTACACTCTTGTCTATAAATGGTATATTATTTTACTGATTTGTCCAATTATTTCAAATTTGTATTCTTCATTTTTCTCTCACAATTTGTCATGTTCCTTATGCCAGTTTTCTTTTCTAAATCCCAATTGTTCTCTCAACATTCTCGTCATCTTCCTCTTTCATGTTTCCATCTAGCTTGTTCTTCTACTTTCCATTCTTCTATTTTTCATTCTCGTATATCGACATGATATTCTCCTCACAAAAGTGCATATCTGTGGCTTCATAACTATCAAGTTTTCACTGAGAAATCAGTGGATGGTGAGAACACAGTCATCACACAGCACAACTTATAAAGCAAATATACCAATACAACATTCTGCCGTCTGTTTGCTTTCGTATTTGTTTGTCTGCCCAATTCTTAATTCATTCTACATTGTATATATCAACGTTCATAGCTCTCAAGTCGAGAGCAGACAGTTCAAAATTTTCGACAATTCTATACATTTTTTCTTGGAAAGAGACAGGCTGCTTAAACAACTTTTCCTGGAAAGAGATTTGATGCTGCCACGGCCATCGTTATTCCAGTCTTATACAATTTTTTTTTTACTTCATATTTTTCTGATTCGCGTTTCCTGTCGGGTTGTTTCTATCTCATTTTATGTCCCCTTTTCTCTGCCCGTATGTTTTTTTGGTCCATTATTCATGCTTTGATTTCCCGGAAGTCCCTGCTCTGCATTGTTATCACGAGCCACATTTCTCTTGCTGCAAGTTCTATTTCTGCCTGAGAGATCAGCACCAATCAATAAGTAATTGTTCTCCGTAGCAGTGCAGAATATCTCAGTACATAGCAACAGCTATATGACAAGCTATTTGCTTGTCGGCGTGTATTTGTTCACATTTCCTGTAGTTCTACATTACATTCAAGCTGCAAAGTCTCAGCACATAGCAACAGACTTGCTTTTGGACATATTTGCTCACATTTGCTATAATTCTGCATTAGCAGCTTAACGTTAACACTTCAACGACTTAGCTCATAACAACAGACTTGCTTTTCGGCATATTTGCTAACATTTGCTATAATTCTGCATTAGCTGCTTAACGTTAACACTTCAACGACTTAGCTCATAGCAACAGACTTGCTTTTCGGCGTATTTGCTCACATTTGCTGTTATTCTGTATTAGCTCGTGGTATTCTTTACCTGGTCCATTTACGGACCTCTCTACTTGTGTACAATGAAAACATTAGACAAAAGAACACATACTTGGAATAACAGCGGTTGGATTTCATTTTTAGAATTTGAGAAATGCAGATGATACGGTACATTCATCGAAGAACGAAACAGGACTTCAATCATTAAAAGATTAGGTTATTTAAGTAAGTAAGAGGAAATGACTCAGGTTAAATTAAAAGTAAATTGAAGTAATATTGGTCTCAAAAGACAAGACATCACTCAAGTGCACTATATATTCAAGTATTAAAAAAGCTCAGAAAAGTAGATTGTGTGCAATATCTGGATAAATTAAAGATCAGCGTTAACATCAGAAGAAAGAAGTCTTACCGGCAGAAAGTAGAATCGCACAGGCCAAGAATAATTTTACTAAAAAACCCGGGCTTGACTGGGCCTCCACTGTAAGGGAAGATAAGAATAAAGCCAATGCTACCTACCACACATGTCGTAAGAGGTGACTAAAGAGATTTGGAATAGTCATCTGTGCAGTCGAGTAGGACTTGCATGGATCAAACTTGTCAACAGAATTTACCGATGTATTTTGGGAAATGCTGTGACAAGTGGTGGAGCTGATATGGGGAATTCCTGACTACATTTAAACTGGTTCCATGGACAGAATAAAATAGTATCATAAAATTAGAGAAATGTTAAACAACATGTCATTACTGTTGAAAGTTAGAGAGACAGTATTACAGTGCTATATCGAACCAGTGTTGCTTTACGAATACGAATCACAGAGAGTAAACAAAGATACAACGTCAGATAAAATCGGTTGAAACGTGGGGTTTTTTTTTTTTTTGTTTTTTTTTTAGGATGTTCAAGCTACTGTGGATAGCAAAATAATAAATCTAATGAGGAGGTACTAATAGAAGCAACAAAATATAAAAGTGGAAGGGCATAACACAAATTAGGAAAAGCAATCCAGATGTGTGCGGTATCTTTGGAGACGAAGCGGATGGGTATACTTTCTGACAACAGGATAAATGCAAGATCGGAAAGATAAGGTAGACAAAGGGAAAGATAAGGTAGACAAAGGGAAAGATAAAGATAGACAAAGGGAAAGATAAATATACGAAATAAAAGGCGTTTGAAGTTAGAAACGTATTTATTTCTTTTATATTGACAATTATATATGGTGTCCGGTGTCATGGCGACTTCGTGTAGTCGTTTTTTTTTTATAATTCGGCAATAGCTGATATATTTAAATGATTTACGCGACAGTCTAGTTGTGAAATTATGTGTTGCTATTCCCCGTTTGGTGTATGTTTTACTTCTGACGTGTGGATGAACTATGATTACCGATATTTAAGTGGAATATGATTTATTCTTCTTTGTGTCGTGTGTTCGCGGTTCAATAGGCAAGCACATGGTTCGACAAAAATGTCGCCGGCAACCGAGTGTGTTCAACCCATATGTGAAAAGTCTGTGACGGTGGATGGGGCGGATGAATCAAAAATGATCAACGGCCCAGAAAGCGAAAACAGCAAAGTGTGTGATACACATGAGGCATATTCAGAACACGAAAGACGAATATGGATGACCACCGTGAAAGAGATTGGAGCCTCATCACGTACTAGTCCAGAGGAAGCCATGGAGAGGAATTCGAACTTATGTCGGAAGAAAGATCTTAAAATAAGTACTTGGAATGTTAGGACTCTATATCAAGAAAAAAATTGGAAAATCTGATTCAATAAGCAGAACGAATAAATATAGATATTTTAGGCATATCAGGGACAAGATGGAAAGAATTTGGGTACATAGAGGACGGAAAATATACATTTATATACTCAGGAAATAGAACAGAACGTCAAAGGGAGGAGAAGGAATACTGATAAAAAGAGAGCTACACAAATATATAAGTACTCACTGGACACACAGTGATAGGATTATACTACTCAAGTTGAAAGCAAAACCATTCGACATAGCAATAATACAGACATATGCACCTACTCAAGAGTGCACAGATGAACAGAGGCATACTATGAAGACCTAAATAAAGTTATGAGGCAAGTGAAATCTTCAGACATCTTGATTGTAATGGGTGACATGAATGCTAAAGTAGGAAAAGGTAGATATAAGACCCTTATAGGAAATCATGGTTTAGGAAAAAGAAATGACAGAGGAGAAAGATTAATACAATTCTGTGAAGAAAACAGGCTGATAATATGTAACACCTACTTTGAGCAAGAGAAAAGGAAACTATACACATGGAAAAGCCCTGGAGACAGGAAGAGGAATCAAATAGATTATATAATGATAAAAGAAAGGTTCCGTAACAGCGTAAAGAAGGCCAAAACCTACCAAGGAGCAGATATTAATTCAGATCACAGTCCTGTAATGATTAAAATGAAAATCAAACTAAAGAGAAACAAGCAAAAGTCTAATTCATAAACAAATCCACTAGATATAACAGCTTTAAATCAAAAAGATATTAAAGATACCTATACAATACAAGTAAAGAACACATACCAGAAGCTGCTAGAAGAAGGAATTGAACAATACAGAAGAGAAAATCCTGATGAAAAAGTAACAACCAAATGGCAATGCATAAAGAAAAGTATACAAGAAACCTGCGACAAAAGAGAAAAGAACAAAAAACAACAATGGATAACTAACACCATCTTAGAAAAAAATGGAAGAAAGGAGACAAGCGAAGAACACTGCCCAATACAATAAAATGGATAATGAAATACGCAACATGTGCAAAAGGGCAAAAGAAGACTGGCTCAGAAAAAATATATAGAAATAGAAACTATGGAAAGCAAACAAGACTTAAGAGGAATGCACACAGAAATGAAGAGAATGACTAATAAAAATTTTAAAAAGCCACAGAAGGTGGATGCATTGCAGACAGAAAAGGAAAAATGCTAACAGACAATAAAGATACTATAGATAGATGGCAGGAATATATAACAGAACTATTTCATGATCAAAGGGACAAGAAACCAGTTATAAATTGTACATCAGGCTATAAAATCTTAAAATCTGAGGTGGAAAAAGCTATAAAAACAATGAAAAAGGGAAAAGCAGCAGGACCTGACAACATACAAATAGAGATGATACAGGCACTAGAAGATTTTGGCATTGAAGTGATTACAGACATATGCAACGACATATACCATACAGGAAACATACCAAATGAACTAAAAACATTAACTTTCATTTCATTGCCTAAAAAGAATGGTGCAGTTGAATGCAGTGACTTTAGAACAATGAGCCTAATGAGCCATGTTACAAAAATCTTGCTAAAAGTTATACAAGGAAGGATTGAGAATAAAATCAATACTGATTTAGATGAGCAGCAATTTGGATTTAGGAAAAATAGCGGGACAAAAGAAGCCATATTCTGCATGAGAACGTTAATCGAAAAGTAGACAGAAGTAAACAAACCAATATATGCCTGCTTCATAGACTACACCAAAGCTTTTGATAGAGTACACCACAAACAACTTATAGAATGCCTAAAAGAGATACATCTAGATGACATGGACATGCGACTAATATGTAATCTATACTGGGAGCAAACAGCAATAATAAAATATAACAAAGAGAACTCTACACCCGTTGATATAAAAAGAGGAGTAAGACAGGGACGCATCCTATCACCAAGCTTGTTCAACCTGTCTATCTATCTGTCTGTCTGTCCGTCCGTCTGTCTGTCCGTCTGTCTGTCTGTCTGTCTGTCCACTGTCTATCTCTAACATCATAGAGATGTTTTTAAAGAGGCCTAAACATTAATGGAAAGATAATCAATAACCTAAGATATGCTGAAGATACTGTACTACCAGCAGAAAATCCTAAAGATCTACAACAATTACTTAATGAAATAAACATGACAAGCAAAAAATATGGACTAGATATGAATATCAAAAAAGACTGAAACTATGATCATAAACAAAGAAAATACTCAAAACCCACAAGTGGATATCAAAATTTAAGGAATAGACCTGCAGACAGTTCAGAACTACAACTACCTGGGACATACTATAACCAGTGATGGAAAATGTACAACTGAAATAAACAAAAGAATAGGAATGGAAAAAAAGTAATTTTAATGCCATGAAGAACATACTAACATCAAAACAAATAACACCAGGGCTAAAACTAAGAATAGCAAAATGTTACATCTTCTCAATATTCCTGTATGGTGCAGAAACATTGACATTAGACATGAAAACAGAACAGAGAATTGAAGTTTTTGAAATGTGGATATATAGAAGAATAAGTAGAATTGGATGGAAAGAAAAGAAAACAAGCGATGAAGTCTTAAAACAACTAAAAATGAAAAGAGAACTACTACGCGCAATTCAAACAAGACAAATGCGATTTTCGGGCCATGTTAAAAGGCACAATAGCCTACTAAAAGTAATCCTGGAGGGGAAAATACAAGGCAAAAGAGGCAGAGGCAGACCAAGACTAACATGGACAAGACACATCAAAAGATGGACAAATCAGCCTATGACAACCTGCATCATCAAAGCAAGAGACAGAGCAGAATGGCGCTCAATGGTAGCCAACCTTCGTTGCGGAGACGGCACTCGATGATGATGATGATGATAATGATGATGACAACAAATCAACTGTGTGACATTGTATTCTCAACTGGAGAGATGCAGTTATTTTAGAAAAAATGTTACGCAGATTTCTTGTTACCGTTATCGTTCACACACTGAGCTTGTTTGACCTTTTGTATCTTGCTGTCAAGTACATACAGTTTATTTATTACTTTCAACAATTCCATATCTTTGATGCTTCTAACAATTGTTGTATTTCATACTTCTGGCAAAAGCTGTCTTTAGTACTTCTAACAATACCTTTATGGTTATAGTTATGGAAGGCCCCGGTCTCACTGCAAACGAATTAAATTTTCAGTTGCTCAACCGCCCGTGCCAGTGGAATCTTCTGAATTAATATCTCATCTCCCAAACATAGATAGGTAGCTGCAGTCTCCATCATAGCAGTATCAGAACACGCCATAAGACATAAGACGAAACCGCACAGAAAGTGAACACAACCATCTTTTCCCCGATATAAGATATCATCATTCATCGTAAGCAATCGAAATATCGATGCACGATCAAAACGGATGAAACGCACAGCTGACGGTGTGCACAGAGCTCTAAACTCAGTAGCTCCGGCAGCATGCCGGACTTGGAACACTAACAATACCTATGTCTTTATTATTTCTAACAATAGCTCTCTAGTTATTGCTTTAACAATAGCTCTGGCTTTATTACTTTTATCAATAGTTTTTGTCTGTGATACTTTTAACAATAGCGTTGTCATTAATACGTCCGGCAATTCTGTCTTTTACTTCTAACACTTAACTCTGTATGTGATATTTTTTTTAATAACTGTCTTTGATCATTCCAGCAATAACTGTTAGATAACTTATGTTTATGTTATCGTTGATTTATTTTATTAACATCTTCATGTGGTCACAATTCCATTTATTTCGCTCTAACAAGTTCTTTATTTTCTTTGCTCTTACATCACTCTCTCTCTCTCATTGTGTTCCAGTATACCCGCCGATCAGCTCGAACGCCAGAGATTAGCAAGAAGAACAAGATGCAGCACTGGAGCGGAGTTGTGAACATTGTGCTCGTGGAAGGCTCAAACCTGGTCTCCATGGACGATAATGGTTTGAGTGACCCCTATGTCAAGTTTAGGCTTGGTTTGGAAAAGTATAAAAGTAAGGTGAGGGAGATGTTAATAACTGTTGACTCCATGACCGTTTCATTGCTGTTTTGTATAATATGCCTGGTCCATTTTATCCAAAACTATTTCGTCTATGCTTGTTTCGTCATTACTATTTTGTCGATAACTGTTGTGTGTATGATTATTTCGCCCATGATATTCTAAATCGTAGCATTTTTACCCATGACTTTTTCACTCATGACTGTTCAACTTATGACATTTACACTCGTAACTGTTTCACCCATGACAGTTACACTCGTAACTTTTTCACCCATGACAGTTACACTCGTGATTGTTTCACTCATGACATTTACACTCGTAACTGTTTCACCAATGACAGTTTCACTCGTGACTGTTTCACCCATGACAGTTTCACTCGTGACTGTTTCGTTTCACCCATGACAGTTTCACTCGTGACTGTTTCACCCATGACAGTTTCTCTCGTGACTGTTTCACCCATGACAGTTACACTCGTGACTGTTTCACCCATGACAGTTTCACTCGTGACTGTTTCACCCATGACAGTTTCACTCGTGACTGTTTCACCCATGACAGTTTCACCCATGACAGTTTCACTCGTGATTGTTTCACCCATGACATTTACACTCGTGACTGTTTCACCCATGACAGTTTCACTCGTGACTGTTTCACCCATGACATTTACACTCGTGACTGTTTCACCCATGACACCATGACAGTTTCACTCGTGACTATTTCACCCATGACAGTTTCACTCGTGCTTTATTTACCCATGACAGTTTCACTAGTGACTGCTTCACCCATGACAGTTTCACTCGTGACAGTTTCACCCATGACAGTTTCACTCGGGATTGTTTCACCCATGACAGTTACACTCGTGACTGTTTCACCCATGACAGTTTCACTTGTGACTGTTTCACACATGACAGTTACACTCGTGACAGTTTCACCCATGACAGTTACACTCGTGACTGTTTCACCCATGACAGTTTCACTCGTGACTGTTTCACCCATGACAGTTATACTCGTGACTGTTTCACCAATGACAGTTATACTCGTGACTGTTTCACCCATGACAGTTTCACTCGTGATTGTTTCACCCATGACAGTTTCACTCGTGATTGTTTCACCCATGACAGTTACACTCGTGACTGTTTCACCAATGACAGTTACAGTCGTGACTGTTTCACCCATGACAGTTTCACTCGTGATTGTTTCACCCATGACAGTTTCACTCGTGATTGTTTCACCCATGACAGTTTCACTCGTGACTGTTTCACCCATGACAGTTACACTCGTGACTGTTTCACCCCTTACAGTTTAACTCGTGACTGTTTCGCCCATGACAGTTTCACCCATGACAGTTTCACCCATGACAGTTTCACCCATGACAGTTTCACCCATGACAGTTTCACTCGTGACTGTTTCACCCATGACAGTTTCCCTCGTGGATGTTTCACCATATGAATGTTCCGCCTTTTACAGTCTAGCCCATCTCTGAACTGTTTCAAAAATGACTATTTTACCCATAATTGAGCTGTCTCACTCACGCCACGACTGAAATGTTTCACCCGTGACTGTTTCGCCTGTGACTCTTTCCCCCGAGACTGATTTACCAATGGCTATTTCATTCGTGGTTGTTTCACCCGTGACTATTCAGATCTATCAAAGATAAGAGCAGTAGAGGAAGAAGGAGAAAAAGAAAACAACTTAAGTATGTGGACAGAGAATAAAAGAGTTGGTTAAATTATGGGATGAGGAAGAAAATGAAGAAAATGATGTATAGGGACTTCAAGATTTCATAATTCTAAGGGTTGCAATTCCGTGCCAAGGGAGAAATGTAATGTCCGAAGGCATAACTGTCCTTAGATATTGGTTAGTAATGAGTACTTTATTGGAGGCAGTGGTGCTTAACGTCACCTTAATTCCGAACCTATTGCCAGATTGCCCATGTCAAGTAGAGATATTGGCTGACGTCATGCTGATTATTTGGAAAAACCCAAGCACGTCAGTTGATGAACACAGTGCAAATAATATCAGTTACTTAATGTTTGACTAATCTCCCCCACCTCGTTTTTCTCTCTCTCTCTCTCTCTCTCTCTGTCTCTCTCTCTCCCTCTGTTTCTCTGTTCCGTTTCTCTGTCTATATTTTTCTCCCTCTCCATCACGTTGTTTCCATTTTCTTATATTTATCATCAGGTCGCATGTCCTTTGTAGAACATTGTTCTCATCACTGCCTTTCTGAAAGAATCTGTCTCTAGCCAGATCTCACAATTCCATTGTCAAATTAAAGATTCATTTGATGTCTTGAAACCATCTTCTTCTTGGTCTGTCCTGTTTCGGCTTCCTGGAACCATGACTTCCATGAATGTTCTTTCCACACACCGTGTCTTATGATGCGGCCGTAGTATTTTAATTTCTTCTGTAAGATGTTTGCAAACCAGTTCTCTTCAATGTTTTTTTCTTTTTTTAAAGTAAAGGGCGTATAGGGAATTATGGTGTTAGTGACTCTATATTTTACAGACCTTCAGCACATGATTTTTGGGGTAATGTGGTCGGTATTACGCCCGTGCTGCTTTACTTTCCCAGAAAAAAATGCGGTACCCATTTAAGGCTGGGTGAACCCGGAAGCCGTCGGTTGGGATCGAACCCTACCCCTTGTCCTTTGTAGTCCAGTTCACTAACCACTGAGTGTTTAGGTCTTTTAAAATGTAGTCCTTTTTTTCTTTTTCGTTAACTAAGCTATCCTGATTTTTCTGTAGCATTTTGTTTCGAATGAACCAATTTTATTCATCGATGTCTGCGAGATTGTCCATGATTCACCGATATGTTGCTATCGAGAAAATACATGTCCGCGTTAGTTTTAATTTTACTTGATTTTTTTTTTTTGTTCGGAATGGCGCCATTGTAGTCGGAACATTTCCATAATCCCTTTACCGCCCGGTCCAGCAGCGATCAAAGTGATTCTCTGCTGATTGTTCCTGTCCTGCATTAATTGAACGTGTTGCGTTCTTTACAATTGAGAATCTTTTCTCTGTTTTCGCACTTCCTTGCATCACGTACCATCATTCCTTAAACAGGTCGGTTATCCTATGCTTCGTTGTCGCCTTTCTGTGAGAGGTACTCTCTAAAAGCCTTCATGATGTCATTTATCTCCATTTTTAAGGTTTAAAAGCAGGCCCCGCTAACATGTTGACTATCCCAGTACCACGACCTGTGACGTACCATGGACAATATATCCAATACAAATTATGTTGTTATTGTGAGACACGTTAATTGAGTGCACCCATTCTCTGTGAAGCATATACTTGTCTGTGTCTAAAATATGGATCGGGTCACAAGGAATATGCGCGACGGCTGCGTTTTGTAATTTTTTACTGTTCATTCAAATGGAAAGTTGACAGAGAAACCTATAGGACTACTAACTCCAACACACTTATGGGAGCTGAGGCTGTGATGGAAGCTATCACATTGTTGGTTAAAAGACTGACTCACAAAACAGAATGTTACTTCCTTGTTGGTTTTTTAGTCATACGCCCTTCATAACATTTAATTTGTACATTGCCATTGCTAGTCCTCATTTGATTTCCTTTTGGCTGTCTCCATTGTTGGTTATTACAGATACTAGATATTAGCAACTTGTTATAATGTAAAGTTCTTCATTGCCGATAATTATTTCAGAGTGGCTTTTTGCTATATCGAGAGGCATTATCTTAGTGTTTATCTAGATATATTATTTGCGCTTCACTGTATTTTTTTTAACAGACTCGTTTGTCTTTTTTTAATCATATTGTTTTGTGTAAGAGGAGAACTGTGTCATCGGCGTACCTGAATTCCGATGTTATGTAGCCATTTATTGTGAAAGGGTCTCACTTCACAAAGTTCTCATCGTTTCTGACACTCCTTATGATATTCTCAGCAAGGAAGCTGAACAGGTAAGGAGAGGTGATGCATCTCTACCTCACCATGTTTTGTACTTTTGAACCTATTTGATGCTTCACCCGCTACCCTGGTAGCTGCTTCTTGTTCGTGATATAACGATTCGATAAGGTGTACTAGGTGTTGTGGAAAGCCCATGTCGTTCATGATGTCCTATAGTTTTTGATGTAGGCAGTCAAAGACCTTGCTATACTCTATAGAGCATGTTTGCAGTTCTAAGTTATATCCCCTACACTTCTCAAAAATGTTTGTTAAAGATGTATGTTAATATTCCTCCTTCTCTCCTCAACTGTTCTATTTCTTTATTTCATTCCACTTCCTCGTTATCTCTCTCTTCTCTCTCTCTCTCTTCTCTCTCTCTCTCTCTCTCTCTCATCTTTCCCTTCTTTCCATCTCTTGGCTAGTCCTACTATTGTATATTGGACCATAATTCCCCAAATAGATCTTATATATTTGCATCCACTCTGCTTTTTTCGTTTTATTATTATTAATGAACAGGCTTATCTTATCCCAACATAATTCTCAATTCCAATAATCTCTTGGCAAGCATCAGAATATCGAACGATGCACATCTGAGAGTCGTACATTATAATTTGATCCCACCCACGCTGCCTGGCTGCCATCATGCTGACTTATCACTTGTGAATCGAACACACATTCCAGGGATGCTATCATTTGGACTGTTGGCCCAGACACGAATATTCTGGCAAAAACATCCCTAAAATAAGACAGACAAAGCATTATGTCTTTTCCTGCGCTCTTCTTTTTAATAAAAAAAAAGATATATTATTCGTGTAAAGCCAGCTCCAAAAAGCTTGAGAAGACGAGATAATTTTCGCATATAGGCGTGTTGTGATAAGATATGTCATTTCAGTTTTGAAAACACAGATAGAACCTTTACTCAGATCTGGTCATTGCATTTTAAAAAAAAATTTTTGTAAATAAAACAAGCACCAATGTACGTTCTGAAATGCAAGAGCAGCTGGAATCGGCTCCCTCAATGAGATAGAGTTGCTTGCACAGAACAGAGACAAATGGCGAGATTTTATAAAAGATCTTTACAAGGATTGAAAACTGCTAGAATAAAAATTTAGTTAAGAGAAAGAGTATCTGGGTCTATTCCTACGGCTCGAAAGGTAAATAGATAGAAACAAATATTCCACTTTTCATCTTCTCCCGTCGCCGAATAATGTTGATTGTTCTGTTTCTTATGTGTTTGAGGAGCTCTATTTTTGTGTTAACCTTTTACGCTGTCAAAAGAACTCTTAGAATTATAAGCTTAGACACTCATAAATCAAATAACTTATACATGTACATAGTAATGTCATTAGTCACAAATCAAATAACTTATACATAGTAATGTCATTAGTCACAAATCAAATAACTTATACATAGTAATGTCATTAGTCACAAATCAAATAACTTATACATAGTAATGTCATTAGTCATAAATCAAATAACTTATACATAGTAATGACATTAGTCACAAATCAAATAACGTATACATAGTAATGTCATTAGTCACAAATCAAATAACTTATACATAGTAATGTCATTAGTCACAAATCAAATAACTTATACATAGTAATGTCATTAGTCACAAATCAAATAACTTATACATAGTAATGTTATTAGTCATAAATCAAATAACGTATACATAGTAATGTCATTAGTCACAAATCAAATAACTTATACATAGTAATATCATTAGTCATAAATCAAATAACTTATACATAGTAATGTTATTAGTCATAAATCAATTAACTTATACATAGTAATGTCATTAGTCACAAATCAAATAACTTATACATAGTAATATCATTAGTCATAAATCAAATAACTTATACATAGTAATGTTATTAGTCATAAATCAAATAACTTATACATAGTAATGTCATTAGTCACAAATCAAATAACTTGTACATAGTAATGTCATTAGTCACAAATCAAACAACTTATACATAGTAATGTCATTAGTCACAAATCAAACAATTTATACATAGTAATGTCATTAGTCACAAATCAAACAACTTATACATAGTAATGTCATTAGTCACAAATCAAACAATTTATACATAGTAATGTCATTAGTCACAAATCAAACAACTTATATATAGTAATATCATGAGTCACAAGGCTGCGGCTCGAAAGGTCAATAGATGGATGGATGGGTGGATAGCTTGTACGTGGGCATTGTTATTTAGCATCTCAGTCCTCTTCTTCTTCTTCTTCGTACACTTTAAGATGTCAGTGTTAGTGAGTTCCATGAAAATGTTCGTCAGCTCAAGGATGGTGAAATCTCCATGTTCCTGTGTGGTACCAGTGATGGCCAGAAGAGCCTTATCTGTTCATTATGTGTTGGGGATGATTGTAGCAGATGTTCAGCAGTTATTTTGCCGGTGCCACGATCACATTCAACAGAGGTTCGTATTCTCAGAGACCCGATTTATTTACTGATCAAAGAAGATCGCAGCACAGAAAACGAACTCCATACACAGTGCGTACTAGTCTCCGTGATAACATTTCTGAAAATATCGTTGTTATGAATTGTCATTGTGAATTGTTACCTGAATCTCTCTCTCTCTCTCTCTCTCTCTCTCTCTCTCTCTCTCTCTCTCTCTCTCTCTCTCTCTCTGCGATCAGGACTCAATCAGAGTAAGGATTCCAGACTCTCACATGAAGTCAGCTGTCAGGCTAAGTGTGTTGATCGCCCCCACAGACAGAACATCACAATTAGAGTCTGTCAGATCCACTCTGACTGAACACACGTTAATACGTTGCACTGTGTTCTGCGCCAGTGGCCCAGTGCATCCGATTTCAGCCAGCATTTTATTCGGGTTTGCTTTCCCTAGCCTTTGATTGTCCCCAATCTTCCTGCAAGGCAGCAGATTGTCTTTTCTGTAGGGGAATTCCTGAATATCTAAAACTAGCTGTTTTCAATATTCAGCAACGAAAGGTCATGAATATCGCCAAAAATAAACAGAACATCAACACTAGAAGGCAAGCAATTAAAACAGGTAGAGGAATTCAAATACCTAGGAAGTTTAGTGACAAACAATTCACAGACAGCAGAGATAGACTCAAGATGCATCAAAACTTGTCAAATCATACCACAGCTATCACTACAATTGTTCAACAAGGAAATAGCTCTAGAGGCAAAACGAGCACTGTATAATACAATCTTCATTCCAATGGTGTGCTACCAATGCCAGTCCTGGACCCTACATGCCAGAACAATAAGAAAAATAACCTATACAGAGATGAAATGTGTCAGACGAATGACAGGAAACAGTCTGATAGATAAGATCTGAAATGAAGAACTGAGAAAAAAAAGCTTGAAATAGCCACCGCCATAGAATATATAAAGAATCCACAGATAAAATGGTTTGTCCATGTGACAAGGCAGAGTAATTAAAACACAACACAACGAGCCCTCAATAAATATTGCGAGAACACCAGAGACAAGGGTCGACCACAAAAAAGATGGATCGATGGAATATTAGAAGCACTGGGAAATACAACAGTAGCAGAGGCGAACAGAAGAGCAAAAGACTGCAAATTATATCTCCCCTCGACGCTGAAAAGCAAATGAGGAAGGAAAGAAGAACAACAAAAGCAACAACAAAATGTTCATCTACGAGCTTAACTGTAAACGGAATTACGCCATTTGAACTGTTTTCATTAACCCTAGGCACATGATAGTACCTTCCTGACATCAGAAATTACTGAAGAACATCCGGTTCCTCTAATAAACATTTTTTAAGCCAGATTTTTTTTTCTTTGGGGAAACTAGGAAAGCTTGGTGTGATACTGAGCACAGCATCAATAAATAGAATATGATAATGGGGTAACTAGCAGAAAATCATAAAGATCTACAACAATTACTTAATGAAATAAACATGACAAGCAAAAAATATGGACTAGATATGAATATCAAAAAGACTAAAACTATGATCATAAACAGAGAAAATTCTCAAGACCTACAAATAAATATAAAAGTTGAAGGAATACATCTGGAAACAGTTCAGAGCTACAGCTACTTGGGACATACGATAACATACGATGGAAAATGTAACATTGAAATAAACAAAAGAATAGGTATGGAAAAAAAAGTAATTTTAATGCCATGAAAAATATACTAACATCAAAACAAATAACACCAGGGTTAAAACGAAGAATAGCAAAATGTTATATCTTCTCAATATACCTGTATGGTGCAGAAGCATGGGCATTAGACAAGAAAACAGAACAGAAAATTGAAGCCTTTGAAATGTGGATATATAGAAGAATATGTAGAATTGGATGGAAAGAAAAGAAAACAAACGACAAAGTCTTAAAACAACTAAAAATGAAAAGATAACTACTAAACACAATTAGAAGAAGACAAATGAATTTTTTGGGGCATGTTAAAAGACACAACAGCCTAATAAAAGTAATATTGGAAGGAAAAATACAAGGTAAAAGAGGCAGAGGCAGACCAAGACTAACATGGACGAGTAACATCAAAAGATGGACAAGTCAACCTATGACAATCTGCACCATCAAAGCAAGAGACAGAGTGGAATGGCGCTCCATGGTAGCCAACTTTCGATGCGGAGACGGCTCTCAATGAATGAATGAATGGGGTAAGATTTTTAATCAGTTCTGATTCGTTGATTCGTCGCAAACAGGCAGTTTTGAGTGGTTGACCGCTGGCAGCCAAGGTATGTCTACATAAGGGAAAAATCTACAGCATCTATAAATCATCATCATGTACCCTGCCGGTTGGCGTAGGCGATCATGTCCCTCCACAATCTTCTATCTACAGTGCATCGTATCAGTTCTGTTGTTCACTGTTTTCCATGCCATGACACCAATCTATCCAGTATTTTCTCTCTTTGTTTTCCGCGATCTCTCTTTCCTTTTATTTTGCCAGTTGTAACCAAGTATTCCAACTTTCCTCTTCTCATGATGTGCCCGAAAAATGTTGATTGCTTCTTTCTGATGTTTTTTAAGAGCTCCCTTTTTGTGTTGGTCTCTTTGAGAACCTCCTCATTGGTCTTTTTATCTGTCCAGGGAACTTTCAACATTCTTCTGAGAAATCCCATCTTTGTGGCCTCTAATCGTCTTTTCATTTGTTTGTCTACTGTCCATGATTCGCTTCCATAGGTCAGAATTGGTTTTATATAGCACCGATGAACTCTCTTTCTCATTTTTATTGACATAGATTTGTTGCATAAGATATTTTTCATTTTCTGAAATGCTATTTTAGCCTGAGCTATTCTGCTTTTTATTTCTGTGGTGCATCTCCCATCTGATGTAATTAATGTGCCCAAGTATTTGAAACGTTGTACTTGTTTCAGATTTGTCTCGTTTATTTTTATGCTGCATGATGGTGATGATTGTTTCTTCGATATAACCATTACTTCTGTTTTCTTACTATTCAGACTGAGACCTTTCTTGTTGCTTTCTTTTACTATTATGTCTATCATTTCTTGTAGTTCGTTCTCTGTCTCTGCTAGTAAGACTGTGTCATCCGCATATCGCAAATTATTTATGTTGTGACCGTTGACTTCAATTCCTTTTTTGTCTACTATTGATCTCATAATATATTCGCTGTAAAGTGAAAACAAATCCGGTGACAGAACACAGCCTTGTCTGACTCCTTGTTTTATATATTGGAATTGTCCTGTTTGGTTGTTAATTCGTATAGCTGCTGTTTGTTGCCAGTACATGTTTTTTATGATTCGCAAATCCTTGCCATCAATGTTTAATTCCTCCAGCATATTTATTATTTCCACATGCTTTACTTTGTCAAATGCTTTCGTGTAGTCTATAAAGTACATATATAGATCTTTCTTTACTTCTATTGATCTTTCTATCAATGTCCTTAAGATGTATATTGGAAAAATGGACGCTTCTTGCGTCCAAGCCATGTAAACAATGTTGACTTTCCTTGTCTCCAACGGTTTATCTCATTCTATTAGAGAATTTCACGCTATCTGTTACCACAGTGAGATGGCGGATTTTTTTGCAAAGTAAACACGGGTTTGATAATAAATGTGTGTACACAGTTCGTTAACCATCGCTGCAGTTCAAGTCTTTATTCGCTGGCTTCGTTAGCAACAATGAAAGCTAATGACCTTACTTGTGCAGCCGGTTGGTTTGGGACAAATTGTACGTTACAATGTCACTGCTATAATGGCTTAGTTTGTGACAAAACTACAGGGACATGCCAAACAATGACAGTTGTCAGCACACAATTTTTGGACCCCAGTGTCAGTACTTGGATTTTATTTGCAAATATGCCCAAAAATCTGAACGTACTTTCCTGTTTGATGGCAACGACACCTCATGTAATCCGGATACAGATTCTACATCAGTTGAGGCAACTCTCAATCAATCTTTGCCGTGCTCCTGGTTTAGGATTTATGCGAATGACTTAAAATATCCGGACAGCTTCACGGTAAAACTGAATGGTTCTGCCTCATGTAACAATGTATCAAGGTTTGTAGTTAGTCCGCACGAGATTGATGCCTTCTGCCCTGGGGCTGGTCTGATCAACAAATTACGGATTGAAAGGGCGATAGTTGCAAATATCTGCTCCAACTACATTGGCGGGGGTCGGAAACTGGCTCTCAAACAGAACACAAACCAGACCGATTTAATGCACAAAACATTTGATGCTTGTTATACAGGAGACGGATGTGGACCAGAGGCCGCAGTTAATAGCAAAAGAAAGACCAATCTCTATGACAATGACTGCACACACACACAATGTAGAAGTGGAATCAATTCTGTTTACTGGTATCTGAACTTTGCAACGCCCCAGAAGACTCACATCATTCGAATCTATCATCGACCTAGCACTATGATTCGGATAAAGAATGCCACTCTAAAGGCTTTCTCTGACAGTGGCGGAGTAGTGTTCCAGTATAATGATATATCCTACCCTAATTTATCTGTCAACACTATTGTAGTCAAAACACAAACGTCAATGACACACATTAAGATTGAGTTCTCACCGACCATTTCGCAGACCGACAGTGCACTGACGGTATGTGAGGTGCAAACATTTACAGACACCTATTGTCTCGACGAGCATTCTTGTCGTTTTGTGCAGTGTGTAGTGGGTGTAGTAAAGGCTGCAATGTCATCATCGGTACTTGTCACGGCTACTGTTCACATGAGATCTATGGACACGACTGTTCCGGGTCTTGTCTCAGTGTCTGTCCTTTATTTGAGGAAAAATCTGGAAAATGCCTACAATGTAAACATCTTGGCTATACCTGTAATGACACTTGTCCAGATGGTAATTTTGGGCTACAGTGCGAACAGATGTGTTCTGATGGCTGTGACATCATATGTACTCTCAAATGTCCGGACAACTGTTTCAACGACACCTGTCAACAGTCAATCGGGAATCTGTACATGCAAGAGAACGTTCTATGCGTCAGACTGCACTCTCAAATCTCCGGACAACTGTTTAACGAAACCTGTGATTCCCACGTTCAGAAGAATCTGCCGACTACAACAAGCCCAAGCATATGGACACTTTAATGTGTTTCTGCGCTAGACATGGTTCATTTTTTGGTGTTTTTTAGTGAAGCCATGGCTCATATCTTGCTGTGTTTCTGTCCTAGCCATGGCTCATATCTTAGCTTGTGTGTGCTGGCCATGGCTCATATCTTGGTGTGTGTCATATTAGTCATGTCTCATATCTCGGTGTGTCCGTGTTAATCATGTCTCATATCTTTATGTGTGTCTGTGTAGTCATATCTCATATCTTAGTGTGTACCAGTGTTAGTCATATGTCATATCTTTGTGTGTGCATGTCTGGGTTAGTGATATCTCATATCTTTGTGTGCATGTTTATGTTAGTCATGTCTCATATCTTTGTGTGTGCATGTCTGTGTTTGTCACATCTATTATCCTTGTGTGTGCATGGCTATGTTAGTCCCATCTCATATCTTTGTGTGTGCATATCTATGTTAGTCATATCTCTTATCTTTGTGTGCATGTCTATGTTAGGCATGTGTCATATCTTTGTGTGTGCATGTCAATGCCAGTTATATCTCATATCTTTATGTGCATGTTTATGTTAGTCATGTGTCATATATCTTGATGTGTGTCAGTGTTAGTCATGCCTCGTATCGCTGTGTGCATGTCTGCATTAGTCACACCTCATATCTTTGTGTGTGCGTGTCTGTGTTAGTCACATCTCACATCTTTGTGTGTGTATGTCTGTGTTAGTCACATCTCACATCTTTGTGTGTCCGTGTCTGTATTAGTCACCTCTAGTGACTCGGGCAGATGGTGCTCGTAAACCTGGGAGGGCCTACCATCTAAGGGCAGAATCCCCCTACAGAAAAGATCATCTGCTGCCTTGCAGGAAGATTGGGGACAATCAAAGGCTAGGGAAAGCAAACCCGAATAAAATGCTGGCTGAAATCGGATGCACTGGGCCACTGGCGCAGAACACAGTGCAACGTATTAACGGGTGTTCAGTCAGAGTGGATCTGACAGACTCTAATTGTGATGTTCTGTCTGTGGGGGCGATCAACACACTTAGCCTGACAGCTGACTTCACATGAGAGTCTGGAATCCTTACTCTGATTGAGTCCTGAACGCAGAGAGAGAGAGAGAGAGAGAGATGTATATTGCATTATTGGTGCCCTTTCCTTCCACAAATCCACATTGCTCCTCACTTATTTCTGGTTTTATTTTGTTCCTTACACGTCTCATGATTATTCTTAGTAATTAGAATATAGGCTATAAATAGAGTATGATAATGGGGTAAGACTTGTAAACAGTTCTAATTCGTTGATTCGTTCATACAGGCAGTTTTGAGTGGTTGCCAAGGTATGTCTACAAAAATGAGAAATATTGAGCGGGATAAGTAATAATTGCGAGAGTATGTGCTCGAATGGGTGGGTTGGTGGGTGGGTAAGTCAGTGGGAATAGAGTGAGTGATTAGTTGATCAGCTTGAGTGAGTGAGGCCCTCAGCCACGGTTTTCTCCCCACTCCATTAGTCAGTCAATACATCACATAATATAATAAGTGCACTTTTGGCCACGTGATCAGATACAACTCTTAATACGAAACGTCTTATCCCAAATATTTGATGGGCCTTGCTCTGCATTTTAACCATTTCTAAAGCGTCTTACCGTGTCTAATCCCGACCAATCCATCAGAAATAGTCACAAGCCTTATCTATAGTCTGCTGCTGGCACGGTCGTGTCTCTGCGTCTCGTCTCCTTAAGACGTTGGCTTTCAAGAAACCTTCCCAAAATTCAATAATCGTATCCGCCATTCTCCGTCCGTCTTCGCCATCATCTATTCTTGCTTAACCAGAGAGTGGATCAAACAGATTTTGTTAACAAATTACGCAATAATTGTTTCATTTTTTTTTAATAAAAAAGCTGTAAATACGTCGTTCCAATACTACAGTAATAAACGCAGCCGTTATTGCTACTTATGGGTCTGGATCAAGGTCAAGAATAAACATGATAGTGACTAGGTTACCGTTAATGATAAAGTAATTAGTGTAATGTATGTTGAAAACTACAATGATTCTTAATAACTGAGACGCTTGACACATTTTTAGAGGAAAAGGAAAGAACTGAAACTATATAATTAGCTACAATTTTAATTTTTTTTATATTACGGTGTCAAAATTCATAAAACGTATATTTTTGTTACAGCTAAGTCACATTTGATTACAATTATTATTAATAATAATATTGAGACTGTCTCTCTCTTTCTATACATATGTATGTATGTATATATATATATATATATATATATATATATATATATATATATATATATATATGTCACACTAGCTCAGTGGTTAGTGAACTGGATTCGATCCTGATCGCCTTAAATGGGTACTAGATTTTTCTGAGAAAGTAAAGCGGCACGGGCGTAATGTTTGCACATTACCCCCAAATTCATGTGCTGAAGGTCTATACAAATTACGGTCACCAACACCATATTCCCTATACGCCACTTGGCTTGACGGGGCACTTACTGAACTGTGTGTGAAATTAAAAGCACTTAGCTTCTCACTTGCGACCGATAAGTAAACCAGAATTGGTCAAGATTCTCCCCCCTTCCGCACTTTTTTCATGGAAACAGATTAACCTGCGCTGATACACAAGAATATAACTGAAAGAGGAAACATAGATCTTATACCTAAAATGCTGTGAAAGTGTCGGATGTTTCACCCGAAAAGCCTAAATATCACAGCTTGATGTAAACCACAATAACACTAGGGTTACTAGATGTTAACAAAGCAGGACATATAGTCTGATACAGAAAGATTTTTCACAAAATATGATAACGCAATGCCTTATTTTCAATACTGGTATATAATAAGGTGTGCTGCGATAGCTCAGTGGTTAGTTAACTGGACTACTAAGGACAAAAGATCGCGTTTAATCCTGATCAAGGACTTCCAGGTCCACCCAGCCTTAAATGTGTACCGGACTATCTTTTTGTTGAAAAATAAAGCTGCGCGGGCGTAATATTGATCATATTAACCCTAAAAAACGCGGCATGAAGACTCTGAACATAAATCCTGTAGCCTGGGAAGAGATAACTGCAGACCGCAATCTTTCTAAACAGTCTAAAGTTCCATCTTAAGCTAGAAGCAGGCAGATTCATAGATAAAGAGAATGCACAACGAAAGAAAAAAAACAATACAATTTCCAAATGGCGGTACAAAATCCATAGTCAATTTTGACTGGCGGAGGCTATAACCCCTAAAAAATGATATGCCAAATGTCTGTATAAAAATATGAGCACTAACACAGTATTTCCTATACGCCAATTTGTGTGGTATGATGGTGCTCTGTACTTTTTTATTTGTTTATATAACATGGTGAATTGCCTGGATGAACGCTGGACAAATACTTTAAAAGCAGGACATCCATGACGAAATCCTGACACATGGTAACGCAAAATAGGACGCAATTGGGCCCACTGAATGCCCCTTATACCGATGGGCTGTAAAGGGAAATAATCATTCAGCTATCGCTGAAGAACAATATGAAGGCAGGAAAAAAAAATTATTGTCTTTATGCACTTTTATTGTGTGTAAGGAGTCGCGATAGCTCAGTGGTTAGTGAACTGGACTACAAATGACAAGAGGTAGGGTTCGAAACCAACCGACGGCTTCCGGGTTCACCCAGCCTTAAATGGGTACCGAATTTTTTTTGGGAAAGTAAAGCAGCACGGGCGTAATACCGACCACATTACCCCAAAAATCATGTGCTGAAGGTCTGTAAAATGTATGGTCACTAACACCATATACGCTATACGCCACTTGGCGTGACGGGTCTCTTTACTTTACTTTTATTGTGTAGGCATATATTCTCTTGTATTCATCTTAGTCGTGTGAATTGTCTGTATGCACTTTTTTTTGTCTGTAGTCAATTGTATTGTCTGTGGTCATTTTTGTTGCCTATAATAATTTTATTGTTTTGTTTTATTAAACGTGGTAGTCTTTATACAATTGCTTATAGCCCTTTATATTTCCTGTATGGACTTTTGTTGTTTCTATTTACTTTAAGCACCCATAATATAGTTTGTTATTGATTGTAGCAACTCGTATATTTTGTTATCTACCTGTGTGTCCGACGGTCACTCCCTCCCTCCGACCGTCCCTCCGTCCATCCCCGTGTTCGAGTCAAAAACGACACATAGGGCAGAAATACTAGACTCTTGTGTCCGACTATCTTTGTTATCATGCATCAGACCAGATCTCGCACAGAACCCACATCTCGCCACATGACTCTGTTCTGGGCGCGTTATTTAATCTCGGCGAGGGAGCTAATGCCTACTTTTCTTACCTCTCGCCTCAGTATTCTGTAAAGTGTTCCTCTAAGTCGGCCTATTTTTCTTTTGCCCTCTGGTTCCCATTTGATGGCCTGCTTTGAGATTCTCTTATTGCCTCTTCTCATCACATGGCCAACATATGACCACCTTCTCTTAATTATAGATGATATTTTTGGATCCTTTATCATTTCTTTATCATGTGTATTGTGTTAAGGCAACTGTTATTGCTTGTATTCGTTTCACATATTCTATATTTATTTTTATTGTCAAACATGTTGTCTATAAAATAATAATGTATTATCCACATTCAATATTTGTCTGTATGAGCTGTTATTGTGTACGAACGCTGTTATTGTTCGCAGTTGCTTGGGGATTGAGTCTAAGGCATTCAGCAGAGAAACTGAAGCGGCTCATAGCTTCCATCAGGATCAGTGAACCAAAGTTAATCGAAGTCCCCATTCATCTTTCCTTGTCCGCCTAGTAACAGACTAATCAGTTTCGCCTACTGGTAGAGATGTAAGAAGGAAGGCAGCGAGTTAGTGACAAATGCTATGCAGAAGTTGAATTTGTTGAGCCCGACAGGCGCGTAATATCGCAGCCTGCTTTAAATAAAATTGCAACGACACCTGCGTCAAGTTAAGTCCTTTTTATGGTGGATTATGAAGTGGCGGTCGGCTCAACTGCACAGTTTGTTTTTGTGTGTGCAAAGTTGATTGTGTTGTTTATATTTGTTAGCTTTCAAACATGTTGTGTTATTACACGTGTGCAAAGTTGGTTGTGTTGTTTATATTTGTTAGCTTTCAAACATGTTGTGTTATTACACGTGTGCAAAGTTGGTTGTGTTGTTTATATTTGTTAGCTTTCAAACATGTTGTGTTATTACACGTGTGCAAAGTTGGTTGTGTTGTTTATATTTGTTAGCTTTCAAACATGTTGTGTTATTACACGTGTGCAAAGTTGGTTGTGTTGTTTATATTTGTTAGCTTTCAAACATGTTGTGTTATTACACGTGGCAAAGTTGGTTGTGTTGTTTATATTTGTTAGCTTTCAAACATGTTGTGTTATTACACGTGGCAAAGTTGCTTGTGTTGTTTATATTTGTTAGCTTTCAAACATGTTGTGTTATTACACGTGGCAAAGTTGCTTGTGTTGTTTATATTTGTTAGCTTTCAAACATGTTGTGTTATTACACGTGTGCAAAGTTGGTTGTGTTGTTTATATTTGTTAGCTTTCAAACATGTTGTGTTATTACACGTGGCAAAGTTGTTTGTGTTGTTTATATTTGTTAGCTTTCAAACATGTTGTGTTATTACACGTGGCAAAGTTGGTTGTGTTGTTTATATTTGTTAGCTTTCAAAAATGTTGTGTTTTTACACGTGGCAAAGTTGATTGTGTTGTTTATATTTGTTAGCTTTCAAACATGTTGTTATTACACGTGGCAAAGTTGGTTGTGTTGTTTATATTTGTTAGCTTTCAAAAATGTTGTGTTATTACACGTGGCAAAGTTGGTTGTGTTGTTTATATTTGTTAGCTTTCAAAAATGTTGTGTTATTACACGTGGCAAAGTTGGTTGTGTTGTTTATATTTGTTAGCTTTCAAACATGTTGTGTTATTACACGTGGCAAAGTTGGTTGTGTTGTTTATATTTGTTAGCTTTCAAAAATGTTGTGTTATTACACGTGGCAAAGTTGGTTGTGTTGTTTATATTTGTTAGCTTTCAAAAATGTTTTGTTATTACACGTGGCAAAGTTGGTTGTGTTGTTTATATTTGTTAGCTTTCAAAAATGTTGTGTTATTACACGTGGCAAAGTTGGTTGTGTTGTTTATATTTGTTAGCTTTCAAAAATGTTGTGTTATTACACGTGGCAAAGTTGGTTGTGTTGTTTATATTTGTTAGCTTTCAAAAATGTTGTGTTATTACACGTGGCAAAGTATGCTTAAACATTTAAAGTATGACGATTCATTAACTGTTGAAAGTTGTATTGATGATTCTTTAACTGTTGAAAGTTGTATTGATGATTCATTAACTGTTGAGTCTTTCTGATAATTCATTAACTGTTAAAAATCTTTCTGAAGATTCATTAAGTATTGAAAGTCTTTTGGATTATTATTCATTGACTGTTGAAAGTTTATTCGATGATTAGTCATTTACTGTTAAACGTCTCTTTTCATTGACTTTAGAACGTCTATTGGATTGTCTATTTAACGTCTATTGGATTGTTCATTGACTGTTGAAAGTCTAGTGGATGATTATTAATTTTTTGTTGAAAGTCTTTCTTATGATTCAATTACTGTTGAAAGTCAATTCGATTATTCATTGACTGTTTTATTGTAAAACAGTTTAAAACTAAAACTCTGAGTCCTTCCTGGCTGGAGCAATTTGATTTACGTCTTTACGAAGAGCACACGTCACAGTTAGAAATCACAGTTTACGACCATGATTCCCGAGGGAAGGATGACTTCATGGGGAGGTGAGCTCAATAATTAAGTTGTCTTTTTTTTAGTCTTTTTTTTTTTATAAATTAATAAATGATTTTAAAAGTCACATAATTCATGACAAGTTTAATTTATTTTATATTAGACAACTTATCTGCCCTAAAATGTTTTCTATGTTAATCTACAATCATCTATAAGGACATAATGTCTCCAGAGATGACCACATAATAAAAGACCAAAAAACTATTTCGCTTCTCTCCACGCTGAAATGTAAATTAGCAGATAAAGATAAAGAAAATAAAGGCAGACCACATTGACGGGAAAATGCAACCAACCATCGAAGTATGGAGTTTAGAAATGTAATGTCACCATACTATGCTAAAATGTGATCTATAGGAAAATGGGGTGTGAGGAAAAGAAGACAAATGAGAAAGTTCTGAATTAGCTGAAAATGAAAAAAAAAAAAAAAAACTACTTAACACAATTCGAGAAAGACAAATGAAATTTTTTTGGACATGTGAAGAGACAATACATTTCTAAAAGTCATCTTGGAATGGAAGGTACAAGGTAGACGAGGCAGAGGCAGACCAAGACTAAAGTGAAATGATAACATAAAAGGGTGGACATACGAACCTATGACAACATGCACCATCAAGCAGAGTAAGGTTGAGCTCCATGGTAGCCAGCCTTCGATGTGGAGACGGTACCCAATTAATGAATGTCATCAAATTGGGAACAGATTTGTCTAGAGTAAGGTTGAGCTCCATGGTAGCCAGCCTTCGATGTGGAGACGGTACCCAATTAATGAATATCATTAAATTGGGAACGGATTTGTCTAGAGTACGGTTGAGCTCCATGGTAGCTAGCCTTCGATGTGGAGACGGTACCCAATTAATGAATGTCATCAAATTGGGAACGGATTTGTCTAGAGTAAGGTTGAGCTCCATGGTAGCTAGCCTTCGATGTGGAGACGGTACCCAATTAATGAATGTCATCAAATTGGGAACGGATTTGTCTAGAGTAAGGTTGAGCTCCATGGTAGCTAGCCTTCGATGTGGAGACGGTACCCAATTAATGAATGTCATCAAATTGGGAACGGGTTTGTCTAGAGTAAGGTTGAGCTCCATGGTAGCTAGCCTTCGATGTGGAGACGGTACCCAATTAATGAATGCCATCAAATTGGGAACGGGTTTGTCTAGAGTAAGGTTGAGCTCCATGGTAGCCAGCCTTCGATGTGGAGACGGTACCCAATTAATGAATGCCATCAAATTGGGAACGGGTTTGCCTAGAGTAAGAAGTCGGTCTCGACAAGAATGCCTTGGGTTAAAATCCCGCCACAGACGGTGGGAATTTTTCATTTCGAATCCATGGGGTTTTTTTTGTTTTGTTTTTTAGTTTGTTTTTTTTTCCATGGTTTTACCCTCCCTGCTCCCCGGATTGTCACTGTCTAGCCATCTCAGATAAAAAAAAAAAAAAAAAAACAGGTCCAGTGTGAACCCGAGAACGTTACAGACCACGTGGCAGTTAAACGCTGAAAATTAAAAAGTAGTAAAGTACCCCCGTCACGCCAAGTGGCGTATAGGGAATATGGTGTTAGTGACCATATATTTTACAGACCTTCGGCACATGATTTTTAGGGTGATGTGGTCGGTATTACGCCCGTGCCGCTTCACTTTCCCTGAATAAAATCAGGTACCCATTAAAAGCAGGGTGAAAACGGAAGCCGTCGCTTGGGATCGAACCCTACCTCTTGTGTTTTGTAGTCCAATTCACTAACCACTGAGCTATCACGGCTCCTAAACGCTGAAAAGAGGAGTTCAAAAGTGGTCGCTGCCTGGGCAAATATTGCTAAGCAACTTTATCTATGCCGGAGACGAATGTGTCAGACAGGCGCAAGACATCGCAGCTTTGTCGTAAACTAAAGTGTCAGACAGGCGCAAGACATCGCAGCTTTGTCGTAAACTAAAGTGTCAGACAGGCGCAGACATCGCGGCTTTGTTGTAAACTAAAGTGTCAGACAGGCTCAGACATCGCGGCTTTGTTGTAAACTAAAGTGTCAGACCGACAGGCGCAGACATCGCGGCTTTGTTGTAAACTAAAGTGTCAGACAGGCGCAGACATCGCGGCTTTGTTGTAAACTAAAGTGTCAGACCGACAGGCGCAGACATCGCGGCTTTGTTGTAAACTAAAGTGTCAGACAGGCGCAGACATCGCGGCTTTGTTGTAAACTAAAGTGTCAGACCGACAGGCGCAGACATCGCGGCTTTGTTGTAAACTAAAGTGTCAGACAGGCGCAGTCATCGCGGCTTGTCGTCAACTAAAGTGTCAGACCGACAGGCGCAGACATCGCGGTTTTGTCGTAAACTAAAGTGTCAGACAGGCGCAGTCATCGCGGCTTTGTCGTAAACTAAAGTGTCAGACAGGCGCAGACATCGCGGCTTTGTCGTAAACTAAAGTGTCAGACAGGCGCAGTCATCGCGGCT
The DNA here is from genome assembly GCA_032433765.1 of Megaustenia siamemsis. Lineage (NCBI taxonomy): Eukaryota > Metazoa > Mollusca > Gastropoda > Stylommatophora > Ariophantidae > Megaustenia > Megaustenia siamemsis. The sequence goes on along the minus strand of JAVIAB010000051.1, from coordinate 131,793,335 downwards.
TTGTCGTAAACTAAAGTGTCAGACAGGCGCAGACATCGCGGTTTTGTCGTGAACTAAAGTGTCAGACCGACAGGCGCAGACATCGCGGTTTTGTCGTGAACTAAAGTGTCAGACGGACAGGCGCAGACATCGCGGTTTTGTCGTGAACTAAAGTGTCAGACCGACAGGCGCAGACATTGCGGTTTTGTCGTAAACTAAAGTGTCAGACCGACAGGCGCAGACATCGCGCTTTGTCGTGAACTAAAGACACAACACAGTTACTCTCACATAACTGGTGAACGCTAAGAAGTCATCAAATATTAATGATAGTGCCACAGAAAATACTGTCGCGTCGCATTAATTAATTATACAACGTTTTGTGGGGAATTGTTTAGCTGAACTTTCAGATGTAACTTGACGCTCTCAGTCGACTCAGCTGATAAGAGAATAGGTGCCTGACTCACAAGGCAGGGTACAACGGTGAGGAGTAAACACTGGCTCACTCCCAAGTACTTTTTCTGATACGGTGACATTTAATGCTGTACTCCTCTACAAATCAATCAAGAGACGAAATATTGGAAGACACATATGAAGAGAGGATGATTATAAATAAGAATATAAACTGAAAGTGTATGGGAAAAGGCGAATTGGAATAGTTATTAACAGTTAAAATAAGACAAAGTATTTTCCTTAGACATTTATTTTCGAATGCGTTCAACTTTGTTTCTATATCTCTTGTTGTTTTCCAGCTTTCACACGCATACGTAAGGGTTGTAGTACATTTGATTTGAATAGTCTAAGTTTTGTGTTTGTGCTGATGAGTTTTGATTTCCACAACTTTTCAAGGCTTCTGAAAGACATTGCTGCTTTAGCTATTCTGATTCTAATTTCTTGGCTTGTATCCCCTTCTCGATCAATGTGACTTCCAAGATAGGTTTTATTATCAACAGATTTCCTACCTGTTCCAAGCCAGCGCATTTCGCTTAATCCTAAAATATCTAGATAGTATATATCCATCTCGCTCGCGACTTGTGATTGTTTCGTCGGCGCGGCCATTGTTCGCACATTTCAGAATCCTACTTTTGTTGTTGTTTTAGGGCCGAAAAAAAATATCACTATTATCTACTGCTAACTTACACATTAAAGACAGCTAAGAAGAGTAATGAAGAGGTTCTGGGAGAGGTCAAATCTAAAAGAGAGCTAATTTCCAATGTTAGGAAGAGACAATCATCATTTTTTGGCCATGTAATGAGAAGAGAACAACTTGAATATATTGTAACAACTGGGAAAATTGAGGGACGAAGAGATAGAGGGAAGCAAAGAGAAAAAATAACAGACAGCTTAAGAGAATGGCTTGGCAGAAAGTCAACAACAGAAATGATAAATAGCTGCCGAGATCGAAAGTTGTGGAAAGACATGATCACCTACGCCACTAGGCCCGGTACTTGATGATGATGAATTTACACATACTGTATCAGGTGTACGTTTCATTAACAAAATCGTTTTTATGTTAGCGGCTTGTTTTTATTGTATATTATTTTATTATTTATATATATATTTATTTGTATATTATATTAATATTGTTTTAAATTGTATTTCTCTCAGGTCCATTGTCGATCTGTCACAACTTGAAAAAGAAAGGACCCATGTACTTGAACAAAAGCTGGAAGATGGTGCTGGTACCATTAAGCTGTTGCTTACCATCACAGGAACCAAAGGCAGCGAAATATCATCTGACCTGGCCCACTACACACCAAATGTCTTAGATAAGAATAACCTCATTGGCAAATATGTAAGTTGGTTTGTTGCTGCCCTCTCTAAAATATACAATTAATTAAAATATTAAAATAAACTAGTGATAATTCATTATCGTCAGAGCTATGTTGATTCTTACGAGCTAACAAGAGAGTAATAATAAATTGTAAAAATTTAAAATTGTTTATGTATGTTATCTAACAGAAATAATTTAATGAGTAACAATAATTAATGATCAACTCACTCCATTGTTAAATTAGTCTTATTATATGGCTGTGAAACATGAACAACAAAAATGACAATTATGAAGATGCAGACTCTCATTAATGGATAAGCGCAGAATAAAAGGATGGAAATGCCAAGACCAAATTACAAACTTAGAATTATGGGAAAGTACCAGTCAAATACCGATAGACAAAAGAATACGATAAAGACGATTGCACTGGATAGGACACACACTGTTGGAAGCCAACTGAGAATATTACATGCCAGGCCTTTTTGGAATCCCCAGGGGAAGAGACAAAGAGGACGACCAAAATATTCTTGGAGAAAACAGGTGGAAGCAGAGATGAAGATGATGGGGGAGACATGTAATGACCTTGAAAGAATGGCAAGAAACAGAACGTCTTGGAAAGTGTTTGTTGGAGACTTCTGCTCCATAGGGAGGTGAGATGAAGAAGTAGAATAAGGTGAAGAAGGAAAAGAAGAAGATTAGTAATTAGTTACGATTTGTTATCATATTCACTTAAATCTTTAAAAACATCTCAGAGATACCAGGCCTAAACATTAATGGAAAGATAATCAATAACCTAAGATATGCTGTGGGTGTCCGGTTAGCGCAATCGATAGGCGGTTGGCTTACCACGGCAACAGCCGGGGTTCGTAATCCTGGCGAGGACACCTGGGTTTTACTAATTCCCTAAAAATTAGTAGGAGCCGCGATAGCTCAGTGGTTAGTGAACTGGACTACTACGGACAAGGGGTAGGGTTCGATCCCAACCGACGGCTCCGGGTTCACCCAGCCTTAAATGGGTACCGGATTTTTTCTGGGAAAGTAAAAGCAGCACGGGCGTAATACCGACCACATTACCCCAAAAATCATGTGCTGAAGGTCTGTAAAATATAGGGTCACTAACACCATATTTCCCTATACGCCACTTGGCGTGACAGGGGGTACTTTACTTTTTTTTTTTTTTAAGATATGCTGATGATACTGTTCTACTAGCAGAAAATCCTAAAGACCTACAACAATTGCTTAATGTGATAAACATAACAAGCAAAAAATATGGACTAGAAATGAATATCAAAAAGACTAAAACTATGATCATAAACAAAGAAAATTCTCAAGACCTACATATCACAGTTGAGGGAATACATCTGGAGACAGTCCAGAGCTACAACTACCTGGGACATATTATAACCAATGATGGAAAATGCAAAACTGAAATAAACAAAAGAATAGGTATGGCAAAAAGTAATTTTAATGCCATGAAAAATATACTAACAACAAAACAAATATCAGCAGGGCTGAAACTAAGAATGGCAAAATGTTACATCTTCTCAATATTCCTGTATGGTGCAGAAATATGGACATTAGACAAGAAAACAGAACAGAAAATTGAAGCCTTTGAAATGTGGATTTATAGAACAATAGGTAGAATTGGATGGAAACAAAAGATAACAAACGATAAAGTTCTAAAACAACTGAAAATAAAAAGAGAACTACTAAACACAATTAAGACAAGACAAATGAAATTTTTGAGGCATGTTAAAAGACACAACAGCCTACTAAAAGTAATATTGGAAGGAAAAGTACAAGGTAAAAGAGGCAGAGGCAGACCAAGACTAACATGGACGAGTAACATAAAAAGATGGACAAGTCAATCTATGTCAGCCTGCACCATCAAAGCAAGAAACAGAGTAGAATGGCGATCCATGGTAGCCAACCTTCGTTGCTGAGAAGGCACACGATGATGATGATGATTCACTTAATGTTCTTGCACTAGATGAACACAATTAGAATTACTAGTTAATAGAAAATAATAATAAATTAATGAATAAACAGAGTATTTAATGTATGTTAATGATATAGACTAGGTGAGAATACTGAGATTATAAAATTTAAAGCCTACTACCAACTGAATTTGTCTTTGGAAAATTATGTCAAGTCTGTTATGTTTATGAACTGACAATGTGGGTTGGTAATTAGTCCCTGGCACGATCAAAACTTTCCCCCATCAAGCATCAGGTCCTTCCTTTCCTCACAGCTAAAACAAGTAAAAAATATAAATAATGTGAGTAACATGAGTAACAAAATGTAATACCAACATTGTAGCATATGACCATCAGAGTGCTTTTTACTGATGGAATTGAAAGCTAACATTAATGTCCTAAGTTCAAGGTTAGCATAGGAGCCAGATGTGGGGTGTGATAAACACTACAAGGTATAGTGACAGCTTTACAAGAAAGGTACATAACACAATACTAACGTTTCAGCATGTGGCCTTCTTCAGAATACAGGAACAACAACAAAAAACGGATTCAGCTTTACTGCAGCTTCGCATTTTTTATGCATTCATTTGCATTTCTTTGCCTTAACCCCTTAGAAGTACAAATAACTATAACATGTCGGATGATCAAGTATAGGGAGAGGTGGACAGGGAGAGAAGTCAGATGGTAAGATAAGAAAAGAGAGATATGTGCTACATGAGGGGAGGTAGGATGGGTGTAGAGATATGTGCTACATGAGGGGAGGTAGGATGGGTGTAGAGATATATAAAATCATAAGATAAGAAAATGAGGAGCTCAAGGTTAGCATAACTTCTAGCTATTGAAAACAACAGCGGCATGATATAAGCCTCTACTTAGGTAAAATGTTTACAAAATATACAACCCCTAACACATGTTCTTTTCAAATATTTACCATATGCACTCTTAGTGGATGGGAATGAAAGCATAGCTGAACAGCAAATCCTCATACTCCCCGTTAGTACAATAAACTAATCACATTATGTGAAATGTGATGCATAAGAACCGCTGAAATTAAAACATGGATGGATAATTTAACACAAAAATTCAACGCCAAGAAGAACATGTAACACAATACTATAAAGACATGTAAAATTAAAATTTTTGAGGTCAAGTATCTTCCCGGTAGCAACATATGGTTGTGAATCATGGACAGTCTTGCAAACAGGAAGGAGGAAAATGTATTCATTCGAAATAAAATGTTACAGAAATAAGTGCTTAAAATAACTTGAATAATGAAAAAGAGCTGTGAAGACATATTAAAAGATTTGGCTCATAAACACCATTCTAAAGAGGAAATTAAAATACTATGGCCACGTCAAAAGACATAGCAGGCTGGAAAGAATGAAAATCGAAGGCAGGGTTTCTGTGCGACGCATGAGGGGCAGACCAAGAAGAAGATTGGTTTCTAGACATCATGGAGACCTTGAACGTGACAACAGAAGTAGGAGATCTGGCTAGAGACAGAGATTCTTTCAGAGAGGTTATGGTGAATGCATCGTTCTGCAAAGGACATGCAACCTGATGATGATGATGAGGAGGATGGATAAAGTAAATAATTAGACTCTGAGAGAAAAAAATATCATAGGAACATTTCCATTGAATAATTCAATCAAAATTAAAAGAATTAAATGATTTGAACATCTGATCAGAGTGAAACCAGTAACAACCTGTAGCGCTAACTTCAAACATACAACTAGGCAATATCAGGTAACAAGAAATGAGAAATGAAACAAAAATAGAAAAAAAATGGTCTGGTTAAAGTTTATGTAATTAATGGATGACACAATTGAACGACGTTTCGGTTCAATAGGTCTTCAGCAGGAACAAACAACACACACACAGATATGTAAGTAAATAAAAGTAGCCCTGCATAGCTAACTAATAATGAAGTATCTAAAACAAAATAATTGCAGCAGAGATCAACAGAAGAGCAAAAGACCGCAAATTATATATCTTCTCAACGCTGAAATGCACATGAGGTGGGAAAGTAGAAGAATATGGGCCTTAGATTGATGTGTTTGTGCTGTGCTATATTTTACAGCAAGATGAGATATCTGCAACTTTGCCTCGACACGTCTGATTTCAGCAAAGTATTTTTTGGGTCTGTGAGGTTTGCCTTCCCTCTTTAATATAAATTTGTTTAGCCATACTATTTAATGGGAGCCGCGAAAGCTCAGTCGTTAGTGAACTGGACTATAAAGAACAAGAGGTAGGGTTCGATCCCAACTGACGGCTTCCGGGTTCACCCAGTCTTAAATCGGTACCGGATTTTTTCCGGGCGTAATACCGACCACATTACCCCAAAAATCATGTGCTGAAGGTCTGTAAAATGTATGGTCACTAACACCATATTCCCTATACGCCGCCACTTGGCGTGACGGGGACTCTTTACTTTTCTTTACTTATACTAGTTAATCTTTTTTCTTTATATTTGTCAAAAAAAATTAAAGACCGTGTCTATAGTTGTAACAGCAGGTCATTATTGTTTTTATAATGTACAAGCGTATGTTATCTACACCAGAAACTTAATATAATTTTTTTTCTATTAACTTATGTTTCATGCACATTTGTTTTGGATGTTTTGCTTTTCATGTTATGGTTATGGAAGGCCCCGGTATCACTGCAAACGAATTAAAATCCATAATTGCTCAACCGCCCGTGCCAGTGGAATCATCCGAATTAATATCTCATCTCCTAAACAAAGAAAGGTAGCTGTAGTCCCCATCATAGCAGTCTCAGCACACGCCAAAAGACATAAGGCGAAACCGCACGATACGGTCATACGATATCAATCATTCATCGTAAACAATCGGAATATCAAAACACAATCAAAACAGATGTGCACATTGTGCACAGAGCACTTAACTCAGTAGCTCCTGCAACAAGGTGGACTTGGAATATGAAGAAACTGCAACAAGGAACACTTTTCAGACATAGCCTTTAATGGTTCCTGCCGCCTATCCACCATATTGACCGCAAGTTCACGTTCTCCTGAAAATAATGATCGTCATTACTTTTTTTTTATGTATAGCGCTTGATGATGCTAGGACATCACGTTGACTCCAAATCCGAACATATGAAACACAGTTAGTCATCGGACTATCCCCGTCGCACATCAAACAACAGACTAAGATCTCCCTGCAATGTAAATTTGTGAAATTGTTAATTCCTCCTGACTAAATGAACCTCCGGGAGTCACCCCGGTGCTGCAAAGTCATGTACGAAACTCCATTTCTCCTCTCACCATTAACGTACGGCCGTTTTAGGGATATACAATCATCCATTGTGATGATGAAGCACACACACCAATGGCTGAGCCCATAAAATCCCAATTACTCTAATAAATGCAGCCAACAACGCACGAAAAGGATGATGCACAATATCTAAAGTGAAAACTGCGATTGACTTTGGCAGAGCAGTCCATATTAATGAGTTGTAACATGTAAATACTTGGCGTCAAACAATTTCAACGATGGCCTTGGAATAGCACTCAATGTGTTGACGTAAACCGCATATCAATTCGAGACAGGGGAAGGTCGCATTCACAAACTTGGACTTGACAAAGAGGAGCATTGAGGTGTGTACGACTCTGCATCATCAGCGAAATTTGTTAAGTGGATCATCAGATTGACTTTAACGCAGAAAATTGCATTGAAGAGCCGAAACTAATCAGTCCCCAAATGCAATTTCGCAGCAGTCCAGAGAACATGAATCTCATTCCACCATGTTGGAAACGGACGTCCCTACTTCATTTTTCATTTTATTAGCTCTAACAGCTAAAACTATTATTAAAGTGTTGATATTTTAATATTTTCAGGTATTTGTACATAATCTCTGTTTCATTATTTTTTTTCACTTATATTTTTCAGGGATTTCTCAACTCATTCACTTCACTAAATGATGTTGGACATCTTGAAGTGAAAGGTAAATGTATGAGTTTTAACGTTCTGGTCTTATTATTTAATTGATGCACTTCAAAATATGAGTTTTTGTGAAGGTTATGTCGCAAGAGGTGATAGCTTTGCAGGTAAGCATGGTAAATAAATGAATCACACGTCTGCTGTGTATTTTAAGCATTGACATAACAGAACGTCACACAAATGTAGATTTAAGATTGATGATAACAAAGATTGTTTGTTTTGTTGTTAGGATCATCACCTTCTACACCGGACTAACCCATAGGTGTTCCGATATCCCGCTCGAGAATCTCGAGAAAATCCGAGGATAATCCTGGCCCACGTGCACGAACTCCGTAGCACGGCCTGGGATCTGCGGCGTGGGTAGGTTTCTGCTCAATGTTTTGCCCGCGCAGCGGCCGTATTTATGGCCTTCTCTTTTCGATATTAAATGCCAAGAGTTCTTTAACATGCGAGAGTGCACACGGAACCTCCCGTTTATTGGCTTTATCCAAGAGGACTAGACACTAGATCTCACAACCCAAGAGATCAACGATTTGCAGTGTTATGATCACCTGAGTCATTTGGATGTCCTAAAAGTAGAATTATCAGTGGGCCATGGTATGAGACCTACAGTCAACGATTGTAATTCTTTCTTTCAGAAATAACTGGTATTTAGCCAGGTTTTCGCCACCATCTCTACAACAAAAAACCATATTTTAACAGATAATGAGGTGAACTACTATTCATTCTTGCAACTTATTCACTTAAAAATCAACATTAAAATAAGATAGTCGTTTGCGACCAGGTATGGATAGTATGTTTGATCAGAAGTGTTGCGAAGAATAAGTTTAGCCAAATATGCCAAAGATATAATAGGAGCCTTCAGGTTCAATACAGCAACAATCGACACCTGGGAGTCATGACCCAGGCGTGTCCACCTCCCCTAGAGTGTCAAGAAGCTAAAGGGCAGAAACAAATTGCTCAGACATGAAAACACAAGTCACAGTTTTCAAGCTGAAAACGCCGAGTTATTTTCTTAACGTGAGTAAACCTGAACCATGCTGGTAATATTTTTCTCAGTGTTATTTTCTGTTATTTTTTAAAGGCACATAATTTCGATCTAACATTCTAAAACAGATGTGTCAATTTATTTGTGCCTTGCTTGGAGTTTTCCATATTTTTTTTTTTTTTTTTTGGGGGGGGGGGGGGGGGGGGGGGCGCTATGCACATTCTGATAAGACAACATCAAAAGTAACTCGTGGTTAACACACCAGCTTGGCCACACAATGAATGGTGCATGGACAGGTATGTTCAGGAAGGTAACAGCTGCAAATAAAATCATGTGCATGTTGACTATAAAATACTGTAGAATTGTAAAGTGAAATGTAATGCTTGACTCCTCTATGTCTTCAGATCAATAAATGTTTTTTGACATTCTTTGCCTTTTTTTACCTTTCACATTACAATATCACAATTATGTATTCCATGTATGGCATCCTTAAATAGAAGTTCAAAGAGTTCATGTCAATTCAAAAACCGGTTTTATTTGTTTCCCGTTATCATGTAGTGAATTTCTTTCTTCTTTCTTTGTTTCTCTTTTGTATTTCTATATTGGGGGGGGGGGGGAATATATATGGTTTACTTACTTTTGCTTTTGTATGGGCCTCACCGGCTGTTATATTTTCTAGTGTTTCTAATACTCTATCTGTATTTTTTTTTTTTATGAAAAAATAAGCAGACGATGTAAGCACATATATATATATATAATTGTTTTTATTTTTTAAAGTTTTTCGAGCTCACGGTCTTCAGGCAGCAGATTTCGGAGGCATGAGTGATCCATTCTGTGTACTAGAGCTGGTCAATGACAGGGTTCAAACACATACAGAGTACAAAACACTCAACCCAGAGTGGAACAAAGTTTTCGTTCTGTGAGTCCATTTTTGAATTGTGAAGCCTTGGTTATGGTTTTATTGTGTGTATGTGTGGTGAATAGACATGGTTATGGTTTTATTGTGTGTATGTGTGGTGAATAGTTATGGTTTTGGAAGGCACCGGTATCACTGCAAACGAATTAAAATCCATAATTGCTCAACCGTCCGTGCCAGTGGAATCATCCGAATTAATATCTCATCTCCCAAACAAAAGGTAGCTGTAGTCCCCATCATAGCAGTCTCAGCACATGCCAAAAGACATAAGGCGAAACCGCACAGAAAGTGAACACAGCCATCTGTTCCCCGTCATAAGATATCATCATTTATCATAAACAATCGGAATATCGAAACACGATCAAAACGGATAAAGCGCACAGCTCACGGTGTGCACAGAGCACTTAACTCTGTAGCTCCTGCAGTAAGCCCTTTTGCCATGACGTTTGTTGGTAAAACAAATACTTGCGTTACTGTTGTCTGTATCTTCTCTTCGGCTCTATACTGATGTATTGCAATGTCGAGGTGAATAGGCATTTTAATTTGTAGTGACTTCATTGATCACATGTAAACATGTCGTGCATAAGTTTTCATGTCTCTGTATTGGAGAGCATTAATCAAATATTTAATACCATCATCTTGTGTCAAATTTATTGCACAATTATCTAACTTAAGTATTTTAAGCAATAAGAAGAATTGGATGGAAAGAAAAGCAAAGAAAAGATGAAAGTCTTAAAACAACTAAAATAAAAACTACTAAACACAATTCAAACAAGATAACTTAGATTTTTAGGGCATGTTAAAAGACACAGCAGTCTATTAAAAGTAATCTTGGAAGGGAAAAAAAACAAGGTAAAAGATGTAGAGGCAGACCAAGACTAACATGGACGAGTAACATCAAAAGATGGACAAGTCAGCCTATGACAACCTGCACTATCAGTGCAAGAGACAGACCGAAATGGCGCTCAATGGTAAACAACCTTCGATACGGAGACGGCACTCAATGATGATGATGAAGCATTTTAATGTGTTTTTTTTCCCTGATTGTTCAATCCCAGTCTGTACATGTGTAATCTCTAGCTGACATAACCGATGTGGGCTAGATATTATCAGTGAGAAAAAGCTCTCCACCAATGCTCTCACCTCCAAATGCTGTGACTAGAACTGTGAAGTGTAATACTTAATACCTTTACTACATTATATATATATATATATATATATATATATATATATATATATATATATATATATATATATATATATATATATATATATATATATATATATATATTTATATATATATATATATATATATATATATGAAATCTGACCAAATCATCAAACTCGACAATAAAAAAATATGAGCACTTCTGAAGTTGGAGAACATCCGCCTGTATGGCGAGGGACACCAGCTCACATTGAGTGTATACTGGAAACAAAATAGATATTTACCACATTTCAGTCCCCGGAATAGCCCACACAGTCCTACAGGAATGTCGACAGAGGTGAGAAGCTGGTGAACATCAATCAAATGAACGAACAATCTCTATAAATAGCAATAGAAAGTGATCGTGAAATACAAAAGTGCAGTAGGTAGGAAGATGAAACAGTTAAATGACATCTTAGTGATCATCACATATCTCAGTGGTTAGTGAACTGGACTACAAAGGAGAAGAGGTTGGTTTCGATCCCAATCGACGGCTTCGGGTTCACCCAGCCTTTAATGGGTACCGGATTTTTTTTCTGGGAAAGTAAAGCGGCACGGGCGTAATACCGACCACATTACCCAAAAAATCATGTGCCGAGGGTCTGTAAAATGTATGGTCACTAACACCATATTCCTTATACGCCACTTGGCGTGACGGTGGCACTTTACTTTTTTTTTTCACTTAGTGATCATCATGTGCCATACCGGTTGGTGTAGGCAATCATGTCCTTCCACAATCTTCTATCTACAGTGAATCGTATCAGTTCTGTTATTGACTGTTTTCCATGTCATGACACCAAGCTATCCAGTATTTTCTCTCTTTGTTTTCCGCGATCTCTCTTTCCTTTTATTTTGCCAGTTGTAACCAAGTATTCCAACTTTCCTCTTCTCGTGATGTGCCCGAAAAATGTTGATTGTTTCTTTCTGGTGTTTTTTTAGGAGTTCCCTTTTTGTGTTGGCCTCTTTGAGAACTTCCTCATGGGTCTTTCTAGCTGTCCAGGGAACTTTCAACATTCTTCTGATAAATCCCATTTCTTTTCTTTTGTTTGTCTACTGTCCATGATTCACTTCCATATGTCAAAATTGGTTCTATATAGCACTGATGAACTCTCTTTCTCACTTCTGTTGACATAAATTTATTGTATAAGATATTTCTTTTCATTTTCTGGAATGTTATTTTGGCCTGAGCTATTCTGCTTTTTATTTCTGTGGTAAAGGTAAGGTAAAGTACGAGACTTGAACCGGCGTCTTAGCACGCGAGTTTACACCCATATGTGCTCGGCCGCCTATCCAGAAATGTTCGGAGATTTCTGTATAGTGTCTCTTCAAGCATCGAAACTCAGATGCGAAGCGACATTCCTCACCTTCCCAGGGTAATACTCTGGTATCCATTTCTGCCAACGGCTGGGTCGATCGCGTTGGTATTTTTTTTTTTAACCACGAGTACAATTCACACTGCTCCCAGCGGGAATCGAACACGGGTTGTCCGAACGTCGGTAGTCCAGTCGGGTGATATTCCCAACTAGGCTACCGAGGCCCCCTACGTCTGTTTCTCCCCCTATTTTCTGTTCCCTTTTTCTGTCCCATATTTCTGTGGTGCATCTTCTATCTGATGTTATTATTGTGCCCAAGTAATGGGACGCGTTGCACTTGTTTCAGATTTGTGATAGTCTTGGATAAACAGATCTGAGAGAACAACTAGTCCTACGACCTACGCCGTACCACATCTTCACAAACACCATGAAGACAACATCAACTGAGACACACATCTATGTTCAGGGTGTGTTGCTATTAAGGGAGTTAAGCAAGAATTCTGAAACCCAAGTTAGCAGAAAATTGAAAGAGTTATCCTGCACCAAACTATTTCATTGTGGTTTACACCAGTCCTTGATATTTTCTTTAGACTAAAGTGGGAAAATAAAACAAACAAGGAAATTCTAAATTCGAAGAAAATATAGATATATAAATAAATATTTTTCACAATTCGGAAAAGACAACTGAAATTTGTGGGGCGTGTAAAGAGAGACAATACCCTACTAAAGGTCATCTTGAAAAGGAAGAGATAGACGAGGCATACCAAGACTAAAGTGAAATGATAACATCAAAAGATGGAAAGATGATTCAACCACTACATGCACCACCAAGATAAGAGACAGATTAAAATAGCGCTCCATGGTAACCAACCTTCGATGTGGAGACTGCGCCCTTAGATTATTAAAATTAAAGACACGGTAACATATATAAGCCAATAATTGCTCAATTATTAAAGAGTAAGACTTTACATTCCCAAACAAAAGCCAACCTTTTTACGCAATGTTATATATTGTTTATATGCAATGTGTCTGTTTCTCTCTCTCTCTCTCTCTCTCTCTCTCTCTCTCTCTCTCTCTCTCTCTCTCTCTCTCTCTGCGATCATGACTCAATCAGAGTAGGATTCTAGACACTCACATGAAGTCAGCTGTCAGGTTAAGTGTGTTGATCGCCCCCACAGACGGAACATCACATTTAGAGTCTGCCAGATCCACTCTGATTGAACACCCTTTAAAAACGTTGCACTGTGTTCTGCGCCAGTGGCCCAGTGCATCCGATTTCAGCCAGCATTTTATTCAGGTTTGCTTTCCTTAGCCTTTGATTGTCGCCAATCTTCCTGCAAGGCAGCAGATTGTCTTTTCTGTAGGGGGATTCTGCCCTTAGATGGTCTCCCCTGCAAGGTTTACGAGCACCATCTGCCCGAGTCACTAGAGGTGACTAACACATACATGCACACACAAAGATATGAGATGTAAATAACATAGACATGTACACAGCGATACGAGATATGACTAACACATACACACATTAAGATATGAGATATGACTGACATAGGCATGCACACACAAAGATATGAGATATGACTAACATAAACATGCACACCAAGATATGAGATATCCCTAACCCAGACATGCACACACGAAGATATGACACATGACTAACACAGATACACTCTTAGATATGAGATATTACTAAACTCAGGCGCGCATAAAGATATGAGACATGAATAACACGGACACACCAAGATATGAGATACGACTAACATGACACACACCAAGATATGAGCCATGGCTAGCACACGCACACACACAAGCTAAGATTTGAGCCACGGCTAGCACAAAAACACACCAAGATATGAGCCATGACTAGCACAGAAACACATTAAGATATGAGCCATGGCTTCACGGAAAAACACCAAGAAATGAACCAATTCTAGCACATAAACACATTAAAACATGTCTGTTTCTGATCTCGTGTTAAAATATTGTAACTATCTACTTTACTTTCTCTTGTAGCTTATTACTTGTTCATGTTTTAACATTAGATAACAGTGAATGATTAGGTGATCTACAAAATTAGTATCACACACACAAACCCGACATTAGTTCTGCCGCATGATAGTTGGAAATTTGGAATACTTGGTTACAACTGACAAAATACAAGGAAAGATAGATCGCGAACGACAGAGAGAGAAGATACTAGATAGCTTGCTGTCATGGAATGGAAAACGTTCAACAACAGAAATTTGGAATACTTGGTTACAACTGGCAAAATACAAGGAAAGATAGATCGTGAACGACAGAGAGAGAAGATACTAGATAGCTTGCTGTCATGGAATGGAAAACGGTCAACAAGAGAAATTTGGAATACTTGGTTACAACTGGCAAAATACAAGGAAAGATAGATCGCGAACGACAGAGAGAGAAGATACTAGATAGCTTGCTGCCATGGAATGGAAAACGTTCAACAACAGAAATTTGGAATACTTGGTTACAACTGGCAAAATACAAGGAAAGATAGATCGTGAACGACAGAGAGAGAAGATACTAGATAGCTTGCTGTCATGGAATGGAAAACGGTCAACAAGAGAAATTTGGAATACTTGGTTACAACTGGCAAAATACAAGGAAAGATAGATCGCGAACGACAGAGAGAGAAGATACTAGATAGCTTGCTGTCATGGAATGGAAAACGGTCAACAAGAGAAATTTGGAATACTTGGTTACAACTGGCAAAATACAAGGAAAGATAGATCGCGAACGACAGAGAGAGAAGATGCTAGATAGCTTGCTGTCATGGAATGGAAAACGTTCAACAACAGAAATTTGGAATACTTGGTTACAACTGGCAAAATACAAGGATAGATAGATCACGAACGACAGAGAGAGAAGATACTAGATAGCTTGCTGTCATGGAATGGAAAACGTTCAACAACAGAACTGATAAGATGCACTGTGGACAGAAAATTGTTAAAGACATGATCGCCTACGTCAACTGGTATGGCACATATACGATGTTGATGAAATCATTTCAGTAGTGCAATATCCACAAAATGCCCGTGCGCTGCCGGGGCCCGAAAGGGAAGTAAAGAATAGCGGCGCTGTACTCTACCAGGCATGTTCGTAAGAGGCGAGAAAGGAGGGTTAGGCATGGGACTGGCTATCCCATACTGTAAAAAAATAAGCCGAAAAAACTTCACAAACATGAACAAGTCAAAGAAAGATAAAGTAAATCCGTCAACCAGGAAAGAGAAGGGCTCTCTGTCTAAGAGACGTATGACGCAATCCGGAGAAAGCCATAAGGAGTCCGGGTTGCCGACTCACCCTTTGTCTACCAGGAAATCATCCAGAATTGGCACCTGGAATGTTCGTACCCTTAACGAACAGGGAAAAGCGGCACAAGTGGCAGCAGAAATGAACAACTACAAGATAGATATTCTGGGAATGTGTGAAACAAGATGGCTGGGAGCGGAGAGAATAAAATTGAATACAGGGGAGATGATTTTATCATCAGGACACCAGGAACCAGGAGCACAACATAGCGAAGGGGTAGCTATAATGCTATCAAAGAATGCACAGAAGACACTAATAGAATGGGAGGCAGTGGGACCAAGACTGGTGAGAGCAACATTTAGAACAACCAAAAACAAAATAAAATTACACATTATACAATGCTATGCACCAACCAACGATAAAGATGACTCAGTTAAAGATGATTTTTATAAACAGCTACAATGCCAGATGGATGCAAGACGAGCCAAGGATATTATAATCTTGATGGGAGACCTAAATGCTAAGGTAGGATCAGACAACAGAGGCTTTGAAGAGATTATGGGAAAACATGGACTTGGAGATATAAACGAGAATGGAGAGATATTTGTGAATTTCTGCGCCCTTAATCAAATGAGCCTAGGAGGAACAATATTCCAACATAAAAGAATACACAAAGCTACATGGGTGTCACCAGATCATAGAACGGAAAATCAAATTGATCACATATGTATTAATAATAAGTTTAAGTCATCCTTACAGGATGTAAAAGTATATAGAGGGGCAGATATAGCTTCTGATCATCATCTGCTGTTAGCCAAACTTAAAATTAAATTAAAAAGGTATACTACAACGAATAAGGGCAGAACGTATTTCAATGTAGGGTTTCTTAAAGAACAAGGAATTAAAGATAAATTCGCAGTCACAATATCAAACAAATACCAAGTCCTCCAACAACTAGAAAATACAATAAATATAGAAGATCATTGGAAACAGGTAAAAAAATATATGGAAAGAGACATGCGAAGAAACACTGGGGAAAAGAGAACGCCAGAATAAGGCATGGATGACAGCAGAGACCCTGGATAAAATTAAAGAAAGAAAGAACAAGAAAGCAGACATAAATAAAAGCAAAACAAGAAGTAATAAAGCCAAGACACAGGAAGCTTACACAGAGGTGAACAAAGAAGTGAGAAGATGCATTAAAAGGGATAAGAGGAAATATATAGATGAATTAGCTAAAGAGGCAGAAGAAGCAGCAAATAAAGGGAATATGAAAGAACTGTACAACAGCACAAAGAAATTAGGTGGAAAATACAAACAGATCAACGCCTTTATCAAAGATAAGAAAGGAAATCTGCTTAGTAATATAAAGGAACAAATGGAGAGATGGAAGGAGCACTTTGAAGAACTTTTGAACAGACCTGGCTCAAATAATCCTCCAGATATACTACCAGCAGAAGAAGAATTACACGTTAACTGCGGAAAACCAAGCAAAGAAGAAATAATGAAAGCCATCAAACTGTTAAAAGATGGTAAAGCCACAGGACCAGATGAAATTCCTTCGGAAGCCATCAAAGCAGATATTATCACCTCTACCAAGATGTTACATAATCTATTGGATAAAATTTGGGAGAGGGAAGAAATACCTAAAGACTGGAGAGAAGGTTATATGATCAAACTACCAAAGAAAGGAAGTTTACAGGAGTGCACAAATTATAGGGGAATTATGCTACTATCAGTGCCAGGAAAAATATTAGGCAGAATCATTCTGGAGAGACTAAAAGAGGCTATAGAGAAACACTTGAGAGATGAACAAGCAGGTTTTAGGAAGAACAGATCATGTGCTGATCAAATAACTACTCTACGTATAATAGTTGAACAAAGTTTAGAACTAAAATCCCCACTTTATATTGGATTCATAGATTACGAAAAGGCATTTGATAGTTTAGACAGAAGAATGCTTTGGAAGTTGCTGAGTCATTATGGAATCCCCATAAAGTTTATTAACCTGATAAAAACAATGTATGAAGGAACAAAATGTAGTGTGGTGCATGAAGGACAGCTTACAGAAGCATTTGAAATAAGAACAGGAGTAAGGCAAGGATGCCTTCTGTCTCCATTTCTCTTTCTACTGGCCATAGATTGGATTATGAAAATAACTCAAAACAACAGAAATGGGATCCAGTGGTCACTGACCAAACAACTTGATGATTTAGACTTTGCTGATGACATAGCTCTCCTATCACACAGCCACCAACAGATGCAAGATAAAATGAGTATATTAGATCAGAGATCACAACAGCTAGGACTAAAGATTAATAGAGATAAGACCAACATTATGAGAATTAATGCAGTTGGCAATAACCAAATAAAACTAGGAGAAATACCTCTACTAGACGTACAATCTTATATATATCTGGGCAGTAATATAGATAAAGAGGGAGGAACAGAAAACGATACCAAAATAAGGATATCAAAAGCAAGAGGAGCTTTCATTGCACTGGGAAACATATGGAAATCCAAAGAAATTAGGCTAAATACAAAAATACAAATTTTCAACTCCAATGTTAAGTCGGTTCTATTATATGGCTGTGAAACATGGAGAATAACAAAATTGACAATCACGAAGGTACAGACTTTCATTAATGGATGCTTGCGCAGAATAAAGGGATGGAAATGGCAGGACAAAGTCACAAACGTGGAATTATGGAAATGTACCGGTCAAATACCAGTGGATAAAGAAATACAGCGAAGACGATGGCGATGGATAGGACACACACTACGGAAACCAACTGAGAGTATTACACAACAGGCCCTTTTTTGGAATCCCCAGGGGAAAAGACAAAGAGGAAGACCAAGGAATTCTTGGAGAAGACAGATTGAAGCAGAGATGAAGATGATGGGGAAGACATGGAATGATCTTAAAAGAATTGCAGGAAACAGAACGACTTGGAAAGTGTTTGTTGAAGACCTATGCTCCACTGGGAGCTAAAAGGTAGAAGAATATTCACAAAATAAATATTTAATCCCAAACTTTTTCTTAGACAAATTCATTTTGTTTTTCAACACAGTGATCTTGCTAACTCATTATATATTAGATTCAATTATCCTTGTACTCATTAACAGTTGATTAAAGGACTGGTATCGTTGTAATGTGTCCTAAAGTTAAAGGACTGTTATCGTTGTAACTGTGTCAGTTAGTTAAAAAAAACTGTTATCTTTGTACTGTGTCAGTTAGTTAAAGGACTATTATCGTTGTACTCAGTGTGCATTAGTTAAGGACCGTTGTCATTGTACTCAGTGTCCCATTATTAAAACAATAAGTGATAACCTTCATGGGTAGGTGTGTGCACAAAGAACAAGCTCCTGGAACCGCCACTGTGCACATGCTTCATCTACAGAAAGGGATAAAATATTTGTGACCGCCCATTTTGCTGTCACTCCAACAACTGAATAAAGATTGTTCAAACCATTAACAATAAAATCTCTTTTGCAGATTATAAAGGAAGACACCAGCACAAATTCTCTAGCAATGGTAAAGGACCAAATCACCGCTTCTAAGATTTAAAATGCATTTATAGACAGTACTTGTTTTGTCAGCTTTTAAAATTATTCAAAATTGCATTTCACCGGTTCTGTTGTTATTTCTAAATGGCTCTATCTACCAAGTAACCTACTATCTAGTTTTTATACCTAATGATTCGTAGGGAAAAATTTTACAGAATACAGTAATTTCTATACATAGTTCAAATAATGTTTGTCCTTGTGCTACCAATGCCAGTCCTAGACCCTAGATGCAAGAACAATAAGAAAAATAACCTATACAGAAATGAAATGTGTCAGACGAATGACAGGAAACAGTCTGAGAGATAAGATTAGAAGTGAAGAACTGAGAAAAAAGCTAGGAATAGCCCCCACCATATAATATATAAAGAAACAACAGATAAAATGGTTTGGCCACGTGACAAAGCTGAGTAAGTCAAAACGCAACACAGCGAGCCCTCATTAAACGTTACGAGTATACCAGACCCAAGGGTCGACCACGAAAAAGATCGATGGATGGAATATTAGAAGCACTAGGAAACATAACGGCAGCAGAGGGGAACAGAGGCCAACAGAGGGGAACAGAGGCCAACAGAGGGCAACAGAGGGGAACAGAGGCCAACAGAGGGGAACAGAGGGGAACAGAGGCCAACAGAGGGGAACAGAGGCCAACAGAGGGGAACAGAGGCCAACAGAGGGGAACAGAGGCCAACAGAGGGGAACAGAGGGGAACAGAGGCCAACAGAGGGGAACAGAAGACCGCAAATTATATCTCCCCTGGACGCTGAAAGGCAAATGAGGAAAGAAAGAACAAGAATGTTTGTGTTTATTGAATAAATTTTTTTTTCTTAATTTTATTTATAAACTAACATAATACACAAATATTTGATTCACTTTTTACATTAAAGTCCTGTTAAGGATATCCATTCTGTGTTGGAAGTTACTGTGTATGATGAAGATCGGAATAAAAAGGTTGAATTCCTCGGGAAAGTGGCAATACCATTGTTAAAGGTAAGCTATCTTTTATTTCTTGTATTGCCTTCTTTCTGTGATGTGATAATAATCTTGTCTAAAATGCTCTTATTTGTCATTATTTTTTTGCCATCATTTTTGTTGCTAATAGCTGCACCAATGATGAATCCTTAGTGGTGGTTCAATCCCAACAGTCTCAATAGACAGTAGATTCTATGTCGATGTGAGGATCTTATCAGATGTTCTTTGTCCTTAGTTCGATTGTTATTTCTTCTCAGTCTCGTGCGAATGACAGCGCTTAAGTCAAAAATTTAAAAGTAAAAACAAAACTCTCCATGTCCGATAACATTGTGCTGTTAACCTTACAGGAGCATCAAGTTCTACACAGAACTCACACCTTGCCCTGACTTCCTGTTATGGGCAAACCTATCGATCTAAGTAAGAGAGTTGATGTCCACTGCCTTGCTTCACTTATCATTTTTTTTTTTTTTTTTTAGTATTCCTCTAGTTTGCCTATTCTTCTTTAGCCCATTGTTTTAAATTTTGGGGCGTTCTTTGTAATTCTCTTTTCATCGCTTCCCATCACACGAATAAGAAATTCCAACTTTTTAAAATAGATTATAGATGTAATTGATTACTTTGCTATTTCTCTTATTCTTGCACTATTTTTCTTCCTTGGTACACGCACTATTTTTCTTCCTTGGTACACGCACTATTTTTCTTCCTTGGTACACGCACTATTTTTCTTCCTTGGTACACGCACTATTTTTCTTCCTTGGTGCAGATCTGGAGTTAGCAGCTTATCCCAGATTGAGTTCACCTCTGCTTGAGACCAGCATTTATTGCCTGCCTCAAGTTGGACAAACTTAAGCAAACTCTTCCCAGTTAGTTACGTTCATTTCAAATCACCCTCATAGTATGTTAGTGGCCCTTTTTGTAGTGTGGTAGGAACCTTTCTTTGATTCTTTTGTTGGAGTCTGTCTCTCCATATATAGGATGTCTTGGGGAATCCATATTTCTGTATTCTGGCACTGGTGGTCCAGTCAGGTTTCTCAATGTTGCCAGAGGAAAGTGAACATACTTTGAAATCCAGCACAGCCAAACAATTTTATTTTGAGTTTGTTTCTCCAGGATATTGAAAGTATGTACCTCAGTCAGTGCATATGAAAAAAAATTTATTCTTTTATCTTGTGTAATGATTATAGAATAGGACTCATTGACGTAGACATATCTTCAATAGCCTGTCAGCATTCTGTCTATCAGCTCTTTTTTTTTTAGTTTCTTTTATGTCATACCAGACTGTCCACAATTTCTCTCTCTCTCTTTCTCTCTCTCTCTCTCTCTCTCTCTCTTTATCTACTCTATTTTTTATCCACTCTAGGTCTCTTCACTCTCTCTCTCTTCATTCAGTGCATTTCCTTGTAACAATTATCCATGCTTGTTAACCGTAGAACGTTAAAACCTGTACATGATACATCAAGCCAATTAAACCACGCAAAGGCGCAGAGAAACCGTATGTCAAAGCCTATGCTCATGAAGTATCATTATACATGTCACGATTATGAGACATTTGAAATTAAGCTTCAAACTGGCCTGTGTTTTGTGCTGGAGAGTCGTGATAAACATGCCTACCTGCAGACCAGTGCTAGAACAGGCAGATCTGCAAACATACTCAGTATGTAACATCACTGACCGATGTGTACAACTTTCTTTCCTATCTTTTTGCATTGGCTTCAAGTTTACTCCTCTTCATTGCCTACGCATAAAAGTACCATTAAATGGACGCCTTTGACTTTTGATTTAGTTTACAGCAAGCTATGATGTCTTCAACATTTGACCTAACACATACAAATTCAGCGTGATTATTTTGGTTACAATATAACCTTTCTTGCTTGATCTCTTTTCGTTTTATCAGGACATTTAGTCCATTTTCAAAACCAACACAGAAAATTGAAGTAGGATTTGATCAATCTTTGTTCACTGATCTTGATCCAAGCAGTCAGGTGTAAGCTGCTGAGCACTTTCAAGCCTATTCTTCTATAGCCCATTGTTGTATATTTGGGGGCTTTCTTTGTAATTCTCTTGTCATCGCTTCTCATCACACGGCAGAGAAATTCCAACTTTGTTTAATAGATTATAGATGTAGTTGTTGATTACTTGGCTATTTCTCTTGTTCTTGCAATATTTTTCTTACTTGGTACACGCACTATTGGGTATATTGAGTCTTGTCAAATTTATATTTTCACTGGCACAGTTATTGGATAAGTCCAGACTGAGACAACAGATCTAGGTGCTAGGGATTTTCTCTAGGAAATTGGAAGCCGGTATTACACAATATATGTATGTGTGTTGAATGTTAAGTTAGAGATACATAAATATGGATATGTGCTTAATGTTAAGTTAGAGATACATAAATATGGATATGTGCTGAATGTAAAGTTAGAGATACATAAATATGGATATGTGCTTAATGTTAAGTTAGAGATACATAAATATAAATATGTGCTTAATGTTAAGTTAGAGATACATAAATATGAATATGTGCTGAATGTTAAGTTAGAGATACATAAATATGGATATGTGCTTAATGTTAAGTTACAGACACACAAATATAAATATGTGCTGAATGTTAAGTTAGAGATACATAAATATGAATATGTGCTGAATGTTAAGTTAGAGATACATAAATATGAATATGTGCTGAATGTTAAGTTAGAGATACATAAATATAAATATGTGCTTAATGTTAAGTTAGAGACACACAAATATAAATATGTGCTTAATGTTAAGTTAGAGACATACAAATATAAATATGTGCTGAATGTTAAGTTAGAGACACACAAATATAAATATGTGCTTAATGTTAAGTTAGAGACACACAAATATAAATATGTGCTGAATGTTAAGTTAGAAATACACAAATATAAATATGTGCTTAATGTTAAGTTAGAGATACATAAATATGGATATGTGCTGAATGTTAAGTTAGAGATACATAAATATGAATATGTGCTGAATGTTAAGTTAGAGATACATAAATATGAATATGTGCTGAATGTTAAGTTAGAGATACATAAATATGAATATGTGCTGAATGTTAAGTTAGAGATAAATAAATATGAATATGTGCTGAATGTTAAGTTAGAGATACATAAATATGGATATGTGCTTAATGTTAAGTTAGAGACACACAAATATAAATATGTGCTGAATGTTAAGTTAGAGATACATAAATATGAATATGTGCTGAATGTTAAGTTAGAGATACATAAATATGAATATGTGCTGAATGTTAAGTTAGAGATACATAAATATGGATATGTGCTGAATGTTAAGTTAGAGATACATAAATATGAATATGTGCTGAATGTTAAGTTAGAGATACATAAATATGGATATGTGCTTAATGTTAAGTTAGAGACACACAAATATAAATATGTGCTTAATGTTAAGTTAGAGACATACAAATATAAATATGTGCTGAATGTTAAGTTAGAGACACACAAATATAAATATGTGCTTAATGTTAAGTTAGAGACACACAAATATAAATATGTGCTGAATGTTAAGTTAGAAATACACAAATATAAATATGTGCTTAATGTTAAGTTAGAGATACATAAATATGGATATGTGCTGAATGTTAAGTTAGAGATACATAAATATGAATATGTGCTGAATGTTAAGTTAGAGATACATAAATATGAATATGTGCTGAATGTTAAGTTAGAGATACATAAATATGAATATGTGCTGAATGTTAAGTTAGAGATAAATAAATATGAATATGTGCTGAATGTTAAGTTAGAGATACATAAATATGGATATGTGCTTAATGTTAAGTTAGAGACACACAAATATAAATATGTGCTGAATGTTAAGTTAGAGATACATAAATATGAATATGTGCTGAATGTTAAGTTAGAGATACATAAATATGAATATGTGCTGAATGTTAAGTTAGAGATACATAAATATGGATATGTGCTGAATGTTAAGTTAGAGATACATAAATATGAATATGTGCTGAATGTTAAGTTAGAGATACATAAATATGGATATGTGCTTAATGTTAAGTTAGAGACACACACATATAAATATGTGCTGAATGTTAAGTTAGAGATACACGAATAAGGAAATCGTGTGGGGCCGCGAATAAAGCTGGAAAAACTTGAAAAATTTAAATGTAGATTTGTTTTGGGCAGGTAAACAACTAGGGAAAAAGAACAAAATATAACATTTCTGCCACATGCCTTTTTTCAGAAGCAGAACAACAAATAAATACAGAATGTGTATTGTTAAGTTGCTTGGCTTACGCTTTTGGGTGTTTGGGATAAATATTCATTGTGCGTTGATCTTTCTGAACATATTTTCAGTAATCATCATACGAATGTTGCAACTTTCAACAATCTGTTACCCCACTTCTATGTTCGCCAGTGTTTTTCTTCATTTACTTACCAGTTGCCCATGACTTATATTGACTTACTTATAATATTTGATCTTATCTGTACACCATATGCTAATGTTTTTATTCACATTTTTTTTTCTGTCTAGATAATGGTCTTCAGTAATGTTCTTTCACCAGTTCTTTAAACAAAAAATATGTACAATTTTCTTCAAATAAAATACTCTTATTTTTAATCAAACTCTTTTTTAAGCAAATTCTTTAAACAAACTCAAAAAGAGTTTGCTTAAAAAAAAATAAAATAAAATACCTTCCTAACAATAAGTGTTTGCCATTTTCTTCCTTTCCTTATGCCTTTAACGATTCCCCCTCTGAACTTAGATTTGTATTCTTATCTTCTTCCTCTTTGCCTTAAACTTAGATCAGAAATGGAGAACGACGCTGGTATGCACTCAAAGACAGGAAAATTATTCATAAATCGAAAGGAGCAATTTTGCTAGAAATGGATTTAATTTTTAACCACGTAAGTTTGTTTGACTTTAATCTTATAATGACACTTATATTTTTACTGTACTCGCTGCACTTACCAGCATTTTATTCTTAATTATCTTTTATGTTTACCAATCCACATATTTGAGAAAAAAAATGTATTTTTTTTTCCCATCAAATGTAACCAGTCAAAACTGACATAAAAATAGTCACTAATTTTAAGATTAGAGAGGACATAGAATTATGTGATAAGTTGTCTATGGTTAAGAATGCTGGATTGATGAAATGTCTTTAAATATTAAATCATTTATTTAATCTTTAAATAAAATGGGTACTTAAGATTACTTTTCTGTAATCTTCACAGATGCATAAATTATACTCTAGAAACTTTATACCTTCTAAAGCAATGATTATTTATTGGAGTTCCTTCTATTTGTTTCATCAACTGTTATTTGTTTTGAATCTATTATTGTCATATTTTTTTATTATTATTTAGCAATTATTTCATTTCAAAATGTTTGAAGATATAAGTAATAGGAAATTCTTTACACAGAGCTTTGAAGCAGAAGGCAATCTGATCATCAGAAATAGACTCCCTCGAGCAAGTTTTTCAGCCCTTTAACTTTTTGAATTCTAAGGGAGGTGGGCCCGCCTGGAATCATGACTCCCAGGCATCAACCTACTGCTGCATTGTCCTTGAAGGCTATATAAGATATATATTATATTATACAGTCTATACTAATCAGATTTTGTAAGATACGATAAGCTTTAACTAATGAGTTACTGCTTTAAACTGTAACGTGTATATTTTCCCTTTTTAATAGATAAAGGCAGGGATACGAGCTCTCAACCCAAAAGAAGAAAAACTGATGCTGCCAGAACAGAAATTTAAAATAGCAGTAAATATATACTGAGTATTGTTGCAATGTTTATTTAATTTATTTTATGTCATCTTCTGCTATATAAACGGAAATTAAAATTAGGTAACTCTTCCTATCTCTCTTTCTGAATGAATAGACTAAACTACTAATGTTAAACAGTGTTACATATTGATTTAATATAGTAGCTACAATGATACATCATTCCAAAGTCATTCTGTTAAAAACTTTTATGAATACAGCTTTCTATTCTATTCTATTCTATCTTAACTGATTTTTCTTTATTTTAGTTATTTGTAACTACTCAAATTAGCTTGCTTTTTTTATCTGTAATATTTTATTAGGGTTCATTTTGATAGATACATTGTTGCCAATTTTTCTTATAAAATAAAACTTATTTATACTGGTTCAGCTGCTTATATTTATCTTTGTTGTTTACATGTTCTAGTGCTTAATTTCATTGCTAGTTGTTCCTTTTTTGTTAGTTCTTGTATTTCATTTTTGTTTGATTTACACTAAATTTTCTTTTTTGATAAAGATCATTTGTCTGCTAGTGAACAATCTAAAAGAGTGCGGTATTTATTTAATTTTGTAAAATAATCTACACAATACAAACTAAATTAAATGAATCCATTTCAGACAAAGAGGTGCTAGAAGAAGGATTACCACAGGGATCACCACTCAGTTGTACCCTTTTTTTGATATATATCAATGATCTGACCAAAACCCTGATAAATAAAAAAAGCTCTCTATGCGGATGATCTGGTCATGTGGAGTACTAACGAAAATATTAGAACAGCTGAAGCACAACTAAATAAAGACCTGAGGCACCTAGAAGAATACTGTAATACCTGGAAAATAAAAATAAATATACAGAAAACAGTATATACAGTATTTACTAGAAGTAACAAAATAGCTAAGACAAACATCAAACTCAATCTCCAACACAATAGTCTTCAAAAAGAGGAACATACTTAGGAATACAACTAGACCGACAACTGAACCTGAAGAAACATGTAGAGAATCTCACTAAGAAAGCAACACAAAGACTTCAACTAATGAAAAGGCTTTCCAGTACCTTATGGGGAGCAGATAAAGAAACTCTTAGAAATCTCTATCTGGGATATGTTCGCTCTGTTTTGGATCATGGTAGCTCGCTCCTAGTGACATGCAGCAAAACAACTAACATGGCACTGGACAAGATACAAAATAATGCATTACGACTCATCAGCAGTGCAATGAGGTCCACTCCAGTTGCAGCCTGCGAAATCCACTGCAATGTGGAACCTTTAGAGTTGAGGAGAAACAAAGCTGCTATGGTTCTCTATGAAAGACAAAAAAGAATGGAGAAGGACCACCCTAACAGAAAATTAGTAGATACATGGACTCCAAAACAAAGAATTAAACAGGTGTCAGTATTACAACATGTTAGAAATATACAAAAGAATTTCCATCTACCTGAAAAACGACTACAAACATCAAGAGTCATCAAAGAAATGCCACCAAGTACGAATTATAAAAAACCTGAAATAAATGTAGAGATATGTAACAGAACAGGTAAAAAAGCAGACCCAGTATCAGTAACACTAGCAGCAAGGAAAACAATAGATACTTATCCAGAAGACTGGATACATATATACACATATGGTGCAGCCACTAACGCTACTTCAAAAGCTGGATATGGAATATTAATACATTATCCAGATGGAACAGCAGAAGAAATTTGTGGCCCTTGTGGTGAAGTCTGTAACAATTATGAAGCAGAAATAACAGCTATTGAAACAGCAATTTATCATTTAAATACGATTTTCGATACCACACCATAAAAAAAAAAAAAAACAGTCATATTTACGGATTCCAAATCGGCTCTGCAAGCACTGGAAAACAACATGAACAAAACAGAACTCACACAGCTTATCACAGACAAACTCATTGAAACACATAACATAAGATTGGTAATGCAATGGATCCCAGGACACTCAAATATACCAGGAAATGATAAGGCAGATACATTAGCTAAGAGAGGATCCACACAGATACATACATCCATCACACTAGGCACAGCCAAACAAGTCATAAACTCCAACAGTAGGGAGGAGTGGATGAATGGATGGGCCTTAGGGAAAACAGGAGAGAGCTTTTTAAATATATGGCAAGACCAAATCCACAAGACAACATCAACAACCTAACAAGAAGAAACCAAACCACCACCTTCAGACTGAGAACAGGACATGTTATGCTAAATAACCACATTAATAGAATACAACAAAACCATACCCCAGTATGTCCACTCTGTAATCACCCATAAGAAACTGTAGAACACCACCTGTTTCAATGTCCTGAGCTCACTGACATCAGAACAACACTATTTCCCCAAAGACCCTCCAAATGGAACACTCTGTACAGAACTACAGCAGAACTTAAAAATACCCGCAGATACTACTACATGGCATTGAGCCGAAGGGCATCAGCTCAAAGGTCACTGGATCCATAACAACAACAACAACAAAATAATCTACAAGTCTATAGGCAATCAGTTTTTGTGCAACCAATTTTTTTCCTTGTTTTTCTGGATGGACAAATTATGTTGTAAGCAAATGACATTACAGTCTATATTACATGACAGGATATAAAACTCATTATATAGAACAAGAGTAACCAGCATTACTCTGATAAGAAGTTTCTCTATTGAGCAAGTGAATACATTCCATATACATTGTCTGAGGTGCAAACCACAATTATTTTTAGAATGATGGAACAAGACGTTGGATCATGTCAGGATTCTAAGCATGATTCAACTTACCTGTCTCAGATAGTTGGAACCCTTGTGCTATAAATAGAGAATAGATTCTAAAAGATGTCTTATATGGAGAATTGAAATAATTAAATAATAAGGTATTTCATAGGTGTCTGTGGACATGACAAGAAAGCATTTGATTATAAAAGACTGAGACAAACTTCCATAAACAGATTCAGCTTGAAGCAATATATGTGTGTGTATATATATATATAATATCCAAGATGCAGCAAAGCTTGTCAAATCATCAGACAGTTATCACCACTATTGTCCAACTAGGAAATAACTGTGGAGGCAAAATGAGCACTATACAATACAATCTTCATCCCAACGTTGTGCTACCAATGCCAGACCTGGACCTTAGATGCAAGAACAATAAGAAAAATAACCTCTACAGAGATGAAATGTGTTAGACGATTGACAGGAAACAGTCTGAGAGATAAGATCAGAAATGAAGAACTGAGAAAAAAGCTAGGAATAGCCCCCGCCATAGAACATATAAGGAAACAATAGATAAAATGGTTTGGCCATGTGACAAGGCAGAAAGAACAAAACACAACACAACGAGCCTCCAACAAATGTTGTGAGAACACCAGACTCAAGAATAAATTAGTGTATCCTGTTATAAAGCAAAATAAATTAGTGTATCAAGTTATAAAGCAACATAAATTAGTGTATCATGTTATAAAACAACATAAATTAGTGTACCATGTTATAAAACAACATAAATTGGTGTATATGTTATAAAACAACATAAATTAGTGTATCATGTTATAAAACAACATAAATTAGTGTATCAAGTTATAAAACAACGTAAATTAGTGTATCATGTTATAAAACAACATAAATTGGTGGATCATGTTATAAAACAACATAAATTAGTGTATCAAGTTATAAAACAACGTAAATTAGTGTATCATGTTATAAAACAACATAAATTGGTGGATCATGTTATAAAACAACATAAATTGGTGGATCATGTTATAAAACAACATAAATTGGTGGATCATGTTATAAAACAACATAAATTGGTGTATATGTTATAAAACAACATAAATTGGTGGATCATGTTATAAAACAACATAAATTGGTGGATCATGTTATAAAACAACATAAATTGGTGTATATGTTATAAAACAACATAAATTAGTGTATCATGTTATAAAACAACATAAATTAGTGTATCATGTTATAAAACAACATAAATTAGTGTATATGTTATAAAATAACATACATTAGTGTATAATGTTATAAAACAAGCTACATCATCATCAAGTATCGGGCCTGCTGGCGTAGGTGATCATGTCTCTCCACAACTTTCTATCTCGACAGTTATTTATCATTTCTCTTGTTGACCTACTGCCAAGTTATTCTCTTAAGCTGTCTGGTATTTTTTTCCTTTGCTTCCCTCTATCTCTTCGTCCCTCAATTTTTCCAGTTGTTACAATATATTTCAGATGTTCTCTTCTCATTACATGGCCAAAAAATGATGATTGTTTCTTCCTAATATTGGAAATTAGCTCTCGTTTTGCTTTGACCTCTTTCAGAACGTTTTCATTACTTTTTTTTAGCTGTATTCTCAACATTCTTCTGTAAAACCACATTTCTACAGACTCCAGTGATTTTCTTGTCTGTTGTCATATTGTCCATGATTCACATCCATATGTTAAGACTTGCTCTACATAACATTTAAGAACTCTTTTTCTTGTTTCATTGTCAAAAAGGGATTGCATAGTATCTTTCTCATTTTTTGGAAACCTGCTTTTGCCTGAGCCATTCTGCATCTCACCTCTTTTGTACATCTTCAGTCTGAGGTTAACAGAGTTCCCAAATATTTAAATTCATTTACCTGTTTTTATATTGTTCCACTTGTCTTTATTTTACACTGAGGTGTTGTCTTTTTCTTTGTTGTTACCATTACTTCTGTCTTTTTGCTATTAAGGCTGAGTCCTTTATTTTTGCTTTCTTTCACTATAATGTCCAACATTTCTTGTAATTCATTTTCACTCTTAGCGATTAAGACTATATCATCAGCATACCTTAGATTGTTTATATTATGACCTCCAATTGTTATTCCAGGCATGCCCCTTATGGATCTTAAAATAATCTCACTATAAATATTAAACAAATCTGGTGACAGAACACAACCTTGTCTAACACCCTGTTTTATTTGTTGAAACATTCCAAATTGATTCCAGTTCTTATGGCCGCTGTTTGTTGTCAGTACATGTTCTTTATTATTCTTAGATCTTTGCTGTCTACGTTTATGCTTTCTAAAATGTTGATTATTTCTTGGTGCTATACTTTGTCAAATGTTTTGGTATAGATCTGTTTTCATCTCTGTGGCTCTTTCTACTAAAGATCTTATGATATATATGGCATTGCTCCTTTCTTTACCTCCAACAAAACCACACTGTTCATCACTAATTTCTGAACTGATTTTGTTTCGCACTCTTCGCATGATGATTCGTAGTAATATCTTAGTCATGTGACTCATAAGGCTTATTGTGTGATGAACATCGCATTCAATCGCACCAGATTTCTTTGGTAGGGCTATGAATATCGATTTGAGCATGTTGTATATATCCACTGTTGTAGATATCATTCAATATTTTTGTTATTATTTCTATTCCAAAATCACCCATGCCTTCAATCTCTTCTTTAGCTATATTATCTGGTCCAGGAGCTTTTCCTGCTTTCATATTGCGCAAGGCGTCTTCCACTTCAAAACAAGCTACAAGATACTCAAATAATCCAACTTCCATACAGAATGTTTTGGTTACTGAGTTTACCATTCCTTTTTTGAACCCCCAACTCAATTTGGCCAGTTTTGTTGGTTTGTCTTCGGGCCCATCACGAGAAGATAGAATAATGCCTTAATGTCACAAACTGTGGGAGCCAGCTGTAAATATTACAGGTTAATTTTTTTATGTAGATTTCCCCAAGCAAAGGAGAAGCAAAAAGGAAGGCCAAAAAAATATTTGATTAAGAGCATAGAAGTAGAGATGATAAAGATGGGGAAGGCGTGGAATGATTTTATGAAAATGAAACAAAACAAGATGGCTTTCGCTTAGTTTTTTGTTTTTTTTTTTAGAATGTTTATGCACTGCATCTATTGTCTTTTAATACTAGCATGATGTCATCAATAATACCATGTAACATAATTTTTTTAAAATAATTCTTTATATTCACAGACAATGAAGCAGAATATCAACAGAGTTTCTCAACTGATTGGAGTTGTCATGGAAACAGGTCGGTTTATCCAGAGCTGTTTTGACTGGCAGTCTCCACCACGCACCATTACAGCCTTTATTGTAAGCAGGAATTAGAAGTATTTTTGTGTGATAGTTTTAGATTAACCTGAGCTTTTTTTTTCAGCCTGAGCAGGCTAGAATGCATTCTGGTAAAATATTTTTTTAATGATCTGAAAATGCATATTTTATAAGTAATTTTAAAAACTAGGATTGCTGCTGTTTTCATATTAAGGAATACAATAAGGAATAGGGAATAACAGGGATGGATACGATCGTATATCCCTAAATCGACAGTACACTTGTAATGAAAAGCAAGAGAGTATTGTTCATGAATTTGCATTCCTGGTGCGACTTCCAGATTTTCATGTTAGTCAGGAGGAAATTGCCTACGTTCAGGAGAACAATTAGGAGATCAGGGGTAGACTTGTAAACTAGTATATAGTTTCACACTGCTGGTCTTGCTGGGGAGGAGATCAGAGCACTTATAGTCTGTTAAATGCGCGATGAGGATAATCTGACAACTAACTCATTTTAAGGTATGGGATGGTAAAGTTGCAGAAAACTTTCTTTTTAAAAAACCATCTTTGTTTTTGTATAGTGTTATGATCTTAGCATTTCACTTATCATATTGTGATATTTCTCTATTTCTTCAGCATTTGATTAACAGGAAGTAGTACGTTTAAGTTTTCCTTTAGTATTTCTGTGGGAATGTTGTCATTTCCTGCAGCTTTGCTGCTTGAGAAGGCATTTATGGTGTCAGCAATTTCTTCCATAGTAGTTTCAGCATCCAGCTCAGTCATTGTATGATATTTAGGTATTGACTGGACTAGAAGTATGATTGCTGTTCTGTCTTCATGATATAAATTTGTACAGTGTTCTACCCACTTTTCCAGCTATTATCCCTATCAGTAATAGGTTCCCAGACTTAGATTTTATGGGAATTAATTTGTTTATTTTTGGTCCGAGGGCCTTTTTTATATATTGTCATGCATTGTTTTTGTGACGCCCTGGTTTGAAGCTTTTTGAATTTCAAAGAATAAGTTGTTCCAGTGTTCATTTCCGCATCTTCTTATTTCCCGTTGCAGAGTGGCTTGTGCTTGTCGAAGCTGGTCCATGGTACTTTGGTTAGGGTTGTTTTTTAAGTTCAGTATTGCCTTTTTCTTATTATTGAGTTATTTAGTTATTTGTGGGTGATCATCATTGTACTTTGAACATGTCCATAGGTGCTCAGATCCCCTCCTTAGCAAGTCCCGCAGTGTCCAGTGACTGATGACATCAGTTCTGTGTTGGTTGATAAGTCTTCCTATACACCCAATAAGTTTCTCGTTTCTGGCTGTGCCCATAATAACTCCCATCTCTTTCATCCGATGTAATGACGTGGACTCATGGTTGTCGAAGTCCTGTGCTCTACCCACATTTTGAGGACATTGATGATATTCGCCCGATCCATTGGTTGACCATCTTCAACGACAGCGCAGCTAGCCAACCTGTCCACTCTTTCATTTCCCCTTACTCCCGCATGTCCATGGACGTAGACGAAGGTAAATCAAAGTATCTTTGACTTCTACAATGACTCAATACATTGCCTGCGTACAGAGCCTGCCTTCACTTTTATCAGCTCATTGAATCACTCAGTACGTAGGTATGGATGTAGTGACTCTAACCTGATGAATGCCCTGGTCATTTTGACTGTCACCTCCATTGTCATGCTACTCGTGGCATAACATATGCAGCACTGTCTTCCTTGATTATTTTGCCTGCCAAGTGTGCTGTAAATGCCCATGCACTCCTTTGGTGTTATATTACAGATCCGTCTATATAGATGACTGCATCTTTCTCATCGGTGTTATCCCAGATGAGAACATTGACCTCCACATTGACCACGACTGAGTTCTGTTCCCTACATTTCCTGTAGAGTGTGACAATACACGAGAATGTTCCTCTGGATGATGCAGGCACCGGTATCCACTCCTCACCAGCGTTGATATTGGTAAGCCCACAGACCTGTTTGATGACATCTTCTGCTCAGTCCACCCATAATTTGCCTCTTTTTAGCCTGACTCCGTTCCCTTTTTTTGAGCTCGTGGTGCAATGGATTCTCTTTATCTGCTCATATCATCTTCAGGTATGCTCATGCCCTCCAGATCTTAATCCTGTCATCCATAGTTGTAAAGTCAAGAAAATGCCTCATTGATACACAGGGAGTGTCCCTCGTACATACTAAGATAATGTGCATAGCTTCATTCTGTATTTTCTTCAGCCTGTCAGTTTGCATCGTACTGGCTGTTTGGATTTCTAGGGTATACTTGATTGGTGCGAGGAATAGTCCTTGAAACAGAAGGGTAAGTAGCCTCTGCTCGATGTTGAGCAGCTGCCGTGACCTTCAAGGTGGCTAATCCTATGCAGGATTTTATTATTACATTGTCGACGTGGTCTCGAAAACACAAGCTGCGATCAAACTTAACTCCGAGGTATGTCATCAACCTGTCGCTGGTCGCCTCATCAGCTCCCATTAGTGTCACTGGTGTTTCCATGTTAATATGATTGTTATGTAAGAACCATGCAACTGATGTTGCATTAGGATTAACCAATGCACCTGATTCACACCAGGAAGAGATGTGATCAAGTTCGTTTTGCAGTATGGAGGCGATTTCCCGTCTGTCTCTTCCCTGTCGATATACCAGAATATCATCAGCAAAAGTCATAGTTCTTCCCCTCCCATCCAGCTATTGTTCTGTGATCATTATTTTGTACACGTTAAATAGAACTGGTGACAATGGTGAGCCTCGTGGCAGCCCTGGACGTTGGCTCAGACAAACAACTTGCACATCTGAGTATCTTCCTCTGAAATAGTGCTGCAGCGATCCATCTAATGAGGAAGTGGTGCGCCTCTAGTTTCAGGAGCATGAGCATGATGTATTCAAATCGTGTTCTGTTGTATGCATCCTCCAGATCTATAGCAGCACATGTCTCCTTTCATCTGTGGAAGCCTTTGAAGATGTCATAGGCGAAGGCTGCCACATTGAGCCATGTCTCTTTGTTGCAGAAGAATGTCTATAACCTTCGAGTGTGGGTGGAAATGCGCGTATCTGTTCAAGGTGACAGGTGAGTACACTGGCATTTTCTTAACTATTAGTAGGTCTTGTCTTGTTAAATTTGTTTCGACCCAGTGGTTTTTTTTAGAACTTTTTTTGGCCATAACTAGATAGACCACAATTTGTTAATATGTGCGTTCAGAGAGTTCCAGTTTTCATCCACACTTGATGAATCTTCTGCTTCTTCTATGAGTTATTCAAACTTAGATTTTAAAATGTCTTTACTTTATGAGATTTTAGTCGTTGTGATGTTGATCTTGGTCTCTGAAGGCTCTCTTAGTCTATAAATGTGGCTACTTATCGCTTTGATCTCACTAATAATGAGAATGTGGTCTGTATTGCAGTCTGCGCTGTTGTATACTCATGATATTCTGATGTTGTTTAAAGATTGCATATGTGTAAGAAATTGGTCTAGTTAGTGTCAGTGACAACTTCTAGCATGATGCCATGTTGATTTATGTTTTACATTAAAGTAGATTTTAGTTACACACAGATGATTGTCTGAACAGAATTATATGAGAATCTAGCCATTTTTGTTGATTTTTCCAGTGCATGATGGCCTAGGCATGTTGGTCGGATCCTATGCATGCATTGAAATCACCATGTATATTAAATAGCTCTTTTTTTTTGGAAGATATAGTCTGTGATCATCTGAAGTTATTGGTAGAAATAGTCTTTCTCTTCACCTGTTGCAACCATTGTTGGTGCATAGGCACTAATGATGTTTATTAATCCACTCTTCGTGTGCAACTGAAGTATCATTGAACGTTCTGACACTTCTTTTGGTGTGGTTGTGGATTTATATTTTTGTTATGTAGAGCGAAGCCTAATCTATGGAAACATGACTTTTCAGGGCATAGGCCTTGCCAGAATAAAAGTTTGTCTTCCTTTACAGAATCACAGTCTGAGAGTCTTGTTTCCTGGAGTGCTGCAGTATTGACCTGTAGCTTATTTAGTAATTTGTCTATGAGGGCTGTTTTTCTAATTTGCCCTTCTTTCAGTGTGTTAACTCTAACAAGTCCAAGCACATGGTTCTTACTTTCCATATGCCATGTTAACATACACACTGATGTTTTCTTCCTCATTTCTCGATGCCTACTCTGCCTGGGCACAGAATATGAAGTTCTACTATCCTCTTCTCGACTTTATTTCAAGAATTTCCTTAGGAGGGGCTTAGTCCATACATTCAGATTTGAAAGAAGGTGCAGAGGATGCCATAAAGACGGTTTAGCACCATTATAAGATAAAGCTATATGGAAAGGAAATTGTCATGAATGCAAAAATCTTATTAATAGAAGAATAAAACCAGTAGATGGATCAAAAGTTGCCTAGAAGAATGTATTATCAATGCAAAAGACATACAATATTGAAGATCCATTGAAACTAACCTTTGATGCAAGTACAGAACCTGACATGAAATTAAATATACAATAAAAAAAATTATTAACTTCACAACTATTTGCCATATTTCACTTTACAATAGACTGTTAGATACATGGAGGGGCTCAGGACTCTTCAATGATAGTTCATACAGTTTTAGAATAGACAATACAAACCCCTAGACCACAATCTAGTTTATATACAGTCACATGCGATGTCATGCCAAAGTGTATATAAATAAGACAAATACTTTATGAATACAGCCAGACTTTATGTAGAATGCAGACAACATACTTGCTATGTAAGACTGTGATTTGATAGTAAAAGTCAGAAACACTCCAGAAGCTTTAAATGAGCATTAATCACGATATTTTTTATTGTGAGGGGAAGCAGAGAATCTCACTCAGTATAATTAAATACAAGATAAATAACTAGCCAATTAAACAGCAACTCATTCATATGCATATTCACTTTCAATTGCTTTGTTACTTAAATTATTTATTTCTGTAGCTGGTATAAAAAAGTGTCCCACAAATAGGAAGCAGCATGCAAAAGAAAAAGAGACCAACTTAAAAGGAAACACTAATAAGAAAACTGCTAAGAGAAGCAAAGACATCAAGTATTGACTCCCTTGTTGAGGATGATAGGCTCACCCAGAACAGAAACTTGTGGCCAGAAACATTGCAAGTCCTGTGAAAAGTCTTAGGCAATAGAATGATAATAGGAGTCAATCAAATTCATTGTACATGGAGATTTTTTTCCTTTTTTTGCTCCATGTGTCATCTTTGGCCCAAGAGAAACTATCTAATCAACATTATAAACAACTTTCTCAAAAAAATATTATTTATAATGCCTTTCTTTCTGTCAGAGTAATTCACAATTTCATGGCACCTGAAGATGATGATGATTGTTATTTTGATTAAACTTGCAGGTATACTTAGTTATTGTTTGGAACTTTGAACTGTACATGCTACCCATTTCACTGCTGCTGATTTTTATGAAGAACCTTGTGGTCGCACAAATTATTGGAAGTCTGAAGAAGGAGCCTGTGGAAGATGTGAGTGTTTGCTGTAAGATTAGTATATTTCTTTAATTGGAATTAGCCAATCTTACTTTTCATCGTTATAATTCATTTATAAATCACTATCATCTCATAATCATTATTATAAATCATAAATATGCTCACTACCACCTTCAACATCATCAACCACTGTCACATCGTAATAATATTCCTTAAGAATAAAATATATATTTATAGACAGAAAGAAAAGATGAGATGATAAACAGAACTCGCCAGCAAACCAAAAAGTTATGACACTAAATAATATTGGCAGGCAGATTAAGTTAGAGTTCACTTAGAGGTAAAGTCACTGGCAAAATAAGTTAATAACAAGATATTTACATCTTAAATTGGAGAGGCCATGGACATTTATGGTCACTTGGGGAACACATGATATATATATATAGAATAGCAATAAGAACATATAGAGAAGTTTCTAGTCAAATGACCAGGGAATGATCATGTCAAGTAGGAAAACAGACAACATTCCACCAAGTTCAACTGGAAGGCACTGGTACACCAGAAACATGTCCTGTGCAGAAAGTTGCATTCGCCACAACCCATCTGAAAGAATCTCTGTCTCTATCCAGATCTCCCACTTCTGTTGTCATGTTCAAAGCCTCCTTGCTTTGTCTAGGAACCATGCCTTCAAATTTTGTTCTGTCCAACTCGCTGTGTCTATTGACAAACTAGGTACTTATATTTTTTTTAATGTTAATGGTTTCTTATAATTTAAAGTATGATAGTTAGATACTCCTTGAAAGTGCAAAGTAAAATATACCTTAATCATGCCAATGAAGATTTAAGTGTGCCTAGTTAACCCTGATGTAAAATGTAAAACTGAAATAAACAAAACGAATAGTTAATGGCAAAAAGTAATTTTAATACCGTGAAAAATATACTAACATCAAGACAAATAATACTAAGACTAAAACTAAGAATAGCAAAATGTTTTATCTTCTCAACTTTCCTGTAGGGTGCAGAAACATGGACATTAGAAAGCAAAAAAGAACAGAAAATAATTGAAGCTTTTGAGATGTTGATTTATAGAAGAATAGGAAGGTTTGGATGGAAAAAAACAGAAAACAAAGGGTGAAGTCTTAAAACAACTAAAAATGAAAAGAGAACTACTAAACACAATTCAAACAAGAAAAATAAGATTTATGGGGCATGTTAAAAGACACAGCAGCCTACTAAAAGTAATCTTGGAAGGGAAATTACAAGGTAAAAGAGGCAGACCAAGACTTACATGGACAAGTAACATCAAAATATTGACAAGTCAGGCTATAACAATCTGCACTATCAAAGCAAAAGACAGAGTGGAATGACACTCCGTGGTAGCCAACCTTCTGATACATGACAGAACGTAGTAAATATCATAGATAAGAAATAAAAGTAAGATGTTGTGTGTAACAGAATCCCATGTTAAAGGGGAAAATAGAAGATCAATGCTTCAAGAAGAAAAGTTCTATAAAAGCTGTGAAAAAAAGCAATAAGTGAACTACTATGATATGTAAATATACTCCAAGGAGCTTGTTAGGTATCAAATGTGTCTGACACTGACACAAGGTAAATATAGTGTGTTATCTGGTCAAAACAAAGAGACAACAAATAACACATGTTTCTTTCAATCTCTGACTATCTGTTTGAAACATGTTTTGCATATCTCTCTTTCACCTGGTATTCACCTATGACTGCTAAGGGAATTGATTGTCCTCTTCATTATCCGTCCTTACAAGGATGTTAAGTGGGCATAAATGTGCCTTTCAACCCAAATCAACCGACTTCAGCCTGGTATTTTTGTGAACAAGGATGTCTTTTATCTTTGATCTCTATTCACTTGGCCAGACTAGATTGGTTGCTTTGTTTCTAGAAAATAAAGTAAAGTACCCCTGTCACGCCAAGTGGCGTATAGGGAATGTGGTGTTAGTGACCATATATTTTACAGACCTTCGGCACATGATTTCTGGGGTAATGTGGTCAGTTTTACGCCCGTGCCGCTTCACTTTCCCTGAAAAAAATTAGGTACCCATTAAGGCTGGGTGAACCCGGAAGCCGTCGGTGGGGATCGAACCCTACCTCTTGTCCTTTGTAGTCCAGTTCACTAACCACTGAGCTATCGCAAAGCGGCTCCCTTTTGTTTCTAGAGGCACCGCGAAAAGGTGGAATAGGATCTGAATGGTTCTGGTTTACCCGATTCTGGCACAAGCCATCAGACTTCATATATAAGTTGCTGGAAGCTTCCAGCTCTGTTGCTGTCAAGTGTCTTCCCTCCTTCGGCATATAAAACTCTGGAAAGAAAGAAACCCGAATGTAAGGGATGCTTAAGATATTTGTAGATGTCATTATGAGAGACAGGAGAATGCACAAAGAAGTCAACATCATAGCAATCTTCATGAATAAACATTTATAGCAATATTGGTTGCTTGACACCATGTCAGGAAATAAGACAGGCAGTTGATAACTAAAATGTTCATAGGTGTGTGATTATCATAGTTATAAAAACTTTTTATAGGTGTGTTTTTTTGTAAGGCTTCCACAACTAAATTTGTTTTCAAAACAAATGGACAAAAACACAACATTTTTAAGTTTTATTATAAAATGACATAGAGAAATTAAAAATCATTGAGAAGTAATTGTATGTGGGTGATAGTAACAACAATAATTGAATTATAGTGAAGAAGGCTTTGTCAGAGGTGTCCAAGAAAATGGATAAATTTAAGCAGATACAGGATTAATAGGAGCAATTTATTAGACCAAATTCAATATCTGATTATATTTTTCAAATATTTTCTCTCATCATTTTTTGGAGCCATTAGCACCCAAATCTCTTGTGTGATTGTATAGGAAAAATTCAACACATTTCACAAACTCTGTCATATACAGCTCCAACTTTTCTTACAATTATTATATCTACGCCATGCACTTCAATCTATTTCAGGACTACTTTGTTGATGATGAAGATGATGATGATGATGAAAAAGAAAAGGTAACTCCTTTCAATTACTAATTTATGAATGAGTGTGCACATTACATGCATGGAATAAGTTGCATTTGCGCTTCATTTTCTGAGTTATGTAGATGAAAATTAACTTGAAGGTCTTTGTTTCTCCTCCCAAATTTTTATTAATTCAGAGAAAGGGCTTAGTGTTTGTTGTAACCATATCACATTGATGATGCACACTTTTGCTGATGTAGCAAGGTTTGCTATGGACTTATTGATGTTATAAACATTAAAAGTTTCATGCTTACAGATTAATGGACTATATACTTCTCTATGCTATTGGTTGTTGTTGTTTCAGCAGTTTCCAGGCTTGTAGTTTCCAGTCAAATACCTTGTAGTATCTGTACTTTTGTTAATTCAATTGCATTGTCCTGTTTGTCTGGTGTAGCAAAAGAAGTATTTATTTTAAATCTTAAAGAACTGGGAATTTCTAAGTAGTTTCATTGAGGCCTATACAACATTGTCAGATTAGATATTGGCAGTAAATTTGATTCACTTTATAAATGAAAGAGAAAAATTGCTTGCTTTGAAAAGTAAAAAAAAACAGTGTATCCATAATTTTTCTTCATTGTCATTACTGTAGATGATATAAGAACGATCTTTCTACATGATTGTCTAAAATGTTTCAGTTGTGCTTACATATCTTTTTTTTTTAATTGTTCATGCATTTTACATATTTCTCTTTCTTATTTTATGGCTAGTCAAGGTTTATTAAATGTTATCTAATCACACTTGTTCTCAGAGAATATCCTGTTTCATATTCATAGTTTTCCTTGCCGTTGAATTTCACTTACTTTTGTGTATGTAGAAGAAATTTTGTATTTATTAGGTTTTTTTTCTGTTGTTTCCTATTGATGAATGGACTTAGACATGATATTTGTTGCTTCACTCATGTTTTTTTTTTATAACCTGTTTCTTTTACAGTAACTCTTTTTGGTCGCTTGGAGTCATTTTGTCAATTAAAAGAAACCAGGAATCTCGCTTTACTTTCTTTTGAACCCATTCGGGTGTCAAGGGAGATAGAATGTTCTAGATCTCACTCTCCTGGCATCTTCAGATATTGACAATTGATGTTGTAGCATTCTCTCAGATTTTGTCATTCCATCCTACTCTGGGCCAGCCTCTTGTTCTTTGCCCATCTCCTCCTTTAAATATATTTTGTGTGGTAAAGAATTGATCCTTCTTTATAAAAAGGCAAACCAGTTTATTTGCTGTTTCTTTATGTACTTTAGGATTACTTCAATGTCCATCAGGAAAACTTCAACAAATTGTTGTAAACATTCACAGAACCAACTGCTTAAAATTGAATGACATTGTTAAACTTCTCGGTACGATATCTTTATGTCATCCACTATATTTTGCTATATAATTTAATATTATCTTGAATTGAATTTAAAAACTGACTTCTCTCAGTTCACATTTATAA
This sequence comes from Megaustenia siamemsis, assembly GCA_032433765.1. Lineage (NCBI taxonomy): Eukaryota > Metazoa > Mollusca > Gastropoda > Stylommatophora > Ariophantidae > Megaustenia > Megaustenia siamemsis. The sequence goes on along the minus strand of JAVIAB010000051.1, from coordinate 131,751,653 downwards.
TTTTGTTTCTTAAAGATTCTCAATATTTTTGAATAATAGAAAATCTTCACTTCTTGTAATATTCCTTATATAATTAGAAATTCCATTTAACATGCTGATGCTATTATGATTTACTTAAAATAATGGAGAGCTGTTGATTCTTTTTGTTATTTTGAGTTTTTGTAAGTGAGAGTCTAGCGTTGTTAATTACTTATAGTAATTATTTGTGCTTTTTTTTCTTTATTTCATTAATAAATATTATAGTAAATGTTTATAAATTACAACCCTTAATGAATGTTGTTTAGAAATATCTCTAGTGGTTTGATTAATGCTTCTTGAAGTGCTTACATATGTTCAAATAAATTAAACTCATTGCTAAAACATGTATTAACATTCAGTTGAAATATGTAATGTCCTAAGCAATTCTAACGTACTTATTACGTGTTATTGTTTTATGCTTCATTTAAACTGATTATTTTTGCTGTAAACAGAAAAATCTGTCAGAAATTATCCATACATTATATTGTACATAATAATATGCTTTATAATAGTTAAATAGGTATAGTTTTTAGCACTGAAAACATTCTGCTATTATCTATAGCACTGATTGTTTGGAGGTGACAAAAATAATATGATATGAACAGATTTACGGTACTAGTCTCAGAGAGGCTCTGCAAACAGCACTTAAAAGTGACTACATGAGAGGGATCAATAAATGTTATTATGTAATACATTTAGAAAGAGAACTAGAGATAGATTAAGATTGATGAATATACCAAGTTAATAAAAGTGACTACATGAGAGGGATCAATAAATGTTATTATGTAATACATTTAGAAAAAGAACTAGAGATAGACTAAGATTGATGAATATACTAAAAAATATGTCAAGTTAATAAAAGTGACTACATGAGAGGGATCAATAAATGTTATTATGTAATACATTTAGAAAGAGAACTAGAGATAGATTAAGATTGATGAATATACTAAAAAATATGTCAAGTTAATAAAAGTGACTACATGAGAGGGATCAATAAATGTTATTATGTAATACATTTAGAAAGAGAACTAGAGATAGATTAAGATTGATGAATATACTAAAAAATATGTCAAGTTAATAAAAGTGAATAAATGGAAAGTTACTTGCAAGATAAGTTAAACAAGCTTAACCATTGATCCACAATAAGTTGAGCAATTACTGACATTGGCTGTGATAAACTGAGCAATAATTGACATTGATACATGATAATCTGAACTAGCACTGCATTGGTCCATGATAAAAACTGAAGAGTCACTGACATTGATCCATGATAAAAACTGAAGAGTCACTGACATTGATCCATGATAAAAACTGAAGAGTCACTGACATTGATCCATGATAAAAACTGAAGAGTCACTGACATTGATCCATGATAAAAACTGAAGAGTCACTGACATTGATCTGTGATAAAAACTGAAGAGTCACTGACATTGATCTGTGATAAAAACTGAAGAGTCACTGACATTGATCTGTGATAAAAACTGAAGAGTCACTGACATTGATCTGTGATAAAAACTGAAGAGTCACTGACATTGATCTGTGATAAAAACTGAAGAGTCACTTACATTGATCTGTGCATTGATCCATGATAAAAACTGAAGAGTCACTGACATTGATCTGTGATAAAAACTGAAGAGTCACTGACATTGATCTGTGATAAAAACTGAAGAGTCACTGACATTGATCTGTGATAAAAACTGAAGAGTCACTGACATTGATCTGTGATAAAAACTGAAGAGTCACTGACATTAATCTGTGATAAAAACTGAAGAGTCACTTACATTGATCTGTGATAAAAACTGAAGAGTCACTGACATTGATCTGTGATAAAAACTGAAGAGTCACTGACATTGATCTGTGATAAAAACTGAAGAGTCACTGCATTGATCTGTGATAAAAACTGAAGAGTCACTGCATTGATCCATGATAAAAACTGAAGAGTCACTGCATTGAACCATGATAAAAACTGAAGAGTCACTGCATTGATCCATGATAAAAACTGAAGAGTCACTGCATTGATCCATGATAAAAACTGAAGAGTCACTGACATTGATCCATGATAAAAACTGAAGAGTCACTGACATTGATCCATGATAAAAACTGAAGAGTCACTGCATTGATCTGTGATAACCTCCTTTTTCTGTGTTGGTTTGACAATTACTTCTCTTCTCTGTTCCCTCAAATGATTTTAAGTGGATATGCTATGAAGTATCATGACTTACAAGAAGCCACAATGTCTGGTAATTGGCCCAAAACATTTATATAAACATAACGTTTTTTTAAGTGCAAGGTTGCCATCCCTCTATGATCTCTACTTGCTTATCGAACAGAAAGATTTAGTCTGTTTTTAGAATCGCAGTGAGAGGATGCTGTAGAATATTGATCAGTTTGATTCACCAATCATGAGCAAGAAGCTGTGAGCTATGAGTTGCTGTTCACTGCTTTAAGTACACCCCACCTCAAACTCCATGATTAAAACTGAACAATGACTTTGATCTCTTTAAGCTTAATAAACTCTGATGTTGATCTTGAAAAGCAAAAAAAAATTACTGACATACTTTACTGCATTTTCCCCATTAGTGGGGTCTGTGTGGAGGGGAGAGAGAACATATAGAACCAAAAAATAAAGGCTGCTTGTCCAGTGCAGTTGCTACAAAGTGTTCAGGTCCGAGTTTTTATTTAACCCTAGATAATTACTAGGGAGCCGTGATAGCTCAGTGGTTGGTGAACTGGACTACAAAGGACAAGAAGTAGGGTTCGATCCCAACCGACGGCTTCCGGGTTCACCCAGCCTTAAATGAGTAATAGATTTTTTCTGGGAAAGTAAAGTAGCACGGGCGTAATACCGACCACATTACCCCAAAAATCATGTGCTGAAGGTCTGTAAAATTTATGGTCAATTACACCATATTCCCTAAATGACACTTGGCGTGACGGTGCTCTTTACTTACTTTTACTAGATAATTACTTAATAGATCCATCAAAAGTAAAAGCAAAAAATCATAACTATAGGGTATATAAATAAGAAAACTGTGAAATATGAAACAAGATGACTTCATAGAAAGATAGAAAACAAAAAGTAGCTCATAGACGCAAAGACTTCATTTGATATCATTAAATGTAGAAACTGTTCTCCAACGTCCAGGAGAAATAAAGCCATTTATTTATTATGCAATGTGCTGTTTTTCTTTGCATGTACCTCTGTTACAGATATTGTATAACTTCTTAAAGTACAATCAGTTAGCTGCTTGGATTATTTTTATTAATAATTAAATGACTCATTAAGATGCTGTAACTAATCTTTACTCTGTTATTCTTTCTAAATGTTTAGGCACCAAAGGTAAACTTGTATTTTTGAGTAGATAACTTTAACATATTTTATTTATCAGATTATATTTTTTTTCCCTTTTACTTTGCTTTCCATAAATGTTTGCTTCTATCACTTTTATTGTTTGCAAGAAATAAAGTTTAGAAAATTAGTTAAATCTTATCTGTTTTCTATTCTTTGTTACTGTTCTATATTATTTCTTATTTATTTGATCAGGATATTAAAATCTCATTTATTTTGCAGAAATCTTTCTTTTTTAATTTAGAAATTATATTAGGACATTAATAATATTTTACACTAAAAGAGATAGAAAAATCTTAGCCAAAGAGTAGTTTATTTAAAATTATTACTTTTGCAAAATGTTTCTGGTATAAGCTCAATGTTGCAGGTGTTTGTTATAGTATGTACAATGTTAATACTGAATGTCACTTTAGTGAATGTTTCATTCTATAGTTTGGCTAAATAGTGCCAGTCAGAAACTTAATAAAAAAATTGTGTCTTCATATTATTGTTAATATGTAATCAAAATTTCTACAACCTCTATTACTTTGCACATTTACACTGTTGCACATAAACATGCTGATTCCTATTTTTTTTTTCTTAAAAAAAAATGTATATTTAATTACAAAAGCACAATCATGTTACAAAATGCATATATTGAAGTGTTAGAGTTTGTTTTCTCTCTAAAAGTGCCTAATTATGGTTTTACTATGGGAAGAGTTCTCATCAGTGACCTGGTCAAACACATCAAATCTCACTATATCTTCAGATATTTAAATGCACCTGAAAGAGATTTAAGAAAACTGGAGAAATGCTTTAAAATGTGAAGCTGAAGATAAATGTTATAAACACTATTCTTATTAACAGTCATGAAGACAATAGTCAAAATTTCTTGAAACTGATCATACAGGAGTTACTAAAAGGTAGAAATGTGTCCAGATATAACTGTTTGATAATTCCTAGAGGGTTTAATGTTTGTGATAATTTGAGTGAGAGACCTTCAAGTGCATCAAAATGTTTTTCCTGATAACGCTCAATCAATAGCTCAGTCAAAAGAAACATGTAGATAATGTTAAAAACAATGCATTAACTTTTAAAGAGGCTTAGTGGCAAACTCCTGTGTGTTACCGGGGCCTCATTATCTGGGAAGTAAAGAATAGTGACACTGTGACCTTCCAAGCATGTCGTAAGAGGCGACTAAGGAGGTTGATCGATGGCTTGACAAGCTGTCATTATAAAAAGCATTGTTTTGGAAACAGAACCATAGATTTTAGAAGCAGTGATCTCTGCAATATGTGCCATTTTGGCACGCAAGGTTTCTGTTTTTGAGATTGTAGTTCTGCCCTATGTGCCGACTTCGGCTCGAAAGGACAATAGATAGATAGATAGATACATAGTGGAAAACTGTAAGGACTGGTAAAAGAATAAGTAAGGATTTGTCAATAAATAAGTTCTTCAGTAAGAATGAGAGAGTCACTGCAGTTTGTCACATTGGTTGAGGTTCAAGAATTTTAGAATCTTAAATATATAAAAATGGTGTCATTACTTTTATTATTGTTATTTTAAAATTTATTTAATTTTAAAATGGAAAAAAAAAGCTTGCCGTGACATGAAATGGGTGCAAAAAAGTTATTATCTAGATTATTTGTACTTTGCTTCAGAACATAACAGTGCACTTGTGACAACATGTTCGAAAGAAATGTAGAATTTCTAGACAGATTGTACAACAAAATAACATGCACCTTATTAGTGGATTTATGAAGTCGAACTGCAGCATGTGAAATATCTACATAAATATGGACCCTCTTGTATGTGGTAAGATAAGGCTGCTATGAAAGGGGTTAAAGAAAGTATAGAAACCACACCTACACACATCTTGAAAACTAGTAACTAATTTACAAAGGTATACAGATTACTGATTCTTGTGGAAAGGCTGGCTATTTTAGTGCTATATACTTGATTAGAGATCGCAGACGACAAGGAGAGAAAATACTGGATAGCTTGGTGTCATGGCATGGAAAACAGTCAACAAAAGAACTGATACGATGCACTGTAGATAGAAGATTGTGGAGGGACATGTTGGCCTACGCCAACCTGTATGGCACATGATGATGATACTTGATTATGTTTAAGTTTCTTCCTCCTAGACCAAACAAACCTCTATAATGATACAAAACAACTCACTGTAGACTCACACATACATACACTCAAATGTGCAGGATTCCACATGCTGCTTGATCAATAGCCAACTATTTTGGCAAATATTATTACACAAAAGAATTTATTACAAAGGAGCATATACACACAACCAAGTGAAATTTTGTACAACATTTAGAAAGTATCTACATCTCTTATATAGATAATGGTGATCTTGCATAAAGCTAAACTAGTTCCCTGGATTGAACATTTATAATTCTCACATAAGCACAAAATCTACTGTCTGTTAACTGATTGGATGCTACCATTTTAATATACTACACAACTGGCATGGAGATTTTTTTATAATGTGAACGTGATATTAGTAATACCACAGAGTAGTGCTGTTGTTTTTAAGCAGGCTTTACGATCCAAATATTTTGGATTCTTTTTAAATCTTACATGCTCCAGTCAACCCTGCTGTGAAAATGGGTACATGGAGTTATGTTTTTCTATATATATTTTTTTCATTTCTCCTACATGGAGTTATGAAAGATCAAAACATTAAGGAAGAAAGCAGTGTTCTTGTTGCTTTCAAATGATAAAGTGTTATTATTGTGAAATTTAAAACTTTCATACCAGCAAAACTTGCATATGTTTTCTTAATGAAAACTCAGGAATATTAAAAATGACTGGGTTCAAAGGTAGTGTTTAGGGTCCCTTAAAGATGTCAAGGCTGAAAAATGTGCTGTAAATAAGCTGTAAGAGGAAATGAATGAACAAACAGACTTGCTGGTGTTCTGTAGTGCAGAGAGGACAAGAAATAGATTGAACTGACACACTAAATGCTCTCAGCAAGGCAAAAGAGTACTGTACAAGGCACACAAAAAAAGACAGAAAAATTAACACAGCAATAGAGTTCAAAATTTGCTACATGTTGAAAGATATATTGAAAAAATCTGAGCACTTAATGGAGTTGTGCAATGTACCATGAAGATGATCTGTCAACTATACTCATACAACTTTTATATAAATAATTACATTCCGTTTGAATGTGTTTTTACATAAAGCATTAAACATTAATTTACTCTAAACTTGATAGTACTTAAAGTATTTTTTTTCAAGTTTTTTTAAATTTCAAATTTATGTAAAAATGCATGAAAACTTAAATTATTTGCTGTTTCAAATTTTGCTATATTTATTGCTTACAACACAAGATATTTTCAGTTTATTTTTTTTTAAAGAGGAACAAGTGGTACTATTAGACTATTCACTGGGTCTTATGCACTAAATCTTCTCAATAGAATATGTCTGTTTGTCCACATCAGGCAATGACTAAATGTTATAGAAAAATTATATTGCATCTTTTATCTAAAATAATGAGACATACATTTGTCTGCCACATTCTTAGACTAGAGACTAAAAGTACATTAGAAATCATTTAAAGCAACTAAGCCAATGGAGTTGTGTTGCTGACAAATGAGAAGTAAACTCTGTAGATATAATACAGTTTGTTTTGTAAATAATTTAAACATAATTAGATATAACTTAATCTTAAGAAGGTGAATTTTTCATCATTTCTTTTCATTGTTCTTCTATTATTAATAGTAGTTTAATCTTATTAAATTTACATTTTGGAGGCTGTAGACTTAAGTTATGTTAGGATTTTCGGTTGTCATCACTGCACTCTGGACACAACAACCATAGGTGCTCCGATCTTCTCAAAATGTTCATCAGCACTTAGCGACAGTGTCAGTTCAGGTGTCAGTGGACAATTCCTTTCATTTGGACAGAAAATTGCTCCATTCTGACAATGCCAATCTTCAATCCCAGCTCATGCAGTCTAGATAATGATGTAGTTTGACTTCTTGTAAAGTCCTTCATTCTATCATATCCATTTTCTCTCCATCTAATATAATCGCCAAACAAGCTAATCTTTCTGCTTTACCTGGCAACATCAGCATGAACCCAGATGAAAAAGAAGGTAACACTGCTGATCTTTGACCTATGTGGGAATTCCAGCCATTGCCTGTGAAAGCAGTTTTTCTGGACTCTGTGGATCAAGGGGATTGCGTCACTTAGCTCTCAGACATGAGTGTAATCCTAGCCAGTTAAAACCCATTGTCAGGGGGCTGGATAATCTAAAGGTATAGTGTCAGCCTCAGAACAGGAAGGACCCAAGTTCAAAGCCCACTGGAAATGGTGGTGGTTTTTAAAAAAAAATAGACAAAAAAATAATCAGTGGTTTCCTTATAATGTTACCTTACCCTTCCTTGATCTCTTCGGAAGTGAGATCCGAAGTTTAGCCCTCTCGGATCATGGCAATAAAAAAAAAAAATGAGGCCCAGTGTGCACTCGCGCACATTAAAGAACCCTTGGCAGTAATATGTTGAAAAGTAGGCCATAAATAAGACAACTTTCCAGGGAAAATTATCAGCAGAAACCTGCCCACACAGTGGATCCCAGGCCATTCTACAGAGTTTGTGAACGTGGGCCAGAATTCTACTCAGATTTTCTCGAGAGGGATACCGGAGCACCTATGGATCCATTCAGTGTCCAGTGAAGATGATCCTAATAAAAACAACCCATTCTCATGCTACTGCTCGTCATTGCATAGGTACCATTATCTTTATGAATAGTTCTGCACTTCAATTTGCAGTAAATGATGCACAAAAGAACCATCTGTGTAGATTAGAGAGTCAGTGTTATTGGAAATTTCACGGATGAAGGCAATAGCTTCTGCTTGGTCACAATCGGTATATGTTTTCTGCATCCTCTGTTTTTTCTCACTACAGATTTGTAGAATGATAACATTGAGCACTTTAAGTATTGATAGTAAGGGAGATGGGTGCACAAACAAACATTCAGCAGCAATTTTTTTTAATATGTTGCTATACTGCAAGTAAAAAAAAAAAAAATAAAAGTAATAAACATTTTGGCCGAAAGGTCTTAATTTAAATAATAATTAGAAAATAACTCAAATTATCTAGAGCTGGGGTTAAATTTTTTAAAATATACAAATTAAAATTTAAGTCACACAAAAAAAATACACTGAATAATAAGCTTTTTTAAAGCTTTGGTAGTCTAATAGAACAAAAAAATCTAAAGTAATTTGGTATTTTTTTTTTATCTTTGCTGGTTTGTCCTTGTGGGTTTCATAAATATTTTATGACTATCTGTGTACAGGCTTAAAATTCAAAGTGTTTACACTTAACAATGGCACAGTAATCTTACCCAAGACATTTGAGTACTTCTGTCTTCTGATTTCTTCATTAATTCTGATGTACTTCTAAAATTAATGATGTCCATAGACATTAGGTGAAGAATAATAGCTCATTTTTTAAAAAACTTATGTGCAAAAAACATTTTATCTATAATAATTTTGCTCACCTGTAAATATATATTGTATAAATATTACTGTATATTGCTAGGCTACTATTAAAATTCATGAGAAGCTTAATGTTATTTTTATTACTTTATTATTTCTTGTACAAAATGTATACTAAACAACTCAATTTGTATGATTTTATTTATATTTGGAGATCTGATCTATAAATAATTTGTAATTATTATAAATGTGACAGCAAGAAGAAAAAAAGAGCATTGTGGACAGATATCATGCAGTACAAGAAGTTTGTCTGACTGTGCAGCAAGGTCTGGATATGGTTGCCTCTTTGGGTGAAAGAATAAAAAAGTAAGATTTGTTTAAAACTTAAAGTTTTTTTTTTATTTCAGGAACTGTACAGGGTGTGGATCTTAAAACTTGCCACATCATACTATCTATCTATTGACCTTTCGAGCCGTAACCGGCCCATAGGGCGTAGACCAAGATACACCTCCTATATGAATTTTTGTTCTAGCAGTTTTCTTTTAAAGATATTTTATCAAATCTCGCCATCTGTCTCTGTTCTGTGCAAGCAGTTCTATCTCATTGAGGGAGCCGATTCCTGCTGCTCTTGCCTCTCTCATCAATGTTCTTCTCAGTGTCTCCCTGGGTCTTCCTCTTTTTCTTTTACCTGTTGTTTCCCATATGAGGGATTGCTTTGCTATTCGATTATTATCTCTTCTCATCACATGTCCAACGTATGACCATCGTCTTTTCTTTATTACTGAAGATATTAGTGGTTGATTGGCGATTTCTCTAATTTCCTCGTTTGTTTTGAATTCGTTCCATTCTAACTTCATACTAGCCACTTAAATTATATAGACATGAAGATGTAAAATTCATAAACTAGCGGGGCAGGCCAGTTTCAAGAGCCCCGTCACACCAAGTGACGTATAAGAAGGACTATGGTGCTAGTGACGATAATTTTTAGAGACCAACGGCACATCATTTTTTGAGGTAATGCGGTCAGTATTTCGCCCATGCCGCTTTACTTTCCCAGAAAAAATATGGTACCCATTAAAGAGTGGGAGAACCTACAAGCCGTTGATCAGAATCAAACCCTACCTCTTGTCCTTTGTAGTCCAGCTCACTAACCACTGAGCTGTTGCGGCTCCCAGTTTCAAGGTGCTCATAATTAATTCACCATTTCAAAGAATTAAACTGACCAATTGTGATGTAATTCAGTTGCATATTGTATTATTGTTTTGTTTTTTAAATATTTTTGTATATCTATTTATGTATTTTAGAAGACTTATATGTCTGGTTTTTATTTCTTTTTCCTTTTTATTAACAAAATGTTTTATATTTATGTGTATTGTACAACAATAACACCAGGACTAAAACTAAGAATAGCAAGATGTTATATCTTCTCAAAACTCCTGCATGGTGCAGAAACATGGACATTAGACAAGAAAACAGAACAGAAAATTTAAGCCTTTGAAATGTGGATTTATAGAAGAATAGGAAGAATTGGATGGAAAGAAACAAATAAAAACAAATGATGAAGTGCCGCTCTACTTTCCCAGAAAAAAATCCCATTAAAGGCTGGGTGAACCGGAAGCCGTCGGTTGGGATTGAACCCTACTTCTTGTCATTTGTAGTCCAGTTCACTAACCATTGATTGAGCTATCGCGGCTCCCAAACACAGTGTAGATAAACAATTAAAGTAGCAATGTGCAGATGACTAGTTTAATGAGGACATGTATCAAAAAGCAGTGTTAAATCGTCCATATTTTTAGTAATGAAGCCAACTCATTCATCAATGAAGCCAATGCATTCATCAATGAAGTTGCAATTTTGTGGTGTATATTTGTCACTGCAACACAAAGATAAGTCACATAAGAAGTTAAAAACAAAATGACTTTTATCATTGTCAAGCATAGCAAATTATATCATCAGTGTCCATTATAGCAATTGAAGACTTAGTGATGGAAAATTACAGTGACTGTTAATGAATTAGTCACAATTTTTCAAATTAGTCATGGTTCACCACACTTAATTATTCATAATCTGTTTCACTTTTACAAAGTTTTGGTGCCATAGCAGCATTCAATTAAAACAGTGATGCTGTGATTTGAAGCAGGATATGATGGCTTACTAGCAAGAATATTCATTATCATGTGCCATTGCAGTTTGTGTATGTGATCATATCCTACAATTTTCTATTCACACGGTTATATCAATTCTGTTGTTGACTGTTTTCCATGCCATGACACCAAGCTATCCAGTATCTTCTCCCTTTGTCATTTGTGATCTCTCTTTCCCTGTACTTTGCCAGTTGTAACCAAATATTCCACATTTACTCTTCTAATGATGTGCCCAAAAAATGTTGATTGTTTCTTTTTGATGTTTCTTAGGAGTTCCCTTTTTGTCTTGGCCTTTTTGAGAATGTCCTCATTGATATTTAGCTGTCCGGGGAACTTTCAACATTGTTCTGAGAAATCCTATCTCTGTAGCCTCTAATCGTCTTTTCATTTTTTTTTGTCTACCTATGGAAGTGAATTGGCTTTATATGGCGCCAATGAACTCTTTTTTTCACTTCTGTTGAGATGTCTTTTGTTTCTTTGATTACTTGTTGCACAAGACATATTTTTCATTCTCTGAAATGCAATTTTGGCCTTTTCTGCTTTTTATTTCTGTGGTGGATCTTCCATCTAATGTTATTATTGTGCAAAAGTATTTGATACTGTGCTCCTTTCTAATTTGCCCTGTTTATTTTTATGTTATATGATGGGTATAATTGTTTCTTTGATATGACCATTTATATTGATTTCTTACTAATCAGACTGAGACCTTTCTTGTTGCTTTCTTTCACTGTTATGTCTATGACTACTTGTAGTTCATTCTTCACTCTGCTATTAAGACTGTATCACTGTTAAGTTGCTATACTCTTAGCGTACATTTTGACTACATGACTCAGCAGTGATAAGCCACATGGTATTGTGAACATTCTCTTTTGTTTTCTTTATTCTTCCAAAGGAGAATTATTATTTCTAGTTGTCAGTTAGTAGATGTTTGTTGTTGTATTGAAAATTGTATGTAACCATCTACTGCTAAGCTCCCCTGTTGCATTGATTGAGTTATTGAATTATTTGCGGGTCATCATCATTGCACTCCGAACATGTCCATAGGTACTCAGATCCCCTCCTCAGCAAGTCCTGCAGTGTCCAGTGACTGATGACTCCAGTTCTGTGTTGGTTGATAAGTCTTCTTACACGCCCACTAAGTTTCTCATTTCTGGCTGTGCCCATCTTAACTCCCATCTCCATCATCTGAAGAAGTGATGTGGATCTGTGTTTGTCGAAGTCCTGTGCTCTTCCCACATCTCGGAGGGCATTGATGATGTCCGCCCGGTCCATTGGTTGCCCGTCCTCAACGACAATGCAGCTACTGCATTGATTATGAAAAATGAGTACCAGAGAATTTTACTTCAAAAACAGTTCTCCCTTATCCTCAATCAGTCGTGGTGCAATCACAAAAGAATCTATCCAAGGCATAGATGATAAATTACCATTATCTTTATAAGAAAAAACTGGCAGGAAAAACCAAGACCAGTAAACAATCTATCAGCCTTCAGTGTTGTGCAGAGAGATGAGCAATGATGACAAATGAAACATTTTGAAAAAAATTGAGGCACCCTAATTGTAAAACTGATTTACATTGTTTTGGTATATTGCAATATTCAAAATATTAACTGATACATTACAATATTCACTGTTTCTCAGCACCTTCAACTGGAGCGTTCCATGGTTGTCAACTCTGGCAGTAATTGTTCTTTTGGCAGTGAGCTTTGTTCTCTTCTTAATTCCACTTCGATATTTGCTGCTGGCATGGGGTAAGACAATCATATATTAAACACTCTTTATTTTATGATATGTGCAATTTAGATACATGACAGTGACCTCAAGGCAAAGAAAATATATGCAAAGTGGCTCAATTGTATGTGTATAGAGCAGTATGATAAAACATTAACTAAATATGAATTCATATGGAATTATTTAACACAAATTGCAGCAAGGACTTATACCAAAAGCACCAATATGGAAAATTGTCAGTGACTCATAGCTGACTGTTTCAGTTAAGACCAATGAACCATAATTGATTTCGATTCTTCATTTCCCCATGGTGATCCTGAAAATAGACTAATCAGACGGGCCAAATGAGTAAGGATTAAAAGGCAATGTGTGAGTAAGGATTATGTAGAGCCAGTCTTAACATATGAATGTGAATCATGGACAATAGGACAACAGACAAGAAAATCACTGGAGTCTGTAGAAATGTGGTTTTACAGAAGAATGTTGAGAATACCATGGACAGCTAAGAAGAGTAATGAAAATGTTCTGAAAGAGGTCAAAGCAAAAAGAGAGCTAATTTCCAATATCAGGAAGTATTAATCATTATTTTTTGGCCATGTAATGAGAAGAGAACAATTGGAAAAATTGACGGATGAAGAGATAGAGGGAAGCAAAGAGAGAAAATACTAGATAGCTATCTATGACAATGTACTACCCAAAAAAAGTCACTATCTATCTATCTATCTATCTTTCATTCGCCTGAAGTATTGTATATATCTGCAATGTTGTTTCCTGTATAAATTTTACTGTCTTTTGTAATTCTTTAAGTGGCCCATATAGTTTTGTCTGTGGTGTTGTATCTATGGGCCAATGGATTTTCCTCAGTCTACTATATTTAGTGCAGTCTTGAAGTATGTGTTTAGTAGTCTGGGGCGCCTGTCCACATGTACATGTAGTTGAGGTGCTGATCTTGAATTTTGTATACATGTGACTGTGGAGTCGATTGTGTCCTGTTCTTAGGCGTATAATGGAAACTTGTTCACATCTATTCAAATTATGAAAGATATCCTGATTTGGGGCCTATGGTCCTCTAATTGATTTGATTATCTGTTTCTTATGATGGTATGTAACCGCTGCATCTGGTTGTGTGCATTTTACACCTTCCTTTGACAACTGATCTGCTTTCTCATTTCCTGGTATTCCACAGTGAGATGGGATCCACTGCAGGGCAACCCTGTGGTGCTTGCAGAGTTCAGTCAATAAAGTCTGCAGATGTGGTAATTTTCTGGATTGTAGTGCCTGGAGTACTGATCTTGCATCTGTCAAAAACACTACAGGCTGTGGGCTAAGATTACTGTTCAGTAGTTTTTCTATTGCCAACTTTATTGCTTGGATTTCTGCATCATAATTATGACAATATTTCCCTGTTGCTATTTTATTTATATTCATCTCTGCAATATGTGACATAGTTCTCATCAGCAATCAGATAAAAACGATGCAGGAAAACACAAATGAACTATCATCAATAGCCAGCAAAATTGGGCTTGAGGTCAATCATGAAAAGACTAAAGTCATGAAAAGTTTAATTCCAACAAGTGACAAAATATACATGGAAAACAAACCAGTAGAAGAGATCGATCACTTCATCTATCTTGGAAGTCACATTGATCGAGAAGGGGATACGAGCAAAGAAATTAGAATCAGACTGGCTAAAGCAGCAATGTCTTTCAGAAGCCTTGAAAAGTTGTGGAAATCAAAACTCATTAGCACAAACACAAAACTTAGGCTATTCAAATCAAATGTACTATCAACCCTTACGTATGCGTGTGAAAGCTGGAAAACAACAAGAGATATAGAAACAAAGTTGAACGCATTCGAAAATAAATGTCTAAGGAAAATACTTGGTATAGAATGGAACGAATTCAAAACAAACGAGGAAATTAGAGAAATCGCCAATCAACCACTAATATCTTCAGTAATAAAGAAAAGACGATGGTCATACGTTGGACATGTGATGAGAAGAGATAATAATCGAATAGCAAAGCAAGCCCTCATATGGGAAACAACAGGTAAAAGAAAAAGAGGAAGACCCAGGGAGACACTGAGAAGAACATTGATGAGAGAGGCAAGAGCAGCAGGAATCGGCTCCCTCAATGAGATAGAACTGCTTGCACAGAACAGAGACAGATGGCGAGATTTGATAAAATATCTTTAAAAGAAAACTGCTAGAACAAAAATTCATATAGGAGAAGGTGTATCTTGGTCTACGCCCTATGGGCCGGTTACGGCTCGAAAGGTCAATAGATAGATAGAATATGTGCCATTTTGGCATGCAAGGTTTCTGTTTTTGAGATTTTGGTTTTGCCCTATGCGCCGTCTTCGGCTCAAAAGGACAATAGATAGATAGATTTTATTCATATCCCTAGTGTTATTTTGGATACTCTATGTATCTCTAACCTGCTCCCCCATTCTTTACTGCATTCTGCACTGATCCATCTGTGTACACATGAACCCATAGATTTTGTGGATATTCTTTATCCAAGAAACTGAGAGTTATTGTTTCATGCTGTAGACTATTCTGTTCCTCTTTGTCAAGTATTCCTTTCACTTCTGTCCATATTTGTGCTGACAATCCCGATTCCTCTGTCCAGTGAGTCTGTTCTGGTATGGGCAGTAGGGGGTTAACAACTCTTGGCATGTCTGGTGTTTGTCTACAAATTTGCTTGGCTTGGTGGATAAAACTGCTTCTCTTTAGTCATCCCAATGCAAGATTTTTTAATTGGTACTTCATTGGATGTCTTGGCATGCATGACAATTTTTCTGCCTGCATCAGCATCTTTGTGTCCCTCCGTTCTCTCAATGCTGGTATCCTCCACAATTTCTCCATCTCCAATATTGGTGTTGATTTCATTGCTCCTGTGATGACCCAAAGTGCCTGGTTTTGTACTATATCCAGTGTGGTGTTTGATGATGAGCACCATGCGAATGATCCATATTCTAAATGTGGGCGTATACTCTGTTGGTAAACTTTACTGAGTATTTTCCCACTCGCACCCCACATGGTTCGACACAGCTTTCTTAGAATAGCTAACTTCCTCCTTGCTTTTTGGGTTGTCTTATTTATCTGCTGTTTCCAAAATAGTTT
This sequence comes from Megaustenia siamemsis, assembly GCA_032433765.1. Lineage (NCBI taxonomy): Eukaryota > Metazoa > Mollusca > Gastropoda > Stylommatophora > Ariophantidae > Megaustenia > Megaustenia siamemsis. The sequence goes on along the minus strand of JAVIAB010000051.1, from coordinate 131,735,847 downwards.
GTTATCAAATGCAACTCTGAGGTATGTAGCTTGTAAGTCTTCTTTCACAGGCTCATTGTTTATGTAGATGGCTCCTGCTTTTTGTTTTGGGAATAGAGTGAAAAGTGTAATACTGCATTTGTCTGTATTGATGCTGATACACCATCTATTTGTCCATGAATTCATTGCATTCATAGCTCTTTACAACAAATTGGAGGTCACTGTTGCATACTCCTCTGTGCACCACATTACCAAGTCATCTGTATACATTGCCACTTTGATACCATGTGGTAGTTCAGTAACTAGGTCATTGATGTAGACTAGAAAAAGTGTTGGAGATAGTACCCCTCCAAGTGGGACGCCCTGGCGCAGTAATACCTTCTTACTTTTGAGACCATCCAGTTATACTCTAGCTCTCCTGTTATATAGGTATGCTTTGACCCATTTGTACATCCTGCCATTTACATCCTTAATTTCTCAGTTTCTTTAAAAACGCTTCCTTCTATACCTTATCAAATGCTTTCTTTAGGTCTATCCATGCTACTAGCATCAGTTTCTTTTCTTGAAATGCATCCTCAATTTCCAGGGAAAGATAGGTTGCCTGATCTTTGGTAGAGTAACACTGTCTAAAGCCTGCTTGCTGTGGGACAAGGAGGTTTTCACTTTCCGGGTAATACTACAGTCTGAGATGATTATGCATTCCATTGTTTTACACAAACAGCTTGTAAGGCTGATTGGTCTATAGCTGGATCTTGTTGAACCATTTCTTTCCTGGCTTTAGTAATAGTATTATAATTACTTCTCTCCATGCCTGTGGCAATCTACCTGTGATCCAGCAAATATTGTAGATCTGCAGTAGTTTTACTTAAGCTGCAGTTCCCAAATTTGTAATCATTTCATTGGACACTCCATCCCTGCCTGGTGACTTTTTCATTTTTATTTTGGATATTACCAGCTCTATCTCTTTTTGTGTAATGGGTATTTCCATGACTTCGTGTGTGGTTTCTTCTTGTCTTGCATTTTGTTGTTTCAAACGGGTATCTTGTCGTTTCTCTAGGCTAATTTCAATATTGTCATTTGCAACGGAGTCTGCAAAGTGATTTGCTGCATGCTTACCTGTTAGAATGTTTCCATCCTTCTTCAGTATAATTTTGGTATTCCTTTCTGTACCCTCATCATTCAGCTGTTTTACAAGTTTCCACACTTTACTTGTGCCTCGTTCAAGATTCAAGAACTCTGTTTTCTCTTTTCAGCTTCTCCGTCTGGCTTGTAGTTTAGCCCCTTGAAATTTGGCCTTAGCAAGCTGATATTTATTGTGGTGTTCCTGGCAAGGGTTATTTTCTGCTTGCTTTCAAGATATTTCCATGTCATTGTGCAGTTGCTCTAGTTCATTACTCCAGTATGGTTTGTAGTGTTTCTGTGCTCCTCTAAGTATTGTTTAACTGGTAGCTTGTATTATTAGTCTACTGAATTCATCAACTATTTTGTTCATGTCTCTGTCTGTATTTAGATTTTTAGTCAGTATACTGGTGTATTGTTGATACATTTTCCAGTCTGCCTTTTTGTAATTCCATCTGGAGAGAGTGCAGCTCTCCCTGAAAGCATCATTTTGCACCACTAAAAAGACTGATCGGTGGTCGCTGCCTCCAAGTTGTTTCCAAACAATATGTGTAATATTCCAATCCAGGTCTAGTGAATGGAAAGCAAGGTCTGGTGTAGATGTGGTATGCCATGATCTGGAAAAGAATGTTGGTTGATCTGTTGTCTGGTTCAGCAGTATAAGCCCATTGTCGTCCTGCTAATTTTCAAGTTCTTCACTTCTCTTGTTCTGTGAACGGCTGTTAAAGTCTCCACATACAATTATTCTTTCTTTTAATGGAATTTGTTTCTAGTGCTAGTGGGTGGTCACTCGGACAGTAGTAATAAAGTAAATGGAAGTCTGTATTTTCTGTCCTGAGGTGCAGTATCTGATATTCAGCCCCATCTATATACACTTCAAGCTGACATGCATTGATGTTGTTCTTTACAAGTGTCAATATTCCTCCTTTTTGTCTGTTTTTTCTGTCACATTGATAACACTGGTATCCCCTAATCTTTAAGGCCATGTCGTTGTTTAGATGGGTTTCCTGCAAACTGCATAAGCTTACTTGCTCTTCATGCAGGATATTTTCTAACTATATCTATTTACTGTACTCATCTCTTTTGCTGTTGATGCCTTCAGCATTCCAGTGCATTATTTTAAGTGGTCTTAGTTTGGATTGGCCAGTAGCTCTATCCTCTCACCCCCTGACTCCACGAGACTGTTGAGGACATCCAGCAAGAGTGCCATATCAATTCACAGTTATAGACATACTTTCCATTGGTGTGCATGTGAGGCATCCTGATTGTTGTAGTATGACTTTTGCCTGGTTGCCTCCGTCTTCAGCACTTATACTTGCTAGAGCAGACTGTGGTCTTGCTCGGGTGTAGGAAGGCCTGGCCAGTCTTGGTTTTCAGTCACTGGTGACTGTTAAGCCCCATCTCCATGACAAGGAGCTGGCATTGATGGGGATAAAGCCACTGAAGTTGGGTGTGTTTGGCCAAAAGAGTAGATACTGCAGGATGCAACATTTAACCTTCAATAGGTGGATATGATAAGTAGTTGTTGGACATGCACAGAAGTTTCCAGTGTAAAATTTGTTGTCTGGGGAACATAATTATTTTGATTTTATACAAACAAAACACTTAAGCCATACAAGTTAACCTGTTGGCATAAATTAGGAAGGAGTAACTAAAATATGTTGGTACAAAAATGAAATGTTAGATTGGCAAGAAAATATTTGTGAATATGCTTGCTTGCTTACGTTCACCCAATGACTAAAGTACTCTCGAGTGTTCATAGACTGTAGAATTCCTCTTCGTCATCTGCCACTTAAAAGGACGTTAAGTGGGCGTGTCTGCATTGTGTTGTGGTTTGCATACTATAACTGTTATATTTGCACCTATCGGCCCAACATATCTGACTTCAGCATGACATTTTTGAGTACCGGGTTGTCTTCCCTCTTCGATCCCTGCTCGCTTGGCCAGACTAGACAGGTTAGTCTGTTACTAGAGGCACCGCGGAGAGGTGGAGCAGGGTCTGGATGGTTTTGGTTCACCGATCCTGGTGCAAGCCATCAGCTGTCGGTTGCTGACAACTTCCAGCTCTGGTGCTGGGAGACACACCTACGCCTCCTGTTGTTAATATAAAACGTATTAAGTAAAAATACTTCAAGATAGATGAATGTTATAGTCATGTATATAGAAGATATGCAAATTAATAAGATGCAAGAATCTTCTTGTGGTCATCTATCTATTATGTTAGAATCAGCATCCTTGCACTCTGAGCACATCCATTGCTGCTCTGATATATAACAATGAGAACTTCAGGAGAACCCTGATCCACGTATGCAAACTCCACTTCTCAGACTGAGATCCATTCCAATATCTGTATTTACACAGTCAGACAAGTTATTGTGCCATGTTTTGATCATTGTCCGATAGTCTTGTTTAGCTTGGTACAACTTATAGGTAAGGGTGGAAATTAATTGAAAAAGTAAAATCTAAATACAGCATTTTGTGCTGTAAACTGTGACTCAAAGCTGATCAAGATCCTACATCAGCTTTATGTGGTAATAATTGTGTATACAGGTTGGCTATCGTCTGATCAAAGGAGTGAAAATCAAAACAAACTTTTCTTTAAAAATATGCCATGTGAATGTTATTTGCCTCTGGCCAACAGTATTACTGTAAAAAGTGACACTGCACATCAAATTGACACATATATACTTTGAAAGGAAAACCTAATTACATTTTAAAATATGAAAAGCACAAGAAAAAGTGGAATACAGCTAGGAGAATACAGATCTGGAAGAAATAGCACAATATTATTTGGATTTAGAAAGCAACAAACAAGTAAAGTATTGCTCAAGAGATATAGTCTGTAGTCACAGAGCTTTTTTGGTTTACTCTCAAGAATCATCTCATAGATTTAGTTCTTTACACCCACATAAGATTCATTTTTCCACTGATACTTCATCTTCATGTCTTCTTAACATTTAATTGATACGTTTGCACACCTTTTTTTATTAAGTCAATGTTATAACCACTCTTGTTTCGCAAATTTGCTTACCATATGATATATCAGTTTGTGCATATTTGCATGGCATTAAAACTGTGTTTACACCATTCACTTTTCTTTACTTCATCTGATCATTGAAGAATCTTCTTCCATTTTGTTTGCATTTTTCCCAACTGAAAGCCTTTCTGTGTCAAAGGTTTGTTAAGATGGCTTGTTCTTTAGTCTTGTTTTATCCCTACAATTCAAACATCTTTTTTTAAAAATATAGTTATGGAAGGATTTGAGTGCCAGAAGAACAAGACATGCACGGGAAGAAGATAACAGAGCCATAGAGGACTAAGCAACAGTTCTGACGTGACTAAATGTCATGTTCTTCATCTTCATGAGCCACACCAGTTGGCTTAGGCGATCATATCCTTCCACAATCTTCTATATACAATGCATTGTACCAGTTATGTTGTTGACTGTTTGTCATGCCATGACACCAAGCTATCTAGTATTTTCTCTCTTTGCCGTCTGTGATCTCTCTTTCCTTGTATTTTGCCTGTTGTAATCAAGTATTGCAACTTTCCTCTTCTCATGAAATGCCCGAAAAATGTTGATTGTTTCTTTTGGTGTTTCTTAGGAGCTCCCTTTTTTTAAGTGTCATGATAGATGAATTAAATTATTAAAACATTTAAAGTCAACATTGAAACAATTTTACATTACAAAATACGCAAAGATACAAACATCATTATTTATATATTTTTTAAATATTGTTATGCGTTGTTTTATGTGCTATTTTTTCATCTGAGTTTGCTCAAGAATTACTCCATTTCATCATTATCTGTTAAAAAGTATGTACCTGCATTTTACCATCCAGTTGTAATATTTGTCACTTTTGGCCCAATACATAATTTTTTATGGCATTTTGGGCACCAGGTTGCCTTTCCTCCTTGATCATCACTTGCTTGGCCAAATTTATATTTCAAGAGTCATCATGGGTAGGTGAAGTAAAATTTGTATCAGTTTTGATTCACTGAATGGAGGCACAGGCACCTCACAGCAGCAGAGCTGGAAGTTGTCAGCAACACACAGCTGATGGCTTGCACCAGGATCGGTGAACCAGAACCATACAGACCCTGCTCCAACTCTCCATTGTACCTCCAGAAACAGACTACCCTGTCTAGTCTGGTCAACTAAGTAGGGATCAAGGAGGAAAGAGAAAGACAACCCTGCACGCAATGTGTTGAAGTTGGATGTGTTGGACTGAAAAGCGTAAATATCAGTTTTACTACAAACTACAGTATGACGCAGAGATGCCCACTTATTGTCCTTTTAAGGACAGATGATGAAGTAGCGTGATCCTTCGGACATCAGGTGAACACAAACAAACAAATGATTCACTGAACCTGACAAGCAACCAGCTATGAATAACTGATAACTTTAGCCCATGCATTGTCTGGCACTTGGCATCATGTGTTATTTAATTTACGATATTAAAAATATGTTGTTTTAAGTATGAAGCAAAAATTAGCTGATAAAAGTCACATGATATTCATTTTACGCCTGATTTCTTTTCAGGTATAAATAAATTCACAAAGAAGTTGCGTAAACCAAATGCTATTTCGAATAATGAAGTATTGGACTTTTTGTCTAGAGTTCCTTCGGACAATGAACTGGTAATGTATTCACCTTTGTCTATAGATGTCACATCAGTGACAATAAAACAACCACCTTTATATGATCATATTCTGGTAGGATATTATATCTGGACCTTGATCCTTTCTACACCGCTAGACGCCACATAGGGCTTTGTAGTGTTTTTGCTATCCATCTCTATTTTGGCAAGATGCTCAGTCTAATCTAATGAGTCTATGCCTGCCAATTTTGCTTCTCTTATAAGTGTTCTTTTTGGTGTCTCTCTAGGTTTTACTCTTTTTCTGTATCCTGTTGGTTCCCATAGAAGAGTCAGTTGTAGAATTATCTTGTCTCTTTAACACATGTCTGATATATGTCCATCTTCTCTTCCTAATGGTAGAAGAAATCATTGATTGCATGGCCATTTCTCTATATTAGTCTTAATTTTATTCCATTGTATACAGAGTATTTTTGTAGGCATTTGTCTTCAAAAGTGTTTAGTTTTCTCACAATCTCTTTTGTTGCTTACCCTCTTTCACATGCATAGGTAAGGGTCGATAATATGTTTGAGTTGAATATTTTAAGTTTAATTTTCTTGCTGAGTATTTTTTATTTCCATATTTTGTCCAGATCTTAAAAATTTGTTGCTGCCTTTGCTATCTTGCTTCTGATCTCTTTCTTTTTTTCACCTTCTTGATCTATATTATTACTAAGATATATATATATATATATAGTGGTCTACTCTCTCAATTATCTGATGATTTAGAATATATTGTCCTCTGGGGTTTTGTAATTTTTCATTAAATTTGTTTTATAATTGTTGATTTCAAGTCCTATTGGATATTTTATTTAGAAATATTTTATTTCTTTATAGTGAAAGAAAAAGAGTGTTAAAAAAAGCACAAATTTAGAATTAAGTTTTAAAAACTTCAGGTATGCATATTGTTATTCATTTTTTGTTATTTGTCTCCTTATTCCTTGGTTTAGAACCAAATTTGAGCACTGAGAGAACTTAACCAAACATTGGTGCATGCATTAATTGCACATACATAAGAAATCAAATTAATTGCAGTTTGACCATGATTTGTAATTGACAAGAAATTGTTGAAGAAGCACACTAAAAAAGAATAATAACTGTAAGGTAAGAATAAAATACATAAAACTGAAGAGTTTGTAATGCTGCATTGCCTGATGATCACTTCTCTTTATCACCAGCTGAAGTGACATTAAGTGAGTGTAAATGTGTTCTATTTATCTTCAGCATTACTGCATTTTCGGGTACTGGGTTGCCATTCCTCTTCCACTCCTACTTCTATAGAGTAGTAAAGTCATTCATTTAAGTAACTGTAATTGATGAGTTCATTGAACCTTGTGCTATGAGTTGTAAATTTAATGTGGAATGAATGAAACATAGATGAGACGAGAGCTTCATGCTTATGTACAATCATTATACTACAGAAAACTATAGGTTGGCCCTAAGTGCATTGATGATCATTATAATCAATCAATATATACCTTTTTCAAATGCCATATTTACACTGTATATATTCCACATTGCCACTCAATACTGTAAAAAAAAAAGCCAAAAAAACTTCACAAACATGGACAAGTTAAAGAAAAGAATAAAAGTAAATCCACCATCCAGGAAAGATAAAAGCTCTCTGTCTAAGAGATATATAATGCAATCCGGAGAAAGCCATAAGGAGTCCGGGTTGCCGCCTCACCTTTTGTCTACCAGGAAATCCTCCAGAATTGGCACCTGGAATGTATGTATCCTAAATAAACAAGGAAAATCGCACAGGTAGCAGCATAAATGAGAAATTACAAAATAGATATTCTGGAAATGTGTGAAACAAGATGGCTAGGAAGAGAAAGGATAAAACTAAATACAGGAGAGGTGATTTTATCATCAAGACACCAGGAACACAACATAGTGAAGGGGTAGCTATAATGTTATCAAGAAATGCACAGAAGACCATATTCAGCATGAGAACATTGATTGAAAAGTACACAGAAGTAAACAAACCAATATATGCCTGCTTTATAGACCACCAAAGCTTTCGATAGAATACACCATAACCAACTTATAGACTGCCTAAAGGATATAAATCTAGACGACGCAGACATACGACTAATATGTAATTTGTACTGGGAGCAAACAGCAATAATAAGATATAACAAGGAGAACTCTACACCCATGGACATAAAAAGAGGAGTAAGACAAGGATGCATCCTATCACCAAGCTTGTTCAATCTATACACTGAGCAAATCTTTAAAAACATCTCAGAGATACCAGGCCTAAACATTAATGGAAAGATAATCAATAACCTGAGATATGCTGATGATACTGTTCTACTAGCAGAAAATCCTAAAGACCTACAACAATTGCTTAATGTGATAAACACAACAAGCAAAAAATATGGACTAGAAATGAATATCAAAAAGACTAAAACTATGATCATAAACAAAGAAAATTCTCAAGACCTACAATTAAATATCACAGTTGAGGGAACACATCTGGAGACAGTCCAGAGTTACAACTACCTGGGACATACTATAACCATTGATGGAAAATGTAAAACTGAAATAAACAAAAGAATAGGTATGGCAAAAAGAAATTTTAATGCCATTAAAAATATACTAACAACAAAACAAATATCAGCAGGGCTGAAACTAAGAATGGCAAAATGTTACATCTCAATATTCCTGTATGGTGCAGAAACATGGACATTAGACAAGAAAACAGAACAGAAAATTGAAGCCTTTGAAATGTGGATTTATAGAAGAATAGGTAGAATTGGATGGGAACAAAAGATAACAAACGATGAAGTTTTAAAACAACTAAAAATAAAAAGAGAACTGCTGAACACAATTAAGACAAGACAAATTAAATTTTTGGGGCATGTTAAAAGACACAACAGCCTACTAAAAGTAATATTGGAAGGAAAAATACAAGGCAAAAGAGGCAGACCAAGACTAACATGGACGAGTAACATCATAAGATGGACAAGTCAATCTATGTCAGCCTGCACCACCAAAGCAAGAAACAGAGTAGAATGGCGATCCATGGTAGCCAACCTTCGTTGCGGAGAGGGCACACGATGATGATGAACTGAATCCATCAGCCAAAAGAGGTTGACCCAGATACACTGAGAAAAACAATGATCAGAGACCAGAGAGGCAAAGTCAGCAGGAATCTGCAAGCTCAATTATATCGAGAGACAAATACTGAGATTTGAAATATGTTTTTTGCAAGGTATGAGACTGCTAGAAAGAAAATTTAGAAAAAGAAAGTATTTGGGTCTATGACGTATGGGTCAGCCATGACTCGAAAGTTCAATAGATAGATAGAATGAATACACGGAACTCTGCCTTACCTACAATATCTAGCAGCAAAGAGAGTGGTCAATATGCCTCACGCTGATACAGTAAAAATATTTTTTTTACTGTACTTTTTTTATTTAGCAGACCAGCTGAAAATCTAAGACACCCTAGCTTAGAATATTCAGACACACACGTCCCTCTAAGTTAACAGCAAAAAACAGGAGGTCCCATGTGCACTGACCACGTTAAAAATCCTTGGCAGTTAAAAGTAGCAAAAGATTAGACTAAAAATAGCAGCTACTGGGCAAGCACAAATCTACTCACGGCAAACAGATGCTGATCTAAAGGCACAAATATCGCCTTATCTATACATTTGTGTTATTGTATGGTCACTTTGAAATTGTATTTATTTTGTCCTTTTCTCAGGTGCAGTACAAAGAATTACGACCAGACATTCCAGCCAACACAACTTCCAGCAGAAAGAAACGATCCTAGCAGGATGGATGTTAGCTTCCTTACATTGTGCCTTTTCATTTGCTCCATTCTCATCGGTTTCATTTTTCCAGCTGATGCTGTTCTTGTGATATGAAACTTTGTGTACAGATGATTGCAATACTTGTGTGTTTATAACTGCTTATATTAAATACTCATATTAAATGTGCATTTATGTACTTTATTATAAGCAGTTTCTTGCTTATGATAAAAGTTAGCAATTTTTTTCCCTAGATATTTTGTTTCCAGCATGAGATGTTGAAACAGACTTGGGTACCAAGTGAGATAGCTGTAGTAGACTAAGGCAGTAACATTTTGATCGTCCTATAAAGCTGTTTTGCCAGTCTTTTGTGGGGTTTGGAGGGGCAAGGAAGCACTGTTGAAGAAATTGTCAATCTAGTCTCAGAATTACAGTACCTGTTCTGTGTAAACAATGTGTGTTTGTTAGTTTATATCTAGTGGTAGCAGCAGCATCTCTTTTTGCAATTATTTATATAACTTTGGTCTTACAATTTTTAATAAATTGTTTCTACAAAAGTCTGTTAAAAACAATATTTGGGTGGACTAAATCTATGCATTAAGAAATGCATTTGAAAGTGAAAGTTTTATGTTAAGACCGGTAATTTTCTTTTTAAACATCATTCCTGAGGTATTAGTAAGGTCTCATCATTAGCTAAAGAAAATTTTGTATACTTTGTGTGATAATTTACACTTGGGAGTCCAAATTTGCCTATTTTTGCAAACATTTTATTGTTGACAATGTTCACAATCAACTACATGTGGAAACTTTTCAAATAAAACTGGATCATGTCCCCCACCCAAAAATTTTTTTTTAATTCATTATAGTATTAAAGCATTTTCTTCCAAGGTGTATCCAAATTTGTTTAGTTATGGTAGTGTTTATTCATGTTGTTTTTGTTGTAAGTCATATTTGAATTCCTATATGTTTAAACATTCCAAAAAATAGATATGACGATGATGATATGTTTTTTAGAAGTGACGAAAGCAACCGGCATGTGTACCCCCATTTTTAAATGGGTATTTAACAGTAATGACTCACTGCACAAACCCAAGAATAATGCGTCCAAAAATAAAAAAGTGGTCATCCAGCTGGCATCACAATATCCTGGAGATGAAACTTGCTTCGCCTTCAACGATCAACCATTGCTAAGCATTAGACCAGCATTGGTCCCAAACAAAACTGTTCAACTTGTGCAGGGTTTTTCTCTGACCATATTTGTGTTCTTGGTGTGTTGAGAATGCTACTGTCTGGAATGATATGCTCACTGGGGTGACAAGACACTAGCAAAGTCACCTAGTCTTACTTGTGTGTAGGTGCGCTCTGAGGCCACAGTGACTCAAAATATTAGTTAGGTCTTACTGTTCCCTCCAGAGTTCAAACATATGGCACATAACTAATCTTTGGAGCCACATTATAATTTGTAAACAAGTAACCATACCGTTGTAATGATAGCCATAGATAAGCATTTTAATCAGAGAAAAGTAATTTGCAACCACAGATGTGACATCACAGTACCAACAGAAAGGAAGATCCAATGCATAATTTTAGGTGGAACTAGGAGGTAAGATCTTGAGTTGGTTGTTTCAAATAGATCTAGTTATACACTAGAGCAACAACAAAGTCCATCCAGCCTTGTTTAAATATAAAAATGTTAATAATTTAGTGATCATTAGGCTATACTGATGAAAATATAATTACTAAAACTTTTTATGAGTTTCATGCCCTTCTGGACGTTTTGACCCAAAGATATTACAATGGGAGCCGCGATAGCTCAGTGGTTAGTGAACTGGACTACAAAGGACATGGGGTAGGCTTCGATACCAACCGACGGCTTCCGGGTTCACTCAGCCTTTAATGGGTACCGGATTTTTTTTCTGGGAAAGTGAAGCGGTACAGGCGCAATACCAACTACATTACCCTAAAAATCTTGTGCCGAAGGTCTGTAAAATTTATGGTCACTAACACCATATTCCCTATACGCCACTTGGCGTGAAGGGGGTACTTTACTTTTATGTTAGCAATGGAAGCAATCAAGAATAATTTTCTGATAAAACTATCACTGTCTGTGATAAACTTCCTTCAGAACTCTTGTGACAGTTCAAAACTAATGAAACAATCACTACTATTAGATAGCTCATAACACTGAAACAAGATGGTTGTCTTTTAATCATTTTTTTTAAAAGACAAAACTAAATTTTATAAATTCCTTATACATTTTTTGAAGTGTATCAGATTATTTGAGCAAATCATGACAACTGTAGCTATTTACAATAGACTACACTATTAATCATTTTTAAGTAAACAAAACACCATTACCCTTCCACAGATATAATGCAATATCTATCAAACCACCACCATTGATGATTATTTTAAATTCTACTTATCTTGATGATCAAGGAACAAATGAACTTAACACCTAGTAGTAACGGTTTATGTAATTTCAAATAATTTTTTTTGTTTTTGACATTGTGCAAAATCCACTTCATGATTTTTAATTTTACCGAGAAAGCTGAAGCAACTCTGAGAAAGCTCTTTACCTACTGATGAGGCCAGTTATAGGTGTTGACTAGACTTGATAATGATTCAAATTGTATCCAGGCCTCTGAATGTGATGTGTGAGGCCTTAGAAAAACTTCTTTGGGAAAGTTGTCCTGGCCATATCAAATAAAATGTGGAGAAAATACTAGCTCTAACCTAACACCACATTCCACTTGCATGTCAATGGATATCTTTACTTTATAAAGTTTTGTAGCTATGAAATGTTAGTCGTCATAGTGCAATATTAATGTAGGAATAAGTATCTATTTCTTTCTTGAAATCTCACATGTTATGACTTTGTTACTCTGTATCTCTCTAACATCGCAGGATGTTCCTTACATAATAAAAGTTATTACTTGAACTAATCTTGTTTTATTACTTCATTTTTATCAAAAATGAATGGAAGAGAAGGGATGTTCATGCATGTGGTACACCAAAAAATAAAATAAACACTGATAAACAAGGGCAAGTTTAGACAGTCCTTTATTCAGCTAAATTACAAGAAGCATAATAAATCAGTTCACAACAGCTGGTATCAATGTGAACAATTTACTGCCACAGGAAGCAAACTTTACTTTTGCTGGTGCTGTTGGTGTTCCCTGGCTTGTTGTGCCTTTCTGATCTTCTGAAGCAGAACTTGCATTTCTTCCCTCTTCTTCTTGCCTCTGATATGGGTGCCCAACTGAAATACAAAATTCAATCTTTAAATACTTACATGGAATCTTTTGTACTATCACTGAATTATAGATTTTTCCATACTTTGCAAGCTTCATCTTGTCTACCTTCTCAAACATATGGTCCGGACTAGGGGTAGCAAAGGAATTGTTTAATTTAAGTATGTACTTTTTTTACGTCAATTTTGGCAGCAGTTTCCTACTGATTCACCATTATTGAGTCACATCATAGATCTGTTTCCCTTATTTAATCCTAATGTTAGCAAACACATGCAAACAAACATCTTTACACAAGATACTAAAACTGGGCCTTTGTATGTGGAGGAGCCAGATTAACTTCCCAATTTCTGCTTGATTGCAATACATTCTATTATAGAATGTTTGTGACAAAGTTGACATTATAGATATAATGGGTCAGTAATACTGTAGTTAAGGTTGTCCAACTGTTTTGATGTTGGCGAGGTCTGATGTTTGATTCTTATAATGGACTCAGTTTATGGCCTGTGACACAGGAGCATGGTCTGTTCAACTGAAAAATTTTATTTTTGTCTTTTCTTTTAGATTTTGATGGCTAGACTTTACTTGATGTTTAAAGTATGATCACCCTGTTTTAGCTGTGACCAGTTCAGCAATTCTAGATAAAATGATAATCTGTCGCAGGTTTTTAGAGTAGTGCTTGCATGAAGGTCTGGGGCCTCGTTCTTGCGCTGGACAATCCTTTTGTTTATTCATTGCCCAAGAGTCCATTGAAATTGTTTCAAGTCATAAGATGTGATACACAGATTTGCTAATTAGTTCAATGTACATTTTCTAAGCCTTTAAAAGATTCCAGCCAGAGTACATCCTCATGGAATTTAAGCATCAAATTTGAGCGTCTGTGTTTTGCTAAAATCCTTTTCTATTTGTTAATTATATGGAAATGTAGAAATTGTCACAGGGTCAAGAGAGTTGTTGCAAGAGTATGTTATTACAATAAGATTATATCCTACACTCAGTGAGGCTTCGAAAGCAGATCATCTATAAGGATGCAGATGGCATGCAAATAATGAGTGAACTGTTTCTTTTGCTACAGTCATGAGTAGACACAGGACATGCAATAATTTAGTCCTTACAGTCGTAATAGCTCTCTCTCTCTCTGGGACATTTCTAGGTAGTTGTATTTAGTTTTACATCTATCTGTGGTTAGGTGATGTCTACAGCATGAAGAATAACAGTGGACAGGCTGGGAGTATAAAAATTGAATGATGGCCACAGAATGTGCAGTATGAAACTGCCCTATAAGACGTCAAAAGTATGTAGGCCATTGACTGCTTTTAGTCCTTGACCTGGAAAATTAGACTAACCGATGAAGCTACAATTCTGCTACTAGAGAAATTTTTAATCAAGTACTACAAAAGAAATAAGGACTTGAACAGGTTTTTAACCAATGAGCTACTGAAAGAAAGCTAGCATACATACTATTCATCATCAGTTGTAAGAGGATTAATATTCTCCATGGGCAACCGTGGCACATGTGTTAACTACAAAAAAGATTGAATGTTCCATTTAAACAAAACTGCAAAACAATCTCTTGAAATCTTACCCTCTTTTTACAGAATTTAAGTGCACGCTTATCTTTCTGAATTTTCAACAACTCCTGGCATCTTTTTTCGTATGGGGAGAATCCAGCAATTTCACGAACAAGATCTCTCACAAATTTTGCATGCTTTGTTGCAGTCTGAATGAAAAAATAAAATATGCAGATAAAGATTAGTTAAATTTGAAACACAAATCTCATTAAATACAGAAATCGCAAATACAATAACAAGACAATTCTCGAGCAACAAAAATGGTCCATTTCAAAATGTGTCATTTGGTAAATAACAACAGGCTACGTAACTATCAGCACACCATGTCAGCAAACAATAAAACTTTAGCACTTTCACAGTGCACTACATTTTTTTTGGTAATTTGTTACTTTAAAAATACATACATAGTCGATGTCTCACTGATAATTATTTAATATATTATCCAGAGTAATAAAATTTGTAAATGCTTACTATTCTGAAATGATCATACCAATGCCTTATGTCAAGGACATAAAATTAACAAGAGAAAAATTAGCAAGAGAAAAATTAACTATAAATATAAGTGTAGGAACATTTGTAATTAACAAAAACTTTTACTTTACTGTAATAAAACATTTCCAAACTGTTCTACCGGAAAATTATCACAAATTATATTATGGTTAGTATTTTAATGTAATAATAATTGGGACAAGTTTTTAATTCATCATCATCAAGTACCATGCCTGCTGGCATGGGTGATCATGTCACTCCACAACATTCGATCTCAACAGTTATTTATCATTTCTGTTGTTGACCTTCTGCCAAGCCATTCTCTTAAGCTGGTTTTTAATTAGAATTTTATAAAACAGGATTGTTAATTTTTAAATTTGGCTTCTCTGTGCTCAATACTAAAGAGCTTCCAGTTCATTCTCTTTTTAAATTTGATTGCTATCCTGTCATTAAAAATTAAATGATTAGTGAAAATGAATAATGAAAATGAAAAGTTTAACATATTTTCATTGAAAATAAATGTCTAAGGAAAATACTTGGTATAGTGTGGAACAAATTCAAAACAAACGAGGAAATTAGAGAAATCACCAATCAACCACTAATATCTTCAGTAATCAAGAAAAGACGGTGGTCATATGTTGGGCATGTGATGAGAAGAGATAATAACCAAATAGCAAAGCAAGCCCTCATGTGGGAAACAAACAGGTAAGAGGAAGACCCAGAGAGACACTGAGAAGAACATTGATGAGAGGAGGCAAGAGCAGCAGGAATCAGCTCCCTCAATGAGATAGAGCTGCTTGCACAGAACAGAGACAAATGGCGAGATTTAATAAAATATCTTTAAAAGAATTGAAAACTGCTAGAATAAAAAATTAGGTAAGAGAAGGAGTATCTTGGTCTATGCCCTATGGGCCGGCTACGGCTCGAAAGGTCTCTATAGATAGATAGATACAATAGCCTTGGCCATTGTATTTTAATTTCTTCACTAAGATGTTTATAAAGTCAGTTTGAGTTCATTTCACCTGTTTAGGTATTTTGCTCTTTCTCATTATCTAAGGTATCTTAAAGATTTTTCAGTAACATTTTGTTTCAAATTCAATTTTATACTTTGTTCATATGTGAGGTTTGTGTGATTCACAACCATGTCGCTATTGTTAATCTTTTGATCTCTCATCCTTCTGACAGTCTTCATTGTTGGTTATTGCAAATTTCAAACGTTCACAGTTTGCTACAATTTCAATTTCTTTATTGATGATGTTTGACTGTCAATGGATATTATCTTGATTTTCTGAATAGTACAGAGGTTTTGCTTTGCGCTGTATTTTTTTTTTAAAACACATTCAATCGTCTCTTTTAGTCCCTTTGCACTGGTATGAAAGAAGGTCTGTGTCGCTACTGTTTCTGAGTTCAAAAAATTATGTTGCCATTTATCGTGAAAGTACCACTAATGCTAATTTGACCTGTTACTGTTACAGCTGGAAAGACAGCTAGACTAGACATTATATTTCTAAATTTCTATTAAAATCGACACACAAATGAACTATCATCAATAGCCAGCAAAATTGGGCTTGAGGTCAATCATGAAAAGACTAAAGTCATGAAAAGTTTAATTCCAACAAGTGACAAAATATACATGGAAAACAAACCAGTAGAAGAGATCGATCACTTCATCTATCTTGGAAGTCACATTGATCGAGAAGGGGATACGAGCAAAGAAATTAGAATCAGACTGGCTAAAGCAGCAATGTCTTTCAGAAGCCTTGAAAAGTTGTGGAAATCAAAACTCATTAGCACAAACACAAAACTTAGGCTATTCAAATCAAATGTACTATCAACCCTTACGTATGCGTGTGAAAGCTGGAAAACAACAAGAGATATAGAAACAAAGTTGAACGCATTCGAAAATAAATGTCTAAGGAAAATACTTGGTATAGAATGGAACGAATTCAAAACAAACGAGGAAATTAGAGAAATCGCCAATCAACCACTAATATCTTCAGTAATAAAGAAAAGACGATGGTCATACGTTGGACATGTGATGAGAAGAGATAATAATCGAATAGCAAAGCAAGCCCTCATATGGGAAACAACAGGTAAAAGAAAAAGAGGAAGACCCAGGGAGACACTGAGAAGAACATTGATGAGAGAGGCAAGAGCAGCAGGAATCGGCTCCCTCAATGAGATAGAACTGCTTGCACAGAACAGAGACAGATGGCGAGATTTGATAAAATATCTTTAAAAGAAAACTGCTAGAACAAAAATTCATATAGGAGAAGGTGTATCTTGGTCTACGCCCTATGGGCCGGTTACGGCTCGAAAGGTCAATAGATAGATAGATTAAAATCGACCATATTCTTTATTTACTACAAGAGAATATAAAACATACCCCCTTCCTACGGCTCGGTCTCTGCTTTCTTCCCCCAGCCACAAGTTTCTCAACTTTGTGACCTTTGTCAAGACCAACTGCCAACTTGTAACGGATTCCCATTCTGCAAATTAAAAAAAGGAATATTTGCAAGAAACATGCAAAAAAAATCTATGCAGCGTATCACAATCAATGAGTACAGAAAAATAATAATATCACAAAATAAAGAAGAATAAGTTGCTTTTCATACTATACTATAGGGACTTTTTTCTGTCACAATGGCTGAAAGCAGCCAAAGGATCTCGGAATGTGTCATGTTTTCTAAGGTTACAACAGGGGATATAATGTGACTAGATACCAGAAGGGTTTTCAGTATATAGGAGGTTAATTCTCCATCACAAGGATGGACATGAAAAGAGTTCCCATCATTTTGTTACTATTTTCTCCATAGTAAATTTTCTACCATACTAAACCATTTAATGCTAAGCACCAGTAAATCAAAAAATGTGTATAGCACGCCTGTTCAGGGCACACTTGTTAGCTGAAATGACCTACAGATACTGAGATAGTGTCATGTCTGTTTCAGTTCATCTCACAATTTGCTAAGAACAATTGCCACCTAACAGTCCAGTGTTATGACTTTCACTTTTAGTGATGACAAGACCACAGAAATGTTTTAATTTCGAATTAAACAAAATTAAAGCAGTCAAAAAAATTATTACTTTCACGTTTACTCTTAGAAATTATTAAACTGTACTGCTGTATTAAAATGCTAACAGACAATAAAGTAAAAAAAGATATTATAGATAGATGGCAGGAATATATAACTAATATAATAAATTAATATATAATAATATAAATATTGATATAAAAAGAAGAGTAAGACAGGAATGCATCCCATCACCAAGCTTGTTCAATCTATACACTGGGCAAAGCAAATCTTTAAAAACATAGAGTTGATAGACGCCAGGCCTACAAATTAATGGAAAGATAATAACCTAAGATATGCTGACGATACTGTACTACTACTAGCAGAAAATCGTAAAGATCTACAACAATTACATAATGAAATAAACATGACAAGCAAAAAATATGGACTAGATATGAATATCAAAATGACAAACTATGACATAAACAAAGAAAACACTCAAAACACACAAGTGGATATCAAAATTGAAGGAATAGACCTGGAGACAGTTCAGAGCTACAACTGGCAACTATCTGGGACATACTAATAGGTACTTTGATATAAAAATTTTGAAATTGTTGTGATTTAAAACAAGCTAGCTAGATAGCCCTTGATGCAAGCTAAACACAATGATACCTTGACTCTTTCCGTACGGAAGCTTTTTAGTGATGCAACGGAAGAGATTTTAGAGACAAAATTGTTCATGGTTTTAAGAATCAATCTACATATTTATATTTATCTAACATATAATATAACATATTATATATGAATGTTTAGATAAGTTAACAAGGTATTAGATTTCACCAATATCACGATGATACAAGACATGTAAAACGAATATGGTCTGATGGCGTTCACACTAATAAAATTTAGCGTGGCGCACTATGCGGCTGAACGTACGCAACCGAAATGGAGGATCGTACGGAAAGAGTTAATTATGGCTGTGTGACAATTAGAAAAAAGTTAATTTTTTAATGAATTAATTTTGACTTAGATTGATTAAGAGACATAGAGGAGGAAAATATTGGGCCTATTTGGATAGTTGTCCATGCCTGGAAAATTTTGAGTTGGCCGATTATGATGGCACAATAAAGGGAATAGTCCCTGCCATTTAATAATTTATTAACGAATCAATTCAGGGGAAGAGGTATGTTTACAGCACTCGGAAAAAATTACAAATAATCAATCCGAGTGCTGTAAACATACATCTTCCCCTGAATTGATTCGCTGATTATCGCCTCGGAAGTTTCCCTCTATAATAATATTCATTTATTATTATTTGTCTCCAATAATTTATTAAGACTTCCCTGTGATCACTTGTTAAAAAAAACAAAGCTATTCTGAGACATGGGATTTTGACTATCAAATATGGCGGGCGTCGGGTGACGTGATTTCTACCCATAGAGATGCTCCCTTTAAATTATTTGGACGTGCACTGAAATGAGCATCGCTTTAAAATGTATGCATTCTTATATATAATATTTAAATGGATGCTGAATGTCATTATTATCAATAAATTTACTGTTTTAATTTTAATATAGAAAAAGTCTAAAATGTTCAAATATATATAATGCATTCAATCACTTAATATCTTGAAAACGGCTTCGAGTATTTCAATCTTTCATCAGGCTGTAGGGTATTTCCTGACCTTTCACCTAACAGTTACGAAGTCTTAAAACAACTAAAAATGAAAAGAGAACTACTTACTAAGCACAATTCAAACAAGACAAATCATGACAAAAGGACAAATGCAATTTTTGGGCCATGTAATTAAAAGACACAACAGTCTACTAAAAGTAATCCTGGAGGGGAAAATACAAGGTAGCAGAGGCAGACTAACAACTTACAAGACAACATGGACGAGTAACATCAAAAGATGGACAAGTCAGTCTCTATGACAATCTGCACCATGAAAGCAAGTTAGAGGACAGAGCAGAATGGCGCTCCATGGCAGCCAACCTTTGTTGAGATCAGAAGGCGCTCAATGATGATGATTTGACGTCCATTATGTACACCATACAATTACATGAATGTTGAGTAAATATAATATAGGTACTTTGACTTTTTTTTCAAAATAATTTCTAATAATTGAAACCAGGATAGCTAAATAGCCCTCGAAGTGAGTAAAACAATGATACCTGAATCATGTTTGTACGACAATTAGAAAAAAAGTTACGATTTTTTAAGTGAATTATTTCTGTGTTAAATGATGCAAAGAAGAAAAAACCACATCGCCAGATTGGGTATGCAAAAAAAAAAACCAAATTATAAAAAAATGCCAATTTTTTTTTTAAAGCCAAAAATTATTATTATTATATGTGGTGTAGATTTTAAAACTAATCATTATATTTGGTATTTCATGTAAAAGAAATAATACTTTTATTTGATTTGCGTAAAAAAATAAGTCATTCTCTGCAATTTATGTAAGAATAATTATAAATTTCTATGATTCACATAAAAATAATACTGAATTTCTGCTAAAGAAGTAGTCACATCATTATTATTTTATGTATATAAGAAGTATAATTTTATTATTATTTTTTTTATTCATTAAAAAATATATGTGTTTATATAAATAAAAAAAAACTTTCAATTCAATAATTGGGAATATTTATTAATATTAGGCAACTGGAAATACTACATTTTAAATTAAATATAACTAACTATAATAACTAAATAAAACGTTAGAGGCACTTGATGATGGTTGAAGAGACCAAGCATGGGGGAAAACCGGAAATTTTGTATAATGATGGTGTGGTCGTTCAAATGCCGATAATTTCAATGCTGCCCGACAGATCAATTTAAAATTTCTCACAAATATATAGAAGTGGTTATAGAATCAGGTTATCTTATTATTTCTGTCTACGTTAGGAGGTTTTTATTCTGCAATGAATTAAAGTTCAACAGTGGACATAGTCTTTGATCCCAGCTGAACGCCGCCATGCAATCAACGGGGAAAATTTCCGATAATGGTGAGGTCATTCAAATGCCGATAATTTCAATGCTGCCGAACAGATCAATTAAAAATTTCTCACAAATATGTAGAAGTGGTTATAGAATCAGGTTATCTTTATTATTTCTGTCTACGTTTGCAGGTTTTTATTCTGCAATGAATAAAGTTCAACAGTGGAAATAGTTGCCGATCGGCCATGCTTTATCAATGGAACAAGCATTGTCTTGAATTTTCGTGATTGCCGTACTATAATAACACGGATCACTTTGAAATTTCACATACTTATGTAAAAATGGACGCTGAATCTAAATATCCATATTATTTAACGTATTCTTTCCTTATTTCGGGTAAAAATATGATGAAATCGTCGTATGTAGCTGAAAAATCCGTTGTAAGACAAAATTTTTACGTTTTCTATCACTTCCGACTTTTTAAATCGGTGGACGGAACTCTCATTGTTAGGAAACAACTTAAGTTTCGTATAATAGCTTCCGGAAACATCATCGGAAAACGATTTACATACGATGTAAAATTCGGAGTTTTCCGAACGCGTGACTGCCGGATGAGATGGATTTTTGGCAACCGAAAAATCCGGGGACTGCGTCTCTTGGATACCCGAAGTATCTATATAATAGCATTTTGATATTCGTAGTTTTAGTTCTGATCCTATAGATAGTTATTTGCTTAGACTTAGATGTCGCCATGGCATGGTATTTGATTGATCTTTTATGATATTGATTTCATGTTAAAAAGAGAATTTTTTTAGGATTTGCTGCAATTTGCATTTTTAAAAAAATGAATCACCAGAACTGAATAAAACTAATATATATTATTATTATATATACATATATATATATATATATCTGCGATCAGGACTCAATCCAGAGTAGGATTCCAGACTCACATGAAGACACTAGACTGCTATCATCTGTTTAAGTGAATTGATCGACCCCACAGACAGTTAGTGAGTTAGACAGAACTAGAACAATATAAATTCTATCATCATCTACAAACTAAAAAACTTAGAAACTAAAATATGAAATTTGACATAAGTGACATACGCTAGTAAACTAAAATTATTTTCATATTATGATAATATATATATATATATATATATATATATATATATATATATATATATATATATATATATATATATATATATAATACTTGAAACAAACACCGCAAAAATTATATCCCTATTCACTTTCGTTACTAATAAGATTTAGAACAAAATGGTCCATTCACATAATCATGTTTCAGGCGGAGCCTTTTTAAAACCCTCCATTTATACAATTACGCTATGCATATAATGAAAATAGTGCAGTATTATAATTTATTTAGTCCAAATCTTTTAAAATATTATGTTTTACTTCTAAGAATATTATTGTGTCAACAGGATGATATGAGATTTCGTTTTCGGGACATACTTACTTCGTTCACGTCAAATGGCGATTTGGAAAAGGGAGTTTACTTCTTACTTCCGGCAGAAGCACGAGAACAACTTCCTCTCTAAATTAAGGGGAAAGTACTGGTTCGTCAAATACACAAATTTGTATAAACATGATTTTTTTTTTTTTAAAGCATATTAATTATACAGTGCGTTCAAAAAGTGCCACAATCTATTTAAAAAATCGCACTTATTTTTTTTCTTTGTCATAATATAATTTCCAGTTATACAAACATGACAAGCCACCTTAAACCAAAAAAAACGTTATACTTTGTTCCGTTTTTTTTTTGTACTCTAATAAAGCTAATAGACATAATAGTAAATGAAAGCAACAAAAAAAGGTCTCAGTCTGACTAGTAAGAAAACAGATGTAATAGTCATATCAAAGAAACAATCATCACCATCATGCAGCATAAAAATAAACATGACAAATCTGAAACAAGTGCAACGCGTCAAATACGTGGGCGCAATAATAACATCAGATGGGAGATGCACCACAGAAATAAAAAGCAGAATAGCTCAGGCCAAAATAGCATTTCAGAAAATGGAAAATATCTTATGCAATAAATCTATGTCAATAGAAGTGAGAAAGAGAGCTCATCGGTGCTATATAGAGCCAATTCTGACCTATGGAAGCGAATTATTGACAGTAGACAAACAAATGAAAAGACGATTAGTGGCCACAGAGATAGGATTTCTCAGAAAAATGTTGAAAGTTCCCTGGACAGCTAAAATGTCCAATGAAGAAAGTCTCAAAGAGGCCAACTCAAAAAGGAAATTCCTGAAAAAAACATCAGAAAGAAGTAATCAACATTTTTTGGGCGCATCATGAGAAGAGGAAAGTTGGAATACTTGGTTACAACTGGCAAAATAAAAGAAAAGAGAGATCGCGGGCGACAAAGAGAGAAAATACTGGATAGCTTGGTGTCATGGCATGGAAAACAGTCAACAACAGAACTGATACGATGCCCTGTAGATAGAAGATTGTGGAAGGACATGATCGCCCACGCCAACCGGTATGGCACATGATGATAAATGATTATGAATAAAGCTGAAACAAAGTATTGTTTTTTTTTATATTTTTTTTAAGCTGAATTCATGTCGAGAGGTGGAGGGTATGAATTGGTCGCAGCATTATGCAGCATCTGCTTGTATCAGTGCTGAACAATATATATATTATAGTGAAGGATGTTGAAAATATCGTGGACAGCTAAGAAGAGTAATGAAAACATGGCTTGGCAGAAGGTCAACAACAGAAATGATAAATAACTGTCCAGCAGGCATGATGTTGATGATGCTAATGATGTTGATGATGATGATGATGGTCAGAGCTGGCGATCTAGAACACACCTTGACCCAGTCCATTTTTAATACCAGGCACATTATAGTCTTCTCAGTCCAGACGGTCTGAATTAAGCATTAGCAAATCCATGTATCATCATTTCAACGCACAAGAACCAATTTTTTTTCCCCTCAGATGAATAATGATTGTATATGTCACACAGGCTAAATGACAGCCGAACCATCTGATGAACAGTGAAGGCTCTTGTAGCCATCACCAGTAGGTCAACTATACTTGGACAAATTGTAATGAGATGTCATCAGCCGTGAGCTGACCAATGCTTTGTATATAACATATTAAGAATTATAGGAGATTCTTTATAGAGCTTTGTAGCATGAGTTAATCCTATCCGATCGTCAGAAAAAGAACGTCGATCATTTTTTTTTTTTTCAACACTGTAGCTACTAGCCATTTTAGATTAGGAGCGCCCGCATGTGCTGTGTCTGTCTGTCATTGATCATGGTTTGAACATCAACACGATGTTAAGGATTAAAAACCAGCACGGCTGTGAAAACTAGACATTTACTGGCTCAAACTAAAGTTTACATACACATTGCAGCAGCTGCCAAACATCCCCTAAATGACAACTCGATGCAAATCAAGCTTATTGATTTTTTAAATTACCTAATTAATTAATTTTTTTTTTTTTTTTTTTTTTTTTTTTTTTTTGCGTTCGCCAGCATTCATCTTTCACGAACTCCCTAGAGACCAGAACTCAATTTTTCGTGCTTATCCGTTTTCCCCAGACAGCCGTGTGCACATTACAACTTGTACATCAAGTGAACAAGATTAAAATAAGGGATATCACATGTTACACAAAGCAGATACACAATTTTGCTTTTCTGATGTCACTGTTTCCACTCTAAAATGTTAGAAGTTCAATGTTGAATGTTGAAATGTTCAATAACCAAGAAATATCGCAGTCGTCATCATCATCAAAGCTCTGTGTCTGCAGACGCAGTTGATCATATATTATGCATAGCTATGCCACTGTAGGTGACCCGCGATAGCTCAGTGGTTAGTGAACTGGACTACAAAGGACAAGGGGTAGGGTTCGATCTAAACCGACGGCTTCCCGGCTCACCCTGTTGTAAATGGGTATAGGATTTTTTTCTGGGAAAGTAAAGCGGCACGAACGTAATATAAACCCAAATATCATGTGCTTAAGGTCTGCAAAATTTATGGTCACTAACACCATATTCCCTATACGCCATTTGGCGTGACGGGGGCTTTTTACTACTTTTGATGCCGCGGTAGGGCCTTTGAGGGAACTCCCAAGCCAGACAGATAAAGGAGTTTGGACCAAAAACAGAGACACGGACATATTGTTTGTGTACACCAGCTTATATTTCTAGCTCAGCCACCCCCCACCCCCGAGGGATTGAATGTTGCTTGAATATCACTCTGTCCTATTTTTCACACTGACAGCCGTCTGCTCAGGTCTCCGCCACTTTACAAACATATATTTTCATACTTCAGAGATATCCTCACATTTGTTTATTATCGTCGAGAGTTTTGGCGTTTTTATGTAGATTTTTCCCCTATCAGTTTTATTTGGAAAGCTGCCATTGTTGGCATATTCTTTTCGATTTCCAACTGCCAGTGGTTCTTTAACGTGCGTAAGATGCCGTTACCCGAGATGGCTAAATACCGGATCTCACAACCCAGGGACAGGAGGATGATAAAACCACGAGGAAGACATGGTGGGTTCCAAGTGAACAATTCCCACTGGGTGAAGTGGGATTCAAACACTGGCCATTCTTGTCCAGACACCGACGTCTTATTTATAAAATTACCCCCACCTCCCTCTCCAATTCCGAAATCAGATGCACTGGGTTACATACCTAACGTAGTAGTGCTATGTACGTCACAATATAGTGACACTCACGATGATCATCCTTTGGTGTCCCAAATTTAAATGTTACCAGCCTTCAGCTGGCCAGGTTTCTTCCTTTGAAGACTAAAAGTGTACCACAGAAGAAGATGAAAGATCTATCATCCTGTTCAGAGAATGTGAAAACAAGTGTAATGGAAGAGGGGTTTAGAAATGACACAGTTGTTATATAGAAATGTTACTAATATTGATGCAGTGATGCTCATGGAAAGATCAGCGACATGGGACAAAAACAATTAGGATGGTGATTCACTGTTAAAATAGAGGCGGAATAGATGTTGAGAGACATGGAGTCTATACTACTATTACTACCACAGGTGTGAAAATGAAGACTAGATGGTGACTGCAGCTCTGAAATGGTTAACAGCAACTCAGGTAATTGACTGTAATAGTGTCAAAGTCCTTAATAGATGCTGAGTAAGGTTCAAAATTAATGTCGGCGACATGAATTGTTGACGTACCAGGCTTCGAAACGTCATAATTTGGTGTAGATTTATTGCACTTGCTATGTTCCTGACAATAAACCCTTAATGAATCTATGTTTATATATGGTTCAACAAGGATGTATTTTATCGCCCTTGGTATTTGGAGTTGTTATGGACTTCATAATGAAGAAGTGCTGCACTGGTAATAAAGGCATCGAATGGATACAAGGAGACCATTTGGAGGACCTCGGCTTTGCTGATGACATAGTTCTCATCAGCAGTCAGATAAAAACGATGCAGGAAAACACAAATGAACTATCATCAATATCCAGCAAAATTGGGCTTGAGTTCAATCATGAAAAGACTAAAGTCATGAAAAGCTTAATTTCAACAGACGACACAATATACATGGAAAACAAACCAGTGGAAGAGATCGATCACTTTATCTATCTTGGAAGTCACATTGATCGAAAAGGGGATACAAGCAAAGAAATTAGAATCAGAATAGCTAAAGCAGCTATGTTTTTCAGAAACCTTGAAAAGTTGTGGAAATCAAAACTCATCAGCACAAACACAAAACTTAGACTAATCAAATCAAATGTACTATCAACCCTTACGTATGCGTGTGAAAGCTGGAAAACAACAAGAGATATAGTAACAAAGTTGAACGCATTCGAAAATAAATGTCTAAGGAAAATACTTGGTATAGCATGGAACGAATTCAAAACAAACGAGGAAATTAGAGAAATCGCCAATCAACCACTAATATCTTCCGTAATAAAGAAAAGACAATGGTCATATTTTGGACATGTGATGAGAAGAGATAATAACCAAATAGCAAAGCAAGCCCTCATGTGGGAAACAACAGGTAAGAGAAAAAGAGGAAGACCCAGAGAGACACTGAGAAGAACATTGATGAGAGAGGCAAGAGCAGCAGGAATCGGCTCCCTCAATGACATAGAGCTGCTTGCACAAAACAGAGACAAAAGGCGAGATTGGATAAAATATCTTTAAAAGAATTGAAAACTGCTAGAACAAAAATTTAGATAAGAGGAGTATCTTGGTCTACGCCCTATGTGCCGGCTACGGCTCGAAAGGTCAATAGATAGATAGATAGAATCTTATAGTAAATCTATAGATGGCTGTGGTAAAGCGTTTGCTTCTTGTGTACCAGTGGTAGGGATCCTAACCAACCAGGGATGAGAGGAGATACACAATGGCCGGGCTTCTTTTGGTAGGATGTAGCTACCGTTGGTGAGTCTTTCATGACCAAGATGCTGGAATTTAATTAATTGAGTGTGAACAAGTTTTATCGACACACGCGTTCGTGAGGGCGCGCGCGCACACACACACACACACACACACACACACACTCACACACACACACACACACACACACACACACACACCATGCAAGAGGGTTTAAATTAAGAGAATATGCAGAACACAAAGGAATCTCTGCCGATGTCGAGTTTTAAATGATTAGGATTGGGCGTAGAACCATTTACTTTCTTTCTTCTTCTGCGTTCACTGACCGTCCTTAAATGACGTCAAGTATAAGTAGATGTTTTATGGTTTACAATAAGTTGCGATATTTGCTCCTCTCGGTCCGACACATCCGTCTTCAGTGCATCATTAGGAATTGCTAGTTTGGTTTTCTTCTTTCATCTCTACTCACTACTGAAAGAAAATGAAGAAACCTTATATAATTGGCTACGTGGACAAAAGCAAAACAAAGAACTAAATAACGACATTGAAGTCCGTTCACAAATATATGAAAAAGTTTGCTTTCGATTTTCGTAAAAATTACCTTTTAGATCGCAGTGATTTATTTCCATGCAGCCTTAGAATATCCATGACATAAAGTGAGCCCAATAAAAGCCATTAAAATAAAGAGTGGATTTTACCAGAAACATGAAGTAGAGCCCATGCGAGGAAGGCAAGGAAAGCAGTCACCAATAGCAGTGAAACAATAAAAAGAAACGAAAAGTACACGGGAACATAAAGGAATAAGAAATCTCCTCCCCAACATTTACCCCAGACGATAACACCTCTTCATTTGCCACCCTTAAAATGACGTTGCGTGGATGTAGGTGCGTTGTTATTGTTTACAGTAATCTGTATCCTTCAGTCCAACGTATTTGGCTTCAACCAAGCATGTTTTATTTGCTAGTTATCTTTCTTCTTCGATCACTACTTCTTTGGCAAGA
This sequence comes from Megaustenia siamemsis, assembly GCA_032433765.1. Taxonomy (NCBI): domain Eukaryota; kingdom Metazoa; phylum Mollusca; class Gastropoda; order Stylommatophora; family Ariophantidae; genus Megaustenia; species Megaustenia siamemsis. The sequence goes on along the minus strand of JAVIAB010000051.1, from coordinate 131,707,714 downwards.
TTAGATAGTTTCCAAAGGTACCCAGAGAAAGTGGAGCGAGATCGTGATCAACTATTGCTACTGATACACACGCAAGCAGTCAGTAATGAGTCAATGACCACTTTTAGCACATGTACTATAACGGCCTTCAAATAATAAAATAAATAAAAGTATCATAACAGACTTGATCAATGAAGCGGGAAAAGTTATAGGTAAGGAAAGCATGAAAACGTTTACAACATTTAGGAAACTTACGGAAAGAAAGTCAAACAGGCCAACTAACAATAAAAAAATTGGGAGGGGGACTATTACACAACAGGAAAAGTTCCAGTAATCCAAAATATAGCATGTTGAAACTAGCCTGTCTATAGATTGTAACAACTCAACCAAAGATGAGATTTAAAAAAGGGATCACCCAACTAAAGCTAAGAAAAAAAGTACTAGGATCAAACGTAAATTATTCCGAGACAATGATAATAGATGAAGACTCAACAAAAGAGTTAATATGTTCCTCGTTTCAGAAAATCTTGGAGGATGAAAAAATACCATGAGACTGGAGAAATAAACATCTTATTACAAAAAAAGCGACCTCCAACACTCTTTCAACTGTATAAAGATCATGCTTCTCTCAGACATGATCATTCTAAAGAGAATAAAAGAAGCTGGTGTACAACAGCGAAACCGACAGGCTGGTATTTTGGAGTGTGCTGACCAGAACACAACATTGGACTTATTATGAGGGGACTGGATGATCTTCTGAAGTAAGACGTCAGCCTCTGGATAGAGAGGTGGGGGATCTCGGGTTCAAATTTCACCACATGCGATGGAATTTAAAAAAAAATAGAATCCTTTGTTTCTTTATGGCTTTAATCTGAGATCCGACGGAATTCCAATGAAGTAAATCAGCTTCATTAATCATTCATGTGAAGGAATGGCATGCAGATGGAGGACCGCTGACAGAAATGTTATAGATAATAGCCGAAGTCAAACAGTGATGTCTATCATCACTTATTTTATCCCTGCTAAAAACATACATTACGAAAGCAGTTCTAGGAAACAGAATGGATTTCAAAGAGGATATGGACATACGAAACAGGCAAATAACTGCACTGCTGCGGTAAAGCTGGTAGCAAGGAGCCAGTGGTGGGGCGTAACGTACACTCATACAAAGTATGGTGACATCTTTACAAAAGAGAAAGGAAGCAAAAATCATAACTTTCGACTTACATGTGGCCTCATAAAACACGAGACACAGAAACGGACAAGGAAATAAAGAAAAACTAAACTACGTGTTCTAGAGTAACCAGAACTGGTGGATCTAGAATAGAAAGTGAAATGGAAAGAGAAGACAATGTACTATATATCAGGAAATCATAAATTAAAAATAGGAATTAAATGAAACGTGCAAATTAAATTTATTGTAAAGACACTTAGTTGAAAGTCTAAGATGAGGGATGTTCTGATCTGCACACGACTGGGCGTCAGATGTAAATGAAAGAGAAGATAATGGGGGAGCCAAGCCACGACGAGCGAGAGAATGGGAGGAAAGGGAAAATATGTTGATCCAGGGTGTGAATGACGAAACTGTGATACAGGCGAGAAGAGCCGGGTATTAAATAAAGAACAGTAAAACACAACTTGCTAGTCCACCATGAGTGACAAAGTTGTGAACAAACCGAGGAAGATGGCTGCACCAAGGCTACACCATGCGTAATAGGGACTATAGGAGACTAGGTGGCCCAAAAGGGGTGATCTAAGTAGAAGCATGGTATAGTTGTGTACGAAAGAGGTAGATGAGCGGCAGAAAGAAGGAAATAGTAAAAAGTAAGTAAGGTAGTACTGAAATACCCGCGATGAAAGAGAAGAATATGGTAAAATAAGCACTGATAAGGATTATAAATATTAGTCTGTAAGAAGGGATCATACTCCTATAGGAGTAAAGGTATCAAGATGCACCAAGATGCAAAAAGATGCGAATCTGCTGTAAAGCTGATGATGACAATTTTTTAAAAAATAAGAAAAAAAGTGATATGGTAACAGCTTTACGTGGTAATTAACAAAACAATAGTAGACGTTTCAGCCAAATAGGCCTTCTGCTGGAACAAAAAACAACACAAAAATATGTATAAGGATATGTACACAAATCCAACTACATGGCGATAATATGCTAGATACTCAAGAAAGGAAATAAAAAAGGTCACTTTCCTGTGGTCCAGAGCGTGGTCAGCTTCTGAATGAACTAAAATAAGTAGGCGGGATGACCAGTTATATATCTCACTGACCAGGCAGTCAGGTGAGAAGACAGGAAGGTTCTAAAAATATGGGAAGGTGGCCACAAGGTATGTATTAACTGTGTATATTTGTGAATAAACTGTGTGCATCTGTTCGTTGTTCACACACACAGTTAGATTTAAATATTGTACTTGTTAACATGTTCATGCTTATATATTCATTTTTCATTCGGGGAACTGGTTAGTCTCGAGGCAATACGCCAGTAGAGAGAGAGAGAGAGAGAGAGAGAGAGAGAGAGAGAGAGAAGGAGGGGGGAGAGAAGAGAGAGCAGCGAGGCCAGGCTTGAAACGTCAGTTACTCATCGACGGAAAAAAAATATGAGTACCTCCGAAGACGAAGTGTTTGCCTATGCGGCGAGGGACCCCTGTGTACACGACTGCCAGGGAAAAAAACGCATTAACACGCAAGATTCAGCTCCTAATCTCTAGGGACTTCGCCAGGGTGAAAACTGGTGAACGCAAAAAATAAATAATAATAATTTATACTTATTCCTTATTATTTATCAGTCTTGAATTTTACGCCCGCGGTCAGCTATGAGTCTGGCGCTTTACGTCACATCGGTGCTGTTCATGTCCGTTGTTGGATTTGCTTGACGCAAGTTATTTCCATGTTACTTATTAATGTGAAATGCTTCGTCAGCCGCAGTTTTATCTCTTTAGGGAATTTGCACCGTGTTCTGTTCGTCGTAGGCTACATTCACTAGAGTAATCAAGAATCTAAAGGGCGCGTCATTGCTGTGCTTGTGCCATTGTTATGTGTGCTACGTCATCGTAATGGCTCATCGTAAATCCCTAGACCGGCCGCACGCTAATCTTACGGGCTGTTGTTTGATGTGCGATGGGAATAATCTGACGACTAACTGTGTGTTTATATGTTCGAAATTTGAGTTAACAACGATGGCCTAACATCATCAAGCGCTATACATTTTAAAAGAAATATGACGATCATCACTTTCGGGAGGACGTGAACTTCTGGTATATGGTGAATAGGCGGCAGGAACCATTTTAGGCTATGCATTAAAAGTGTTCCTTGTTGCAGTTTCCTCATATTCCCAGTCAATGGGGGACTGGTTGGTCTCGAGGCAGGACGCCGGCCACGGGACAGAGAGGTTGTGGGTTCAAATCTCGGCTCCACCGGTTGGGATTTTTATAATTTCTCTCTGCGACAACCACCCCTGGTCTCAGCAGCGAGGCCCGGCTTGAAACGTCAGTTGAGTTACTCATCGACGGAAAAAAACATGAGTACCTCCGAAGTCGGAGTTATCTGCCTGTGCGGCGAGGGACCCCTGTGCACACGGCTGCCAGGGAAAAATGGATTAACACGCAAAATTCAGTTCCTAGTCTCCAGGGACTTCGTCAGAGTTTAAATCTGGCGAACGCAACAACAACAATAGCTATGAGTCGCTGCCCACTTCTAGCATGAGGAGCGCAGTTTAACGTCTTCAGTCCTATTAATTTGTTTGACGAATATAATGAATATATAATATATTGTTTCTTTGTATAGATCAGAAGAGATTAAATAAGTTATCGTCATCATCAAGTACCGGGCTTACTGGCGTAGGTGATCATGTCTCTCCACAACTTTCGATCTCGGCAGCTATTTATCATTTCTGTTGTTGACCTTCTGCCAAGCCATTCTCTTAAGCTGTCTGTTATTTTTTCTCTTTGCTTCACTCTATCTCGTCGTCCCTCAATTTTTCCAGTTGTTACAATATATTCCAGTTGTTCGCTTCTCGTTATATGGCCAAAAAATGATTATTGTTTTATTATTACATGTATTTGATCAGAATTTCATCGGCCAAATCTAAAATGATAAAAATCTCATTTAGAAGACACACTTTTTCATTATTCTACTACCTGGCACTGGCTACAATTTCTGCAACAAACCGTCCATAATAAAAGGAAGGGCGTTTTATTACAATTTTGGTATTAAAATTGATTATATTTTGCTTATTTTCAGATTGAATTCCGATTGTATGAAAGATATTAAGGTACACTTTTATTGTATTTAACTAAAGATGCGTTTATTTGTTTGCAGAATGATACGATATTTAGTACAGATGGCATGGAATATTAATTTAAATTTTTAATAATAATAATATTGATTATATTCATTCATGATTATCATCATGGTAACATTGGACTTATCACCTGTCTCATCATTGACAATCGTGACAACAATGACATAAACATAGTATAGTCCATAAGTCAAGTTACTTTTTCGTCGTAGTGGTAACTCAGATACTGAGAATAAGATGATAGTCTCAGATACTTGTACCCAACAATTATTTAAACTCAAAGTGGATGAAATTAATAATAAGTATTAGTAACAATAGTAACATCATTTTAATAAAATAAGTCAATAAATTTGAATAAACTAATAAACTTATTCTATTGTAAGTTGTAAGTGTAAGGTTCATAGTTCATTCATTTCATTATTATCATTATATGATTATATTTATTATTCATTTTTATTTTTACCTAGGCCTTTTTATTTATTATATACCTGAATAGGAAATTCATTGGATAGCTTTTACTTTTTGTTTAGTGTTAATGTTATTTGGATTATTATAATTTATATTATATATTTAAATTTTATTTAATAATTAATTTTTTATTAATAATAATATTTAATAATTATATAAGTAGTAGTAGCTTCTGTCAGTCATAGTTGACTATTGACTATAAATTTTGCAGCGCCCCTAGGAAATGTTATTTTATATTTTCTTTCACTGTGTATCCTCTTTTTCTAAGAAAATTGTCTGCTTTTTACTTGAGTTGGAGCTTTAGAGTGTGTTTCCAAATATTGCAGTCTGCAGCTATTTCTTCTCAGGCTGCAGTATTTATGTTTAGAGTCTTCATGTTACATTTAAACATGTTTATAAGTCGGAAATTGTTGCGCCCCCTAGTTTTTTTCCCATCTGCTCATCATCATCATCGGGTGCCATCTCCGCAACGAAGGTTGGCTTCCAAGCCTTCCATGGAGCGCCATTCTGCTCTGTCTGTTGCTTTGATGGTGCAGGTTGTCATAGGCTGATTTGTCCATCTTTTGATGTTACTCGTTCATGTCAATCTTGGTCTGCCTTTACAGTGTATTTTCCCTTCCAAGATTACTTTTAGTAGGCTCGTGTCTTTTAACATGACCAAAAAATCGCATGTCTTGTTTGAATTGTGTTTAGTAGATCTCTTTTCATTTTTAGTTGTTTTAAGATTTCATCATTTGTTTTCTTTTCTTTCCATCCAATTCTACCTATTCTATATATCCACATTTCAAAGGTCTCTGTTCTGTTTTCTTGTCTAATGCCCATCATGGATATGGACTCCATGTTTCAGCACCCTATAGGAATATTGAAAAGATGTAACATTTTGCTATTCTTAGTTTTAGCCCTGGTGTTATTTGTTTTGATGTTAGTATGTTCTTCATGACATTAAAATTACTTTTTGCCATTCCTATTCTTTTGTTTATTTCAGTTGTACATTTTCCATCACTGGTTATAGTATGTCCAAGGTAGTTGTAGTTCTGAACTGTCTCCAGGTCTATTCCTTCTATTTTGATATCCACTTGTGGGTTTTGAGTATTTTCTTTGTTTATGATCATAGTTTTAGTCTTTTTGATATTCATATCTAGTCCATATTTTTTGCTTGTCATGTTTGTTTCATTAAGTAATTGTTGTAGATCTTTAGAGTTTTCTGCTAGGAGTACAGTATCGTCAGCATATCTTAGGTTTATTGATTATCGTTCCATTAATGTTTACTCATCTGCTAGTTGTTGATGAATTATCTTTTGATATGCGACCATCTTTCATACCGTGTAAGTGTTTGCCAGCTTAATCTACGTTGTTTGAGCAGTGTGTAGATGTTCAGGAGGTTCGTGCAAGAGAGAACCTTCATGTTTATCACTTTGTCATTCCAAGTGATGCCAAGAATATGGTGCTGCCATCACATGTGGAATGCATTTAGTCTTCATAATATAATAATTTATAATGTGTATAATATATTATATGTATTAAATAATATATATATTTAAAAGTGTGACCTAATTTCTTTGTTACTAGAAATAAACAATGTCCAAAAAAACACAGAACTTATATAGTATTATAGTTACAAAGAAGGGGGAAAAAGTATGAAGATTATCATGAAAATCTTTAATACAATTGTTTGCAACATTCATTTTTACATGAATTAATTAAAATATTTGGGAAAAAAAAACTAAAGTAGAGTACATATTTTTTAAAGGCATATGATATTGACAAATAATAGTCAGATTGCTCTCTCTGTGTTATACAGACACATTTACAACAAAACACTTAATGTTAGAAAGGGAGGATACCATGTTTCATTTGAACTGAAATTAAAGAAATTATATTCTGTGTTATATATATTTATAAAGATTATAAAATATAACATAATAGCTAATTAAATATGGTATATAAACATGCTCGCTCACATGCAAACGCACATAGACCCACATTTTCATACACGTACCCAAACATGCCATGAATGAAAGAAACCTGCTCTTTAGGAAAATATCTGCATCAGTTAACAGCCATGATTACGACAAGGCATTTGATAGTTTAGATATTTATTGTAACTATTTCAGTTATAAAATGTATTTAAGTAAATTAAATGCGTAATTTGTTTATTTGGTGTGCCAAGGGAGAAAGATGTATTGTAAATGCTTTACTAAAAAAATATGATATAAAAAAGCACGGCAGCATAGCTGTCAGATTTTGTATCTCCCTTGACACCCAAATGAGTACAAGAGAAAGTGAAGAAAGAGAAGAAAGACAATTTCAGCCTTGTACATAGCCTCCTCAGGAAGAAACACAAAACACAGAAGCAAAAAAAGACAAAATAAAATCAGGCTACATCATACAACAGGAGTATGGGACTAAGTGTGAGAAGGGCCAAAAAAGGGGGAAAAAATCAAATGATAAATTGTAACCCTGAAAAACAATACCAAGAAAAGTGGTAACAAAAACAATGTTGAACAAACACAAGATAGCAGCAGCTGGAAACAAATATGAAAATAAATAACAATTCTAATGCTGTGGTAAACTGGTAACTAAAGAACAAGGTAAACAAATATAATGTAGTATAACAACATTGAGCCGTGACAGCTCAGTGGTTAGTGAACTGGACTACCACGGACAAGGGGTAGGGTTCGATCCCTACCGACGGCTTCCGGGTTCACCCAGCCTTAAATGGGTACCGGATTTTTTTCTGGGAAAGTAAAGCAGCACGGGCGTAATACTGACTACATTACCCCAAAAATCATGTGCTGAAGGTCTGTAAAATATAGGGTCACTAACACCATATTTCCCTATACGTCACGCCAGCCACTTGGCGTGACGGGGGTACTTTACTTTTTTTACTATAACAGCATTACTAAAAAAAAAATACTAAAACATTTCAGTTAGTATCTTCCTTAGGAACTAAAATACAGACACAAAAAAAGTTACACTAAGATTAAGCTACATCATACTACAGGAATATGGAAAAAGAGTAAGAAGAAGTGCTTTGAAGGGGGGAAAACAAAACGATAAATCATAACCCTGAAAAAGGTACACAAAGAGAAAGAATGATAAAAAATAACATTAAAAAAATAATGTACCAGTAGTTGGAGAACCATTGTTAATTGATACTGTTGTAAAGTTGTCTTGATACTGTCTCTCCATCTTACACAAGGTTGCCTCAAGTTCTGTAGCCTGCTTCCCCCCCCCCCCCCCCCCCAAAAAAAAAAATGTATATATGTCAAAAAGCATAACACCCCTGTAATCAACCACAAAAAGTGACAATGATTGATGCTGTCTTTCTATCTTCCTTCACAACAGAAGATATGAAAAAAAAGACTGCTATGTAGAAATCAATGAGTTCAGTATGGCACAGTTTTGTGAACAGTCGTGAAAGATTGCAGAAGCAAGTATTGTAATGAGAATTCTGAAGGAATCATCTAAAATGATAGGCAGAATTCCATTACACGCCTGATAAAAATTATGAATTATAGTGGATTTGGCATCAAATTTGTAATTACATGATAAATTGATACTAAAATTAGCCTAAATATTAAACAATTGTGGCAACGATTATTTGTTTAATTTGTTATGCAAAACAAATATTTTTTGTATACCACATTGATACACTAATTGTTTGTGCATAATCATTTACTTTTTTTTGCATTCTACAGACAAAAAGGCAGCTTCATTGTCCTATCTGATTATATCAGTAGGTTCTGACCCAATGGGCAGAAGAGGAAACATGAGATCTCGACCTGGTCTTCTGTTTATAATCATTTTTGCACTTTGTCTGGCCATAGTCTATTTTTCATGGCGATCAATGTCACCAAGCACCAAAGCTAGAGATACATATTCAGCACAAGTCGATACCTTACTTGATGAAAGCAACAAATGGAGAAATGCACATGAAAATCAAGACAGAGAAAGCCATGATGGAGAGAATCATGACAGAGATCCTGATTATGACTTAGGAGAAATGGAAAAAAAAAAACAAAAAGTTTTCCCAAATTTACGCCAGTTTGAAAGGCATGATAACATACCAAATGATAATAAACAAGATGCTAAAAAAAGTGATATGGAACTCAAACGTAGTGAAGTTCTTGATACCAATAAAGAGGAATTCTACCGTGAACCAAATGGCTTGATTGTTGACAGTGTTAAATCTATGGAACGATTTGTTCATCTTGATCTGAAAGGAGCAGCTCCAAAGATAAGCTACTTCAAAGAATTTATTCCTTTGGTGAGAAAATTAGGAGCTACAGGCTTGTTAATTGAATATGAGGATATGTTTCCCTATACTGGAAGCTTAAGACAAATCGCTGCCAAAAATGCATATTCCTTGGATGACATAAAGCAACTGCTCGAACTTGCTAATCAAAATAACCTAAAAGTGATACCTTTGATACAAGCTTTTGGTCACATGGAATTTATTCTCAAGTTAGACCTCTTCATCAATCTCAGGGAAAGCATTTACACACCACAAGTTATTGACATTACCAAAAATGCAACCTATTCAGTGATCTCTGAAATGGTGAAACAGGTAAGAACAGAAACAGAAATGTATTTATAACTCACAATAATATATTACATGCACATTGTAGTTTGTATTATTTTCTATACAGCAATATCACTGATAAGTGGCATGTCAGGGGATCTATTTATTGGCCCATCAAGTACATTACAGTTAAGGAAATTTGATGGGATTAACCCTAGATTACAAGACATCTGTGAGTCATGTTTTTACGATATGTTCATCAAAATTACAAACACCTTTTGTAGTTTTGAGAAAAAATATTTTCTTTTAACTTTTGCTACAAAGCTTTGTGTTTACCTGAGAAGAGCCACTAGAATTGGATGCATTAATCATTTGCCAGTTTATGTCCGATTTATGTCTTGGAACTCATAAGCATATCGCAATGGCTATTGGACAAGTTATTTGTCTATTGACATGTCAGCCGTCAGACCAGCTCATACATTCGCTTTTATCTTAGCGTCTTTCGTTGTCATCACATGTTTGCAAAGTTATGTTTTAATGTCTTGCCGACAGCTGAAGAGATTTCCGTAGTCAGAAGTAAAAAAAAAATGTATTGTGCTTGTGGTTAAAAAAAAAAAAGAAAAAATAACCTGCACTTTTATGATATGCTAGCCTTTTTGACTAAGCGTGCATGTGTTTGAAAAGAAAATTAATTAGCAAGGTATCTATCTATTGACCTTTTAAGCCATAGCCAGTCCATAGGCCGTAGACCAAGATACTCCTTCTCTTATCTAAATTTTTGTTCTAGCAGTTTTCAATTATTTTAAAGATCTTTTATCAAATCTTGCCATTTGTCTCTGTTCTGTGCAAGCAGCTTTATCTCATTGAGGGAGCCGATTCCTGCTGCTCTTGCCTCTCTCATCAATGTTCTTCTCAGTGTCTCTCTGGATCTGGGTCTTCCTCTTTTCCTCTTACCTGTTGTTTCCCACATGAGGGCTTGCTTTGCTATTCGGTTATTATCTCTTCTCATCACATGTCCAACATATGACCATCATCTTTTCTTTATTACTGAAAATATTAGTGGTTGATTAGCAATTTATCTAATTTCCTCGAATGTTTTGAATTCGTTCCACGCTATACCAAGTATTTTCCTTAGACATTTATTTTCGAATGCGTTCAACTTTGTTTCTATGTCTCTTGTTGTTTTCCAGCTTTCACACGCATACTTAAGGGTGATAGTACATTTGATTTGAATAGTCTAAGTTTTGTGTTTGTGCTGATCAGTTTTGATTTCCACAACTTAGGACAACATAGGAAGGCATAAGGTGGGAAACAAAATTTTGTCCGCCGCTGCAAACTCTCAAATTCCAAAAATGTTTACTTTGCCTTCATCATTTTGATGAAGATATCGTAATCTAGGGTTAAAATGAGATTGCTGTTTTGAAACTTTTTTTAAACCAATAATTCATTTGTACAATTGTATGGCCTAAAAGTCTATGTAGTAGAAGGCTCTTATTATATCATCTTCTCAACACCATAAGAATTGGAATCGTTGATGAATGAGATTGTGGCACAGACAGAATATCTGTCAAACATCTGCTAAAGAGGTGTCTAATATATGATCACCCTTACCATACTAAGATAAACTATATAGTTGTTATCAGCCTTGAGATTACCAATGCTCACTTTGCTTTTGATAATTAAAAGTTAGCGGCAGGAACCATTAAAGGTTATGCCTAAAGGTGTTCCTTGTTACCGTTTCCTCATATTCCAAATCAGGCTTGTTGCAGGAGCTACTGAGTTAAGTGCTCTGTGCACACTGTGAGCTGTGCGTTTCATCCGTTTTAATCGTGTATCAATATTCCGATTGTTTACGATGAATGATGATATCGTATGACAGGGAACAGACGGTTGTGTTCACTTTCTATGCGGTTTCGCCTTATGTCTTTTGGCGTGTGCTGAGACTGCTATGATGAGGACTACAGCTACCTTTCTTTGTTTGGTAGATGAGATAGTAATTCAGATGATTCCACTGGCATGGGCAGTTGAGCAATTATGTATTTTAATTCGTCTGCAGTGATGCCGGGGCCTACCATAACCATAATTAAAAGTTAATGCAACAGAAAATTATATCAGTTCCCCTTTTCACTGCAGTTATAATCTTGATCATCAACACTCCTGTGTTTTACATTATATAGCTAGTCCGTCCTGGTATGGCACTGGTAATAATATGTTAGGCACCTCTATAGCAGATGTTGAGGCAATTTGCCTGTGCCACATTCATCAATTGTCCTATTCTTATGTTGTTGTAAAGATGATACATATTTTACTATGCTGGGTCAGAGTCTGAAAATGGTTTCTTGTTCTTCTCTAATAAGCTGTAATCATCTTGTTTCTGGTGTTCTGTATTATATTTTAAAAGTAAAGGTTCCCTCCTAGGGGTATGGAGAGTATGGTGTTAGTGACCATATTTTTCTATGACCATGGCACATTTTTGGTTGATGTGGTTGGTATCACACCAGGCCATTTTTAGAGGCTGGGTGAAGCTCTGAGCCTTGTTAGTCCAAAAAAAAATCTGCCATTGCTGGGGATCGAACCTGGACTCTTCTGGTTAGGAATTGAGCACAGTATTATATTTATTCAAGTGTTTACTCCTGACAAACCTCTTGGATTTCTCTATAAGTTGTAGTTGTATTTAGCTGGTATAGTTTACCACCTTCCTTTGCCAATTTGTCAGCCGTATCTTTTTTTAATGGAGATGTTTCAGTGGAGATGAGAGTCCATTGAGTCACAGTTCTTTTGCATTACTGGTAGAACTAGTGTATTGCTCTTAAATCATTCTAGTTTGCGTTTCTTTGACTCCATATGTGTTGTAATTATTGTTGTTGCCTCAGTGAAGAGTACACTATTATCTCCTTTTTTGTCAAGAGAATAAGGTCAGTCATCTATAGCTGAGAACATCACGCTAGTAAGGGTATTTTTGGATTTTCCTTTCAGCCCTCAGGCTTACTTCTGTAGATGGCAATGGTTTTTCTATCTCATTATTTTAGTGTTCTTTGTTATAAATTATTACATTTTTATTGACTATCATAAGAGTGGTCTAATTAAGTGAAGAATGTTTTTAATTTCTGTCAGGAGGGAAGATATGTTTTCTCCACATTGTTTGTATAATTAATTAATTAATTTTAATTCTTTAAGAAATTAATTACTTAAATTTAATACTATCATCATTGAGTTTTAGCTCGGTCCACTTTCTGCGTAGTTTTTCCCCCCCGTTACACTTTTCAGAACCATTTATTTTCTGGTGCATGGAATTATTAGTCATGCTTCTTTTTAGGCATTTGGCAACTACTCCTCTTATTTGTCATCCACCTTTAGAAGGGCATTAAATGAACAGCATGACTGTGATATTTGCGCCTTTTAGCCCAACACATTTCACTGCAACACAGCTTTTTGAATATTGGGTTACCTTCCTTCTTCAATCCCTGTTTGATTGGTCACGCTGATTAGGCTATTTCCAGAAGCATCACGGGGCAGTGGATTAGGGTTTTGATCAGCTCTGTTGTTTGCTAATCCTGAAGTAAGCAATCAGCTGTGAGCCGCTGAACCATTCACAGCTCATTTGCTTCATGGCATCTTGGCTCTTTGTCAGTTTTTTAAATTTTTCAGCTTGTTGTTGGGTCCTGCTGTCTTTTCTCTTTAACATATCTCTATCTATTGACCTTTCGAGGCGTTGCCGGCCCATAGGGCGTAGACGAAGATACTCCTTCTCTTATCTGAATTTTTGTTCTAGCAGTTTTCAATTCTTTTAAAGATATTTTATCATATCTCGCCATTTGTCTCTGTTCTGTGCAAGCAGCTCTATCTCATTGAGGGAGCCAATTCCTGCTGCTTTTGCCTCTCTCAGCAATGTTCTTTTCAGTGTCTCTCTGGGTCTTCCTCTTTTTCTCTTACCTGTTGTTTCCCACATGAGGGCTTGCTTTGTTATTCGGTTATTATCTCTTCTCATCACATGTCCAACATATGACCATTGTCTTTTCTTTATTACTGAAGATATTAGTGGTTGATTGGCGATTTCACTAATTTCCTCATTTGTTATGAATTCGTTCCACGCTATTCCAAGTATTTTCCTTAGACATTTTTTTTCGAATGCGTTCAACTTTGTTTCTATATCTCTTGTTGTTTTCCAGCTTTCACACGCGTACGTAAGGGTTGATAGTACATTTGATTTGAATAGTCTAAGTTTTGTGTTTGTGCTGATGAGTTTTGATTTCCACAACTTTTCAAGGTTTCTGAAAGACATTGCTGCTTTAGCTATGCTGATTCTAATTTCTTTGCTTGTATCCCCTTCTTGATCAATGTGACTTCCAAGATAGATAAAGTCATCTTTAACATTGGATAGTGCATAATTTTTGTCTAGTTCTGTAATGGGTGCTGATCTCATACTGCTAGTCATCATTTGCAGCGTTTGACTTTGGAGTCTGCTAATCTTCACAAAATTTGACCATGTCGCTTTTTATGCAGTTTTATCCACCAAGCCAAGCGTATTAGTAGACAAACACCAGACATGCCAAGAGCTGTTAACCCCCTACTGCCCATACCAGAACAGACTCCCTGGACAGAGGAATCTGGATTATCAGTTCAAATACGGACAGAAGTGAAAGGAATAGTTGATAAAGAGGAACAGAATAGTCTACAGCGAAAAACAATAACTCTCAGTTTCCTGGATGAAGAATACCCACAAGACCTATTGATTCGTGTGTATACAGATGGATCAGCACAGAATGCAGTAAAAAATGGGGGAGCAGGTGCATATATAGAATACCCAAATAACACTAGGGATATGAATAAAATAGCAACAGGGAAATATTGTCACAATTATGATGCAGAAATACAAGCAATAAAGTTAGCAATAGAAAAACTGCTGAACATTAATCTTAGCCCGCAGCCTGTAGTGTTTTTGACAGATGCAAGATCAGTACTCCAGGCACTACAATCCAGAAAATTACCACATCTGCAGACCTTATTGACTGAACTCTGCAAGCACCACAGGGTTGCCCTGCAGTGGATCCCATCTCACTGTGGAATACCAGGAAATGAGAAAGCAGATCAGTTGGCAAAGGAAGGTTCAACAGGCACACAACTAGATACACCTGTTACATACCATCATAAGAAACAGATAATCAAATCAATCAGAGGACCACAAGCCCCAAATCAGGATGCCTTTTATAATATGAATAGATATGAACAAGTTATCATTATACGTCTCAGAACAGGACACAATCGACTCCATAGTCACATGTATACAAAATTCAAGATCGGCACCTCAACTACTTGTACATGTGGACAGGCGCCCCAGACTGCTGAACACATACTTCAAGACTGCACTGAATATAGTAGACTGAGGAAAATCCATTGGCCCATAGATACAACACTACAGACAAAACTATATGGGCCACTGCAAGAATTACAAAAGACAGTAACATTTATACAGGAAACGACATTGCAGATATAGACAATGCTTCAGGCGAACGAAAGATAGATAGATAGATAGACCATGTCGCTGTTGTCCATAATATAATTTCATACTCATAGACAGATCTTTCAACTGCCCCACATACTCCTTTACCACACTCTCATCTCATCTCATTTTTTTGTTCTCCTTAAGTTGTGCCAGATAATTTTTTCATGATTCCCACCCCTTGCTTTGCTCTTTGTTGGCTTCCTTCTATGTGAACTTTCCATGTCAAATGTCAATTAGAAGTGATGCTCAAATATTTATGCTTTTATTTAGATGTAAATTTTTTCCCCATTTAACATTAGTAGAACTGATAAAAGAATCTTTGGACAGGAATACATGAAGAGATATGACTGCTTATGTACACAGGCATGAAAAAGAAAGCACATTTTGGCATCAGGGCTGAAAGTCGTCAACAATTCATAACTGGCAGCATGCATTAGGATCAGTGAACCAGAACTATCAAGTTCCTAATCCACTTCTTCCCTGTCCCCCTAGAAATAAACTGGCCTAGACACTAGAGTGTGATAGCTGATGATGATGGGTTTTATTTAGGGAATAAAAGAGAATAAACATTTAGATATCGACTTTAGTTCATTTAAACTTAGTTTGGTTAAAAATGTATCTAAATAGAACAGCTTGTAGTTTCCTTATTATTCACAGTTTTTTAAATTTTTTATAAAGCACTTACAATATTCTTGATCATTCACAATTTATTTAATAGTTATATCTAAACAGAAGTTCAACTTGCGTTTTCTTTACTCACAATTGAATTTAATATTTATTTTAATTGTATAGCTTGACATTATTTTGTATTATTCACAACTTGAAAGTAAATGTGTTTGTATATGACAGAATAACTCTATATTTGACAAACTTCTGAGCTAAAGGTTTTTAAATAAAGCGTTTTAAATAAAGTATGTGTACGCAGTCAACATTAAGTATTATATATTATATTTACAGGTCCTGGATGCTCACCCTGATGCAACCCGCATACATATTGGTTGTGATGAAGTGTACGAGTTAGGAAGGGGGAACAGTGGCATTGAGATGCAGAAGAGAAATCTGACAGAGTCCCAGATATTTTTAGACCATGTGCAGCGAGTAGCTAAAATTGTCAGGAGGCATGATGGCAGGAATGTTGTACCTATTATTTGGGATGATGAGCTTCGAAAGCTACCATTACAAGACATAGTTGTAAGTAACATTCTTTATCATTTTTTTCACATGAAGCTTGTATTTGAGAAATAAGAGTCACATAGGTCCAAGATGTCCAGCAGCAGCATATAAGCTGAAAGTTGTCAGTAACTCATAGCTGACTGCTTGTGTCAGGATGACAGAACCACAGCTGTAAAAAATCCTACTCTATATCCATGTTGTCGCTTGGAAACAGCACAACTAATTAGGCAAATGAATAGGTAGTTACATGCAAATCAGTGCTCTGAAATGCCATGATGAAGTCAAATGTGAAGCTAGAATTTGCATATATTACAGCTTGTTGTGCCATAAATGGGTACCAGAGTTTTTCTGAGAAAGTAAAGTGGCATGGGCATAATACCAACCACATTGCCCCAAAAATTGATTATGAACGCGTCCGTCATAAATATTACCCTTTCAGAATACACATTCTTGAAATTTGACAGTTTGCTGCATGCAAACATTCCCCCCTCCCTATACCTTCCTTACTACTACTTTTAGTGACCTCTGAGTATTGAATTTGTTTCTTTTTATATTGGATTTTTTTTTTCAAGCGTGTCGTAAAAAGTACTTTGGTATTGTTGAAAGGGGACGTTTTTAAAAAAAAAAAAAAAATTTCACAAATTTTCCAGAGATTAGTTTTTTTTTTATTATGGTGGGGGAAATCTTCTCGGCCATCAGCGAGACATCAAACAAACCTCTGTAACACTGGATAGACAGCAAACAATGCCTAGAGGGAGCCGAACATATGGCTGGATTTGAATCAGGGTATAGCAGTGATACGTTGTATGAAGACGAGTGTGGAGTGGGGAAATAAAGGGAGATAAGGAAGGGGTGAGTAACAGAGGGCCTCATGGAAGTTGAGAGGGTGAACAGATCGTGGATCACAAGGATTGATTGACAATCGAAAATGAGGCGGGGAGAATTAAGTTAGACAAAGGATAGGTGAGTAGAGATTCATTCGAGATAAGGCGACGGTTCAATCCAGACGACTGTATGTTTTGTAACAGCCGCCACTGGGAACAAGGAGAGTGATTCGGAGATGTGATCGCAGGTTAGTTGATGTGTGATCGTCGAGATAGTCAGATGTATTTCAGGAGAAGGATAGGATAGATAGTGGAATGTAGCACTAGAATAGAGGGCCATGGTAGCGCCTTGTAGGAATTAGAAAGTATAAGTTAGCACACACAATTGCTGTAGCTAGCAGTAGATAGAATGGAAGTGTCCTCATTTTCATTAGGCTTCATGGAAGTCACAAATAGATATTATGGCTATAATTAGTCTTCACAACCAGTGGAAGAGACTTTGTGTAGAATGGAAGTGTCCTCATTTTCATTAGGCTTCATGGAAGTCATAAATAGCCATTATTGCTGTAATTAGTCGTCACTACATTTGAAAGAGACTTTGGTAGAATATGAGTGTTTTTATCATTCTAGGCTGTGTGTAGGCCATAAGAGACATTAATACGGTAGTGATAGCTACAAAACATTTGAAAGAGACTTTGGTAGAATATGAGTGTTCGCATCATTATAGGCTGTGTGTAAGCCATAAGAGACATTAATACGGTAGTGATAGCTACAAAACAATTGAAAGAGACTTTGGTAGAACATGAGTGTTCTCATCATTATAGGCTGTGTGTAAGCCATAAGAGACATTAATACGGTAGTGATAGCTACAAAACAATTGAAAGAGACTTTGGTAGAACATGAGTGTTCTCATCATTATAGGCTGTGTGTAAGCCATAAGAGACATTAATACGGTAGTGATAGCTACAAAACAATTGAAAGAGACTTTGGTAGAACATGAGTGTTCTCATCATTATAGGCTGTGTGTAAGCCATAAGAGACATTATTACTGTAGTGGTAGCTACAAAACAATTGAAAGAGACTTTGGTAGAACATGAGTGTTCTCATCATTATAGGCTGTGTGTAAGCCATAAGAGACATTATTACTGTAGTGGTAGCTACAAAACAATTGAAAGAGACTTTGGTAGAATGTGAGTGTTCGCACCATCATGTGCGTAATGTGAAGCATGTAGAGATATTAGTGATGTAGTAATAGACTGTGTCGACTTATGCTCGTAACCTTGCTGTGGAAGATGGTCACTGTGTGAATAAATTTAGTAATATGAACTTT
Source organism: Megaustenia siamemsis (assembly GCA_032433765.1). Classification (NCBI taxonomy): domain Eukaryota; kingdom Metazoa; phylum Mollusca; class Gastropoda; order Stylommatophora; family Ariophantidae; genus Megaustenia; species Megaustenia siamemsis. The sequence goes on along the minus strand of JAVIAB010000051.1, from coordinate 131,689,603 downwards.
TCACTGGTGTTAGTGCACGCTTTGTCAATTGTTAGCTGTGTTGTCTGTCCCTAGCGATGAACGAACGCTGGGGTGCCAGGATCAACGGTAGTAACAGCGCGGAGTCTACCAGGAATCGAGCATAGGTCAAGGGCGGAATCAGAGAGCAGAGAACCCAGTGCAACCACTGTCCGGGAAGTAATCTGATACAACCGGCAGGTAGGCTGATATTCAAGTATCGTGAAGGCAGATCTGAATGAGCTTTCTGCCTGACAGGTTCCAGCTTCAAGTATCGTGAAGGCAGATCTGAACAAGCTTTTTACCTGACATATTCCAGCTTCAAGTATCGTGAAGACAGATCTGAACAAGCTTTTTACCTGACATATTCCAGCTTCAAGTATCGTGAAGGCAGATCTGAACAAGCTTTTTACCTGACATATTCCAGCTTCAAGTATCGTGAAGACAGATCTGAACAAGCTTTTTACCTGACATATTCCAGCTTCAAGTATCGTGAAGGCAGATCTGAACGGGCTTTCTGTCTGACATATTCCAGCTTCAAGTATCGTGAAGGCAGATCTGAACAGGCTTTCTGTCTGACATATTCCAGCTTAAAGTATCGTGAAGGCAGATCTGAACAAGCTTTTTACCTGACATATTCCAGCTTCAAGTATCATGAAGACAGATCTGAACAAGCTTTTTACCTGACATATTCCAGCTTCAAGTATCGTGAAGACAGATCTGAACAAGCTTTTTACCTGACATATTCCAGCTTCAAGTATCGTGAAGGCAGATCTGAACGGGCTTTCTGTCTGACATATTCCAGCTTCAAGTATCGTGAAGGCAGATCTGAACAGGCTTTCTGTCTGACATATTCCAGCTTAAAGTATCGTGAAGGCAGATCTGAACAAGCTTTTTACCTGACATATTCCAGCTTCAAGTATCATGAAGACAGATCTGAACAAGCTTTTTACCTGACATATTCCAGCTTCAAGTATCGTGAAGACAGATCTGAACAAGCTTTTTACCTGACATATTCCAGCTTCAAGTATCGTGAAGGCAGATCTGAACAGGCTTTTTACCTGACATATTCCAGCTTCAAGTATCGTGAAGGCAGATCTGAACAAGCTTTTTACCTGACATATTCCAGCTTCAAGTATAGTGAAGACAGATCTGAACAAGCTTTTTACCTGACATATTCCAGCTTCAAGTATTGGCAGGATGACAATGGGCTTATACTATTAAACCAGGCAACAGATCCACCAACATTCTATTCCAGATCATGGCATACCACATCTACACCAGACCTTGCTTTCCATTCACCAGACCTGGATTGGAATATCACACGTATTGTTGGGAAACAACTTGGAGGCAGCGACCACCGACCTGTCTTTTTAGTGGTGCAAAATGAGGCCGTCAGGGAGAGCAGCACTCTCTCCAGATGGAATTACAAAAAGGCAGACTGGAAAATGTATCAACATTACACCAGTGTACTGACTAAAGATCTAAATACAGACAGAGACATCAACAAAATAGTTGATGAATTCAGTAGACTAATAATACAAGCTGCCAGTGAAACAATACCCAGAGGGGCACGGAAACACTACAAACCATACTGGAATAGTGAACTAGAGCAACTGCACAATGACATGGAAACATCTTGAAAACAAGCAGAAAATAACCCCTGCCAGGAACACCACAATAACTATCAGCATGCTAAAGCCAAATTTCAATGGGCTAAACTACAAGCCAGACGGAGAAGTTGGAAAGAGAAAACAGAGTACATGAATCTAGAACGAGACACAAGAAAAGTGTGGAAGCTTGTAAAACAGCTGAATGATGAGGGTACAGAAGGGAACACAAAAATTACACTGAAGAAGGATGGAAACATTCTAACAGGTAAACATGCAGCAAATCACTTTGCAGACTCCTTTGCAAATGACAACAATATTGAAATTAGCCTAGAGAAACGTCAAGAGACCCGTCTAAAACAACAAAATGCAAGACAAGAAGAGACTGCACATGAAGTCATGGAAATACCCATTACACAAAGAGAGCTAGAGCTGGCAATATCCAAATTAAAAATGAAAAAGTCACCAGGTAGTGATGGAGTGTCTAATGAAATGATTAAGAACTTGGGAACTGCAGCTAAAGCAAAACTACTGCAGATCTACAACATTTGCTGGATCACAGGTAAAGTGCCACAGGCATGGAGAGAAGCAATTATGATACCATTACTAAAGCCAGGAAAAGATGGTTCAATGACATCCAGCTATAGACCAATCAGCCTTACAAGCTGTTTGTGTAAAACAATGGAACGTATAATCAATCTCAGACTGCAGTGGTACCTGGAAAGTGAAAATCTCCTTGTCCCACAACAAGCAGGCTTTAGACAGTGTTACTCTACCGAAGATCAGGCAACCTATCTTTCCCAGGAAATTGAGGATGCGTTTCAAGAAAAGAAACTGGTACTAGCAGCATGGATAGACCTAAAGAAAGCATTTGATAAGGTATGGAAGGAAGGGCTTTTGAAGAAACTGAGAAATTATGGAGTAAATGGCAGGATGTACAAATGGGTCAAAGCATACCTGCATAACAGGAGAGCCAGAGTGCAACTGGATGGTCTTAAGAGTAAGAAGGTCTTACTGCGCCAGGGCGTTCCACAGGGAGGGGTACTATCTCCAACACTTTTTCTGATCTACATCAATGACCTAGTTACTGAACTACCACATGGTATCAAAGTGGCAATGTATGCAGATGACTTGGTAATGTGGTGCACAGAGGAGTATGCAACAGTGGCCTCCAAATTGTTACAAAGAGCTATGAATGCACTGAATTCATGGACAAATAGATGGTGTATCAGCATCAATACAGACAAATGCAGTACTACACTTTTCACTCTTTCCCCAAAACAAAAAGCAGGAGCCATCTATATAAACAATGAGCCTGTGAAAGAAGACATACAGGCTACGTATCTCGGAGTTACATTTGATAACAAACTATCTTGGAAACAGCAGATAAATAAGGCAACCCAAAAAGCAAGGAGAAAATTGGCTATTCTAAGAAAGCTGTGTGGAACTACGTGGGGTGCGAGTGGGAAAATACTCAGTAAAGTTTACCAACAGAGTATACGCCCACATTTAGAATATGGATCATCTGCATGGTGTTCAGCATCAAACACCACACTTCAAGAACTGGATAAAGTACAAAACCAGGCACTTAGGGTCATCACAGGAGCAATGAAATCAACACCAATATTAGAGATGGAGAAATTGTGGAGGATACCAGCACTGAGAGAACGGAGGGACACAAAGGTGCTGATACAGGCAGAAAAATTTGCTTGCATGCCGAGACATCCAATGAAGGACCGATTCCAAAATCTTGCATTGGGACGACTTAAGAGAAGCAGTTTTATCCACCAAGCCAAGCGTATTAGTAGACAAACACCAGACATGCCAAGAGCTGTTAACCCCCTACTGCCCATACCAGAACAGACTCCCTGGACAGAGGAATCTGGATTATCAGTTCAAATACGGACAGAAGTGAAAGGAATAGTTGATAAAGAGGAACAGAATAGTCTACAGCGAAAAACAATAACTCTCAGTTTCCTGGATGAAGAATACCCACAAGACCTATTGATTCGTGTGTATACAGATGGATCAGCACAGAATGCAGTAAAAAATGGGGGAGCAGGTGCATATATAGAATACCCAAATAACACTAGGGATATGAATAAAATAGCAACAGGGAAATATTGTCACAATTATGATGCAGAAATACAAGCAATAAAGTTAGCAATAGAAAAACTGCTGAACATTAATCTTAGCCCGCAGCCTGTAGTGTTTTTGACAGATGCAAGATCAGTACTCCAGGCACTACAATCCAGAAAATTACCACATCTGCAGACCTTATTGACTGAACTCTGCAAGCACCACAGGGTTGCCCTGCAGTGGATCCCATCTCACTGTGGAATACCAGGAAATGAGAAAGCAGATCAGTTGGCAAAGGAAGGTTCAACAGGCACACAACTAGATACACCTGTTACATACCATCATAAGAAACAGATAATCAAATCAATCAGAGGACCACAAGCCCCAAATCAGGATGCCTTTTATAATATGAATAGATATGAACAAGTTATCATTATACGTCTCAGAACAGGACACAATCGACTCCATAGTCACATGTATACAAAATTCAAGATCGGCACCTCAACTACTTGTACATGTGGACAGGCGCCCCAGACTGCTGAACACATACTTCAAGACTGCACTGAATATAGTAGACTGAGGAAAATCCATTGGCCCATAGATACAACACTACAGACAAAACTATATGGGCCACTGCAAGAATTACAAAAGACAGTAACATTTATACAGGAAACGACATTGCAGATATAGACAATGCTTCAGGCGAACGAAAGATAGATAGATAGATTAGGCTTCATGGAAGTCACAAATAGATATTATGGCTATAATTAGTCTTCACAACCAGTGGAAGAGACTTTGTGTAGAATGGAAGTGTCCTCATTTTCATTAGGCTTCATGGAAGTCATAAATAGCCATTATTGCTGTAATTAGTCGTCACTACATTTGAAAGAGACTTTGGTAGAATATGAGTGTTTTTATCATTCTAGGCTGTGTGTAGGCCATAAGAGACATTAATACGGTAGTGATAGCTACAAAACATTTGAAAGAGACTTTGGTAGAATATGAGTGTTCGCATCATTATAGGCTGTGTGTAAGCCATAAGAGACATTAATACGGTAGTGATAGCTACAAAACAATTGAAAGAGACTTTGGTAGAACATGAGTGTTCTCATCATTATAGGCTGTGTGTAAGCCATAAGAGACATTAATACGGTAGTGATAGCTACAAAACAATTGAAAGAGACTTTGGTAGAACATGAGTGTTCTCATCATTATAGGCTGTGTGTAAGCCATAAGAGACATTAATACGGTAGTGATAGCTACAAAACAATTGAAAGAGACTTTGGTAGAACATGAGTGTTCTCATCATTATAGGCTGTGTGTAAGCCATAAGAGACATTATTACTGTAGTGGTAGCTACAAAACAATTGAAAGAGACTTTGGTAGAACATGAGTGTTCTCATCATTATAGGCTGTGTGTAAGCCATAAGAGACATTATTACTGTAGTGGTAGCTACAAAACAATTGAAAGAGACTTTGGTAGAATGTGAGTGTTCGCACCATCATGTGCGTAATGTGAAGCATGTAGAGATATTAGTGATGTAGTAATAGACTGTGTCGACTTATGCTCGTAACCTTGCTGTGGAAGATGGTCACTGTGTGAATAAATTTAGTAATATGAACTTTTCACTGGTGTTAGTGCACGCTTTGTCAATTGTTAGCTGTGTTGTCTGTCCCTAGCGATGAACGAACGCTGGGGTGCCAGGATCAACGGTAGTAACAGCGCGGAGTCTACCAGGAATCGAGCATAGGTCAAGGGCGGAATCAGAGAGCAGAGAACCCAGTGCAACCACTGTCCGGGAAGTAATCTGATACAACCGGCAGGTAGGCTGATATTCAAGTATCGTGAAGGCAGATCTGAATGAGCTTTCTGCCTGACAGGTTCCAGCTTCAAGTATCGTGAAGGCAGATCTGAACAAGCTTTTTACCTGACATATTCCAGCTTCAAGTATCGTGAAGACAGATCTGAACAAGCTTTTTACCTGACATATTCCAGCTTCAAGTATCGTGAAGGCAGATCTGAACAAGCTTTTTACCTGACATATTCCAGCTTCAAGTATCGTGAAGACAGATCTGAACAAGCTTTTTACCTGACATATTCCAGCTTCAAGTATCGTGAAGGCAGATCTGAACGGGCTTTCTGTCTGACATATTCCAGCTTCAAGTATCGTGAAGGCAGATCTGAACAGGCTTTCTGTCTGACATATTCCAGCTTAAAGTATCGTGAAGGCAGATCTGAACAAGCTTTTTACCTGACATATTCCAGCTTCAAGTATCATGAAGACAGATCTGAACAAGCTTTTTACCTGACATATTCCAGCTTCAAGTATCGTGAAGACAGATCTGAACAAGCTTTTTACCTGACATATTCCAGCTTCAAGTATTGTGAAGACAGATCTGAACACGCTTTTTACCTGACATATTCCAGCTTCAAGTATCGTGAAGGCAGATCTGAACGAGCTTTTTACCTGACATATTCCAGCTTCAAGTATCGTGAAGGCAGATCTGAACAGGCTTTCTGCCTGACATATTCCAGCTTCAAGTATAGTGAAGGCAGATCTGAACAGGCTTTCTGTCTGACATATTCCAGCTTCAAGTATAGTGAAGACAGATCTGAACAAGCTTTTTACCTGACATATTCCAGCTTCAAGTATCGTGAAGGCAGATCTGAACAGGCTTTTTACCTGACATATTCCAGCTTCAAGTATCGTGAAGGCAGATCTGAACAAGCTTTTTACCTGACATATTCCAGCTTCAAGTATAGTGAAGACAGATCTGAACAAGCTTTTTACCTGACATATTCCAGCTTCAAGTATCGTGAAGGCAGATCTGAACAGGCTTTTTACCTGACATATTCCAGCTTCAAGTATCGTGAAGGCAGATCTGAACAGGCTTTTTACCTGACATATTCCAGCTTCAAGTATCGTGAAGACAGATCTGAATAAGCTTTTTACCTGACATATTCCAGCTTCAAGCATCGTGAAGGCAGATCTGAACAGGCTTTCTGTCTGACATATTCCAGCTTCAAGTATCGTGAAGACAGATCTGAACAAGCTTTTTACCTGACATATTCCAGCTTCAAGTATCGTGAAGGCAGATCTGAACGGGCTTTCTGTCTGACATATTCCAGCTTCAAGTATCGTGAAGGCAGATCTGAACAGGCTTTCTGTCTGACATATTCCAGCTTCAAGTATCGTGAAGGCAGATCTGAACAGGCTTTTTACCTGACATATTCCAGCTTCAAGTATCGTGAAGGCAGATCTGAACGGGCTTTCTGTCTGTCATATTCCAGCTTCAAGTATCGTGAAGGCAGATCTGAACGGGCTTTCTGTCTGACATATTCCAGCTTCAAGTATCATGAAGGCAGATCTGAACAGGCTTTTTACCTGACATATTCCAGCTTCAAGTATCGTGAAGGCAGATCTGAACGGGCTTTCTGTCTGACATATTCCAGCTTCAAGTATAGTGAAGGCAGATCTGAACAAGCTTTTTACCTGACATATTCCAGCTTCAAGTATCGTGAAGGCAGATCTGAACAGGCTTTTTACCTGACATATTCCAGCTTCAAGTATTGTGAAGGCAGATCTGAACAGGCTTTTTACCTGACATATTCCAGTTTCAAGTATCGTGAAGGCAGATCTGAACAAGCTTTTTACCTGACATATTCTAGCTTCAAGTATCGTGAAGGCAGATCTGAACGGGCTTTCTGTCTGACATATTCCAGCTTCAAGTATAGTGAAGACAGATCTGAACAAGCTTTTTACCTGACATATTCCAGCTTCAAGTATCGTGAAGGCAGATCTGAACAAGCTTTTTACCTGACATATTCCAGCTTCAAGTATCGTGAAGGCAGATCTGAACAAGCTTTTTACCTGACATATTCCAGCTTCAAGTATCGTGAAGACAGATCTGAACAAGCTTTTTACCTGACATATTCCAGCTTCAAGTATCGTGAAGGCAGATCTGAACGGGCTTTCTGTCTGACATATTCCAGCTTCAAGTATCGTGAAGGCAGATCTGAACGGGCTTTCTGTCTGACATATTCCAGCTTCAAGTATAGTGAAGACAGATCTGAACAAGCTTTTTACCTGACATATTCCAGCTTCAAGTATCGTGAAGGCAGATCTGAACGGGCTTTCTGTCTGACATATTCCAGCTTCAAGTATCGTGAAGGCAGATCTGAACGGGCTTTCTGTCTGACATATTCCAGCTTCAAGTATCGTGAAGGCAGATCTGAACGGGCTTTCTGTCTGACATATTCCAGCTTCAAGTATCGTGAAGGCAGATCTGAACGGGCTTTTTACCTGACATATTCCAGCTTCAAGTATCGTGAAGGCAGATCTGAACGGGCTTTCTGTCTGACATATTCCAGCTTCAAGTATCGTGAAGGCAGATCTGAACAAGCTTTTTACCTGACATATTCCAGCTTCAAGTATCGTGAAGGCAGATCTGAACGGGCTTTCTGTCTGACATATTCCAGCTTCAAGTATCGTGAAGGCAGATCTGAACGGGCTTTCTGTCTGACATATTCCAGCTTCAAGTATCGTGAAGGCAGATCTGAACGGGCTTTCTGTCTGACATATTCCAGCTTCAAGTATCGTGAAGACAGATCTGAACGGGCTTTCTGTCTGACATATTCCAGCTTCAAGTATCGTGAAGGCAGATCTGAACGGGCTTTCTGTCTGACATATTCCAGCTTCAAGTATCGTGAAGGCAGATCTGAACAAGCTTTTTACCTGACATATTCCAGCTTCAAGTATCGTGAAGGCAGATCTGAACGGGCTTTCTGTCTGACATATTCCAGCTTCAAGTATCGTGAAGGCAGATCTGAACGGGCTTTCTGTCTGACATATTCCAGCTTCAAGTATCGTGAAGGCAGATCTGAACGGGCTTTCTGTCTGACATATTCCAGCTTCAAGTATCGTGAAGACAGATCTGAACGGGCTTTCTGTCTGACATATTCCAGCTTCAAGTATCGTGAAGGCAGATCTGAACGGGCTTTCTGTCTGACATATTCCAGCTTCAAGTATCGTGAAGGCAGATCTGAACAGGCTTTTTACCTGACATATTCCAGCTTCAAGTATCGTGAAGGCAGATCTGAACAAGCTTTTTACCTGACATATTCCAGCTTCAAGTATCGTGAAGACAGATCTGAACAAGCTTTTTACCTGACATATTCCAGCTTCAAGTATCGTGAAGGCAGATCTGAACGGGCTTTCTGTCTGACATATTCCAGCTTCAAGTATCGTGAAGGCAGATCTGAACGGGCTTTCTGTCTGACATATTCCAGCTTCAAGTATAGTGAAGACAGATCTGAACAAGCTTTTTACCTGACATATTCCAGCTTCAAGTATCGTGAAGGCAGATCTGAACGGGCTTTCTGTCTGACATATTCCAGCTTCAAGTATCGTGAAGGCAGATCTGAACGGGCTTTCTGTCTGACATATTCCAGCTTCAAGTATCGTGAAGGCAGATCTGAACGGGCTTTCTGTCTGACATATTCCAGCTTCAAGTATCGTGAAGGCAGATCTGAACGGGCTTTTTACCTGACATATTCCAGCTTCAAGTATCGTGAAGGCAGATCTGAACGGGCTTTCTGTCTGACATATTCCAGCTTCAAGTATCGTGAAGGCAGATCTGAACAAGCTTTTTACCTGACATATTCCAGCTTCAAGTATCGTGAAGGCAGATCTGAACGGGCTTTCTGTCTGACATATTCCAGCTTCAAGTATCGTGAAGGCAGATCTGAACGGGCTTTCTGTCTGACATATTCCAGCTTCAAGTATCGTGAAGGCAGATCTGAACGGGCTTTCTGTCTGACATATTCCAGCTTCAAGTATCGTGAAGACAGATCTGAACGGGCTTTCTGTCTGACATATTCCAGCTTCAAGTATCGTGAAGGCAGATCTGAACGGGCTTTCTGTCTGACATATTCCAGCTTCAAGTATCGTGAAGGCAGATCTGAACAAGCTTTTTACCTGACATATTCCAGCTTCAAGTATCGTGAAGGCAGATCTGAACGGGCTTTCTGTCTGACATATTCCAGCTTCAAGTATCGTGAAGGCAGATCTGAACGGGCTTTCTGTCTGACATATTCCAGCTTCAAGTATCGTGAAGGCAGATCTGAACGGGCTTTCTGTCTGACATATTCCAGCTTCAAGTATCGTGAAGACAGATCTGAACGGGCTTTCTGTCTGACATATTCCAGCTTCAAGTATCGTGAAGGCAGATCTGAACGGGCTTTCTGTCTGACATATTCCAGCTTCAAGTATCGTGAAGGCAGATCTGAACAGGCTTTTTACCTGACATATTCCAGCTTCAAGTATCGTGAAGGCAGATCTGAACGGGCTTTCTGTCTGACATATTCCAGCTTCAAGTATCGTGAAGGCAGATCTGAACGGGCTTTCTGTCTGACATATTCCAGCTTCAAGTATCGTGAAGGCAGATCTGAACGGGCTTTCTGTCTGACATATTCCAGCTTCAAGTATCGTGAAGGCAGATCTGAACGGGCTTTCTGTCTGACATATTCCAGCTTCAAGTATCATGAAGGCAGATCTGAACGGGCTTTCTGTCTGACATATTCCAGCTTCAAGTATCATGAAGGCAGATCTGAACGGGCTTTCTGTCTGACATATTCCAGCTTCAAGTATCGTGAAGACAGATCTGAACGGGCTTTCTGTCTGACATATTCCAGCTTCAAGTATCGTGAAGGCAGATCTGAACGGGCTTTCTGTCTGACATATTCCAGCTTCAAGTATCGTGAAGGCAGATCTGAACAGGCTTTTACCTGACATATTCCAGCTTCAAGTATCGTGAAGGCAGATCTGAACGGGCTTTCTGTCTGACATATTCCAGCTTCAAGTATCGTGAAGGCAGATCTGAACAAGCTTTCTGTCTGACATATTCCAGCTTCAAGTATCGTGAAGGCAGATCTGAACAAGCTTTCTGTCTGACATATTCCAGCTTCAAGTATCGTGAAGGCAGATCTGAACAAGCTTTTTACCTGACATATTCCAGCTTCAAGTATCGTGAAGGCAGATCTGAACGGGCTTTCTGTCTGACATATTCCAGCTTCAAGTATCGTGAAGGCAGATCTGAACAAGCTTTCTGTCTGACATATTCCAGCTTCAAGTATCGTGAAGGCAGATCTGAACGGGCTTTCTGTCTGACATATTCAAGCTTCAAGTATCGTGAAGGCAGATCTGAACAAGCTTTCTGTCTGACATATTCCAGCTTCAAGTATCGTGAAGGCAGCTCTGAACAAGCTTTCTGTCTGACATATTCCAGCTTCAAGTATCGTGAAGGCAGATCTGAACGGGCTTTCTGTCTGACATATTCCAGCTTCAAGTATCGTGAAGGCAGATCTGAACAAGCTTTCTGTCTGACATATTCCAGCTTCATGTTAGTGAAGACTCAGATCGAAGAGAGCGTTCTGCTACACAGATCAGCTGTGAAGGTGTTCAAGGTGTTAACGGGAAGAATAGCCCGTTACAATTAGTGTTGCATAATACACTGTTACAATTGGTGCTGGGCGTTACAACGTTACAGATTGACAGACTGATGGTTGCTGTGTGAATAGACAACGTAATACCTCCAGTAGCCACAGCACCATGCGTTCTGATTTCAGGCCTCAAATCTAACGTAACCCAGGAAATGATTACAGCATATGTTTCCAGTGTCTCTGCTTAGGTGTAGCAAAAGTTAAAAAAAAAATATTATTTTCTGAACTCTAAATGGAACAATTAAGTGGTCTTAATTTTTATGATGGTATCATGAAAACATGCAACACCTCATCACCAGTGGTAGTCTTGAAATTGCAATTCCAAGCAGAGAACCATATTTCTCCTTTGTCATGGCTCTATAAAGCGTGTTTATTAATTTTTGCTGCAGTTTAATGCAAGCTGCCATATTTGATCCTAAAGTCCAACTTTGTCACTGCTTTTATTTTTGGGAGATTTTTTTGCTTTTCTTATCCACCCCAAAGCAGTGGTCAGATTTGTAACCTTTTCAAGAAACCATTATATGATCTTTTTATTCAACTATCATTTGCTGCATACCCTTGACACTAGCAGCCAACATCAAGAAGTCACTGACTGTTATTATCAATTTATGTGCTTTGTATCTCAGATTCGTGTATGAATGTAACGTGCTAAGTAATTGATTATTAAAAGAGCACTTTACATGTCTTTATTCACAAACATTTGTACCTATTGATACAGTTTATCCTATTCTGGGGTATGCTTGGGATTTTCTGTGGGCTAGAGAATAAAGGGTGCATGCACAGTGCAGTCATCACAAGGAGTATGGGTCAGCGTTTTATTTCACCCCCAATAGTAACAATGGGAACCATCCCAACCATGATTCACTTATTTAGAGAGTTACAGGACAGGATTTGATTTATTTTTGTGTGTAAAACTTATTTCAGTAATAATTGGTTTCATGATGAAAGCCACTTTTGATTTCATTAATCTGTCACCCAGTTTGTTAAGGATAACTGATATCTTTTACAGAATTCAAGACTACCAAATCTGGTTGAAATTATGGTATGGCATTACACCAAATATGTTCCTGAAACCATTGAGAATGAAGTATGGGATAAATATGGAAAATTGTTCAAATTTGTGTGGATAGCATCAGCTTTCAAAGGAGCCACTGGGCCTAGACAGCTGTTCACTGAGCCGAAGTATCATATTCAGAACCACTTTAGGTACTGTGTGTGTGTATATATATATATATATATATATATATATATAAAAGTAAAGTAAAGTACCCCCGTCACGCCAAGTAGCGTATAGGGAATAGGGTGTTAGTAACCATAAATTTTACAGACCTTCAGCACATGATTTTTGGGGTAATGTGGTCGGTATTACGCCCGTGCCACTTTACTTTCCCAGAAAAAAATCCTAATTTATATTACAATCCGATTAATTCATGACATTTAATCTCTCACATTAACATTGAAAATCTATATTTTTTAAAATACAAGAATACAATTTAATAATTTCAGTGAGTAAAAGTGAAAGTCATAATTTTTTATTATTATAATTTGGTAAGTTATTTGTATTAGATATGTATGTGATGTCTGTCACATATAAAGCAACATCCATGGGTTAGGTTGCATGAACTCTACATGTTTACAGTGTACAACGTTGGGCTTGCCATGCTATTGTTATTTTAGCAAACTTATACACTGAACAAAGACAACAGTGAAGTAACATACTAATAAATTTGAATCAGAATGTAAGTATGATTTATCTAATTGTTAACCCTACAAGACCGCTGTACCGAGTTATCAGTAATTTCCTAATCTGCCGCTATAACGTTGTACCTAATTTTCTGTAATTTGCCTAGTACGTGAAAAAAATGTGTCCCAAACTAAAAATAACCAACCAATCGTGGTCAAACCTCAAACCTCATTGCAAATGTCTGCCCCCATGTGTTTGAATTGATTTTATGTGGTTTGATGTGAAAAAATTCTGAAAATTCACAATGAAACGAGCGGCTGATGAACCAAGCACTTCAACAGGAAAGCGAAGTAGATCTAGGCTTTTCACAGTCCAACAGGTGCTTTGGTTGATTCAGACTCTGAGGAGTCAGATTTTCATAAAGAATACGTTTTCAGTTCAAGTGACACAGACAGTGAGAGCTTGAGTGATAAGGAGAATCTTGAACCTAATAGATCTAGATCGATAGTAAGAGAAATGGGGCATGTCCCTCAAATAGCTGATGAGGGAGATCTAGGTGGTGATGAAGGTTGGACAAGGAATTTTGTATCACCAAATACAGATCTGAAATTCCGTGAGGATGGAAAAGGCCCAGTGAACATTCCTGGATCTATCACAGAGGAGAGTGAACCAATTGGCTTAAAAAAAGCCAGTTTATTTCACCAGATATATCAGGACATCACCCCACCACCACCCACAAAAGGAACCCTGCCCTCGACTGATGACCCCAGGGAATCACTTTCCAGAGATTCCTCCTGGGACATCGTCTAATTATATCTGTGTTGTGTGCATGGAAAAGCACTCCAGGTACAACAAGCAAAATTCTGGAGTGTCTTACAAAGACAATCCATGCAAGAAGGTGAGGAGCAACATCTTGTGCTCACTTTGCATGAAGTACCTCTGTTTGAAATAAGGCTTATCCTGCTGGGTGGATTGCCACACAAATGTGGAATATTGGTGCAAGATGAAAAGTAGACCTATGTTCTACAATGTCTCCAAGTTCCATTTATTCTAACCACTTGTTTGCATGTAACTAACATGTTTCTATATAGTGTTGGTTTTTTCTCTTTAATGCTCAGGAGCCCAGGTACAGGGGACAGTTAGGTTCAGGGCCTCAGGTCTGGGAGGGTTAATATTATCCCACCACCAGAAACTGTAAATGTTTTGTTAGCGACTACAGTGACACAGGTAATGAATATAAAACTCCACAAAACTAATTATCAAAAATGTGTGCTCCTATATTCTCCTCCTTCCTTTAAACTCCCTGTGGACCAAAGGTCTTCAACAAACACTTTCCAAGTTTCTTGCAATTCTTTTAACAATGTCTTCCCTATAATCTTCTAATCTGTCTTCTCCAAGAATATTTTGCGTCTTCCTCATTGTCTTTTTCGCGCTCCTACATGGTGCTTGCAAAAGTAGGTCAGAGCAACATGATCTCCAATTACTGAGGGGTTTTCATACCTAGACTGTTACATCTAAAGAGTCCAGTACGAACTGTTGTGAGGTGCTTCAATAAATTTGTCAAAATTTGTATTTTTAATTTAAATAAAATAGCTAGCTCAAAATTTTTAGTTTTAATTCGAAATATAATAGCTAGACAGTCTTTGAAATTGGTAATAAAAAAATGACACCTCATTCATGTCATTATGTCAATTATTAAAAACAGTTATGAGCTTCTAAATGATGAATAAACATATGAAATGAGATAAATAGACCTAATCAAACAGTGGTGTTGGTTTCCTTGCTAAAATAACAAATGTAGGCCACCCGTGGTGACTCCTATTTATGACATGTCAAAACATTAATTTATTGGTTTTTTCATTAGCGCGTTAGTCCTCTTCATTTATTTCAAATAACTTGAGAAATCATTGACAGATTTCTTTAAAATTTGGTAGAACGCATGTAGAAATGCATAAATACACAACATATCAATTTTGTTTTGGTGAATATCAGCTGCTTCTTTACGCTATCTATTCAAAGTGATTAATGCGAAAAACACCAGTTGACCCCATGGTTCCAAGGATAAGATGTCTGGTCAGTTAAATTGCAGCAGTACAAGAAATTATTGGCATTTCATTAAAATTTTGCACATTTTTGAAGAAGTACACAAATAATCAAAACATCCATTCTGGTTCATGCGACAGGAATAATTTTTTTTTTTTATGTTGCAACAAAACATAATAAAATACATACCTTGGCATCTGAAAAAAATCGCTGTAACTTGAGAATAGATGCATACAAATTTTAATAGAATTTTCCAAGAATTAGGGAATGATTTAACCGGGTACTCAAAATATAATACATGGCAGAAAATTTGACCAGCTTCAATCTTGTAACCTTTAGCAACTGGAAATCCTGATTTTGATAGGCTGATGTTTGCCAAAATGGCTACATAATGGTTATTCTTCATTGTTTTTGTTTGAGGAATGAGATGATACAAGTATTGTTAATATCATTGGGATAAATATTCAAGTATTTTGATAAACCCTTCACCTTTATGTCTGAAATGTAGGTACTTAATTGTATACTGATGCTGTACAAAGGGTATTCTGCAGTCTTAGTATTATACTCAAAATATTGAATCAGTTATTCATTCCAACCAAAATGAATTCTTCATCTTCTATTGCTCTGAAACAGGTGTTTGTATCTGAGATCCCAAATCTCTTGGCTAGAATGAGTGACTTGTCTCTGAGATCATCACGTGAAAGTGGAGTAACATCTTCATCAACTCTGGTTTGCTGACCATGATGTCAGCAGTCACTTATGAGTACTGAATACATTGTGGATCATTTCAAGACTCATCAGACTAGTAAGACTGCTTTCCAAGAAGAGACATCTCTGACCACAAACAACTACTGCTTTGCAGGAAGGTAAAAGAAAAAAAGCAGTCCCAAAAATGCATGCTAATGAGCTGGATCACAAGTTGTAAAACACTGTGCACTGCAATCTACTCTTAAGTATATGAAGGAGATGGAGAATGAATTGAACTTCTCATTTATAGTGAGCAATTGTAGTTATTTATTTTGTATATATTCTGATGTCATGAATCAAACAATGAGTAGGGTTTCAGTTGTCCCTTTTACTTTATGTCTCTTAAAGGTTTAAATCAATGATTCAAGAATACAAATGTGAATGCATAAGAAAGATTAATAGCCAACAGAAGAAGTAGTTGGACAGCTTTTGTGGTAGAGTAGTGGTCTCCGTTGGTTGAGAGAAACTCAGGTTATATAAAATAATAAAAATGCTAAGCAAGTGAGCTGCACAAAACAATGATGTAAACATAAAATGGTATAAATCAGCGAAACTGATATAAAACAAACTACAATGTTTTGACAAAAATTCATCAGGTACAACACACAAACTATTTAAAAATAATAAACACAGAAATCCCTTTAGCTTTTGTGTTTGGATTTCTGTGATTATTGTTTTGAAATAGTTTATGTGTTGTACGTGATGATCGCTTTTGCCAAAATGTCACATCTTGTCTCATCTCCCTATCAGTTTAGCTGCTTTGTACCATTTTATGTTTATTTGACATTCCTTTGGTAGAGAAATAAAAATTAAATATTTGTCCAATAATAAATGCCAGACACAGCTGTGGAAAGAACTGATTGCCAAAGACCACAAGACCTAATAGACATGATCAATAATTTGTCTAAAATGTATTCTTTTTGTCTGCAGTTGGTTGGATGTGATTGCAGCAAACAAACAGCGGTTGACTTTTAGAGGTGTGGCTCTGACTGGATGGCAGCGCTACGACCACTTTGCCACTCTCTGTGAATTGTTGCCTGTGGCTATACCCAGTTTAGCAGTGTGTCTTGCTACAATGACGAATGCAGGGTTTACTAAGGTTTGCATAGAATATCGTGTCAACATAATATTTAACTATTAATTACGATACCTACCTGTGGTGTGCTTCGTTACATTCTGTAGTACAAAATATTACCGCATAATTGTAAAAATTATTCATTATCAACATGTGCCATGCATGATGATGGCATAGGCGATCATGTCCTTCCACAATCTTCTATCTATAGTGCATCATATCAGTTCTGTAGTTGACTGATTTCCATGCCATGACACCAAGCTATCCAATATTTTCTCGCTTTGAGGTCCACGATCTCTCTTTCCTTTTATTTTGCCAGTTGTAACCAAGTATTCAAACTTTCCTCTTCTCATGATGTGCCCGAAAAATGTTGATTACTTCTTTCTGATGTTTTTTAGGAGCTCCCTTTTTGTGTTGGCGTCTTTGAGAATTTCCTCATGAGTCTTTTTAGCTGTCCAGGGAACTTTCAACATTCTTTTGAGAAATCCCATTTCTGTGGCCTCTAATCGTCTTTTCATTTGTTTGCCTATGTCCATGATTCACTTCCATAGGTCAGAATTGGTTCTAAATAGCACCGATGAACTCTCTTTCTCATTTTTATTGACATAGATTTGTTGCTTAAGATATTTTTCATTTTCTGAAATGTTATTTTGGCTAGAGCTATTCTGCTTTTTATTTCTGTTGTGCATCTTCCATCTGATGTTATTATTGTACTCAAGTATTTGACACGTTACACTTGTTTAAGATTTGTCCTGTTTATTTTTATGCTGCATGATGGTGATGAGTTTTTCTTTGATTTGACCATTACTTCTGTTTTCTTAATATTCAGACTGAGACCATTTTTGTTGCTTTTTTTACTATTATGTCTATCATTTCTTGTAGTTCATTCTCTATCTGTCTCTGCTATTGCGACTGTGTCATCCGCATATCCCAAATTATTTATGTTGTGACCGTTGATGTCAATTCCTTTTTTGTCTTTTTTGTTCAAATTTGGTTAATTTTTTATGTGAGTTATAGGATCATATCTCACAAGACGGAAACAAAAATCCTACATCAATAGAAACAAATTAAACACTCAGGGGTCACAGGAAGTTGTAACTAAGAAGGTACATAGAGGGAAGTAATGTTTCACAAACTATCAAATTTTGAGGAGTTTATGTTTTGATGCGGTAATTTTTACTACAGTTTCATAATCTAGGTTTAAGAAGCTAGGAAACAATACATATTTACAAAGTAAGAGGAATGAAGACCTAAACATTTTACATGGAGCTGTGAGCAGGGACAGGCATATGACAAATGCATGTGATTAACTGGCATGGCTTCTACATATTTCCAGACAGTGTCTATCAGTGCAGAGTGATGCAAAGAAAGAATTTTAAAAGTCATAATATAGTGACCATTAAATATGATTTGTTCTATTGACTATTTTCTTAACACTTCTGTAGAACTGTTTTTGATGTGATCTCTTTTTTTTTTTATTGTTATTAGGATGTTCTTTTTTCCATCCCAATATTTCTATTGCTTCTCATTAACCACCTTCAATTAATAGTATTTTTATTTTTAGTCATTTCTTTCTGCATTATATAAAAGATTTGATCAGAACTATTGGAACTTCGGGTCTATTTAATGTCTTCTATTTCAATTATCTATCGCTTCTTGATTATGACTTATATCTTTTTTATGTTTATGTTTAATCCAGTTTGTTTACTGTTTCTGTGTAACCTGCCAATTTTCTCTTGAAAGTGTTAGTTGGAATGGGCTAAAATGCTGTTGTAAGCATATTTCAAGTCTTCCAGTGCTGAGAACAGTCCTATTACCCAGTCCATAACAGACAAAAAGAGAATGGCAGACACAGGACATCTGTGACAAATACACCTTTACCAAGGATTTTTTACCTTGAAGATGTGTTTACCTTGAATGGAGCTTTCTTTTTTCTTTAAAAAAAATTACCAGAACTGTATCACCCTAACCCATAAACTATAGACACTTATAATAGCCAGGCCTCTAAAGCTCTAGCGTACTTACATTTGTCCAGGAAATATTATATTTATTAAATTGCATTATATTATTATATGTTTATAATATTTATCAAATGGAAATTAAAATCAGACAGCAGGTGCTAAAAGTTTACTAGGATGCCTTCCAGCTGGAAAATATACCAGATTTTGAGTGATTGGTTGCTGTGGTTGATGCTGCATTTGAAATTAATTGGCTGCCATTTTTACATTTAACTTTTTACTCTGTCTCTTGCCCTGGTAGTGCACTTCATCATAGGTTCACCTGTTCATCTTTTGATGTTACCAGCCAACGTTAGCTTTGGTCTATCTTGTACTTTCCCCTCCAAGATGACTTTCAATTGTGTCTCTTCATATGTCCCAAAATTTCAGTTGTCTTGTTTGAGTTGTGGTAAGTAGTTCTTTTTTTCATGTTTAGCTGATTCAAAATTTTGCTGTTTGTTTTCTTTACATTCATCCAGTCCTCCCCATTTTTCTATAAATCCACAAAATTAAAAGATTGAGCTCAGACCATCTAATGTATATTTTATGAAGGTTTTCTCTCTTTATCTGATCCTGATCTATAGGTGGCAGAAACATGTCAGCAGGATCAATCCTAAAAATGGTTATTGACTCATAGCTGACTGCATGTACCAAGATTAGTGAACAAGAACTATCCATATCACACTGCATTTTTTTTCAGTACTCTAGTAACAGACTAGAGAGTCTGAGTAAGTCAACAGGAACTAAGAAGGAAGACAACCTGCAGATAAAAAAATGTCATGCTGAAAAGAGGGTGTTAGGCCCAAAAAAGCAAAAATATTGCAGCTTGTTTTAAACCACAATGCAAAATATTTATTCCCACATATTGCCTCGTTAAAGGTGGATGCACAAAAAGAATAATACACCTAATCTATAATGTATTGTCTCATGTTTACATCTTGATTATATTGTCTTCCAGGATATCCACATTGCTACTGGTAAACTGATTGCCTGTGATCAGCCCATAGAAATGACTTTTCCACAAATTGATAAGCGTACTGAGAGAGCTATTGTCACCCAGGACTGCAGGTAAGTTAAATACACCATAAGACAATTTTGCTTAATGCCAAGCAAATTAACATTTACAGTCTAGCTGAGATGGTGTCTCTTGAAGTTATTAGCACATTAGTTTCTGTTAAATGGTAACCTCCCTTCCCCTCCAAGTGATGGAGCACGAATGCCATCTAACCCTTAATTATGATACCTACCTGTAGCGTGCTTCGTTACATTCTGTAGTATAAAATATTACCACTTAATTGTAACATTAGAAGCTTTACTTTGAACTTTTGACGCACAACTATGAGTTTACCAATTACACACAGAGGGAACTTGGATTTCCTGTCTCAGGGTGATTTATGACCCAAAATTAGACAGGATGTGTTATTTTTTTCTATTCAGCCGGACACTGTAAATTCATCAGTATGTTAGACTACCTCAAAGCATTATTCACTGTGTTTCCTGAGTCTCAAAGAGTTGTTGATGTCGCAGACGACTGAGAAAATTTCCCTGGTCAAGGGAAACAAATAAAATGAAAAAAGACCAATTTGTTGAAATTTGGCAAATTTTTTTCATATTATAGGATCATATTTCACAAAATGGAGGGGGGGGGGGGTTCGTCCTGCATCAATAGAACCAAATTAAACACTCAGGGTTCACCAGAAGTAATAATTAGGAAGATACATGGAGGGGGGTAATGTTTTAACACCACAAACTATCAAATTTTGAAGAATTTTTATTTTGATATCATTTTTACTATGGTATCGTAAGCAACAACAGAAATGATAAATAACTGTCGAGATTGAGAACATTTTGGAGAATATAAATGCTGACAACAAAAATCTAAGAATAATAAATAACATATACTGGCAACAAATAGCAGCTATAAAAAATTGAAATCAATTGGATATGTTTCAACAAATAAAACATGGTGGCAGGCAAGGGTGATATGCTGTCACCAGATTTATTCAATTTCTGAGAGAGAGATTATACTAAGATCCATAAAGGACAAACCTGGAATATCAATTGGTGGTCATCGTATAAACAGCTGATGACACAGCATACACACTTAATTACCAAGGGTTTAAATGAGTTACAGTGAGTGATTGACACTATATTGATGGAAAGTATAAATAAAGGCCTTAACCATCACAAGTTTACACAAGAGGTGACATAAATACTGAAACTTCTAAACTCTTTCAGTACAGAAGCTTTTTACTAATGTAGCGGAAGAGATTTGAGAGACAACATTTTTCATGGTTTTAAAAATCAATCTACACATTTATCTAACACATAACATATTATATAAGAATTTTTAGGTAATTGAACAACTTATTTGATTTCACCAATACCAAGATGATACAAGACATGTAAAAGAATATGGTTTGATGATGATTTATACTAATCAAATTGAAAGTGACGCACTCAGCGGCTAAATGTACATGACTGAAATTGGCATAGCACTCGGTGCGTCAAAACGTGCGGAAAGAGTTAAAGGTACTTTGAGAGAGTTTTCGCTTGCCACCATTTATGGCATCAAGAAATTGTGTGATGATTGTCCATAGTCAACAAATGTTGACAACAATAGAAGCTTTTGTTAGATCTATGAACACGAAGTGAGAACATGGCTTCGAATCCAGTAGGGAAAAAAGTTTTTTCTGTCTGGGGTGAAATAAAAATTCAGAGACCCAAACATCTCTTGGTGACTGCTCAGAACAAGAGGTTTTTATTTTCTAGTCCTATATTCTCCGCCAGGCAGACATGTCCAGCATGACACACAAAAAGTAAGAAGTTAAATTATATATATAGGCTGGTTCTTAATGTGTCTAATCAATACTATCAGGCTACCTAGAGGTGTAAATGTTGGAAATATGTGTCAATAAACATCAGTGTCATTTGTCATTGGGACAACTTACTTGTTACCCTTATATCAGTTTGAATAATAAAAATAAATCTCAATGTATCATGTTACTTGTGTTTATTGCAGGTTTCCAGGTCACGAGTTGTACCATGCTATTCAAGAGCTGTACGGATATAAAGAGGGAATGCCCAGAATTAAACAAAGAGTCGAGGGGTGGCTCTCTGATTATCAAGTGGCCAATCATTTTTCTAACCCAGGGCAGCTGAGAGTACTATCAAAGTCACTGAATAAACAAAATTCAGGATTAAGCATGGTATCAATTCCCTTGAAGAAATACCTTGCCAGTATTTATTCTGATGATACAGTTGATGAGTGGATGAATGAAAATATTGTAGAGCTACAGAAATACAATGAAGAGATTCAGGAAAAGATACAGACTTTGGCACTTGAAAAGTCCTGGTCACTGCGTCCTTTGCTTGTAGACAATAATAAGAAAAAAAGTACATTAAACGAAACTCATATTGATGTCAAGAATGCTGATGATGAAACAAAAAATGCACCATCTGTGCTAAATGGGCAGCAAAATAGATATGCTGAGTATATGAGTAAACAGTATGTTCAGAATCAAACATTTGTTAAACCTGCACCTGAACTACAAAACCAGAATAATCTGCGACAAAACCAGTTCTCATTGCCCCTTAAATCTAAAATTCAAAATGAAACCACTAATCTTAGAGTCAACGAGAAAAGAGATTTTTATGCAGGGAATCAAGAAATCCCAAAATTGGCTGATTGGAAACCCATTCAGAGAGATCAACGTGAGGGCAGGAAACGGTCAGATGGTTTCTTAGAAAATGATAGTGAGAATATCAAAAAGAGCAATGATAATCTGAAGTCGCCAAGTAATAAGATTGATGGGATTAATAAGAGAGAAAATTTGGACTTTTCCAGGACAAGGCATAATCAAAACCAACAGCTGCCAAATGGAGATAACTCACAAAATTATCGTAAGCTGGATGAAGATGATAGAATGAGAAGAGAAAAGTATATTGCAGATGATAAAGATGGACCAATTTTGAAATTCCCTAAGTCTTCAAATGGTAAAGAACCACAGAAAGCTACATTTGATAATGCCTTTAATTTCAAGAAAAAGCTAGATATTGGCAAAGAATATTGAAGGCTTGTACTTAAAAAAAAACTCCAGAGTATAATTATATCAGGTCTGTGAAGTTAATATATTAAACATTAGAATGTTATTTCTATACATCATCTCCCTGACTATAGTTCTTCTATTGTTCTGATATTTTTACTTTGACTTCGTCAAAATTGTTTTTTTTCTCTCTTTTTTTCCTCTTTTAGTACTGCTTGTTTCATTTGATGTGACAATAGTTATGTGTTCTCTTCACTTTCCCTGCTCCTCCAAAATGGCCCTAAGTTGATTTGTGCTGTGGTTTACATTGAGCTGCAATATTTGTAACAATGTATATGATTTCTGCAAAGTATTTTTGAATACCAGTTTTGCCTTCCCTCGATCTACACTTACTCAGCCACACCTATTAGTTTGTTTTTGAATCCTTCCCAGAGAGGCAAAGTAGGGTCTTTGTCACATGATCAGATCTGGTTCAGTTATATTGCTGTTAACAATCAGCTGTGAGTCATTGAGTGTTTTAAGCTTAATCACTGTACAGCTTCATAAGGCCTCAATTTCTAATTTGACTCTGGATCAGCAATTTCTCGTAATTTTCTACTGCCTGGGTTTCGTCATTCTCAATTTTCGACACCAGTGTTTTGATTAATCAAATCTTTTTAATCACATGTGATGAGAAGAGATAATAACCGAATAGCAAAGCAAGCCCTCATATGGGAAACAACAGGTAAGAGAAAAAGAGGAAGACCCAGGGAGACACTGAGAAGAACATTGATGAGAGAGGCAAGAGCAGCAGGATTCGGCTCCCTCAGTGAGATTGAGCTGCTTGCACAGAACAGAAACAAATGGCGAGATTTGATAAAATATCTTTAAAAGAAAACTGCTAGAACAAAAATTCCGATAGGAGAGGGTGTATCTTGGTCTACGCCCTTTGGACCGGCTACGGCTCGAAAGGCACAGATGATGATGATGATGTTGCATCAATCATTTATTAGAAGCTGATGTTTGCTAAGAAAAACATCTTAATTTGTAACAGATTATTAAAAATGCTTAGAAGCTTAAAAGATTTCTTAATTTAAGAGGTTCATTGTGAACAATTATAGTACTGATGAACGCTGTCAATATGCAATGAAGATATGTCCTATAAAAAAGATCATGGAACCCTTAACAGCATTGACCTCAACTGAAGAGAAGTAGGGAAAATGTCCTAGAATAAGTATAGTTGGAGAGACCTTGTCTGTGGACTTCTGTGGCCTATCTTCAAAATGTGATCTAAATGGCTTTGATTGATTGATAAAAGAGAACAATTGATAGTTTCCAAACAAATTTTATTCATGACTTATAATATTTGTCTTGTCTTATTTGCACATGCTGTGCATCTTTGTGGGGATATATACGTTTTTCTTTCTTTTTATTTTACCTGGACCAATTGCATTGCACTGGCTATTGTAAGCACATATTGCAGTTTGATTTATGTGATATTGCCTAGCCATTTGATTCCATATTTTGTGATGCCCGATTGTCAGTTTTTGTCCTGGTTTGGTTGCAATCGCATGAGATGGCAAAACCACTTTATTTGCTGCCATTATGTGTGATTTTTACAAGATGTTGATATCATTCATATGAATTTTCAGTTGGCAAGGGTATCTCCATAGTTCTTCTTTGCCATTAACCCTGAAAATAGCATTTGCTTAATTGCTTTATATTTTACAGAAAACTGCCATATTTGTGATTTCACCCCATCATATCTAGTTACAATATTACATGTTTTGGGGAGTACCAGGTTTGCCTTTCCTCTTTGATTTGACACATTTGGTCAGGCTGAGCTGTCTCAAGAATCACTAAAGGTGAAGTGGGTCTTGATCAACCATGGTTTATTGACACAAGCAGTCAGTTATATGAATTGTTGGTTATCAGTCTAGTTTGCAGACCCAGTCACCAGCAGTCAACTATGAACTGTTGGTTATCAGTCTAGTTTGCAGACGCAGTCACCTGCAGTCAGCAATGAACTATTGGTTATCAGTCTAGTTTGCAGGCCCAGTCACCAGCAGTCAGCTATGAACTTTTGGTTATCAGTCTAGTTTGCAGACCCAGTTCACCAGTAGTCAGCTATGAATTGTTGGTTATCAGTCTATTTTGCAGACCCAGCAGTCAGCTGTGAGTTGCTGGCTATCAGGTTTATTTCTGTCTTGGATGTTATTTTCATGTTGTACCTTTACAAATAAAGTGGAGTACAGTGTTGTAGTTTACCTTCAATTTCATATCTATGTGTACACAGAATATGTTTATATATTAAAACTGGAATTATTTGCAAAAAAACATTTCATTCAGCCTTGTTTCATCTACAGAGTTTACTTCACATTCACAAAAAGCATTAACTGTATAATTTTGCTTCTGATGGTAGCTCAGTATCGTGGTTAGTCAGCTGGACTATTAACTCTTTCCGGACTTTGGTGGACTTTAAGGTTTTCTTTAGGTTCGGACTAGATTAGTTTTCAATTTAGAAAAATCCTTCATGTACCTTTTTTTTTTTACAATTTCGTGCAATAATATAATTAAATGTGGTACATGTTATACATCACCGGAAAGGAAAATAGTTGAGGAAAATGAAAATAGCATTATATTGGTGATATATGAAGGAGAAAATATATTATTTATTATAAATAGTGTAAAAATGTTCAAAGACAGATAATTTTCAATTCAAAATATCATATTTCACGAACCTCTATTTTTCCCTGACTAGAAGAGTGTTGCTATCCATTCTTCATAAAATTATGCACAAACAAATCCAAAATTCACTTTACTTCATGCATTTATGTCCATAAATA
Source organism: Megaustenia siamemsis (assembly GCA_032433765.1). NCBI lineage: Eukaryota > Metazoa > Mollusca > Gastropoda > Stylommatophora > Ariophantidae > Megaustenia > Megaustenia siamemsis. Next base: position 131,663,999 of record JAVIAB010000051.1, on the reverse strand, counting down.
ATGAAATTAGGCACAAGAAATGGTGTAGATGTGGCCAATATTTGTCAGAAAAAAAATGCACATTTACTTCCGAAAACGGAGTCGCTCTATTTATAAAAACAAAGAAAATACCACATGGTAATCGAAGGAAGTAATGATGAAGCTTCTCCTAGATAATCAAATACAAGTATTGGTGAATATTTATACATAGCCGTTACTTTACTTTAAAATATTAATTCGTACTCGGTCCGAGCCAATGTGTCTGATTTTGGTCAGGTATGCCTTCATAAGTGGGGCCGTTGTGCCGGTTAAAAGTCCGAAAAGAGTTAAGGACAAGAGGTCAGGTCTTGACAGACAACTGCTCCTAGGTTCATCCAGCTGTAACATGATAGTAAGTAGCCTGGCACTGACTGCATCACCATCACCCATAAAATGATCTGTTATTCATTGAAAAATATGGGCACTATAAAACCATATTCGCAATATGGCATTGAGAAGGAGGGGAAACACACCCTGTCACCTTTGTTTTGGCTTCCGCTGTTTTGTTCACATGTATATATTAAATAGCAATGATGATAGCACACAACCTTGACATATTTATATTGCTAAATCAGTTGCAACAATCATTCCATAATTTGTTTTTGAACACACTTGTACAATGCTATCACTCCCATATTTATCATATGTGTCACAATAACTGTTTATAATTATATGTAGATTTTAAAAAACTGCCGACTACACCTCATCCATTCTTAAAAGAATATTAATTGGGTGAGATGCATTGTGTTATTTATATCAGGCTATGATATTTTCACAATTCTGCCCAACCATGTGACTTGAGCATGGCATATTTTAGCACTGGGCTGCTTTGGCTTTTGATCTCTACTTGCATGGCTTAGCCTTGTTAGTTTTTACCAGTGACCACATACAAAGGCGGAGTAGGATCATAAATACCTGATGGTTACTAAATTCTGATATATGCAGTCAGATATGAGTCACTGACATGTTTCTGGCCATGTGTTGAAGGTGTCTGCACACACACACACCCCTATACCGTGTTCATCATCAAGTACCGAGCCTGCTGGCATAGGTGATCATGTCTCTCCACAATTTTTGATCTTGACAGTTATTTATCATTTCTGTTGTTGACCTTCTGCCAAGCCATTCTCTTAAGCTGTCTGGTATCTTTTCTCTTTGCTTCCCTCAATTTTCCCATTTGTTACAATAAATTTCAGTATAACCGTATTGAACTGAGTATAATATTCAATAGACTTTTCAATGTATTGTCTTAGAGTGGATAAGTTGTCATTACAGCTTTTCTGTCTGAATCCATACGGGCCCTAGTCAAGTTGGGATTCCTTTGATCTAGCTTATTACTCTGGTGTTTTAGCTTGTATCTTTCCAGTTTGACTTATTAGTGATATACCTGCACTCATTTTTTTTTTAATTGTCCCTCTTTCCCTAAATTGATGCAGCAAAATCAGGTTATAATGAGATCGCTGGAACCATAAAAATATTGTTATAACTGTATCTTGTTAACCCAGTTTATGTTTAATAATAGGGGATTATACTTTGTACAGAGAATGACTAGTAAAAATAGAAAACCACAGAAAGTGGATGTATTACAAACAAAAGTGCTAACAGACAACAAACATATAATCAGTAGAAGGCAGGAATATATAACATTATTTTAATTATTTTATGACGAAAGGGAAAATAAATCAATTATAAAATGTACATCAGGCTATAAAATCTTAAAATCTGAAGTTGAAAAAGCTATACAAATAATGAAAAAGAGAAAAGCTACAGAACCTGACAACAGATAGAGATGATAAAGGCATTAGAAGATTTTGACATTGAAGTGATCACAGAAGCTTTTGATAGAATACATCATAAACAACTTACAGACTGCCTAAAAGATATACATTTAGATGATACAAACATATGACTAATATGTAATTTATACTGGGAGCAAACAGCAGTAATAAAATATAGCAAAGAGAAATGTACACCTATTGATATAAAAAGAGGAGTAAGACAGGTATGCATCTTATCACCAAGCTTGTTCAATCTATACACTGAGAAAATCTTTAAAAACATCACAGAGATCCCAGGCCTAAAAATTAATTGAAAGATAATCAATAACCTAAGATAGGCTGATGATACTGTATTACTAGGAGAAAATCCTAAAGATCTACAACCTTTCATCAACATGTACCATGCCTGCTGGTATAGGTGATCATGCCTTTCCACAACTTTCGATCTCAACAGTTATTTATCATTTCTTTTGTTGACCTTCTGCCAAGCCATTCTCTTAATGTGTCTGGTGTCTTTTCTCTTTGCTTCCCTCTATCTCTTTGTTCCTCAACGTTTCCAGTTGTCACAATATATTCCAGTTGTTCCCTTCACATTACATGGCCAAAAAATTATTATTGTTTCTTCCTAATATTGGAAATTAGATCTCTCTTTGCTTTGGCCTCTTTCAGAACGTTTTCATTACTCTTCTTAGCTGTCCATGGTATTCTCAACATTCTTTTGTAAAACCACATTTCTACAGCCTCCAATGATTTTCCTGTCTGTTTTCCTTGATTCACATCCATATGATAAGACTGGCTGGACATAACATTTAAGAACTCTTTTTCTTGTTTCTATTGTCAAAAATGGATTGCACAGTATCTTCCTCAATTTTTGGAAACCTGTTTTTGCCTGAGCCCTTCTGTATCTCACCTCTATTGTACACCTACCATCAGAGTTTAACGTTGTTCCCAGATATTTAAATTCATTTACCTGTTTTAATATTGATCCACTTTTTTTTACTGTGCATTGCAGTGATGCCTTTTTTATTGTTGCTACTTTTACTTCTGTATTTTTGCTCCGAGTCCTTTATTTGTGCTTTTGAATAGGAATGGCAAAAAGTAATTTTAATGCCATTAAAAATATACTAACATCAAAACAAATAACACCAGGGCTAAAACTAAGAATAGCAAAATGTTATATCCTCTCAACATTCCTGTATGGTGCAGAAACATGAACAATAGTCAAGAAAACAGAACAGAAGATTGAAGCCTTTGAAATGTGGATTTGTAGAATAGGAAGAATTTGATGGGAAGAAAAGAAAAAAAATGATGAAGTCTTAAAACAACTTAAAAAATGAAAATAGAACTACTAAACACAAATCAAACAAGAGATATGAGATTTTTGGGGCATGTTAAAAGACACAGAGGTGCGCGTGGCCGTGCAGCTAAAACCACTGTTCCGCTGGCTGAAAAGCCGGCGTTCGGTGTTCGAAGCCCGCTGTAGACAGAAAGGATTTTTTCTATCGGGCGTGAAATAAAAATCCTGAGTCTCACACGTCGTGGCGACTGCTTGACGAAGTGGCCTTTATCCCTCTGGTTCTATCGTTGGCCCCCCCCCCCCGTCATACACCAGCAATGGTAATATGTGACGTAAAGATATTTAAAAGACGCAGCAGCATACTAAAAGTAATCTTGGAAGGGAAAATACAAGGTAAAAAAGACAGAGGCAGACCAAGACTAACATGGACAAGTAACATCAAAAGATAGACAAGTCAGCCTATGACAATCTATACCATCAAACCAAGGGACAGCAGAATGGCACTCTATGGTGGTCAACCGTCGATCCAGAGAGGGCATTCAATGAATGAACTTGGTAGACTAACGAATTGAGTGGTTATGTCCCTTGCAAGGAGTTAAGAAATTACCACACATAAATAATAGGCAACAAGTTGTTTCAGTCCTTCGGGAATGTATGTAGTGTTAGAGGAAATATCATGTTCCGTGCATGATTTTAACTTTTTGCCCACTTTCTGTGAACATCACTTTGGTTTAAAGTGACAGATATGCACTCGCATTTCTTGCCAGTAGTGGAGGCCATGAAAATAAAAAAAATTTAATGACTTGCTAATAGATTTTAGGAAATTAGAGGGTTTAGAAAAGGGAGAAGCTGTCTTGACCACATTTTCACTCTACGACTTATATTGGAGGAACATATTGAAAAGCAAAAACCTTTTGTACTTAACTTCATCGACTTCAAAAAAGCATTTGATAGTATTCATAGAAATTCTTTGTGGAAAATTCTGAAGCAATATGGTTTACCATCAAAAATCATAAATATTATCAAAGACATGTATGATGGTTACACATGTGCAGTTCGAACAGAGGAAGGACTGAGCGAATGTTTCCCAATAGAAACTGGGGTTAAACAAGGATGTATTTTATCGCCCTTGTTATTTGGAATTGTTATGGACTTCATAATGAAGAAATGCTGCACTGGTAATAAAGGCATCGAATGGATACAAGGAGACCATTTGGAGGACCTCGACTTTGCTGATGACATAGTTCTCATCAGCAGTCAGATAAAAACGATGCAGGAAAACACAAATGAACTATCATCAATAGCCAGCAAAATTGGGCTTGAGGTCAATCATGAAAAGACTAAAGTCATGAAAAGTTTAATTCCAACAAGTGACAAAATATACATGGAAAACAAACCAGTAGAAGAGATCGATCACTTTATCTATCTTGGAAGTCACATTGATCGAGAAGGGGATACGAGCAAAGAAATTAGAATCAGACTGGCTAAAGCAGCAATGTCTTTCAGAAGCCTTGAAAAGTTGTGGAAATCAAAACTCATTAGCACAAACACAAAACTTAGGCTATTCAAATCAAATGTACTATCAACCCTTACGTATGCGTGTGAAAGCTGGAAAACAACAAGAGATATAGAAACAAAGTTGAACGCATTCGAAAATAAATGTCTAAGGAAAATACTTGGTATAGAATGGAACGAATTCAAAACAAACGAGGAAATTAGAGAAATCGCCAATCAACCACTAATATCTTCAGTAATAAAGAAAAGACGATGGTCATACGTTGGACATGTGATGAGAAGAGATAATAATCGAATAGCAAAGCAAGCCCTCATATGGGAAACAACAGGTAAAAGAAAAAGAGGAAGACCCAGGGAGACACTGAGAAGAACATTGATGAGAGAGGCAAGAGCAGCAGGAATCGGCTCCCTCAATGAGATAGAACTGCTTGCACAGAACAGAGACAGATGGCGAGATTTAATAAAATATCTTTAAAAGAAAACTGCTAGAACAAAAATTCATATAGGAGAAGGTGTATCTTGGTCTACGCCCTATGGGCCGGTTACGGCTCGAAAGGTCAATAGATAGATAGATAGATAGAATAGATTTTAAAGAAATGTGTAGAGAATTTGAAGTGCGTCAATATCAGTCTTATGATGAAAGCCTATTGGCCACTAGTTTATCCAATCAAAAAACAATTATTTTTCTAACTGCAAGCCACAACTTGTGCAGTGTACTCATGCTTTGTTTTTTTCCCACTGCCATGTGCAAACAGGCCTTAAGAGACATGCTTGGCCCACCATACTTTAAACATGGACAAGAAAAGTACACACTATTGTTTTTTTGGGGGGGGGCTATGTAAATTTCACAAAATGTGTTATAACCTATTTGCAGATTGGTTTATAGCATTGTACAAAATATAGAATAAAGATGAAATAAGTAGTGGATTTTTTAAAATTGACATTTGATTCTTATTATAACCAGTCTCATTATAAGTGAATTCTACTGTACTGTTAGGACTTTCTGTCCACGCTGCCATTTAATTCTTGTCCTATCACAAAATTAAACTGCTTATTTCATCCTTACATATGGATTTGTGATGTGGGTTTTGTTGACTCTGCTCATCTATAGATATACCCAGATTTTGCTAGAGCACCTACTACATTGACTACTGTCGTCGCCTCGGGACAGAATGGTTGTAGGTTCAAATCTCGGCTACACCGTTTGGGATTTTTATTTATGATTTATCTCTGCGGCAACCACCCCTGGTCTCAGCAGCAAGATCCGGCTTGAAACGTCAGTTACTCATCGACGGAAAAAACATGAGTACCTCCGAAGTCTGAGTTATCTGCCTGTGCGACAAGGGACCCCTATGCACACGGCTGCCAGAGAAAAATGGATTAACACGCAAAATTCAGTTCCTAGTCTCTAGGAACTTTGTCAGAGATGAAAGCTGGCGAACTCAACAACAACAACATTGAAATGTCCTGTGAAGTGTTCCGATTTAAAAACTTTTGTTTGCAATGAATATCAGTGTTCTGCTAATAATTGTGTTCTTGAAGCTTTTATCTCTAATCACGTCTTGTTTTCTAGATAATTTGCTTTGTGTATGTATTGTTACATTTTGATATGCCAATATATATCTTGTGACCCTCCCTATATGTAATGAAATTATATAAAAATGTTCTCCGTGGAGAATATTAAAATCCTGTAGCAGCTTACTAGAAGACTAGGCTAAATTACTTATTTTCTATGACAACTTTGTACTATTTAATTAAAGGTCTAACATTTTATTTTTATGTTTAGCCAGTCTTAGATATGTGGCTTTGTATTAAAGGGTTTAACATTTTTATATTTTATTTTTATGTTTAGTCGTTTTTAGGTGTGTGGACATGAAAATTTAAATAAATATTTTGGTATAAATTTTTTTAAATTGTTGGAAATGTTTATAGTATATTTAATATATGCATCTTCTTTTCCTTGGCCCACAGAGCAGTCAGTGGATGGTTCGCCTTGTAGCTTCTAGTAGGGCAACAACAAAGTTCCTCTACTTTGTGATCATGGCTATCATTTGCGGGGTCTATACTGCTATATATCTATCTATCGTCCTTTTGAGCCGAAGACGGCACATAGGGCAGAACCACAATCTCAAAAACAGAAACCTTGTGTGCCAAAATGGCACATATTGCAAAGATCACTGCTATAGTATATAGCAAATATACAGTATGTGAAAATATGTAAATTAAAATATATATAAAACTGAAGCAAGACTTTAGCTGATGGCAAATTTCGACAGCACAGCTGCTTGCTTGCGTAAGCCTAATGACTAAAGGAGTATACCTCTTCATCATCCGCCCTTAAATAAATGGGTGTGTCTGCGTTGTGTTGTGGTTTGCAGTATAACTGTGACATTTGTGCCTTTTCGGCCCAACACATCTGACTTCAGCATGACATTTTTGAGTACCAGGTTGTCTTCCCTTTTTGCCAGACTAGACAGGTTAGTCTGTTACTAGAGGCACCGTGGAGAGGTGGAGCAGGGTATGGATGGTTCTGGTTCACAGATCCTGGCGTGAGCCATCAGCTGTTGGGTTGCTGACAACTTCCAGCTAGGTGCTGTGAGGCGCACCTTCGCCTCCACAGCTCAAATGAATTTCAAATGCAAGTAAAATGTGGCAGAAGGAAAAGAGGTTGATGGAAACTAGTCACATGATAGGACAGGAGGTCAGACGGGATAACAAGATAAGTGTGAAACAGTCAAGTGTGACACAAGTTATATATTTTCATATAATATATTTTTACCCTCTGATATGTAGCACATCTCTTTCTCTCGTTTCATCTCGTGTTCCTCTGTTTATTTCTCCTCGACTTACCTGCTCACTCATCCTAAATGTAATAGTATTTATCTGTATCTTATTGTTTGTTGATGATGTTCTCGTTTTCTGAAGGCCGCAACGTTAATGTTTTGCTGTGTTCCTTTTTTGTAAAGCTGTCACCATACCTTGTAGGAGTGGACGTTACACCTCATTACTGGCTCTTTGCTACCTGTTTTACAGGAGCCCTGCAATTATTTGCCTGTTCTCTACAATGTTTGACAAACACATTTTACCACAGAATGAACAACTCAGGCCCCCTGATTCACAAGGTTTTCCATCTTTTTCCATGAGTCTTATCTCTTCCATGTTTTGCCATAGTACAGCCTCAAATAATGTTGTGTCATTTTTTATACAAGCTCTCCATGATATGCGATCTTTTGCCAGATGTTCCAAATCATTTTCACAGATGAAGAAGTCATCCAGAGATGATTTTCAAATATTTCTATATCGTAACAGGAGCGGGGAGAAATGAAATTGAGGGACAGGGGTTGGTCTGTTTGGTAACAACTTTCAGAAATTCATTTAATGAATTAAACACCCATAGAATAAATATTTGACATGGGACGTAACACAATTTAGCATTTTACTACGTATTTAAACACACAAATTGAGAGCCAGAAGCTTTGACGCTATCGGTGGCAATTTTGATAAGAAAATCATGCAGTTCAGATTACTACAAAAATATGGACACTGACCAATTCCTCATAAGTCATAAGGGGTAACAGGGACCTTTTTTTTCGCCCCTTCACTCAATCATGGGTGTTCTGTGCCATTAAATTTAGTCTGCTCAATAAAGGTGCCTCCAAAGTTATGCCTCAGTTATTACTCCTTGCAAGCTATAACAACATATTGAACTGGTATGTATGAAAACAAAAGACCATTTATTTTTGTGAAATTCCACATTTTTGTTTCTTCTTAAAATTATTCTACACATAAATTTTTTCAAAAACTGTATATCCATGCTAAGAAAAGAAAGCAAGGCACCAGCCATATTAATTGTTAGTCAAATCGCTTGCCTCAGTCAATAGCTCTGCATTTTGAAGTCAAAACTGGCATAAACTATTAATTATTATTTTATATTATTAATAAATGTCATGAAAAGTTTATTCCAACAGATGACAAAATATACATGGAAAACAAACCAGTAGAAGAGATCGATTACTTTACCTGTCTTGGAAGTCACATTGATTGAGAAGGGAATACAAGCAAATAAATTAGAATCAGGATAGCTAAAGCAGCAATGTCTTTCAGAAGCCTTGAAAAGTTGTGGAAATCAAAACTTATCAGCACAAACACAAAACTTAGACTATTCAAATAAAATTTACTATCAACCCATACGTATGCATGTGAAAGCTGGAAAACAACAAGAGATATAGAAAAAAAGTTGAACGCATTCGAAAATAAATGTCTAAGGAAAATACTAGGTATAGCTTGGAACGAATTCAAAACATTCGAGGAAATTAGATAAATTGCTAATCAACCACTAATATTTTCAGTAATAAAGAAAAGATGATGGTCATATGTTGGACATGTGATGAGAAGAGATAATAACCGAATAGCAAAGCAAGCCCTCATATGGGAAACAGCAGGTAAGAGGAAAGGAGGAAGACCCAGAGAGACACTGAGAAGAACATTGATGAGAGAGGCAAGAGCAGCAGGAATCGGCTCTCTCAATGAGATAGAGCTGCTTGCACAGAACAGAGACAAATGGCGAGATTTGATAAAATATATTTAAAAGAATTGAAAACTGCTAGAACAAAAATTCAGATAAGAGGAGTATCTTGGTCTACGCCCTATGGGCCGGCTATGGCTCGAAAGGTCAATAGATAGATAGATGTATGAAAAAGATTGTCATTGCATCTCCAGATAGAACTGTCAACATAACTATGTTAGAGGCTCTGTAGACCAGTCTAGGGATAACACGTCTACCTCTGGACAAGGTCGATTAAAATAAAAAGGTGGTTGGAATTTTTCACTTCAAATGGTTTCTTTGTGGCATTACCCTCCCCTGGTCTTTTGGCGTAGTGAAATTCAACTTCTGACCCCCTCAGAAATGGCAAAGAAACACAAGGTTCTGTGTGTACTTTAAAGAACCCTTGGCAGTTGGAAATAAAAAAATGGTAGGAAAAAAATTGACGTTGTTGGTGCAAAACTTGAAGGAAGAATATTCAGAATCTTCAATACTCTCAACAATGAAAAGTGAGAATAAAATAGCTGCCTGTATAGCAAGGGACACCTGATCATATGGCTGCTTATGTGAAAAATAGGAACAGGTTATAGTCACGCAAGATTCATTATCTTGTGACTTTGCTAAAGATATAAATCTGGCATATGCAAACAACCACCACCATGTAAATAAAGATATACTTTATAAGTGCAACAATATGATATGCTTGCTTGCATTCGCCCAATGACTAATGGAGTATACCTCTTCATCATCTGCCTGTAAAAGGATGTGTCTGCATTGTGTTGTGGCTTGCAGTATAACTGTGATATTTGCGCCCTTCAGCCCAACACATCTGACTTCAGCACGTAACAATATCATAAAATTTTGTTGTGTTGTGGATTTGGTATGACTGACAATTATTAAATCCATCAGAAGGGCTAATGATAAAAAACATGCCTTTCCATAACCCTAGATTACACCTTTGTAAAGATTACAAACTCAAAACTTTTTGGAATTGAACAGTTTGCAGGAGGCAAACATTGCCCCCCTCCCTATACCTTCCTAATAATTGCTCCTGGTGACTCCTAAGTGCTGAATTTGTTTCCTTTGATGTTTTATTTTTTTTTTTACCAATGTGTGCTTCATAAAATGTACGAAGGTCCCATAGAAACACAGCTGTTCTTTTTTAAAAATAAATTTGACCAATTTTCAAGAAATTCTTTTCTTTTCTCCTATGATGGGGGAAAAATCTTCGGCTGATGGTGAGACATCCAATAAACCTTTGTAACATGGGATAGGCAGCGAATGAAGTTAAGAGGAAGCTGAACATATGGCTGGAATAACAAACTGACAGCTGATGTTTCAATAGACAATGTAACACCTTTGGTAGCCAGTGCCATGCGGTTGAATTTCAGGCCAGAAATCAAACCTATGCCAGGAAATGATTACCACATCCAATTCCCATATCTTTTCTTGGGTAGACACACAGCTGTAACCAAATGTAACAATCAGCGTTCATAATTTTAAGAAGGTGTCGCTAAAAAAAAAAACTTGACTTTGTGGATAGGTGTCATAATCTAGGGTTAATAAAAAATATTAACTCAACAAGATTTTTTGAAATCCATGAAAGATGTGGGTGGATTGAAACATATAACTAGAAAAAAGAAAACCTATGAGATCAAAACACACTATCAAGAGAAATCAAATAATTGGGGTGGGGAAAAATAAGAACAATAGATGAACAAACACCAAGAGGTGGAAATCGTCATCATTGAGTGCCGTTTCTGTATTGAAAGTTGGCTACCATGGAGCACCATTCCGTTCTGTCTCTTGCTTTGATGGTGCAGGTTGTTATATTCTGACTTGTCCATCTTTTGATGTTACACGTCAAATGTTCTAGGTCTTGGTCCTACTCTGCATCTTTTACCTTGTACTTTCCCTTCCTAGATTACACTTAGTAGACTATTAACATGCCCCAAGAATCTCATTGGTCTTGTTTGAATTGTGTAAGAGGTGGAAAACAGAAAAGAAATAAATCAGCAACAGACAGAAAAGTACAAGATTAGGGGAAAATTTATCACCATTATAATATAATGCTTCTTGCAACCATTTCAAGGCAAAGAATGAATTCTGCCAGCAAATGTAAAATGAAATAGAAACGACCACAGGATATAAATCTATTTATTGCAATCAGAGGCTTTAATACAAACATACATAGAAATTTATGAGGAACGGGTATAAAAAAACTAGCAAACCTGTAGTGTAAATAACATGCTAACTGGAGCTACACTTTTCCTTGTTTACAAATTAATATTATATTCACCAAATTGCCACAAAGGTTATGTTATATTAGAGAGTTGACTTAACACATTACAAAGATGTAATTGATGCAGATTAAGAAACTGACCGTCATCTAATTTTAACTAGAATAAAATTAAAGCTAAGTGCAATCACTGGTTGAGAGATGTTAAAGCATGAAAACAAAATATCACACAAAAGAAAGAACATTACCACTTATGCTCTGTATCAAACAATTAATAATTGCTTGATTTACTTTTTTTTTACTACATTTATATCACAAAAATAACAAACACTGACATTTTATTGTTTATTTATTCCCATCTGTCCTCATTATATTACAGAAAAGAAAGCAAACTGAAAACTTCAATGGTTAAAAATATCAATAAAAACTAAGCACAAAGAACAAAAAAAATCATAACTGTAATGACATTGTGAAAAAGCTGGATCCCTTGTTTGAAAAGCAGAAATAAAATTAATACAACTTCAAGTTTATCTAGTAAGGAATTCTGAGCCAGTCATTTTGTGATAGACATCTGACACACTTAAACATGACTTCATTTTCCACAAATAAAATTTTCACATTAAAAAGAAGAAGAAAAAAAAAGAATGAGTAAAAGAACTTTTAAGTGGGGGTATCGTCTAGTAATTATTTGTGAAGAAACCATAATAGATAAAAGTTTCCTCCACATGTTTTGAAAAGTGTGAGAAAATAAAAACTAATCCATTCAACAGGAAAAATATTTATGAAACAATTAAGATTTATTTTCTCATTTGAGTCCTCTATGAGAAGGGGCAGATGCTGTTGGAGGAGGAGGCAGACCCTTCTGATCCAACTCTTCAATGTGGGAAATGAGAATCTTTCTCCTTTCTTCAGGAACACAATTTAGACTTAAAAATCGTTTGTCATTCTGTGAAAAAAATAAATAAATAAAGATAATTAATAGTAGAACTGCCTGAAGATGCACCTCTGACCTAAAACAGTTTTACTCCTAAAAAATAAATATATATATATATATATATATATGGCCCTTTTCGTCTTGTCAGACGGTCTAGTGGAGGCTATTGCGTATTTTTTTGAGGTATTGTTTTTGCCGAACAGCTTCTCTCGTGGCTAATTCTACCAATGTTTGACAAACACACGCGGTCACATAATGAACAGGTCAGGCTCGCTGGTCCACAGGGTTTACCATCCTTTTTCATGAGTCTCTTCTCTTCTAAGTCCTGTCTTAGAACAGTCTCAAATGTTGTTATACCGTTCCTTATACGTGCTCTCCATGATGTGCGATCACTTGCCAGATGTTGCCAGTCGTTTTCACAGATGGAGAAGTCTTTCAGAGATGATTTGCAGATATCTCTATATCGTAGTTTAGGTCTGCCGATTTGTCGTTTTCCGTGTTTTAGCTCGCCATATAGTATTTGCCTAGGAATGCGTTTTTCTTCCATCCGATGGACATGCCCTAGCCATCTTAGCCTTCGACTTCTGAGCATCGACATGATTGTTAGGGTCTTAGCACGTTGCAGGACAGTTAAGTTGGTTATTTTGTCCTGCCATTTGATGTGCATTATTTTGCGGAGACATCGCATGTGGAAGACATTTAGTCTTTTTTCCTGGTTTGAGTATGTTGTCCAGGTTTCGGATCCATATAGTAGTGTGCTAAGCACACAAGTTTGATATATTAAGAGTTTAGTCTTTTGAGTTAGTTTCGTGTTGTTCCATGCCCTTTTTGTGAGTTTGCCGAAGGTCGTAGCTGCCTTACCAATTCGACAGTTTATTTCTTCATCAAGAGAGATGGTTTGCGTAACTGTGGATCCAAGATATGTAAATTTCTGTACTGATTCTAGTGGGCAGTCTTTTAGAGCAATATATATATGAGTCCATTTAATCTTTACAGCAGGCTGCTAATGATCCTCTGTAGAAAATCCAGGTGTAATTCTGTAAGCAACTTACCTGTTCTGCCAGAGTGATTATTAAGAAGTGAGTGCTTTGCCCATGACACACAAACTTCCACTTGTCTCATCTCGGAAGAGTTCCAAAGGATTAACAGAGTTTATATATTCAAAATGAAGGTTCAGTTGTAGACAATGTCAGAAAATGGGAGGGACATACTTCACCATCAAATGACTTAGTGTCCCTCCGTCCAGATTATGAGTCTCAGAGTTTACTGAATCAACACATAAGTCAGTAGGTTGGACAGTCACAGCTAGTTTGAAATCTGGCAAGTCTGATCTGACACACCACTTAATAGATTTCATGTGCCGCAGCTTTGCTTAGTATGTTGCTTATTTACACAGATGAAATGCATTCATAAATTAAGTTTATGAATCTCATACAACTGTGAACAACTTTTTCCAAGCCATGAACCAAATTTTTCGTTTTATAACTGACCACTGCAGACTCAATTACTGTAGTATTATTTGTTTACTAGCATGTGTAGATATAATTTAGAAAGCTTGGACTATGTGACATGAAAGTGCAGGATGGAACCATAACAATGTAACATCATCTCAGTAGCAAAGACAAACCACTGTGGAAGAAGTCACTGCTGACTCAATGAGGAGAAAGGTAACTTCAATAATCATGGGCAGCAGCAAGCATAATGAAACACTCAGAATTCCATAGTCATCTTGATATTGTTTTCTTGCTGGTCTCTACTGATTAGGATGAGAAAGAAGAGTAGCACAACTCATCAATAACTTTTGGGATTATTTGGGAAACTCTATAGCCACCCCCTTGGAATGTGGGTCACTATGTCCTGAGAATATTATCAGTTCAACTTTTGACAGCCTTAGTTGTCCTATTCCTTACCAGTATTTCACTTAGTCCCAAAACCTTTATTTTGTGTCAGTTAATTTTTCTGGGCTATCAAGACCACTCTTTTTTCTGCATTTATACATTGTTTAAACATTTCAACATGCTTTAGTAAAAGGTTTTCTGGTAGCCGGTTAAGATATCGGTTATACAGTGTCCTTTTGGCATACCATGACAAGATTTCATACTCTCTATCTCCAGAATCTTTTCCTATTCCAAGAATGGAGTAGTTGATTTCCTAGCCTCCATTTTTGTAACCAACAAAGTAACAAAGGTTGTTACTTTTTCATCAGGATTTTCTCTTCTGTATTACTCATACTGATAAAAAGAGAGCTACACAAATATATAAGTAACCACTGGACATACAATGATAGGATTATACAACTCAAGTTGAAAGCAAAACCATTCGACATAGCAATAATACAGACATATGCACCTACTCAAGACTACACAGTTGAACAAAAAGAGGCATACTATGAAGACCTAAATAAAGTTATGAAGCAAGTGAAATCTTCAGACATCTTGATTGTAATGGGTGATATGAAAGCTAAAGTAGGAAAAGGTAGATATAAGACCATTATAGGAAATCATGGTTTAGGAAAAAAAAATTACAGAGGAGAAAGATTAATACAATTCTGTGAAGAAAACAGGCTGATAATATGTAACACCTACTTTGAGCAAGAGAAAAGGAAACTATACACATGGAAAAAGCCCTGGAGATAAGAAGAGGAATCAAAAAGATTACATAATTATAAAAGAAAGGTTCTGTAACAGCGTAAAGAAAGCCAAAACCTACCCAGGAGCAGATATTAATTCAGATCACAATCCTGTAATGATTAAAATGAAAATCAAACCAAAGAGAAACAAGCAAAAGTCTAATTCATCAACAAATCCACTAGATATAACAGCTTTAAATCAAAAAGATATTAAAGATACCTATACAATACAAGTAAAGAACACATACCAGAAGCTGCTAGAAGAAGAAATTGAACAATACAGAAGAGAAAATCCTGATGAAAAAGTAACAACCAAATGGCAATGCATAAAGAAAAGCATACAAAAAACCTGCGACACCTTACCCAAAAAAGAAAAGAGCAAAAAACAAAAATGGATAACTAACACAATCTTAGAAAAAATGGAAGAAAGGAGACAAGTGAAGAACACTGCCCAATACAATAAAATAGATAATGAGATACGCAAAATGGGCAAAAAGGCAAAAGAAGACTTGCTTGGCCAAAAATGTATAGAAATAGAAACTATGGAAAGCAAACAAGACTTAAGAGGAATGCACACAGAAATCAATAAAATTAATACAAATAAAAATGCCACAGAAGGTGGATGCATTGCAGATAACAAAGGAAAAATGCTAACAGACAATAAGGATATTATAGATAGATGGCAGGAATATATAATAGAACTATTTCAGGATCAAAGGGACAAGAAACCAGTTATAAAATGTACATCAGGCTATAAAATCTTAAAAATCTGAGGTGGAAAAAGCTATAAAAACAATGAAAAATGGGAAAAGCAGCAGGACCTGACAGCATACAGATAGAGGTGATACAGGCACTAGAAGATTTTGGCATTGAAGTGATTACAGACATATGCAACGACATATACCATACAGGATACATACCAAATGAACTAAAAACATCAACTTTCATTGCATTGTCTAAAAATAATGGTGCAGTTGAATGCAGTGACTTTAGAACAATAAGCCTAATGAGCCATGTTACAAAAATCTTGCTAAAAGTTATATAAGGAAGGATTCAGAATAAAATCAATACTGAATTAGATAAGCAGCAATTTGGATTTAGGAAAAATAGCAGGACAAAAGAAGCCATATTATGCATGAGAACATTAATTGAAAAATGCACAGAAGTAAACAAACCAATATATGCCTGCTTCATAGACTACACCAAAGCTTTTGATAGAGTGCACCAAAAACAACATATAGAATGCCTAAAAGAGATACATCTAGATGACATGGACATACGACTAATATGTAATCTATACTGGCAGCAAACAGCAATAATAAAATATAACAAAGAGAACTCTACACCCATTGATATAAAAAGAGGAGTAAGACAGGGATGCATCCTATCACCAAGCTTGTTCAATCTATACACTGAGCAAATCTTTAAAAACATCATAGAGATGCCAGGACTTCAAATTAATGGAAAGATAATCAATAACCTAAGATATGCTGACAATACTGTACTACTAGCAGAAAATCCTAAAGATCTACAACAATTACTTAATGAATTAAACATGACAAGCAAAAAATATGGACTAGATATGAATATCAAAAAGACTAAAACTATGATCATAAACAAAGAAGAAAACTCAAAACCCACAAGTGGATATCAAAATAGGAGGAATAGACCTAGAGACAGTTCAGAACTACAACTACCTTGGACAGTGATGGAAAATGTACAACTGAAATAAACAAAAGAATAGGAATGGCAAAAAGTAATTTTAATGTCATGAAGAACATACTAACATCAAAACAAATAACACCAGGGCTAAAACTAAGAATAGCAAAATGTTACATCTTCTCAATAATCCTATATGGTGCAGAAACATGGACATTAGACAAGAAAACAGAACAGAGAATTGAAGCCTTTGAAATGTGGATATATAGAAGAATAGGTAGAATTGGATGGAAGGATAAGAAAACAAACGCTGACGTTTTAAAACAACTAAAAATGAAAAGAGCACTACCAAGCACAATTCAGACAAGACGAATGCGATTTTTGGGCCATGTTAAAAGACACAACAGCCTACTAAAAGTAATCCTGGAGGGGAAAATACAAGGTAAAAGAGGCAGACCAAGACTAACATGGACAAGTAACATCAAAAGATGGACAAATCAGTCGATGACAACCTGCACCATCAAAACAAGAGACAGAGCAGAATGGTGCTCCATGGTAGCCAACCTTCGTTGCGGAGAAGGCACTCGATGATGATGATGAATTTTTACATACAATCACTTTTATCCTCTGATATGTAGCATATCTCCCTTTCGTTTTATCATTTCATCTCTTTTTATTTCTCCTTGATTTACCTGTTCCACTCATTCTAGATGCAGCAGAGTTGATCTTTTTTTCATTGTCCGTTTGTGTTGTTCTCATTTTCTGATAATGGCAGCATGTAGGCCGAAATGTCAGTATTTTGTTATGTTCCTTTTTTGAAAAAGCTGTCACCATACATACCTTGTAGGAGTGTACATTTCACTCCACTACTTGGTCCTGCTACTGAAATTATTTGCCTGTTCCCTGCTGATCTAAAAAGTTGAAGCTGTCTAAAGCTGTTGTTATAATCTTTAGTGAGATGGACAACTATTAAAACAGGCATGCATGCACGCGCGCACGCACACACACACACACACACAACAAATAGGTCAAATAGATGTAATACTAAGATGACAACAAACAGAACAGTAAAAGATGTCCCCCAGGACTAAAAGTGCAACGTGATAGCTTATCCTTCCTATACCCACAACTTAAGTGAGAACCTGACGATTGAGAGGCAAAGCCCAGCAGTAGCCAATGTTACTGTGGGAGCTATCTATTTATTTAATGACCTCTCGAGCTGTAGCTGGCCCATAGGGCATAGATCCAGATACTCTTTCTCTTATCTAAATTTTTTATTCTAGCAGTTTTCAATCCTTGTAAAGATCTTTTATCAAACCTTGCCATTTGTCTCTATTCTATGCAACTTTATCTCATTGAGGGAGCCGATTCCTACTGCTCTTGCCTCTCTCATCAATGTTCTTCTCAGTGTCTCTCTAGGCCGGCCTCTTTTCCTTTTACGTGTTGATTCCCACATGAGGGTTTGCTTTGCTATTCAGTTATTATCTCTCCTTAAATGTCCAACATATGACCATAGTCTTTTCTTGATTACTGAAGATATTAGTAGTTGATTGGCGATTTCTCTAATTTCCTCATTTGTTTTGAATTCATTCCACGCTATATCAAGTATTTCCCTTTGTCTCTTTTTGTTTTCCAGCTTTGACATGCATACATAAGGGTTGATAGTACATTTGATTTGAATAGTTTAAGTTTTGTATTTGTGCTGATGAGTTTTGATTTCCACAACTTTTCAAGGCTTCTGAAAGACATTACTGCTTTAGCTATTCTGATTCTAATTTCTTTACTTGTATCCCCTTCTCGATCAATGTGACTCCCAAGATAGATAAAGTGATTGATCTTTTCCACTAGTTTGTTTTCCATGTATATTCTGTCATCTGTTGGAATTAAGCTTTTCATGACTTTAGTCTTTTCATGATTGATCTAAAGCCCAATTTTGCTGGCTATTGATGATAGTTCACGTGTGTTTTCCTGTATCATTTTTGTCTGACTGCTGATAAGGACTATGTCATCAGCATCAGCAAAGTCGAGACTGACTCCCGTGGGAGCTACACAAGAATAATTACACACAAAAAATGAATAATTTTATAACCATTTATTGTAAACAGACGACCTTGAACTGGTGTCATGAACACCAAAATTTATCATGAGACAATGTGATTTTTTCTCTTAGATGTATGTTCTGTTAGGTCTTAACCTTTCAAATACACATTTGGACTAAAGTCACTTCAACACCTGTGTACTAGCAACTGAAAATTACCCAGAAATTCAATCTCCGGGGAGGGATGTCAGCAAAAGATGCCACCCAACCTTGTATTTTCACATGAACTTTCATCCCTGATGGATGTACATTTCAAAACGACAATGACCCAAAGAATTGGATGGAAAGAAAACAAACAAAGTCTTAAAACTAAAAATGGAAAAGAGAGCTACTACACTATTCAAACAAGACAAATAAGATTTGTGGGGCATGTTAAAAGACACAGCAGCCTAATAAAAGTAATCTGGGAAAGGAAAATATAAGGTAAAAGAGGCAGAGGTAGACCAAGACTAACATGGACAACAAAAGATGGACAAGTCAGACTATGACAACCTGCGATATAAAAGTAAGAGACAGAGCAGAATGGCGCTTGATGGTAGCCAACCTTCGATGCGGAGACAGCACTCAATGAATGAATGACTCAAAGCATACAGCTCATATGACCAAAGCACATCTGTAAGAAAATAATGTGACGGCACTGAAGTATTCCAGCAACTGTACTAACCTAAAGCCAAATCAAAACACCTGGGAAACAACTCAAGAATAATTTTTAAAAGAGTGGAATAAAAGACATTAAAAAGTTGAAGGTAGCTGTAAAACACTTGGACATTGTGACTTCTGACCACCAAACACTTGCGGAAAGTATGCCTTGCCGCAATCAATCAGGCTTGCTTTCTGAAGAAGACAACATTATATTGTAACCACTGTTAGATAAAGGAGATACCAAAGTTCCACTGGACACATGATTTTTATTTTTGTTGGACTCAAAAAGTGTGCTGTATTGCGAAAATATGACTGTCATATTTTTTGGCAATATACATGCGTCAGTGTGTAATACATATATATATTTAACACAATATATATATATTATTATTATATATATACACACACAAACAAAGTTTGTTCAGTGAGAAACAGGATAAGTTGTATTAAAAATTGCAAGCACAACATTAATCAAAGTGTCTAACATGTGATGACATTGAGTTATCAATAGATGAAGATGGCACACTTGAAGCAAACATAGGAACCTGGGAAACAGTTCGACAATATGGTGGCACCCTTGCAACGGGGCACCAAGAAAGAGCAGTGAAGTGCTTTGAGATTTTTGTTTAGTGAAGATGTGAAACCTGTAAAAACTCATCATTGGATGAGAATTCAATATGGTGACAGGTGTAAGAGTCATATACAATTGCATGATTGGCTAAAGTCAAGTATGGCATCATTAGTGTTAAGGATACTCTTCAATCAGGGTTAAGGGCTGTGGTGGTTTGCCCCAGAAGACAACGCTACAGCGGTTAAAAATGTTAAAAATGCATGAAATCCAACATGCCCCAGTCAAGGAGGTAGTGTCACTATTGGTCATTAGTTTTGAATCAAGCCATGCATAAGTGGCTGCACACATATTGAAGAATTTTTTTTCCCATGGTACCTTCATGCTTGTCAAGTGCCGGCATAAGTGCACTGACTAACCTAGAGGGGAACTAAGTTTAACAGTGATAATATAATTATTTTAGTATTTGCAGTAAATATTCTGTAAATAAAAAAAAAAAAAAAAAAAAAAAAAAAAAAGGCATGTTTGTGTATGCACATGCACACATATCTGACCCAAACACATAATGGCAACTGCACTAGACATGCAGCCTTTAGCAGATCCCTGAAATGAGACTATTGCCGCAAAGATAATCTTTAAAGTAGCTAATATAACTATTCAGATTATTATTTTTTTTTTTTATATTTAAAACAATTTTTCTATAAAACTTTACATTTAATGAAATATATGATTTAGTCAATATTTAATAAGTTCTAATAATACTTACTTCTAATATTACTTACTTCCAATATTTTTTCAATGTCATCCAAATGACCCTCATTTTCTTCTACGATTTTCTTGGTCCTAAAAATTTGTAAAAATAACAAAACTGAAACTTATGCGATGAAGAAAATTAATCTCAATATGTATCATCTGAATAATTGTAATAATTTTTAGCTGCAAACATGCAACCAAGATATAAAGACAATAATGTTGAAATGATATGCCAAAGTTTTCACATTTTATGATTTCTTAGTATAAAAATGTTTTCATTTGTAATATTCTGCAAAAAGTTGTGAGGCCAAGAAAATTATTATCCAAATCCTGCACTTTGATTTTATATTAAAATTATATATATTTGTATTCCTGATATATTATCTGTTTTGTTAGATAAATAAATCTTTTTCATACAATAAATTTCTTGTATATTTATTATTCACCTTTCGTTTATGTTAGTCGCTGTGTTTCATTCATCACAAGCAAGTTTTAATTTTGTGTTAGTTTGCTATGTCAAAACAATTGTTTTTGTTTATTCATCAAATGTATGTGCAATTTTTATATCATCAAATATAAGTGCAATTTCTTTCTTGCATGAAAACATACTGGTGAATGATATAAATTAAAAAACAGAGCTTTACAACACTTATTACTTACTTGTATGTGATGACTTTTGTCTCTCTTAGCAGCTCTCTAAAGTCAGCCTTGGCATTCACAAACTTCTCATGCATGTAATCTGTGAATTCCTTCTCTCGTTTCTATTATACAGAGAAACAGATATGATTTAACAACACTTATAAATGAACATTTTAACTTGAATAAATAATTATTGAATGCTCAAAATAATCGAACATGATTTGATCAGGCAACTAAAGTATTATTTGATCCAAAAGTTGATAGCTGAAGGATGACACTGATATTTGTGAGCATGACTCAAACACATGCCCACTCCCAAAAATAAACACTTAGGTACACAAAAAAAAGATCTCATTAAGTAACATTAGGCAGATTTTGTTCTTGGAAGTCATAAAGGAGAATGTGAAACAGGAAAATGTGTACATTAGCATAGTGCAGGCACTATTGGTTACTGGTTATGAAAGGCCTCGGTATCACTGCAAACGAATTAAAATCCATAATTGCTCAACCGCCCATGCCAGTGGAATCATCCGAATTACTAACACATCTCCCAAACAAAGAAAGGTAACTGTAGTCCCCATCGTAGCAGTCTCAGCACACGCCAAAAGACATAAGGCGAAACCGCGCAGAAAGTGAACACAGCCAACTGTTCCCTGTCATACGATATCATCATTCATCGTAAACAAGCGGGATATTGAAACAGGATCAAAACGGATGAGACACACAGCTCACGGTGTGCACAGAGCACTTAACTCAGTAGCTCCTGCAACAAGCCTGACTTGGAATATGAGGAAACTGCAAGAAGGAACACTTTTGAGACATAGCCTTCAATGGTTCCTGCCGCCTATCCACCATATACCATGGAAGTTCGCATCCTCCCGAAAATGATGATCGTCGTAGCACTTGATGATGTTAGGCCATCGTTGATACTCCAATTCCAAACATATAGACACACAGTGGTGGTAAGTTATCATTTCCAATCCAACAAAAGCCACCTGACCTGTAGTTAGTAAAACCACAGAGAGAATATGATTTTGTGATCTTCACTGATTCACTCTTGGATGTGAATGTGTAGTTTACACAAGAGGAGAAGTTTTCAACTACAGTGATCAAAGTAAACATTGCTTAGTCCCTATTTTGCGCTAAATACATATATTTGTACACAATTTATATGAACACACAAATTATAATGCTAACTCCAAGACAACAGCACTGAGTGTCATTATGACATAAATTATGCAATGGCTTCGTACATATTATATAATGAACATATCTGATTCCTCTATGTGACACTTACGCGATCACTAGAGGAAAATCTGTTGAATCGTGGGTCTTCCTTGATCTGCTTTTTAACTTCTTTCCAAGTGGAAGTCAAAGAAATCTAGCAAAAGAGACATGAGAATTAAAATATAACAGCAAGGATAGTGATAACATAAGTAATAGTTGCTCTAAGCAAAAATGATTGCAATCCACTCTACTAATTTATAGAAGTGCACGGAACCAGACACTCCCCCCACTCCCCTCCCGGCAAACATTAAAAAATTCAAAAAACTTCTAACTGTTCAGAATATTTTACAAAAAAAAAAAAAAATAGCAAAAGAAAAAAAATAGCTCTCACAAACAGACATTTTAAAACAAATATTCATACATCTGTTTCGTCCAACAGAGAGTGAAACATGGATCGATTCCTCTTTTGAAGTCCTTCAATATGAGTCTCAAATAACTTTTCTTTCTCTTCTCTATCCAGAGAATCTGTGAGCTCCCACCTGTGATCTTTTCGGAGTTGTTTCCTAGTGTCTCGCCAGGTAACTTCAGAATTCCTGACCTGTAAATTGTCATTTTAAAAAATGTGCATTTATAAGATGTCACACACAAATAAATCACAACACACAAAAATCCAGCAAGATCATCTAAATGAGAATCTGTCTAATAACAAACAATACAAGGGAACATTTAATTTCAAATCACAGATATGGGTGCTTATTTTCTAAAATAGATATTACTAGTGAAAGCACAAATTATTAAATCAGGTACAGATGGTTTGACTAGAAAACAATCTACATAAGAATCTGTTGTTTTATTCAACTCTTTCCATATGATTTTATGCAAGGTGTGCCATGCTGATTTCGGCTGTGTATATTTAACAGTATAGTGTGTCACTCTCAATTTTTTTCATGTTAAACGTTAACAACCGGTGTTCCCAAATTTTAAATAAACTATTTTGTATAGATACCTTCACTGGAAAGTTCCTTCCTTCTTCCACAAGTGGTACAAGCTGAGACCCGCATGCGAAAGTGTGTTTTCTTCATTTGGATTTAGTGTTTATCGTAAACAAATGTTTAAAAAAATCAGCTGATCGAAATGACTTCAAGTAGTAGTGATTGTAATGCTAAAATTCAGTTGATGGCATCTGAAGAAGCCAGTCAAATTACTTTTTTTTGATGATTCTGATAAAGATAGTTCCAACAGTATTTTGAGTGACCCAGATCAGGATTTAGTAGACAAAAATGAGAGTCAAGTTGGATATTGATAGTGAGGAGAATTACATTCCAACAGCCTCAAAAAAAAAAAATGCATGCTTCAACGCATTTCAATATCATTTGATGGAGAATAACAGCTGTTCTTTTTTTGCGTAGAAGGAAAAAACAGTAAGAATATAGTGCATTTAGTAAATTTGTTTCCCCCCCAAAGAGTTTAAATTTTGTGTTTTTTCAGTTGTTGTGAATATGGATGATAAAAGATTAGTTATTTTTAAGCTACATCAACAAAACTTTCAAGGCTGCTTGAAGACATATTACTAATTGTTTTTGTTTTTTCACAAAATAATTAATTTTAGATTACTGTGACCATATATATATGATGGTAAGTTGGCAATTAGGGTTTTAATTTTTTTGTTTTTGTCATTTATCACCAATTTTTCTTTTTACATGTCTTGTATTATCTTGGTATTGGTGAAATCTAATTCATTGTTCAATTATCTAAAAATCCATATATAATATGTTATATGTTAGATAAATATAAAGCATGTAGATTGATATTTCAAACCATAAATCCATGAAAAATGTTGTCTTTGAAATCTCTTCTGTTGCATTGACAAAAGCTCTATGTACTGAAGAGTTCAGAAACCACCCGCCCAGTTTTTTTAAAAAAAAAACAACTTATACCAAATGTAGTAAAGAAAGTTTATTAAAAATACATTTCATAGTTAAGTAAGCTTTCAAAATAATTGATAAGAGCCAGTTCATAAAATTACACAATTTGACTTGTTCACAGTAATAGATAACTTACTAAATCAGCCATAAGAGCATTGAAGTGTTGAATAGCTTCATCTTTCTTGTGTTGTTCTCTCTCCTTATCTCTTTCTCGTAAAGAGGAGGACAGTGACTGTTTCACCTCTTCTTCCCTTTTCTTTATACTGGCCTCAATTCTTTCTTGTTTTTCACGCTCTTTTCGTTCATCATCTTCTGAGGTTACCTTTTATTTAAAATAAAACAAAGACAATAAAGATAATCTAAGACATTTAATCTGTGTAGAAAATACTCTCCATTCTCAAATAGAAATGTATATCAATCTGTCAATGCCTCTACTAAAATAGGCACTAAACTCATAATTAACTAATCATCACCATCATCATCATGGACAAGAACCATGCCTGCTGACATAGGTGATTTTTTGCGACAGTTATTTATCATTTCTGTTGTTGACCTTCTGCCAAGCCATTTTCTTAAGCTGTCTGGTATCTTTTCTCTTTGTTTCCCTCTATCTCTTCGCAAATTAACTAATCATAGCTGTGTAAATAATCAGAAAACACAAAATCACATTAGAAAATAAGAGATCTACTTAAATCTATAACTTTAGAGACTTGGATATATTCTGAAATAATACGGAAGTCCCTTGGGAACAAATATTCCTTATTTCTCATTAATCACATTTAGGTAGTTTGAAAAAAATTATTATACTTTTTTAGAAAAATAGTTTTATGGTAATTTTCATTCATCTTTACAGTTTCTGTTGAAAAACTTGTTACCATATAAATTATGTCAGACCTTTAAGTAACAAATGAGTGGGTGACCAAATCAAAAACTTATCGTGCTGCTCCAAACCAGGAAAACTCAAGTTCAAATCAATGTAGGGTCATAAGTTTTTTTTTCTTCTTTTTGGGGAGGAACAAAAATCAGACTTGAATACCTTATGGTGACTGCTCAGAACAAGTGGCCTTTATTCTCTGATTCTATATGTTGTCTCCTGCTCCCCACCCCCCAATAATGGGAAATCCATAACATAAAGATTGTTTATTTTAATGGGTAAAACATGTTACAATTTATTTTCATTTTATGCTTCTCATTCTGTTAAAATTTAACAAGAGTTTATGAACACCATACTGTATTTTAGATTTACTGCCTAGAAAAAGTATTTTTGTTAGTACAGGGTTGCTTTCTTCTTTAACTATACTGGCTTTGCCAGATTAGTTTGTCTGTTGCCAGGGGCACCACTGAGAGGTGGAGTATTCATCAGATTTTATCAACTGTTTCTGATGAACCTGACCTATATAATCAGCTATAAAAAGTCGCTGACGTATATGTGGATGACATATATATTTGGAGGAGTATCCCCACATGTTGACTCTGTCCACTGACTCAATGTTACATAGCAATGTTTGAAAGTGCTTATGAGTTGTTTTGTTTCATCTGATACTAATTTATAAATCCTCAAAGGGAAAAAAGCCTTTTATCTTCAGCTGGCACTCTGGAATGTTTCGGTTGTATAATGTTCAAGAGAATATTAAACTGTGCTATGTATATTCTGAGTATACAGTAAGACAACACTTTGAGGAAATTAATATTATCTTTGAGATTATGGTAAATCATCATCATCATCATGTGCCCTCTCCGCAATGAAGGTTGGCTACCATGGATCGCTATTCTACTCTGTTTCTTGCTTTGATGGTGCAGGCTGACATAGATTGACTTGTCCATCTTTTGATGTTACTCGTCCAAGTTAGTCTGCCTCTTTTGCCTTGTATTTTTCCTTCCAATATTACTTTTAGTATGCTGTTGTGTCTTTTAACATTCCCCAAAAATTTCATTTGTCTTGTCTTAATTGTGTTCAGATGTTCTCTTTCTATTTTCAGTTGTTTTAAAACTTCATCGTTTGTTATCTTTTGTTTCCATCCAATTCTACCTATTCTTCTATAAATCCACATTTCAAAGGCTTTGATTTTCTGTTCTGTTTTCTTGTCTAATGTCCATGTTTCTGCACCATACAGGAATATTGAGAAGATGTAACATTTTGCCATTCTTAGTTTCAGCCCTGCTGATATTTGTTTTGTTGTTAGTATATTTTTCATGGCATTAAAATTCCTTTTTGCCATACCTATTCTTTTGTTTATTTCAGTTTTGCATTTTCCATCATTGGTTATAGTATGTCCTAGGTAGTTGTAACTCTGGACTGTCTCCAGATGTGTTCCCTCAACTGTGATATTTAATTGTAGGTCTTGAGAATTTTCTTTGTTTATGATCATAGTTTTAGTCATGGTAAATCATGTTTCCAAATTTATTTCCATGTATTTCCCCACAATTCATCAGTTCAGACAATTTTGTTTGTTTTGCTATTTTCAGAAACTGATTGTCTGCAAAATTTTTGGAGTGTATGGTTGATCTTGCCATGAATCCTGGCATATAAGTTTTGTTATTGCTAGGAGTATTTGAGTGGTGGAGATTTGCTATAACAATTCTTACTTTGTGGGATGCAACACGCTGGTTGATTTACATTTTAAGAGCAACTTCAGATTTGAATCTGTATCTGTTGTATGTAAAACAACAACTAATGTTGTAATGAAACCAACTTACTCCTTGCCCCAGGAGAAAATAGCCAAAACAGAAATACAAGATTCAACTGGTCTATCTCACACAACATCATCATCATCATGTACCATACCGGTTGGCATAGGCGATTTTGTCCTTCCACAATCTTCTATCTACACTGCATTGTATCAGTTCTGTTGTTGACTGTTTTCCATGCCATGACACCAGGCTATCCAGTATTTTCTCTCTTTGTCGTCCGCGATCTCTCTTTCCTTTTATTTTACCAGTTGTAACCAAGTATTCCAACTTTCCTCTTCTCATGGTGTACCTGAAAAATGTTGATTGTTTCTTTCTGATGTTTTTTAGGAGCTGCCTTTTTGTGTTGGCCTCTTTGAGAACTTCCTCATTGGTCTTTTTAGCTGTCCAGGGAACTTAAAACATTCTTCTGAGAAATCCCATCTCTGTGGCCTCTAATCGTCTTTTCATTTGTTTGTCTACTGTCCATGATTCGCTTCCACAGGTCAGAATTGGTTCTATATAGCACCGATGAACTCTCTTTCTCATTTCCATTGACATAGATTTGTTGCATAAGATATTTTTCATTTTCTGAAATGCTATTTTGGCCTGAGCTATTCTGCTTTTTATTTCCGTGGTGCATCTTCCATTCGATGTTATTATTGTGCACAGGTTGACTTCAATTCCTTTTTTTGTCTACTATTTTTCAGGAGAAAAAGAATATAATAGTGATTTTCTTCTCTTTCTCCTTTGGGGAACAGGCAAATAATTGCAATGCAGTGGTAATCAGGAGTTATTCACATTCTACTAGATCAAGAACTACCTCTCCCAAAGTCAAAGAACCATCAGAATTAAAACAATCACCTCAGCAAGTCAGTCATACTGAAAAAGAAGTGGTTCCCAAAAACTGTAATAGCACCTACACACTCTTCCTATATAGACTAAAGTTATAAAATACAACCTTTTTAAAAACAAGCTACTACTAACCTCATCTAAATTTTTCACATAATCCTTGAACCAATCTTCTCTACGAGAACTGCTATCAACAGCTGCATAACGTGGATCAGAGTGTAATTTCTTTTTCACATCACTCCAGCGTGAGTTACGATCAATGCCTGATGTCTCTTTTAGCAGTTTTAGGAAGTCGATCTTCAGCTGAAATAAAATATTAATATTTTGAAATCAAAGTTATAAAAAGAAACTTTGAAAACAAAATATGAACGAAAATTATTTTCTTTTAAACAGGCAAGGTAATGCTACAGTATTTGCTGCAGAACACTCAACGTGTTGAAAAATTACTTAAGATGTAAAAATAATTTTAAAATATAAATCACTGTTATACACAGAGTAAGCTAACATTAGAAAAAAAAAGTGCTTTTGAGAAAACTAAAAGTCAATTACAATAACTCAGAAATATTTTACCACATGTATAGAATAGTTAATTAGTTAACTTTGTACAAGGTTATTTACAATATCTGTTAACATCATATCTAACTGTTTTTATTTGTGTAAACAGCGGATTGAAGGGGGAAAAAAAAATCACAGGACAAATATTTACTACATTATAAGCATGATCTAGAACATAAACTGGAAATTAAATAGACATGTCATTTTATGTAATAGCAATTTAACTAAAAATAATTTTTACTTTCTAAACTTAATTTTTACACTCGGAATGTACTATCTAATTTTGCAATAATCTCCCTTCCCTATAAACATATTATATAAATGGCTGCAATTCTAACAGTCATAAACATCTCGTTTGGTTTCAGAATCAGAATATTTGTTAACAGATAAAACTAGCATATAAAAAAAATACAGATCAAAAACAATATAATTTCAATGAAATGGCATTTGATTTTGTGACAATGCACTAGAGAATTGCCATCTCATTGTCCAGCACATTCTTAAACCAAGCAATGATGGTTTGCTAGATATCATGAGATAATATGGAAGGACACTAACAAACAATGACTGACAACCCTCAACCACACATCCTGAAATAAGAGATTAACAGGTTATAGATATTAATGTGATGATATTAGAGAGGTCATGAAGTATGTTCTAAGTCTTGAAATTTTGTATATTTGTTCAGAAAACATTAAACAAACCATTTAGTTATTCTGACAAGTAGTTCTTAAATGGCATTCAAACATATGTTGCTGCAAATAAATCGTGGATCTGGTGTATGAGATGGCATCAGCACAACAAAAGCAAGTGTATATTTTGATCCACTATTCTTCAATGAGTTGCTTATAAAGGGCAGCATGTCACTACTTCCCAAATAACAACAATTAGCACTTTAATTTAATATGTATATATGTTTACTAAGAGTGTTAAATTTTCTACAGCTTTGGCAGATTATTGAAAAAAGAATGTTAATACTTTGTATATTATTAAATAATTTTGGAAAACCCATATGATTACATGTTACTTGTCACCCATTTAAAATAGACTCAGAAAAAAATAAATAAGGGTCCACTTTACTTTTGACTGTGCTTATCTCCAGTGCATAGACATTTGATAAGCTTTATCATTTTTGGTTGCATGTGACAGAACAAAAGAATGAGAGACAGAAAGACAATCACAGTTACGCTGAGCAATGTTACAGGATGGCATTGACAAAATATAAAGAGAAGTATTGGTGCTATATACCAGGTCTGACCACCACATAGCGAGGACTAGGATTTCCACATGAGGGTCAAATTGCACTGGCAACTGACCAGGAGTCATGATATCAACCACGGTGTCTACAGCTCTCTGATGCTTTCATCCTCTTTTTCCATGGGGGAACACAAAGTTCAACAACATTAGAATATCAGCCAATGCATGATCTAATCTTTCAGCTTTACTTTCTTTTTTTTTTTTAAATATATATATTACATTTACCATAAGTTATTCTTGTCAATTCTAAAGTCCATGTATGACTACCACTAAAAAATATTATAAATTGTTTTAATAATATCCTGCTCAATATACAGTTCAAATTATCAATAATTTTATTCGCATGTCTACTCTGAAAGCTGTTGATCGTTGAGTAACAATTAATTAAATGTAAACAGTGTTTCATTAATCTAGCTGGAGAATAAATTATATAAGAAAATAAATAAAAATTGTCTTAAAGTAAAAAATAAAACATCACTAACATACAGCAACAAATGTGTAAATTAATATATGTATATAATAAATATATAACTAAATATCATGAAAGACAGCATTAAAATTTGTAATATGAGGACATGCCAAGAGAAGCATGTGGTAACTGAAGTCATTTTTTAGTTTTGATACATGAGAACATGTCAAGCATGTGGTAAATCATGTACAAGTATGTCCTACAGAGTTAAATATGTGATTACTAAAGGAAATTAATGTTGACTCTTTCTTCAATTAAATTTCAAAACTTTTCTTATCTTTCCCATCAAGTCAAAACTTGCCCTGAAGAGGGAGCCAATTATAAATCTATCACTTGTTGACTCTGTAAATACTGTTTAACTAAAAGTACAATCAGTATTGAAAATAACAAACACAAGAAATATTTTCTACAGAAGAAAGAAGCTAGAGTAGCTAATAAGAAAACAGGTGTTATGAACATCTGTAATGGTGGCAAGAAATTATTGCAACTCATTATAAAATCCACTGGGATAATGACATGAAGAAGATATGAGATACATGTGGCAGATGTTTTCACAGTAATGAAAAACAAATGTGAAACATTTACAAACAACAAAGAGGAAAAATGGTAGAATGTGATTACTGGTCTGTACACCAAATTGTTACTACCTCAGAGCAGGATGAAGGTACTTATAAAACAGCTTTAAGAAGGATGAACAAGACCTGGGGTGTAACATACACTCCTACAAAGTTTAGTGATAGCTTTACAAAAAAGCACAATACAAAATATTTGACACTTGGCCTACATGCAGCCTTCTTCATAAAATAGGGACAACACAAACAGATTGATCATTGGTATAGCATGGAGCGAATTCAAAACAAACAATGAAATTAGAGAATTGCCAATCAACCACTAATATCATCATTAATCAAGAAAAGACAATGGACATATGATGAGAAGAAGTAATAACCAAATAACAAAGCAAGCCCTCAAGTGGGTAACAGGAGGAAAAGAGGCCAACCCAGAGAGACACTGAGAAGAACATTGATCAGAGAGGCAAAAACAGCAGGAATTGGCTTCTACAATGAGATCAAGATGCTTGCACAGAGCAGAGACAAATGGCGAGATTTTATAAATGTTTTTAGCAAGGATTGAGACTGCTAGAAAGAAAATTTAGAAAAAGAGAAAGAGTATCTATGCCCTATGGGCCAGCCATGGCTCAAAAAGGTCAATGGATAGATAAATAGACAAACAGAAAACAAAATGAAGATATACTCTACCACATGTCCTGGAGTAATAAAACTAATCCAGTATTTAACCCTTTAAGAAATATAAGGTTTCTTATGAACCAGCTCTAATAAATATTAAGTTATCTATAAAACAGATATCTACCATTTATTCAATCACAAATTTCTGATTCAACATGTGCATATATGCATTGACACTTATTAAAAGCAATAGATCCTGTTATAAATTTTCTATACATTACTTAAACTATTACCTTTGTTATTCCTCTTTTACCAAGAGCTGTACCAGAGAGGAAGCACAAAACTATCCTATAAACGGCTTTCACTTCTAGCTTTACTGCACTCAAGTAACTATCTCTCACTACACAACACTGTTTTCACATCAGATTTTGGAACATTTCAGAGGTATAGTTTCATATTTGTTTCACTTCGAAATAACTCTTGGTGGTTGATCTACCTCCACTCTGTAGATAGAGCCTAATCATCTTGGATGTGATTGTACTAATTGTGCCTAACGATGCTACAATTTATGACCATCTCTAATTGTTTTGTTACATAAATTATCTTTTTTTTGTTGATACCAAGGTCTCATTAAGTGTATCTCTGAGTTTTAAGCTGTTTTTAAATGGAAATATTTGTTAAAATACACAATAGTCTGAGTATTTCTCAAAGGTACATAGTGCCAACCTGCCAATAAAGGTGTTTTCACCAAAATGCATTTAGCAACTCATTTACCTGACCACCACTAAATTATGCCAGTGATAGTTTTTCTTGTGGCTGATTGTACCAGGCTGATTTAGTTTGTAAAGGTAGGACTAACAAAATCACCTGGTCCTCAAGGACATTACAGAAAACAGAAAATCAATTTGTGTCTGCGGACATCTGGAGTCTGGAACTCAAGTGGCTGACAATGCCAAAAATTGTAAATAAATCAGTCATAAACTGTTGTCCTAACTGATAACATGCAACAAAAAATGTTCTCAAATGTAAGAATCATGGAAGAGGTGGGAAAATTGGAACAAAGAAAAAAAAAGAAATGAGAAATGAGAAGCTCATCAGTATACCATAAAAAAGGGAAAGCAGTTGAAACATAGCAATGAAAATGAAATCTGCAAATGAAGAAAGAGTATTCTTTCTGAAAGAGAGGGATAATGCATGAAAAGAAGGATAATGCATGAAAAGAAGGATAATACATGAAAAGTTCCAATCATTCTAGTGAGAGGGATAGAGGAAATATACTTGAATGGTAACATACCAGTAGCAGGTTGTTAGTTAAAAGACTGGTGGAAGGAGCCACCAACTTAATAATAATTGAATGCTTTGCATCAACAAAGAATAGCGGCAAAACCAATTATGAAT
Source organism: Megaustenia siamemsis (assembly GCA_032433765.1). NCBI lineage: Eukaryota > Metazoa > Mollusca > Gastropoda > Stylommatophora > Ariophantidae > Megaustenia > Megaustenia siamemsis. The sequence goes on along the minus strand of JAVIAB010000051.1, from coordinate 131,631,150 downwards.
ACTAGCAAAAGGAAATGATATCATCCCAATGGTCTAGCCACAGTAATGTAAGACTTTATGCTAAAGTTTTATTAGATAATGCACACATAAAAGAAAGCAGTAACAAAACAAGAAGTAAACCAAGTGAACAAGAAAGGGTAAAACTAATAAACAACCCTGATGTAGATAATGCTGTGAGTGGAGGTATGTTTTAACCATTAAAAAATTAACATGAATATTAGCAAAGTGGACGCAACAGATCTAAGACAAACCTCATGATTAGCTGAAGATGGAGACACTATTTGAATGTTAAGATGAGCAGAACCTGAATTATCTAAGAGAAACATTCTACAAGTTCTGCCAGAAATACAGAACTGAGGTTCAGTGCGGATTCCTTATCTCTGCAATATTTTTGGAAATGATGAGGCAGACAAGTTGGCAAAGGAAAGTGGCAAAATACATCAGCCAGATACTTATGAGGAATCAAATAGGTTTGTCAGGAACAAATACATGACCAACCAGAATGTGGAACACCAGTGCTGCCAGAAAAATTATATCTGCTGCCAGCTTGGCAGTAAAGAACAGGTGACAATCTTTTTATTTGGAGTGGGTCACAACAGGTTGAAGTACTACCTTTTTAACACCCTAAGGATAGGAACCTCTGATGAATGTGACTTTGGCACAGGTAAAATGACTGTTGAACATCTGCTACAATCATGCCCAAAGAAAGGCTTTTATGTACCATTCAGGGACAAGGTGTATGGAGATGTCACCAGCCTTGAACTGACGAACACTTTCTTCAAACTTATTATATTGATGCCTAAAGGTGTTCACAGAAGAAGGACAATCAGATGTAAAAGTGCCAATTATCAACTCGTAGACATAATGAAGATGAAATTCAAGGCATATTTCTAAGCAGAAACAATGAAATTCACAGACAACTTAGCAGAATCATCAAAAGCAGCAAAGAGAAATGAACAAAGCACAGTAAGTCAACGGAATGTGAAGTGAAAAAAAAACCACACACAAGTAATAGACAAAAAAGGTACACTAATTACCATAGAAATAAAAAAAAATAGAGATGACTGAATACCAAAGTGAAACAAGAAATACCATAGGAGCTGCAAATATTCTTGAAGCCAAAATGAATCCTGACACGATGAAATACCCTTACAAGTTAATATTAAATCCCTGATGAAATTGAAGAACAAATAAGCTGTTTCAAAAATACCTCACAGACTGAAATAACTGACGGAATTACTGTTTGACAAGGTACTAAGATGGATAATCCAAACAAAGGTTTCTCAGACCTAAATTCGTGGAAGGAGCAAGCAGGCTTCAGAAGAAACAAATTCTTCATTGACAGCATCTTCAGTGCAAGAAACACAATAGAACAACATTCAGAATTGCAGAGAGAAAATTATATACGCTATTTATTCCTGAACCTGAAGTTAGCTGCAGCAAAAACATTCACTTACCGAAAATCATAGTAGTAACACCCATTGAGGAAAATAATTAGGATAACAACAAAAGAAGAAATAAGTTAAAATAGCTTTTGCAAATTTAAACAACATATGAAGATTAAGTATAACACAAATATCTAATCCAAGACAGCTGAGAACTTTCAGTTCTTTAGTATGGGTCTTAATGCTGAAAAACAACAGAAAAGGAAACATAAAATAATCAATAATATAAACTAAACTCTGTGTAAGGAAAATAGATAATCAGCAAATAAGAAATGCTCAATAGAGGCAAAATTTAGGAAATATTCAAAGTGATATATTAAAAAAAAAAAAAAAACTGGCGATGATTAGAACGGGTACTCAAAGAGATCTAGAAAATAATAACTTACCATAGAGAGTAATTCCAGAGGAAAGAAAATAAGTGGTAAACTTATTAGAAAAGCTGGCAGAGAAATGCAGTGTTGGGATAGTCTTTTGAGTTCCTTTCAAAAAATAACATCAGACAAAGAATGTGGAAAGATTTTGCTGTTGCCCTACAACACATTACAGCCACTGACTTTGTCAGTTTCTGACCAAAACAAAAAAAAAAAAAAAGTACCAACAATACCAGTCCCAATCTAACCTGTGGAAAAAACTGTGCTTTGGTTGATACAATTGAATCGATGTACATTACACATGAATTAATAAAAAATTACAGGCAAACCATTTTCAAAATTAGATATTTCACTTACAGTATAAAATTGCATAAACTTATTTAAGTATAGCTTACCATTAATTACCTAAAGCAACAATACACTCAATTAAGTTTTCCATATTATTAGGCGTCATTAAGATTCAACTTAGCAAACAAACTAAAAATAAAACATAAAATATCACATATGGGTAATCCTGGTAGCTGAAAAAGTATCAATAATAACAAAATTTTGCATGAACCCAATTATTCAATTAGTCACTACTTGCATTAGATAAATAATATTTTTATTAATCTTAAGTTTGCAGCAAAAATAACTTTCTTAAATTTAATCTTAGTAAGGGTGTTATGATTTAAATAATAATAATAATATGAAATATATATGTTCAGGTACATTCTGGCAGCTGAAACAATGTCATATACCTATGTATATGATGTTGAATGAATCAGCATTTCACACATTAAACAATACCATCAAAGGTTACTGCATCCATTAAATTAAAAACAGATTTAGTAGCATGCTATGGTAAAATTATTTCAAATCAGAGGTCACAAATATAACAATAAGTAGTGGCAAGCCAAATTGACATAAACTATAGAAGAAATGGTTAACAAACACATAAAATGTTGGTAATAATGTATATTGAAAATCCAGGTTGCTATGAGTTGTGCTTTTATTTAAATTTAATTTACTATGATATTTTGACATAATATCTGCTTCAATGTTCATATTACATGCACAGAAAAAGTGAAATCAGAAATAAAGCTAATTCATGATATTATTTGTCAATACAACTAATATAATGTATGAACATTATCTTGTATTGCAGAAAATTGAAAACAATAACTGAAGAAATTCTGCTAGAAAGAATATGCACTAAGGAAAATTGTGATTTTCTGTTGCAGAACTAAACAGAAAAATAGACTATATATATGTATATATAATCTAAACATAATATATCAGTTCTGTAGAACAGCAGTATATATAATCTAAACATAATATATCAGTTCTGTAGAACAGCAGTGTTAGAAAAGGCCACATCTCACTGCAGCATTCACAGCGATGAACATAATGAAAAATTGACAAAAGAAAGGAGAAAGGACTTGAGGAGAATATAATCGTAAATTATGAAAAGACCAGATGATTTATTAGCAGAAAGATGCATGAAGAAATAGAATACAGAATACACAGCTCACCAATTAAATGATGCATATATCACCAGCTGAGAAGAGAAGATTTAAGTTTAAATATTCTACAGCCACACAAATTATTGTACAACCAGTTAGCCATTTGATTACCAATGTAAAAAGATGTATTCTTTTTAACTTGTCTCATTGCAAAGAATTTTAGGCAAAGTTTTATGACATAGGTTGCAAAGAACTCTTCAATGTGAAAGTATTAGCTGTCATTTCCTGATTTGTTCATGGGTAATGGTTGATTTTAATATTTTTAATTTGCATTTAAAAATTATCATTGATAAAATATCAACCGTGGCTCTTCCTTTTGTGGTTTTTTAGTGGCTCTTTCTCTTTTTTTCTTTTTAAAGCGTCCATGATGAAATTACGTCACTGGATCTTGATGATTTTCACCAGGATTATGTGGAAAATGATTTGGATTAATGTAGTACCTGCTTTTTTTTGGCCTTTTTACTAATAGTATGTACGCTTAATTGTGAATATACTAACACTTATATAATAATAAGTTTAAGGTTGCTATGAAACTTCAATTCTCATTATTTTTAGGTCACTATGTTCACCCATTATTTTTTATTTGGCTTTAACAGTTGGTATGTTTCATTTTATGACATAATCAAGGATAGTTATACCTCTTTTTATCAGATAGAAAGGGTGAAACACCCTGAAGTGGCAACTTATGAAAGGCACAATTGTGACACTGATAAAAATAATTGCTGAAATAAGTTCTCAAGAACAAATACTCCTCCTGTGTTTCCCCGATGACAAATACTTTTCATTGTCTGCTCTTAAAAAGATGTTAAAAAGTGGGCATATATGCATTGTATTGTGGTTTTTAGCAAGTTGTGATGTCTGCATCCTTTGGTCCAACACATCAGATTTCAGCTAGGTATTTTTGGATACTGGGTTGTTTCCCTCTTCACTTCCTACTTGCTAGGAGCCTGTAAGTCAGTTACCAGGCCCACCCTTGAAAGTTTGAGTAGTCTTAATCATTTTTGATTCACTGATCATGATGCAAGCAGTCAGCTATGAGGCACTGACTGCTTGTCACCCTAGTTCTGTTAAGTGCCTTGAGCCCATAAGGAACAGATCAATTTCAACAGGTTTGAAAAGTAACTATCCATTCCCATTCAAGAACAAACTTTTGATAAATATTTCTAGCTGACTAAAGTGTCCATCTCTATATTTGAACTTCATGCTTAAAAACATTAATAAAAAAACATTATATTGCACTTATCCATTATTTTATCAATTTCCTAATTTTCTTTTTTATGAAAGCCAATCTCTGACATGTTATTTGTCAGATCAAACAGGGCTAGTGAGTATTCACAAGATTAAAGAGTATTCATTCAGAAATGATATCAGCTATTTTATATCTGACTGACCTGAAACAATGATATGTATCCCAAGATCACTTACAAATCTTGGGTGATAAAACCTATAAAAACCAAAATGATAGACAACAGATTTGTATAGTATTGCTAAGCAACCAGTAGTTGTGAAGACATTATTATATTTCTCTGTTGGATAATTATAATATTTTGTTTTCAATGCTTGTAAATTCCAGACAGAGAGAACTCTGGAAATGCTTACTGACACTTCTAAGTTCAAAATTCAATGTGCTCTTGAAACAATATTTCTCTCATACAGACAAAACTGTGCTGATATCAAAAGTACTCTTATCACTTTGTTTTATTCAAATAAGAATGAAATTATAACTATTAAACAAAATTCAAATGTTAAGAAAATGTTTTGCTAAGTTTCACAAAAATTCTTTGAAACATAAAATAAGATTGCTGTAACAGATAAAAAATTTACTGAAATTATTCAATGGTTTTTATAGTTATAGGCACTTATTCATAATTTCTGTTTTAAAATTAATGTAGGCCTAAAACAAAGTGATAACCATAGATAATAACAATGTCTTCATGACTGGCTACATTCTAATCCTTCAAAAAATAATACTATGTAAAAGTTATGCAATATTAAACCATTAAAAGATATCCTAGTAAAGTCTGTTTCCATTAAATTGCCCAAAGACTAATAAAAGTTTCTCAATACCTGCGACTGTTTATCATTTATGTAAATATGTTGCAACTTCCTGGATAATGCTGTAACTTTTACGCTTGTTAATTACACTGATGTAAGAATGTAATATTCATCTTCTTTACTGTTGATTCCTCACTTTATTTATAAAAACATGATTTAATGTAATTTTATTTTATTTTTACACCCAGAGATTACATTTGTTTTTAACCATTACATATTACATTATTTTTCAAAGGATTAGAGACCATAGAGTGAATGCTGTATGAAATAGCCTAATTACCTTCTCCTTGTGAACTGTTTTATCCTCCTTTTCCCTCTTGCGAACCTCGCTAACAAAGTCAAGAAACATTGACTCTCTATCTCGCATCTTGTCAATGCTTTTGAAGCGTTCATCTTTTCCATACTTGGAAGCAAAATCACTAAATGAAGATCTGGAAGATAGGAAAAAGATGCAACTGTTAAAATAAGTAATTTTTTTTGTTTATTTATCAATGGTCATTTCAATTTAGAATTCTGTTACTAGAGTTCTATTACTTCTAAAAATTCTTTCTTACCTTTCTTGCATTCACCTTAAGACTACTACTTTTAATAGAAGAAACCTTTCAATATTAACTACTTATAGCAACTATTAGGGGAGCTGCGATAGCTCAGTGGTCAGTGAACTGGACTACAAAGGACAAGGGGTAGGGTTCGATCCCAACCGACGGCTTCCTGGTTCACCCAGCCGTAAATGGGTACCAGATTTTTTTCTGGGAAAGTAAAGCGGCACGGGCGTAATACTGACCACATTACCCCAAAAACCATCTGTCTAAGGTCTGTAAAATTTATGGTCACTTACACCATATTCCCTATATGCCGCCACTTGGCGCGACGGGGGTTCTTTACTACTTTTTTATAGCAACTATTACTTACTTTTACGCACACATACCCGTGCACACTTCTGTTTATGCCACATTCAAGTCAAGAGGGACAGTTTTTTTACTTATTTTTTCTTTCCATTTCTCCTAGTTCAAAATTATAATATATTTTTTATTATCAATAAATATTTGTACGCATGTTATATGTTTGTTCCACTTGAAAGCCTACTGCGCTGAAACGTCATTCTGGTTTGTGTTGTCCTCTTGTTACGTGAAGCTTTAACCATACCGTTTTTTTTTTTATATTTTAAAATTTCTCCTCTATTACTTACTTTCCATGTAGCCTGCTTTCTTCCAACAATTGCTTGAATAGATCTTTCCTTTCCTTGATCTTCCTGTGCTTTTCACGACGTTCTTCCTCTGCTCGCTCCTTCACATACTGCTCAAAGACTTGTTTCCGCTCTCGGGAAGTAAGCAGCAAATAACGTTGGTCAAAGACAATCTTATGCAATTCTTTCTCCCAAGTGGAAAATGCAGAAACCTATAATAGAAAAAAACAATGTTTCAACAAATATTGCACTATCACCAAGTTTTACATTTACATTTCAGTTAGTAACTAGAAAAAACACATATTTGTTTTTGAGCTCATAAAACTTCTCACTATTAATGTTTCAAATACGACATGAATAACATCAATATATATATATATATATATATATCATCAAGTACCTGCTGGCGTAGGTGATCATGTCTCTCCACAACTTTTGATCTCTACAGTTATTTATCATTTCTGTTGTTGACCTTCTGCCAAGCCATTCTCTTAAGCTGTCTGGTATCTTTTCTCCCCTCAATCTTTTCGTCCATCAATTCTCCCAGTTGTTACAATATATTCCAGCTGTTCCCTTCTCATTACATGGCCAAGAAATGAAGACTGCTTCCTCCTAATATTGGACATTAGTTCTCTTTTTGCTTTGGCCTCATTCAGAACATTTTCATTATTCTTCTTAGCTGTCCATGGTATTCTCAACATTTTTCTATAAAACCAAATTTCTACAGCCTCCAGTGATTTTTTGTCCTATTGTCCATGATTCACATCCATATGTTAAGACTGGCTTTACATAACATTTAAGAACTCTTTTCATTGTTTCTATTGTTAAAAATTGATTGCATAGTATCTTCCTTATTTTTTGGAAAGTTGCTTTTGCCTGAGCTATCCTGCATCTCACCTCCGTTGATAAAAATCTACCATGTGAGAGATTAACATTGTTCCTAGATATTTAAATTTATTTACCTGTTTTAATATTGTTACACATGTCTTTATTGTGCATTGTGGTGATGTCTTTTTCTTTGTTGCTACCATTACTTGTTTTTTTTTTTTGCTATTAAGGCTGAGTCCTTTATTTTTGCTTTCATTCACTATAATGTCTAACATTTCTTGTAACACATTTTCACTCATAGTGATTAAGACTGTATCATCAGCATGCCTTAGATTATTTATATTATGACCTTCAGTCGTTATTCTTTCATGCCCTTTATGGATCTTAAAATAATCTCACTACAAATATTAAATAAATCTGGTGACAGCACACAACCTTGCCTAACATCCTGTTTTATATGTTGAAGCATTCCCAATTGATTCCAGTTCTTATGGCCGCTGTTTGTTGCCAGTACATATTCTTTATTATTCTTAGATCTTTGCTGTCTACGTTTATGCCTTCTAAAATTTTGATTATTTTTTGGCACTTTACTTTATCAAATTTTTTGATATAATCTATGAAACATAGGTAGAGATCTGTTTTCACCTCTATTGCTCTTTCTACTAAAGATCTTATGATGTATATCTTAGGATAGCATTGTTAGCACCTTTACCTCCAATAAAACCACACTGTTCATCATTAATTTCTGGACAGATTTTGTTTCGTACTCTTCGCATGATGATTCTTAGTAATATCTTAGTCATGTGACTCATAAGGCTTATTGTGCGATGATCATCGCATTCAATCGCACCCGATTTCTTTAGTAGGGCTATGAACATTGTTTTGAGCATGTCGTCTGATATATATCCGCTGTTGTAGATATCATTCAATATTTTTGTTATTATTTCTATTCCAAAATCACCCATGGCTTCAATCGCTTCTTTAGTTATATTATCTGGTCCAGGAGCTTTTACTGGTTTCATATTGCGTAAGGCGTCTTCCACTTCTTATTTCGAGTATTTCTGGTCCTTCCCCATTATCCTCGTTCATCATCATAGAGATCTTTAATGTATTCTGTCCATCGTTCTGTCCATAATGAAGTTAAAAGACTAAAAATGTACACACATGTGATGTGCATATTTACATTAAAATGTCTCCATACATGGATTAATGTTTGGAGTTTTGCTGCACTATTCATCAGATGATGTGCTGAAAATTAGGAAAGTATTACTTTACATTTTTCAGTGGCTGAAGAAATTTTATGATCATTAATATGAAATTTTTTTTAAAAAACGTGTTTATATATATATATATATATATATATATATATATATATATATATATATATATATATATATATATATATATATATATATATATATAGGATTTTAATAAAGTTGCTGTGCAGTGGACACAGTCATGATGTAAATTTCATCAATCAGTGACATAATTTCAAAAATATTTTTCAAATCGCTGCACAGCAACTTTATAAGCCCCCTCTATATACACACATACATATGTATAATAAAAAAAAAATTTTTTGCTACAGAGCCTAATACTGTCTGACAAAATCATCATATAGCCTCCAAGTTTCCCATGCTATTCAAATGTATATCTTACACACATTAGACATTTCAATTCTGACACAAAACTCATAACACCCTCTCTTTTGTGTTCTTTAAAACTGACCCTAAATTGATACTTTCAAAGTCATGGTGTTCAATTATCTATACTCCAATGATTGCAAATTATGAATCTGTACACATCAGTGGAAGCCAAGGTAGTAAAGTGGTTAGTGAAACAGATATCTGGATTCAATTCTCAACTATGGCCCAGTTTTTTTCACCACCTTTGAGTTAACCAACCCCTGAAAATGAGTACCAGATACTTTCTCTATGAAAACAAGGCTACCTGAAATGATACTGGCCACATAACTCATAAACAGTGCCCATGGTCTGAAAAGGGCCCAACCAATGCTACTGATGGTCAACTTCCTCTATGTTGTAGAGTCAAGACACAGAGAAAAAGAAAGGGCAAGAGCTACTGATTGAGCTAAAGAATGGCTTTCTTCAGACCAAACTTATTAATACTTGCATCTAAAGGTGTATACAGAAGAAGAATAATTCTATTTTAAAAAATAAAAAAAAAAAAAGACCAAATTCCAACAAAATTTATACACAGGACATCTGTATATAAAAATATTTTCTTTAAATGTATTATGTATTTTTGGTGGTTTTTGCCAAAACCTGTTTTACAATCTAGTGTTGAATTATTTAAATTAATATATACAATGCCGTGACATTAAATTAGTAACAGGACCTACACGCAAAAGAAAATATTCCATAAATGCCCTGTTTAGTATGCTAACCTCTTTTTCAGCAAGCATGTCTCTGAATTGTTTCATTCTGACCTCCAATGGAACAATGGCTCTCTGCCGTGCTGCTTGAACTTCTGCCTCTATAGCTGCCTCTTTACCAACATCAATTTGTTTGGGTCCTCCATCTTTCTTTTCTTCTTTGACCTCAGTCTCAGTTCTGTGAGCCAAGAAAGAGTAAATAATGGCAGTAGATTGCCAAATTAATTATTAGATTTAAATAAAATTACCAATAGATTGCTTTGATACAATACACATATATGCACTCTGATTAAAATTTTCTGTCTGATAACTTACGTGTCTGCCTTGTTTAATAATGTGTGGTCCATGACCGTGATGTTCCAGTAAATTTACATACTTTTGAAGCCTTCTGAAGATTTCTTTGTCAGTTTATAATAAGAGAGGTTAAATGCAAGATCTCATTCTGAGGAAATCAAACTTACAAAGATCACTTAATAAAATATTTGCATCAGCTGCATATCAATGGGAAAAAAGTAGATATCTGGCGTATGTAAACCAATTTGGTAAGAATAAACTGTCTATATCTTAGCTTGAATTAAAACCTTCAGGTTAAGACATTTAAAATATAAATGTGTAATGTTTGAAACAAAAGAATCACAAATAGAAAAAAAAAGATACACAAAAACAACTAAATCAAAGCACATACAATGAAAAAAAAAACAAAGATTAATAAAAGTAAGAAAGAAACAGCATTAGAGGCTAACAAAAGAAAATACTCTGGAAAAAATTAACATGTTCTTGACAAAATTCAGATCAAAGGTAGGCCAAGGCCTAAGCCATAGACAATAAAAGGCATTACTAAATATTTTGTGAATTAATACAATGAAGGAAAATTAAATTATGGGATAATATTTAAATCTTTTGGCAAGAGAGAGTAAATAAATACTCTGAACATGAAGAAAATTACATCCCAAATGAATAATTTTTTTTAAAAAACCACCACCTTCAGACTCCAAACTGAAAATAACAGACTGAATCTACCTACTCAGAATGCTAGAAAATTGTAAGACAGGCCTGCAAGACAGGCAATCTCACAGAACCCACAGGGAGAGAGAAAACAGGGAAAGTTTATAAATACTAGAGAAAAGATATGTCATAGAAACACTCAAAGGCAGTGGCCTTGACTGGAGAAGGAAATAGAAGAAAAAATTACCAAGAATAGGGATAGATGCAGAAATTTTGCCTGTAGACTAAGTTCTCAAAAAAGGCCTGACAGGCTTTGACTCAGGAAAGATAAGAGTAAACATATTAGCCAAAAGACACTTCTTCAAAAATTGAAGAGCATTATTGAGAAACTGAAGTGAAAATTTTCAACTGCAATATTAAGTCAGTCTTATTATATATATGGCTGTGAAACATGGAGGACAACACAAATGACAATCATGAAGATACAGACCTTCATTAATGGATGCTTACGCAGAATAAAAGGATAGAAATGGCAGGACGAAATCACTAACATAGAATTATGGAAAAGTACCAAATACCAGTGGATAAAGAGGTACAGCGAAGACAATGGTGCTGGATAGAACACACACTATGGAAGCCAACTTAAGAGTATTACACAACAGGCCCTTTTTTAGAATCCCCAAGGAAAAAGAAAGACCAAAATATTCTTGAAGACAGATGGAAGCAGAGATGGGGAAGACATGGTACGATCTTAAAAGAATGGCAACAAAAAGAATGGCTTGGAAAATGTTTGTTGAAGACCTTATACTCCACAGGGAGCTGAAAGGTAGAAAAAGAAAAAGTAATGCCCCAGTTACTAGTAGGTAAAAAAAAAAAATGATTAAAAAAAAAAAAAACAAATACCGCATCCCATGAACAATACTGATTATATTCCTTCCTGCTTATACTTATTCATAACTATGCGCTTCTGTCCTTACAATTTATTGCCATTTATCATATATCAGTGTATCAACTATTAGGAAAAATATTAATTGTGAACTGAATTTAAAAGATGATTTCCAATCTGAGATGTAGGTCAATCACTGAGAAGTGAGGTACAGCCAGAGAAATGGTACAAAACCATATTGAAAAATTAAACTTTACAAATATAAATTATTTCCTTATTTATCATTTTACAGTCTATTGTAATAAACTATTTATCCACAGAATTACCCATATTCAAAAGCACATTTTGTATTTCCTATGTGAACTACAGCATTTATGTACTGTTTCCTTTTAAGTGTGGGCTTAAGATGTTTTTAGTTCTTTAATTTTGCTTTCACATGATTGGATCTTTGATTCCATTATAGAATAGATAAAAAATAGTATGATCTAGAAGTCTGTTATTTTTATTTGGTGAATCCTGAGATTTGTCTTTTTTATGTATAAGAAATCAATAGTATGGAATCATGAACTGCAAAATGTTGCTCACAACTTATAATGAAATAATTTACTTTAATTCTTAATCTCATGCTGTTCCTTTTCAGGCTAGTGTTCAATTATTGTAAATATCTTTGACAGACGTATTTGTACTAATAAATTAAACAATAAAGCACAATCAAAACAAAATTACTTCTTCTTCTTGGATGGTGGCTCTTCTTGCTCATCCTTTTCTTCCTTTTTTTCTGAAATGAATTTTTAAAAATTCATTAATTAAATGTGATATAATTTATTAATTTAAATAGATTATTTTGAAACAATACATTTTGTAAGGATTCTTAAAAAATCAGAGACAATTTATAAAATGTCAGCTACAGGACGCAAATAAATTATTTTACTTAATAATTGGAAGTCAGAATTGAGCTCTGTGATACAAAGATGGTGTGAAAACATGAAACCAAATGAAATGACTAAATTAAGATAAAGATAAAGGTAAAGTACGAGACTTGAATCGGCATCTTAGCACGCGAGTTTCCACCCGTATGTGCTCGGCCACCTATTCAGAAATGTTTGGAGATTTATCTATAGTGTCGCCTTAAGTATCGAAACTCAGATGCGAGGTGACATTACGCACTTCCCAGGCTAGTGCCCTGGTACCCATTTCTGCCAATGGCTGGGTCGACCGTGGGGGTATTTTTTATTTTTTTTTTTTTACAACCACAAGTACAATTCACACTGCTTCCAGCGGGAATAAAACATGGGTTGTCCGAACGTCGGTAGTCCAGTCGAGTGGTTTTCCCAACTAGGCTACCGAGGCTCCCAGACTACCAAATGAAATGACTAAATTAAGAATCCATCTTCATTGCTTCCTTATACACTGTTGTGCTAAGGAGTCATAAAATGTAAGGTTTTTAGTTCTTCTGTTGATCTCTCCTGTTATTATGCTTGCTAGCATTTCTAAAAAATGTAATCGATCCAAAAACAAAGTTCCTAACAACCACAGAAGAATACAATGAGTAACTATGGAATAAATTAAGAATGAAAGAGTAAAAGCACTGAAAAATAGTCATGAAGGTTGTCCAGTGACAACAGTGAACACTTGGAAAAAATCTACAAACAGAAATCTTAAAACAATAGGCAGCCCAAATCAGGATTCGAATCAGTACTTTTTTAACATAGCGCCATGTCACTAGGGATACCATGTACTAACAAATTCTGCCAACTCATTACTCCCAAAAAAATTTTGCTGGCAGGTCATGCATACAAATTCCAATTGACTAAAAAGCAAGGTCATTCTAAGCTCAGGAATTATTTATAGACAACTTATTCTAGGTTTCCTATTACCAAGCATAGGCACATGAACACAACAAGGTCAATCAATACAAGAGAGAAACAATCAGTAGATGAAGTTAGGGTTGCTAGAAAGGCTGGCAGAACGGATATGGGAATGCTCTGAACATGGTGATGCCAGTCCAAACTGGGGACACATTTATAGAATGTACTTGCATTGTTGATATGCAACAAAGAAAATTTACAGCATGAATAGTGGTTTCCAGTGGTTTATAAATAAGACATTAACATCTATTGACCTTTCGAGCCGTAGCCGCCCAATAGGGCATAGGCGCAGGTACTCTTTCTCTTATCTAAATTTTTATTCTAGCAGTTTTCAATCCTAAAGATATTTTATCAAATCTCGCCATTTGTCTCTGTGCTGTGCAAGCAACTCTATCTCATTGAGGGAGCCAATTCCTGCTGCTCTTGCCTCTCGGGTCAATGTTATTCTCTGTGTCTCTCTGGGTCCGCCTCTTTTCCTCTTACCTGTTGTTTCCTACATGTGGGCTTGCTTTGTTATTCGGTTATTATCTCTCCTCATTACATGTCCAACATATGACCATCGTCTTTTCTTGATTACTGAAGATATTAGTGGTTGATTGGAGACATTAATAATATGAATACAAATATTTATTGTAGGGAATTCCAAGGGAAGAAACAAACATAAATTACCCAGGAACATTGGTACTATTTTTACTTTTGAGTAACATCAAAAGAGGGACAAGTCAGCCTATGACAACTTGCACCATCAAAGCAAGAGACAGAGCGGAATGGCACTCCATGGTAACCAACCTTCGTTGCGGAGATGGCACTCACTGAAGTATTCGTACTTTTACAACAGAAAAAAACAGGTAGCCTGATGCAAGATTCAAACCTGTGCTCTTTGAAACAGCACCTTGCCACTAGAAATACATCAGCTAATGAACTCTGCCAGCTCATTATCCCAATAAAGATAATTTTGCTTGCAAGTCATAAGTGTCTCTAGTCATGCATGCATGACCTTCCATCAAAATGATCTATTTGGAGATAATCAGCTGACAGAGTTCTAGCTAGTCATGTGGGGCATGCACACATAAGTGTTAGCAAAATTATCTTTTTTTTAAAGCTTTAAACTGGCAGTTTGTTAGTGCAGGTATCACTAGTAGCAATGTGCTGTGATAAAGAGCATAGATTCATATCATGGTTTTGGTTGTCTATTGTTTTTTTTGTTTTTTTTTTGGTTGTTTGTGGATTTTTTAGATTGCTGTATAAATACCAATGTTACTGGATAATTTATGCCAGCACTTCTTTGACCAACTTCCTGATTCCACAAACAATGACCAAGAGCTGAAGTACAATATCCGTAAATGGTAAATGTATTAACTCACCAGTCTTTGAATCTGGTTTAAATGACAACAGTTTATCAACATCTGGCCTGTTTTGAAGTTCCTCAGGTTTCTCCCACACAGAAAGACGCTGGCTCGGGTTATAAAAGAAGCATCTCCCATCACCAGTCCAGACTACACACCTGAAGTAAATCAGTGAATTTATTTTTAAATAAAAGAAATAAAAGTAATAAATATATATTTAGAAAAAAATCTTCCCTAATTACCAATGTAAACCAAAAAAAAATAACTAAACTGTATTGCATAGCAACATAGTAATTTAAAATTATCAAAGTTATCTCTTCTTAGCATTCACCCATAAGGTGGACGTGGTTGCATTGTGTCACTAGTTTATGACATAGCTGTGATATCTGCACCTTTTGACGCAATACATCCATTTTCGGCATGGCTGGGTAAATTTGCTTAACAATTTTTGCCTGGGTAGTGGCCATTTTAGCCTGTTCTTTTCGACTTCAACCTGCTAAGGGTTCTCAATAATCCTTACTTGAGATAAGTTTCCATGAGTCACGATATGTTTTTTAATATGTAATATATATATTTTATATATCATAAAAATGACAAACATGTAATTGTTACACTTTGGAGTTTTGACAAAAATATTTTCTTTGAACTTTTGCTACAAAGCTTTGTGTTTACCCAAAAAGAGACATGGGAATTTGATGCAGTAATCATTTCCTGGCTAAGGTCTCATTTATGACCGAAATTCAACCCTGTGGTGATGTGCCTGTCAGAGTTGTTACTTTGTCTATTGACAAGTTGGCCATCAGTCTGCCAATCCAGTCCATATGTTTGGCTTGCTCTTAAGAGTTGTTCATTGACTATTCCATGTTACAGAGGTTTATTTGATGTCTTATTGACAGCATTAGAAGAATGTATCATAATCCTGGGTGCTCAAGTGCACATTGGACATTCTGTTTTTTTATGTGCTCCGAGAGGGCTAGACATCTCGACCAGTTCCAGTGAGATCCGTCTCACTACCTAGAAACCGGGGGAGAGTAATCTGAGTAAAACCACAAGGAAACAATGAGTTTGATTAGGGTGAGATGGCAGAAGAGAAAAAATAAGTTAATGATACAATTTTTATAAGAAATATCAGCTTTTGATATTCTACACAGTAAGAGAAATTTATGTTTCGTTAACATTCAATGTCTATCCATACAAAATAAGATAATACCAACCATGGTGTTCCGGGTACTGGGGTGCTAGAAACTGGTCGAGATTTCTCTGCTGCTTTCTGCTCTTCAGTCATTTCTGGTTGTTTCTCTTTCTTCTCCTAAGATTTTAATAATTTCAAAATGTGCGTATTTGTAAGACAAATTAAATATACTTGTATATTCGATTTCTTTTAATACAATAGGAAAATGATGTCATCTTAATGTGTAATTAAAATAAATGGACAATATTAAAACAGGCCAATGAATTAAAATATCTGGAAATAATACTAACTTCGGATGGTAGATGTACAACAGTGGTGGGGTTCAGATAAGCTTAGGCAAAGGATGTATTCTAATAATTGAAAAAAGATACACAACCAATCTTAGACAATAGAAATATGGAAAAAAAAGTTCCTCTATGTTATCTAGAGTTGTTAACCGAACTGAATCCTGGATAAGTGGATTAACCTTTCAGAATTCAGACAAGAAAATCATTGGAGGCCACAGAAAGTGTTTCACAGAGGAATGTTGAGAATACCAGACAACTGTTTTAGGACATGACATGAGAAGGGAACAGCAGAAACATATTGTGACAATGTGAAAAAAAAAATGAGGGAGAAAGAAATAGAGGGAAATAGAGAGACAAAGATACTGGACAGTTTAAGAGAGTTGTTTGGTAGAAAATCAGCAAAGGAAGTGACAAACAACTGTAGAGATAGAAGTTCTGTAGAGACATGATCAACTATGCACAGTACTTGATGATGTTGTTATGGATTCAGAAGCCTGTGAGCTGATGTCCTTCAGTCCAATGCCATGTAATGATATCTGCAGATATTTCTAAATTTCCTTATAGTTCTGCACAAGGTGTTCCATTTATCAGGTCTTTGGGGAAGTATAGTTGTTCTGATATCAATGAGCTTTGGACAGTCAAAAAGATGTTCTACTGTTTCATGTGGGTAATCACAGAGAGGACATGCTGGAGTTTGGTTTCACTGTATTCTATTGATGTGGTTCTTCAATAGTACATGACCAGTCCTCAGTCTGAAGATGGTGGTTTGGTCTCTTCTTTTTTAAGTTGTTAATCTTGTCATTGGGGTTTGGCCTTGACATGTATTTAAAAAGATATCTCCCTGTTTTTCCCATGGCCAACCCTTTCTACTATTGGGAGTTTATGATTTGTTTAGCTGTGTTTAATAACACGTTGGTGTTAAATTGTGTTTGTCCGTATCCTCTCTTGGCTAATGTATTTGCCTTATCATTTCCTGGTATGTTGGAGTGTCCTGGGATCCATTGCATTACTAGGCTAGAGTTATGTGTGCTTATGTGAGATTACATGTCTATGGTGTACTGTATGAGTTCTGGCTTATTTATGAAACTTCCTAGCACCTGCAGGCTGATTTAGAATCAGCAAAAATGACTATATTTCTTTCCTTTGATGGCAGGGTACCAAAAACAGTATTCAGATGGTACACAGCTGTTTCTAAGGCTGTTAATTTCGGCTTCGTAATTGTTGCAGACTTCACCACATGGGCCAAATCGTTCTTTTGCTGTTTTATCCGGTTAATGTATCAAAATCCCATATCCAGGTTTGATATTTGCTTTGGTGGCTACACCATCAGTACATATATGTATCCTGTCATCTGGATAAGAATCCAATGGTTTTCCTTGTGGTGGTTGTTATTGATACTTTGCCAGCATTTTAATCTATTTTGTCATATATTTATATAGATTTCTGGGTTTAAGTAATTTGCATTTGGTGACAGCTCCTTGATGACTCTTGATGTTTGCTGACGTTTCTCAGGTAGGTGGTATTTTTCTTGTATATTCCTGACATGCTGCAAAGTTGAGATCTGTTCGATTCTTTGGACAGGAACCTATGTATCCACTAACTTTCTGTTAGGATGGTCTTTCTACATTCATTTTGTCTTTCATATAGCACCGTAATGGCCTTCTCCTCTCTAAAGGTTCTACATTGCAGTTTATTTCGCAAACTGCATTTGGCAAGGACCTCATTGCGCCACTAATAAGCCATAGTGTACTATTTTGTATCCTGTTAAGAGACATGTTAGCTGTTTTGCTGCATATTACTAGTAATCATCACCGAGTACCGTCTCCGCAACAAAGGTTGGCTACCATGGAACGCTATTCTGCTCTGTCTCTTGCTTTGATGGTGCAGGTTGTCATAGGCTGATTTGTCCATCTTTTGATGTTACTCGTCCATGTTAGTCTTGGTCTGCCTCTGCCTCTTTTACCTTGTATTTTCCCCTCCAGGATTACTTTTAGTAGGCTGTTGTGTCTTTTAACATGGCCCAAAAATCGCATTTGTCTTGTTTGAATTGGCATGATACCAACAACACATCACCCAAAAATGTGCTGTGGTCATAGAAAAATATGGTTGCTAACACCATATTCCCCATACGCCTAGCAAGGCATGGAGAGAACCTTTACTTACATATATCACAGATTGAAAGTGCTTAACTATCAATTCTTATTAATACTGCCAGATCTTTGTACATAGAGATCACTGTCAAAACTCCACTACATAAGAATGTCATTTTCCATATAATGTGTGATGTTCATTACATTGCAACAAACCTCAACATCTTCCTTGTCAGACTCATCAGAGCTCTCCTCCATTTCTGCTTTCACAGCTTCTGCTGCCTTTTGTGGCACATTAGGCTGTGCTTGTTGTTGAGTTCCAACATTTTGGACCTGCTCAATTTTGGCTATGAACAAAATGTACCAAATTCAGATGTAGAAGTACAATGCAACATATTAAAGAATAAACCAAATTTTCAAAATAGCTCAAAATACAAGTTTAAATTTTAGTGTTTTTTTTTCAGTTCCATCTTATATCTGTAGGTTATATATGTTTATATTTTCTCAAATTTACTTTGTCATTTAGTCTTCAGTTCAGACTGTTGCCGTCGCAGTTGGGGCATTCCAATATCCACTCTGCTATCAATTCCAGCAACCATTGAAGTGTTCATCTACTGCTTGTTCCTGTCTTGCATTGATTGAAATTGTTGCATACTTTGCCACTATTTATTAAATTGTGTTAAAACATTAAAAGTTTCAATGATGCATGGGCAAAATATTCAACCATAAAAATTACTATGTATTAAGAAAAGTACAAAGTTTTTATCAAGAGCACTGTAATTTCTTCTCATTTCTTTAAGCATAGGCACAAAGAAAAGAGAAAATATAAATAATTAATTGCTGCACATGTAGAAATGATGCTGAATTTGAAATACTATGGGCAACAAACCAACATATAAAACAAAATTACACATCAGATCAAATATGAACAATATAATGTGATATAATATGAACACTGATAAATTTACAAATGCAAATAACCTGCAGCAAAGCACACTGCTAGTTGAATGGGTTTAGATTAAGCCCAGACTACCAATTATTTTACTACCTATCTTATTATAATGTACATGTTTTCTTACTAAAATACTGCTAAGTTCATTGTTTATCTTACCGTAAGTGTCATTTGTTACATTTATTATTATAAGATTACATTTTTAGCTCTTACCTTCCCAGTCTTTCAAAACCTGTGGTTTGTCCCATACTGATTCCTGTGTACGTGTGTTGTAGTAATAGTTTTTACCATCATTGTTTTTGTGTTCTGTCCATTCTGCCACCTCTGGGGATTTCTGTGGAAGCTGAAAGGAAAGTAACATATATAAATGTTGGTTTATTTGTTTATTTCAATAATATAAGCTCAACAGCAAAAAAATTTTTTTTAAATTAATAAATTGTGTCACTGTGTCGTGTTCCCCCTCACCCTGCAAAACAACTTTCCATAATAAATATTGTAATTACAAGTAAACAAGTAAAGACAGCATTCTTTCACTGACATATAGTGAAAGAGAAAGGTTACAAAAATTATAGTCCAATGTACTGTATTCTAGATTTCTCTGATTTATAACTCACCGGTGTGGATGGAGGTTTCTGAACTGTTGCTTCCTTGTTAACCTCTGATGGTCCATCTGATCCAGGAGTAGGTGTAGCTACTGTCCCTGGTGTCTGTTGTTGCTGCTGTGGTGGTGGTTGTTGCTGCTGCTGCATGAAGGGGTTGGTGAAACCAGGTGGCAGCAAAGCTGGATTGAATGCTTGGCCTACACAACAGATTTTATATCAATACTGACAGCAAATCAACAACAGAAAAACTCAGCAAAACAACAGTTTTTTTTTTTTTAATATAATAAATACTATGTTTCTTCTCTACATCATTTACCTTTCAGAGTTTGAGAGATATAGTTTACAGCCTTTTTCTCTTCTTTTAGCCTCCTGCAGCTGTGTCCTTGTGTTTTTAATATTTAATAAATCCATCTTGTTCATGATCACCCGACTACTGCTCTTCATGTCTGCCCTTAAAAGAACATTTGGTGGATGCAGTTAAGTTCTGTCACTAGCTACTGCAGGGATGATACCAGTGTCTCTTGACTAACACATTCATCACTGGCATGGCATTTTTGGGTACCAAGTTGCTTTCCCTCTTCAATCCCTCCTCATTTAGCAAGACTGATTATCTGTTTCTTCTGGGAGGTCTGGTTCTGCTGGCCTGGGTTAGCAGGGTCTGGTTCATAAATCTTAACATGAGCAGTCAGCTGTAAATCACTGACCACTCTCACCGCTGATGGGCACCTACCGTAAAAAATATCAATCTATTTGTGGGCACCTACCGTAAAAAATATCAATCTATTTCTATATTCAGATTCCTCTTATATAAAAATAAATGCATACTTGTCTGAGGAGTTGAAGCCTGATCACCAGCCATACTTTGCTGTTGTTGAGAGGCTGCTTGAGCTAAATGTCAACAAAACAAAATACAAATGAGAAAATTTAAATATCAGGTTTTATTAATAGAAGACCCTGCAAACAAACTGTGCCTCAAAAATTAATTGCACACAATTCCACAAATATCTTTTCAGAAAATCATTTTTTTTTAAATATCTCCACTCCTTCTAGATGATGGATAAAATGTCACAATTTTTCCTGTCAAAATAAAAGTATCGTAGTGGGAAACCAGTTGTTTTTAAAATCATGTGTACAGCCAATATTATACACACATGGGAACCTAGAAAACAATTCAACAAATTGGTGGCACCCCTAGAACAGTGCACCATTCAGAAATGTACAGATTGTTGTGAGTGATTAATTCCCAGGAATTCTTTTCTTGCAAAATCGAAATACTCTTTAAGCGCTGGTATAAAGTGCACTAAAATAGAGGAGAACTATGATTAACAGTGATAATGTACTTATTTCTCTGGTTGCAATAAACTCTGTATACAGAAAAAAAAACTGGTTTTCCAGTGAACATACTTTGTATACAACATTCAATGTCTGATTATACCTTGCAGGGATTTTTTAAAATTTGAAACATAACAGTATGTTGTGCATCTCACTGAGCTAAAAATATTCTCATAATTGCACTGATGTGCACTAATACAGTTTAGTACTGATGTGCAGTACAATTTAGTAATACTACAAGAAACATGAGCTTGCAAGAAACAACTACAATGTATCAAAATAATGAGTGAAGTATGCCCTATGATATTCGATTGCAAATCTCAACATTTAGTACAATTGTTAAGGATAAAGCCAAAGTGCTGGTGAAAGTTAAAAAATTCTACACCAGTACATACTTAAGTTCTTACAAAATTGACATGGAAAAACTCATTAATGTATGGGTTCAACATCAAAATCAGCCACAATATTTCTTTAAACCAAGACATTAATCCAGGTGAGAGTCCTGAATATTTAATACAAAGAAGATTGAAAGATCAGAGACAAAAGAAAAGAAAAATATGAAGTTAGCATATGTTGATTTTGAAAATGAAAATCTAATTTGTAATACTTAAAGTACAGAAAGAAGCATCTGGCATGGTTTCTTCTGCTGCAGTAAAATGTATCATCTCGTAAGTAGCCTGACAAATGAGTGTTGCTACTTTGATTGTTTCTTATGTAACTGGTGCTTGTCTCAGTGAATGTTATATAGAGTAATTAATATCTTGGTCCCATCATCCTCTACATTACCCCTTTCTCCTTTTCTGTGAACTATAGCCTTTATTATTGTTCTTTTACAACTACTTTGATAGGCCAAACGTCACTTTCTTGATTAACTTCACCTTTAAGTTTTTATTTTTAGTTCACATTATTTTGCAGATTCAGACTCTTTTGTCTATTTACAATTTTATTCTTGAATTCTTCTGTAGGATTTCAGCTTGAATGATGAAAGTTTCTTTTTAGATGTCCAAGTTAATGCCCTGGTCCTAACCTGTAATATGTAACTGGAAAAATAAAAATAAAATACTGATTATTTGTATTTCTAAATTTCTTTAAAAATTGTAATAAAACAGCAACCTTGAGCAACAGCAGTCTGAGCAGCAGTTGGGGCTCCTCCTGCCAATGCAGGGGCAACCCCACTTTGTGCCTGGACTTGGCTGGTCTGGTAGGCTTCCCACTCTACCTGAGTAGCTATTCGTACATTCTCAGGTTTGGACCAAACAGCTTCACGAGTTCGTGCACTGTAATAGTACACCTACAAAAATCGAAAGCAACTAAAATTTAAGGTGATTGATGTACAATTTCTTAATCATTGATGAACTAAAAATTAAGACACTGTATGTCAAAATCACTAAAGTAATGTCACAGAAAATATGTGTTAAAATTATTAACTTTCTACTTATGCATTCAGCCAACAGAGGACACCAGGGCTGTCAAGAAACATAGGATACTCTGTCAAATTTCAACACCAGGCACAATATGAAAAATTAAGTGTGTCTTTTCTGTGCAAGTAAAGATGACACAGAAACTCTGAAGTTAGAGCACCATTGACAATGTAAGTAAATTACAACAAATAAAAATGTACTTCATAAACACTTAGAGCACAAACTCAAAACAATAAAAGAGAAAGAAAAATAAAATGTGTTGCAAAGAAAAACCACCTGTACTCCAAACTCAAGATTAGTATCACCAGACCATGCTACTGCAATCTAGAAGAAATGACAGCAAACATGCACTACAAGACTGTCTTCAGAAATGCAGACTTTAAGAGGGAAATGTGGCCCATACCCACTACCTTAGGTGAGAATCATATAAATGTGTTGATGGTAAAAAAAATTATGGGCCTTATTCTCTACACTGTATGACATGGAGACATAGGACATAACACAGATCTTTATTTTGTTTCTTCTAAAGACTTCTGACAGAGTGGTCTGTTGCCTTCATGTCTTCTGGCAATTAGTTGCAATCATCCTTCATATAATACCTTATTTTTGGCCCACACTATTCATCTCTGCTTTCACAATTCATCAGGTTGTTGCTGGTCTGCCTGATTTGTCTTCTGCTGGAGTCAACAGTATGGCAAATTTCTCATCATACTGAATCTCTTCAAACACATGACCTATCCAGTTCCAGTATACATTTGTTATGACTATGTGGAGTTCTTCTAGACTGCACATTTTGAGCAGCTCTTGGTTGCATATTTTCTTTGGCCAAAAGATTTTGAGAATTGTCCTTAGGCAGGTTGTATGAAATTACGACATTCTTAGTGTTTACTTTTATGTTATTCCCCAGCATTAAGATCCAAATTAAAAGCACTGAAAGTATGTAGCAATCATACATCCTTATGATTTCTGTGTCGTACTTGGTTCTCCAAATGATTAGATTGGCAAATATTCTAACATTATTTATCTTTTGTTGTTACTAACATAGAACCAGAAAGTACCAGACAAACACCAGCGTACAGTGAGATGCAACAAACACGATAGTGCTGGAGACAACAAATGTAACAGAGCGGGGATATGCTGAAAATATTCAGTACGCAATGTAAGAGTGTACTGTTTGATCAGAGCAAACAGGCAGAAACATATCTATCTATCGACCTTTCGAGCTGTAGCCGGCCCATTGGGCGTAGACCAAGATACTCCTCTTATCTAAATTATTGTTCTAGCAGTTTTCAATTCGTTTAAAGATATTTTATCAAATAAAAAAACAGAATTATAGGACGTTCAAGAGACAGGCAGGGTACTTAACTATAGACAATATTTTACAGGACCCTTGTGAGTTGAGGTGATCAGAAGTGTTGCAAGATCCTCGTGAATTAGGGGATCGGGAGAAGTTCACAGGTCTAGAGACAACCAATAGGTGAATAGCTGAAAACTTCTGGAAGGATTTGGAAATAGTGAAACTGGAGAACCCAAATGGTTTCAGTCACACACACAGTCATCAGTGAGTTAGATGTAAATGGGCACATTTTGTTACCCACAGACCTTGTGAAGGTTACAAAATGTTAGTTGTAAGAATGATAGTTCAGAAGTAAGAAGGAAGGACAGTCAGATAGTTATTTAGAACAAGCCATATTAGACTAGTAATAGTTAGTAATGATAGAATTGTAGTTAATGTACATTAGTTATAGTTAATGCATTGTGAAATGTATAGCAGTATGAAAGAATTATTTATACAGATCTGATATGTTGTAGTGTCGCTGTTGTGCTAGTGACAATAAATGTGCGGGTCATAGTGTGGTAATAACCAGTTCCCACGTCATTTTACACAGGAGTTAAATGACTTGTTTGATGTTTTCCTGTTAACCAAGACTATTACAGATATGAAGTGAGGAAAAAGTGGCCACTAACAGGTACCAGCTGAAGCATGATCAATAGACTACGGACTAGGCTTAAGAGAATCCCGCAAACTACAACACCTACTGTATGCTTTACATCCTTGGAACTGCCCATCGAAGCTGAGATGTGTTATTCTGGCAATTAGGGGTACTCTTTTGATACCCCACATCATTCTGGCACATAGGTTGATCTTTTAGTGCTCTTACAGTTGAATCTTATTAATTAAGGTCCACGTCATTCCAGCACACAAACACTGCAGTAGCGAACTGATAGTATTATACAACAGGCCCTTTTTTAGAATCCCAAGGGGAGGAGACAAAGAGGAAGGCCAAAATATGCTTAGAGAAGGCAGGATGAAGATGGGAAAGACAGAACAATCTTAAGAAAATGGCACCGAACAGGATGTCTTGGAAAGTATTTGTTGAAGACCTATGCTCTACAGGGAGTCGAAAGATAGAAAAAAAAGAATGTATCTTTTGATGATATCTAGCCAGCAGCTTTCCCATCTGGTGTCATTATGATTTCTAAATATATTAATGAATGTGTTTTTTATTCCTGGTTCTGGGTCTCTATTTGGGTCTATGCTCCTGGATCTCTATTTTGACTTGTATCATTAAATCAATCAGTCACTTTTGGGAAGCATAGACCATGAACAAAGTTTTCTTTACTCCTGAACTTTTCCTCTATTTCATCCCAGTTAAGGCCATTGTGCTTGAGGGTTTTCATAGCTGATCTTCTCCTTTTGATTAGGGTATGATTTCTTAAATTTACAAACACAATACTTGTAATTTTTATGATATATTCAATCTAACAATTGTTACTATATTTGTGCAGTTAGTATTGCTTGTCACTGGATGGTTTCATAGATTTAGGCAACTAATGTAGCATGATCTACATTTTCCAAATAGTATCATATAGTATCTATAGATAGTACACTTTCTTCTATTAGTAATATCCCTAAGATATTATCTGCTGTCACTGCCCAGTCTATAACAACCAAGAGTATAGTTGATGTAGACACACTTCTAGTAGAATCAGTTAAGTTAATCAAAATTTCTTATTCTATCAACGATGTAATGATATCTACTCTACATGAATTCAATGGATTATTACTACTTCTTTTTTAATTGTTGTTGTTTCATTATATATGTTCATAATGCTTATAAAATTACATACAACAGATGTTCTCTTTGTCATGCTTCAGGCCAAAGTGCTCATGTTCAAATGACCTTTGGATCAGGAAGACCAGATAAAATTACATGTCAATGTTCACTACCACACTTGCTAATGTTCATCTTTGAAGCATTGAAAATACTCATTATCATTATGTACCATACTGGTTGGCGCAGGCAGTCATGTCCTTCAACAATTTTCTATCCACAGTACATCATATCAATTCTGTTGTTGACTGTTTTCCATGCTATGACATTTTTAGCTGTCCAGGGCACTTTCAACATTCTTCTCAGAAATCCCATCTCTAATCGTCTTTTCATTTGTTTGTTTACTGTCCATGGTTCGCTTCTATGGGTCAGAATTGTCTCTATATAGCACCAATAAACTGTCTTTCTTACTTCCATTGACATTATTGCATAAGACATTTTTCATTTTCTGAATTGCTATTTTGGCCTGAGCTATGCTAATCTTTATTTCTGTGGTGCATCTTCCATCTGATGTTATTATTGTGCCACAGTATTTAACGTATTGCACTTGTTTCAGATTTGTCCTGTTTATTTTTATGCAAGTAAGGGTTTCCGGTGTGTGACTGTGCTGGCAACATGATACAATTTTCGATGGGAGTCAAATTTAAGATATAAGTGAATTTCAATGCCCGTAGTAAAAGAAATTCAAGCGTTCTTGTGCTATTTCGAACGGATTTATTTGTGATTTATTCTTATAAAAGCTGCACAAAATACAGTATGAAAATTAACACAGCAAAAACAGAGGCTATAAGAATAAGCAAATTAAGACACCCATTAAACATTAAGATCAAAGATAAAGAAATAAAACAAGCAGAGGAATTCAAGTATTTAGGCATAATGTTCACAGAAGATGGAAAACTAGACAGAGAAATTGACATGAGAATACAAAAAGCAAATGCTGTCACATACCAGCTTTCACCATTGCTAAGACATCCAAACATTTCTATGCCAGCTAAACAACAAATAGCATTTTCATACCAACTTTGTGCTATGAAAGCCAAACATGGACCCTTTCTAAATCACATTTAAGAAAGATCAATACATGTGAGATGCGATGCTTGAGAAAATTAACAAACAACACAAGAGATAGAATACCAAATGAAACCATAAGAAAAATAGTAGGAACAAAACCCTGCCAAGAATATATAGAACAACAACTTAAATGGTTTGGCCACCTGGTCAGAATGAATCCTTATCAATCACCATCAAGGGCGTTCTTCTCGAGAATGCATGGGAAAAGACCAAGAGGAAGACCCAGAAGAAGATGGATAGATGCAGTGACAGAGACATGTAACAACAAAGGAAAGTCACTAATTCAGACAGCTCGAGCAGCTCAAGAACGACAAATGATATAAACCACGACACCTTTTAGGTATCAGTGAAAAGAGAAAAGCAGAAGAAGAAGAAGGGTCAAGGCAAAGAAATGCATATAAATGGATAAAAATGCAAAAGCTGCAGTAAAGCTGATTGTAATGGAGAAATGAAAAAAATATTTTTAAATGGTATGGTTAAAGCTTTACGTAATTAATGGAGGACACAAATTGAACAACGTTTCGGCTCAATAGGCCTTCAGCAGGAACAAACAACACACACAGATATGTAAGTAAATAAAATTAGCCCTACTTAGATATCTAACAATGAAGTGTCTAAAACAAAATAATTTCTAACTACATTGAGAAATAAAAATAATAATAAAAATGTCTTCCTTGCATATAGCTCTACGGCCAGAAGGAAAATGAACGAGTCTGCGCAGGTGACCTGGTGTAGTTGACCAGCTATTCAGGTATCCTGTATTCTTCTGGTCTGTTCTTTGTGCTATATAGAGCCAAACACAGACCTAGGTGTAGACACTTCTGGGTATGTATGCTGTATGCGTACTTTTCCACATGTATGTGTACAGGTATAGCTAGCTCTCTCTCTCTCTCTCTCTCTGTGTGTGCGCGTGTGCTGAGGTATCCTATAAAAAATCCCCCCACATATTTTTTTAACCCTTCCACCTGAGTTTCGACCCTCCTAAAAGCTGGTCAACTACACCAGGTCACCTGTGCAGATTCATTCATTTTCCTTTTGGCCACAGAACTATATGCAGGGAAAACATTTTTATTATTATTATTTTTATTTCTAATTATAGTTGGAAATTATTTTGTTTTAGATACTTCATTATTAATTAGTTATGTAGGGCTAATTTTATTTACTTACATATCTGTGTGTGTTGTTTGTTCCTGCTGAAGGCCTAGTGAGCCGAGACATTGTTTAATTGTGTCATCCATTAATTACGTAAAGCTTTAACCATATCATTTTTTTATATTTAAAAAAAGATTTCTCCTTTATTTTTCTGCTGCATGATGGTGATGATTGTTCCTTCAACATGACTATTAGATTGTTTCTTCGACATGACTATTACTTCTGTTTTCTTACTATTCTGACTGGGCCTTTCTCGTTGCTTTCTTTTACTATGTGTATCATTTCTTGTAGTTCATTCTCTGTCTCAGCTATTAAGACTGTGTCAACCGCATATCGCAAATTTTTTATGTTGTGACCATTGATTTCTATTCCTTTCATGTCTACTATTGATCTCATAATATTTTCGCTGTCAAGTGAAAACAAATCCGACAACAGAACAGACTCCTTAAATACTAGTACTAGAAAAAGTAATAAGTTCAAGTATTTTACAAAATAGCAATAACACCTAAAAAAATATAGTTCACAAAATAAGTAAAATACTTTGTTAAAAAAATAACTTTACTGAAAGTAATATAATTTATTCAATCCACAAGCAATTACAAACTACTTTTTAAAATAAATGTAATCAAAATAACTAAAAGTTAACAGGTTTAGTACAACGATTATTTATTTTACTTTTGAAAAAGATTAAATTTCAAAGCGGGATAAAAAAAAAAAAAAAGATTTAAATAAATAACCACTAACCTTGCCTTCTGGTGATTTAGTTTCAACCCATATATCTTGCGTTGCTGGGTCTAAAGGAGGCATCTGTTGCATGGGTGGTGGCATGCTCAAATTTCCCATTATAGCAGGTGGAATCCCATTTGTAAATCCAGGTGGGGGTATGGAGAAGTTTGGAGGGGGGAAGTTCGGTGGTGGCATTAATGGGCGCTGTGATTATTATAATAGCACTTAATTATACCACATGTCAATTATTAAAATTCAGAAGATGAATAATTTTATGCTACAAATGGTTGTGATACACACACAACCAACAACAGATTACAACATCCTTTATAATCACCATATTTCCATCTACTCTTAATGAGACCTATGGATATAAATGGACATGAAATATCAATATCACATATTTTTACAAGCGTAACTTTTATATAGTAGTTTCTTTCTCTTTCTATCGTCAACCGACAACTGCTCCACTTAATCGTCCATTCATAAAAGGACATTAAGTGGGTGTAATTGTATTGTGTTATGGTTTATAGCAAGCTGTGGTATCTGCACCTTTCAGCAAAACACATCCAACTTCAGCACTAAATTTTTGAGTACTTTCAGCTTGCCCTCTTTGATCCCAACTCACTTGTCAGACTGGTTAGTTTGTTTTCACAGCCACGACAGAGAGGTGAAGTAGGATTTGACCAGCTTTGGTTCACTGATGAAGCAGTGATTAAAAGGTGGAGGACAAATGGGAGTGTGTGGGAGAAGTCAAGGGGAAAGTGAGAAGGGTTAACTAAAACAGAATCACCGAGTCCACGGGAAAAAGTGCTAAGTAGTAAGGAGAATAGAAACGTCGAGTCTCACGGGGAAAATAAGACGCAATTAGGAGTGAGGCAGAAATGTAAGACGGAATATGATTAGTTGGAAAGGGGGAAGTGAGGAAAACCGATAAGTTAGAAAGACAGTCGAGATGAAACGAGTGCTCAATGCGGAT
This sequence comes from Megaustenia siamemsis, assembly GCA_032433765.1. Taxonomy (NCBI): domain Eukaryota; kingdom Metazoa; phylum Mollusca; class Gastropoda; order Stylommatophora; family Ariophantidae; genus Megaustenia; species Megaustenia siamemsis. The sequence goes on along the minus strand of JAVIAB010000051.1, from coordinate 131,601,400 downwards.
GGGGGTTTGTTGGCAACCGGTACCATGAGCATAGCTAGTTTAGCACCTAATAGTGTAGTAGAGTTAGTCAGTTCGTGTGTGGCAGTTGAGTGAAACGCACCGTGCTCCTGGATCAAGGCCAAGTAGATTTGTGTACCAGTGTAGATTCAAACAGAGGAGTTATGAAACTCAGAAACAACGAACAGTGTAGGTGATAGTGAGCTAGACAGCTCTCGCAGATTCATGTGCAATACTGACTGTGCTATTCTAAAGAGTTATGAAACTTAGAAACAACGAACAGTGTAGGAGATAGTGAGCTAGACAGCTCTCGCAGATTCATGTGCAAATATGATTGTGATATTATAAGGAGTTATGAAACTCAGAAGCAACAAACAAATTAGGTGACAGGGAGAAAGACAGCTTTCGCAGATTCAGGCTCAATGAGGAGCATGATATTATAATGTAGTTGTGAAGTTCAGTAGCAACGAACAAATTAGGTGACAGGGAGCTAGACAGCTTTCGCAGATTTCATGCTCAAGGAGGAGTATGATATTATAATGTAGTTGTAACATTCAGTAGCAACGAACAAATTAGGTGACAGTGAGCGAAACAGCTATCACAGTTAATGTGCAACAATGGCTGAGCTAGAAGGAGTTATGAAACTTAGAAACAACGAACAGTGTAAGTGATAGTGAACGAGACAGCTCTCGCCGAGTTACTGCTCAGCAATGAGTATGATATGATAGGAGAGTTGTGAATTCAAAGCAATGACTCATTCAGGTGAAAGTCAGCGAGACAGCGATCGCCAACTAATGCTCAAAAAACGTGGGTGCTATTAGAGGCACGAACGAACAGACAATCTTGGGAGATTCCTTAGCATAGATCAGGGGCAGATAGCTGGCGGGAAGATTCCTGCGCAGTGTCTTCAAGAGAGTCCAACTGAGTGGACTCGGCTCCAACGGGAGGTCACCAAAGTGCAGGGTGGCTTGAGGGGCATGGGTTATGCCTTGTGTAATATGAGAAGTGCCACTGACAAACATGCTGTTGTGGTGATTGTGTAAATTGTTGTGCGAGGTTGACTGTCCATCAATAAACCTCGAGTGTGTATTATACATGGTGTTCCTTGACTACTTCATAGAATGCAATCTGTATATGTCTGTGCCTAGTGAAGAACGAAAACTGGAAGGGGGCCATCAAGCACAGGCCTACTGACGCAGAGGCGGTCGCAAGGTACCTTATTACACGATCGCGACAGATGGACAAGTGTGTGTCCGGGCTATGGATGAGTCCAACATCAAGCAAGCAAACGGCAGATAAGCGGCCACAGAATCCCGAGTCCAATCCAGCACTCGGTCCAGCTGACACAGGGTCAGGACGAGCTGTCCAGTGCAAGATGCCTCCAGGCAATCTACATGCCTGCAACACAGTAAGGCGTTGAGGTCGGTCATAAGTATTCTGTTAGGAATGAGAAGCACACTGTTATAATCCTGATGCAAGCAGTCGTCAATAAGTCAAAAATAACTTTAAAAATGACCCTGAATCAGAAACCATAAACAGGCAGCACAAATATCATATCAAGGTGGAAGATACCAGGCAGAAGCGCTACTCAGGAATCCAAAAAAGACATTTGCCAATCAACACAACACCGGTGTCATTGTCGCTATGCATTGGCGATATACTCCGAACCACTAATGGGCTTGCTCGTACAATGAGGATGACCTCTTGACTAAATGAAACTAAACTATCAATAAGTCATTGACCCTTTCAAGCCATGTGCGGCCTTCACTCGACTCCATATACAGTAGTAACATGTTGTTTATTATATAATACTAAAGTCCTCTCTGCCAAGGTTTATCTGGAAGGTCTTTCATCTTCTGTTTATTATGTCATCAGAATAATCCTGTAATAATAATTTGTCACTATCCTGTTCTACTCCCAGCCTGTGATAACTAAATGTTCCAATTCTCTATTCTCATAACAAGCCCCTAAAAATATGATTTAGGTATTTTCCTTGTGGCATACAATAGATCTTGTCATTCTAACACTTCTTCAAGAACTTATTAATTTGTATTTCAATCTGTTCAACAAATGTGAGCTACTTAGGCTAATTACATCAGTTATCTGAACATTTAACAGAATTCAATTAACAATTGAAAAACAGCAAAGAATAACTGACCAATGACATTCCTTAAAATACCATATGGATTCTAAATTGAGAACTGTTAAATTTGTACTATTAACACAGCCATGCTGATAAACTATGATTTTAAATATGTCGGTGTAGATACTTATTAAACTATAATTATTTGAGTGAAATGGTTGGATGATGGATGGATGGACAGAGTAACACTAAGGGTTCTAAACATTGAAAAAACATCTAATGATAACATGGAAACATATCATTGGCAGCCAAAACTAAAATAAAACATTCATTTATTCTAAAAATAATAAAAAAACAGACCAAATGGAATTGTAAAATCACAAATTATGTAACAAAAAATATATATATATGAAAAACAAATAAACACTACAATTTCTCCTGTCAATATAAAGAATATGTGATTCGAAGCAGGATTGAACCTGTACTCCTTTAAACAGCGTCTTGCCACAAGAAAGCAAACACTAGAGCACACAACCAAAAAAACCTTTTCCCCTGAAGTCATTCACTGATCTATCGCCCTAGAAGTTTCCCTCCATAATAATATTCATTTAATATTATTTGTCTGTAGTCTAAACCACTGGAAACTACTATTCATGATGTTTTGTCCTATAACTCTTTGTTTGCAACGCTAGTATTCAGCCCTACCATATATAGGAGATACTTGTCTTAAAAGGAAAAATACAGATACACAATTTATTCCTAAGTTGTGTTTGTAACCATATGCTATAGTCATGAGTACACCTGCGTGAAAGACACCACCAATGATAGCTAATTTTTTTTTAGATAGCTGAGTTGGCTGTGTGCTCTAGCGTTTAGTTTCTTGTGGTGTGGCGCTGTGCCTAGGAGTACGGATTAGATCCTGCTTCAGATCATCTATAGTTGTTTTTGTTTATTTCTGTTGATTATTTGTGATTTTTTCCGAATGCTGCGGGCATAACTCTTTCCCTGAAGTGACTCACTAAAAGATAGTGGGCCTGAACTCCCACATTGAGAAGTTTTCACAGAATAGGGAATGTAGGTGAGATTCATTGTGAGCCCTGTGTGATGATATCTGAGGCATTTGGAAGGATGTAAGAAGATGGCAACATGAAGATTACAATGGTGATATGGTCAGTACAACTACAAGACATATTAGGTGGTATCAAAAGAGAATCATCCCAAAATCAAATTTTTAGTGCCATGGAGCTTTTTACCCTATAGTAGGCCAGTGAAACAAACTTTTTATAGCACACATAACATAATTTCCACTTTCTTAAGTTCTATAGTTGCATACTGCTCAGAATAAAAAGGCCAGATATGCCAGACATTGTAGAATTCTTGAAAGCTACAATCCCAGGCAGCAAAAATCCAGCATGAGGTTGTTCTGAAACATATGTAAATGTCCAACCACTATCCACTTGTTATGAGAGTAATTAGCGGATCATCATCAATGCACTCTGAACATGTCCATAGGTGCTCAGATCCCCTGCTCAGCAAGTCTCGTAGTGTCCAGCGACTGACGACTCCAGTTCTGTGTTGATTGATAAGTCTTCTTACACGCCCACTAAGTTTCTCGTTTCTGGCTGTGCCCATCTTAACTCCCATTTCTTTCATCTGAAGGAGTGATGTGGACTCATGGTTGTCAAAGTCCTGTATCCTTCCAACTTCCCGGAGGGCATTGATGATGTACGTCCAATCCATTGGTTGACTGTCCTCAATAGCACAGCTGGCCAACTTGTCCGCTCTTTCATTTCTCCGTACTCCCGCATGACCTGGGACGTAAACAAAGGTGACCTTACATATTTTTTACTTCTGCAATGACTCTACCCATTGCATACATATAGATCCCGCCTCCACTTTTCTTATCATGCTCATCGATTCACTCATTATACAGGCATGGGTGTAGTCTTGTGACTCTAACCAGATGAATGCCTTGGTCACTGCCATCACCTTTATCGTCATGCTACTGGTGGTCGTAACATATGCATCACTGTCTTCCTTGACTATTCTGTCTGCCGAGTGTGCTGTAAATGCCCATGCACTCCTTTGGTGTCGTATTACAGATCCGTCTGTATAGATGACTGCATCTTTCTCATCAGTGTTATCCCACATGAGATCGTTGACCTCCGCATTGACCATGACTTAGTCCTGTTCCCTACATTTCCTGTCGAGTGTGACAATACACGAGAATGTCCCCCTGAATGACATAGGAACCGGTATCTACTCCTCGCCAGCGTTGATATTAGTTAGTCTTAGTTAGCCTACAGACCTGTTTGATGACTTCTTCTGCTCGGCCCACCCATGATTCACTATCCAATATGGCATCGTAACTGTATGCTTCTTTGAAAAATTCGGAACCAATAAAACACAGAAAAATATTAAAATCAACACCCATATTACCAACTCTGACCCTATAAGTTATCTGCAGTAAGGGTTTCTGCCAAACTGGACCATACAGTTACAAGAGAGCTACAGAATCATGTCTCAACTACTGAAATCATTGTTTGTAAACAATAACTATAACTATATGAAGCGATAATGGATTATAATATTATTCTAATTAAAGGCCTCTCATTCTGTGTGTGCTAGCATATAGGTGAAGTAAATTATCAAGATATTTTGGAGGTCAATTTTTCTATTATTTTATAAATTTTCTCAATGTTTCTTATTTTACAAAACAAAATATTGTGAAGTTTACATGTCTAGTAAATTATGTTTACAATTGTATAACAAGTAAGCTTTATGCATAAACTATTTACTGCTGTATTAGCTTTCTGAATTCTAAATGAATATTGCCACCCACTGATAATGCTTAAGATATAGAATTAGATTTGGAGATGCACAACTATGACTTGAACCTTGTACTATCAAACTCCTTAGATTCTTATTGAACCTATACAAAATAAAATGTGAACCACAGGTTTTTTCTTTTAACTCTTTAATCACCTAGAAATTGCTCTCATCTGGAAGTTCAGAAGGATCTTTTTCTATGAATAGCAAGAGTGAAGATAAAATCAAATAGTGTTATCTTGTTTAAGCGTTGCTTTTTTTATATTCTAGTAAACAGAATTGTTTACTTCAGTACTTCCTTTTTAATTTGACATAATATGATAGGACAGGTTTTAACAATTACCAGAAAGAAATTCGCTTGGTTGATTACAAAATATCAGATTTGAACAAATGTTTGCTAATGAATCCAAAAGAGAAGATAATTAGTCATATAGTATATTAGAAATGTTCGAGTTTATAGGATATTTTCTAAACTTAGAAATTGTTTGTAAATTCTAATATTAGTTGCTATAGGAAAGGAGAGATAAATGTGGTCTTCTTTTATCTCTACTAGGTGATTGTTATGAGGAGAAATTGATATGGTTATTATGAACAAATAAATGAAAACAGTAGGTTTTAATTTTTAATTACATTAAGATAATAAGGTTCAAATTTATGATAACAAAAAAATTCTCATTTCAAAAAGAAATTCTGTCCAAAGTTATTTCTATCTATGTATTGACCTTTTGAGCCGTATCCGGCCCATAAGGCGTAGACCAAGATACTCCTTCTCTTATCTAAATTTTTATTCTAGCAGTTTTAAATTCTTTTAAAGATATCTTATCAAATCTCGCCATTTGTCTCTGTTCTGTGCAAGCAGCTCTACCTCATTGAGGGAGCCGATTCCTGCTGCTCTTGCCTCTCTGGGTCTTCCTCTTTTCTTCTTACCTGTTGTTTCCCACATGAGGGCTTGCTTTGCTATTCAGTTATTATCTCTTCTCATCACATGTCCAACATATGACGATCGTCTTTTCTTTATTACTGAAGATATTAGTGGTTGATTGGCGATTTCTCTAATTTCCTCATTTGTTTTGAATTCGTTCCACGCTATACCAAGTATTTTCCTTAGACATTTATTTTCGAATGCGTTCAACTTTGTTTCTATGTCTTTTGTTGTTTTCCAGCTTTCACGCGCATATGTAAGGGTTGATAGTACATTTGATTTGAATAGTCTAAGTTTTGTGTTTGTGCTGATGAGTTTTGATTTCCACAACTTTTCAAGGCTTCTGAAAGACATTACTGCTTTAGCTAATCTTCCACTGCTTTGTTTTCCATGTATATTTTGTCATTTGTTGGAATTAAGCTTTTCATGACTTTATTCTTTTCATGATTGATCTCAAGCCCAATTTGCTGGCTATTAAAGTTATTTAGAGAGGTGAAAAAAAATTCTTGGTATAAAAGGAGTTAAATAATAGATCACATGAGTAACTCATTACCAATAATGGATATTTAAATTTGTTCTATGGATATTTAATAAATATAGTTAATTTTTTTTTTTTTTACATCTTTAAGGAAAAAAACTTACTTTATTTTGGTGCATGCTCTGAAATTAAAAATATGTAATTAATGTCACCTTCATGAATGTATTTTTTTCCTAAGGATAGCGTAAACAATCAAAATCTAATGAAATAACTGTTTTGTTAAAAAATGTTCGTATTTACTTTACTTTAAGAACCAAAAAAACGTTTATAGTTAAAAATAAAAAAGATATAAACAGGAATCTTATGTTCTTACCATTCCTTGAGGAGGCATTCCCATAGGTCCCATTCCTAGTCCACCTGGGCCCATTCCTGGCCCTCCAGGGCCCATTCCTGGACCGCCTGGACCCATTCCTGGACCACCTGGACCCATTGCTGGACCACTTGGACCCAATCCAGGAACACCTGGACCCATCCCTGGTCCACTGGGCACCATCCCTGGACCACTGGGTGTCATGCCTGCTCCACTAGGTGCCATGACTGGCCCATTGGGTCCCATGCCAGGTGCACCAGATCCTATTCCCTGTCCACCAGGTCCTATGGCTTGCCCACCAGGTCCCATGCCTTGTCCACCAGGCCCCATGCCTGGGGGCCCTCCCATCATTGGTCCATTCATGCCAGGACCACGCATTCCTTGATTTGGTCCCATACCAGGAGGCCCAAAGTTGGGATCAAATGGGGGTCTACCAAAAGGTGGCCCACGAGGTGGTCCACGCATACCAGGTGGTCCTCTCATTGGCATAGGTGGACCTCTCATTCCCATTGGTCCTCGTGGGCCACTAAATCTATTCATTGGAGACCATCCAAATGGCATTCTGGAGAGACAAAAAAAAGCAAATATGTGACTGGAATAAAATGTATAGTGTTAGTCCCAAGATTGCATTTTAGAACAGATTTATATTTTATTAAGCAATTCAATAGTCTTTTGCTTTAATTAATTATAAAATATGTTACATTCCACCAAGTCATTAAATAGCCTGTGCTCCCAAAAGGGACCTGAAGGACTTTGATTGAATGATTGAAGTTAACAATTCACTATAATAAGAATAAATATTGCACTTCCGGTGCGAAACAAGATGGTGGTGTATTTTCGTGTATTCGTTGGCAAGAAAGTGTGATTTCATTGCTGTGTGATTCTGATTGAAGAAAATAAAAAGCTCACAGTGTATCCACATGCCGAAGAGATGTATGACTGGGGTTGGCCAGTCTATAACATGGAAACGGGTGCTGCTGGACCATGATACCGAGTAAGTGCATGTGAGTCTAGACCATTCACAGCCATCGACCTTCACCAACAAAATCAACAATGACAAGAAGTATTCAGATGAAAACCTAAATGACAACATTGAAGAAGGAAAACAAAAAAAGACAAATGTGCTGGAATGTGTAAGAAACAGTCGAAGTGCGAGAGGTTCGACCTAAAGTATGTACGGTCAACAAATGGATTGGGTGGTCATCATCAATGCCCTCCTGTGGGAAGGGCACAGGACTAAACAGCCATGAGTCCACGTCACTCCTTCGTATGAAAGAGATGGGAGTTAAGATGGGCACAGCCAGAAACGAGAAACTTAGTGGGCATATAAAAAGACATATCAACCAACACAGAACTGGAGTCATCAGTCGCTGGACACTGCATGACATGCTGAGGATGAGATCTGAGCACCTATGGACATGTTCAGAGTGCAATGATGATGACCCACAAATAACTCAATAACTATAATAAGATTAGTTATATAAGACTAAGAATATAATGGTTGTATTCTCCAAAAGACATGCATCTAATGCTCCAGATATATTTTTCCTACTAATGAAGTTTGAAAAGATCCCTCTAATGGTGCATTTGAGGCCAGGGCATTTGTTTTATTAATTGTTACAAACATCTGTGGGATCAGGGCAATAATTTAAACCAATTAATTAAATTTCAAGACTTCTATGTGTGCCAATCATCCACATTGCAGCCATTCATCCTTAACATTTCCCAGCATAATGTAACAGTCTGGCATCAATCCACTATTACTATAATAAATATAACCGTTACACCTGTAATGATACAGACTGTATTTAAATCGGCTTGCTGCCGGAGCTATTGAGTTTAGTGCTCTGTGCACACCATGAGTGTTTTTCATTCAGATCATGTTTCGATATTCTGATTGCTTATGATGAATGATGATATCGTATGATGGTCAGTTCTGTTGAGCGCACTTTCAGTGCAGCTACACCTTATGTTTTTTGGCATGTGTTGTGGCTGCTATGATGGGGACTGCAGCTGCCTTTCTTTGTTTAGATCCTTCATTGAGATGAGATGTTAATTTGAATGAGTCCACTGGCACGGGCGATTGAGCAATTATGGATTTTAATTCGTTTGCAGAAAAAATGAGAATGATATATTTGATACATAATGAACAAGGCAAATTATACTACTGAATCTGACCTCCTTTCTCTTATGCCTTTTATCTTCTAACTTTGCTTCATTTAATTTTTAAATGTGTAATATCTTATATTTTTTTCCCCCTATGCTACAATTTTCTGCCAGATTTTCCCAGTATTTTACAATAATGTAGTAATCATTAATCAGTAAACATTAATGTAGTAGACTTCTCAGGAAGTCTTTGCAAATTTCTTTGCTTTATATGTTTCCACAATACAATATTTTTGTTGATATATCCATATATATTTCCATATTGTGGATATGATTGTTGTACATGCTTGCAACTTGTCCAAGAAATCAACTCAGATGTCCTTCGTGTTTAGGGTATCATTCAATATATCAACACTCAGATGCCTTAAATGGCTGGAACATAGAAGATCATTATCGATTATCATTTGAAACTGTTGTAGAGCTTCCTTGATATTGTCACTCTGTCTTATTCTGTACTTTTCCTTTTCTTACTTATTCCTTTAATATAGAATCACAAGTGCAAAATTCTCTCCAGCTGGGTAAACCACTTTATTTGTCTTTTTATATATCTCATGACTTGTTCTATTAGACCAATTTAACTCTAACTTATTCCTGTGTTTTAGTATTTCTCTTCTTGTAACTCCAACTGTTTCTTTATCTACCTCAATATTAAATATAATAAGAAATTTTATCTCAAATAAGTATTTACATTTGGAAAAAATGAACAAAAATATATGCTGCAATGAAAATAGTGAGAAAAATCAAATTAAAAGCAATAAAAACTGACTAACAAATCATGGCACCTGAGACAATGGAATAACAACATCACATGATCGTGATTTAAACCACTAAAACAAACACATTTCTTTCTCTTTTGAATGCATTTATTTATTATTGCACATGCGGTATTAATTCCTTCTCTCCCACAATCGAATATATTCGCCCATTATAAAATTGAACTGTATACCTGAGATGAATACATTTGTCACTACTTTAGAACATTATTATTCAGTTATTTAAACATTATTGTTCAGTTATTAAGTAAACTGCCATGACTTTTCTCGATTATATCTCTTCTATCTGTTTTATTCTTTGAAATCTGTCAGCTGCATTTGGGAAAAATGTAGTAGTAGCCTTCGTCAGTTATAGTTCATTATGGATTTTCCAGCGCCCCCCTAGAAATGTTATTTTTTCTTTGCTTTCGCCATGTATTCTCTTTTTCTATGTATCTGTCTGCTTTTTGTTTGAGTTGGAGCTTTAGAGTGTATTTCAAAAGATTGTGGTCTGCAGCTATTTCTTCCCAGGCTGCAGGGTTTATGTTCAGTCTTCATGTCACGTTTACACATGTCTACAAATCGAAGTTTTGGGCACCCCCTAGTCCTTTTGCCATCTGCCAGTTGTCCATAGAGTATATATTTTGGTATGTTGGCATCTTTCATACGGTGTACATGGCTAAGTCAGTGTAACCTATGTTGTTTGAGCAGCATGTAGATGTTCAGGAGGCCCATGCGAATCAAGAACACCATGTTTGTCACTTTATCCTCCCAGGTGATACCAAGAATTTGGCGCAGACATCGCATATTTAATGTGTTTAGCCTTCTCTCCTGCTTTGTATAAATTGTCCAAGATTTGCTGCCATACAGGAGGATAATGGGAAAATGTAGTAAATAGTGATTTGATGCTTGAACTGCATTTTCTCAACAATGGTATCAGATGGAATGTACTCTGTCCAAACTGTACAGTATAAAACTGAACTGCTTTGAATAACTATATAATAAATAAGACAGTAAATAAAGATAATAAATTACTAAATATATTACATTTACATATATATATATATATATATATATATATATATATATATTGCAAGAGCACCAGACTCTCGGTAGCAATTTAAACGGCCAGACCTCCCCCCTCCCAAAAAAATAAATAAATAAACAGTATCACAATCACAATGGCAATTTACACTGACAGGGTGTCTTGACCGACTTTGCATGTGTGTCATTGATTTAGCGAATATAGTGTCACTCTAGAGTTATTACGTTATTATGATTATGGATATACCGATTTATTATTTTGGTGTACAAATTTCTTCAAAAATGAGTGCAATTTGAATGAATGTGACCTTGTTCTAAAGTGTCATATTATAAGTTTGACTATAAAATTTTGAAATAAATGATGAAACACAATCACCCATTTAAATAACATTATGATTATTGCAGTTTGAGTCATTAAGTGTTAAGCCACTGTTTTGCTTATATGTCTTGTCAAATCACAAATCATCATTCTTTATAATAACCTTAGGAGGTGGCATGACTATGACTTATTAATATTCTATTTTGATAACAGGCATAAAATAATCTATTGTTTAGGTAACTCATTTTATCACAACAAATCATTTCATTAATAATCATAATCACTTTAAAAATTCATATTTTAAAAAATATTTAATTGTCTTGTCCTTCTCCTTCTTTCCTTCCTCATTTACCCATTTGCCTTTCAGCGTCGTACTTTGTAGGTTTTTTGCTCTTCTGTTCGCATCTGCTGTTATGTTTCCTAGTGTTTCTAATATTCCGTCAATCCATCTTTCTCGTGGTCGAATTTGGGTCTGGTGTTCTCCGATCATCTCGCAACATTTATTGATAATATTGAAGGTTCGTTGTGTTGTATTTTGATCTTTCTGCCTTGTCACATGGCCAAATCATTTTATCTGTTGTTTCCATTATATTTTCTTTGACAGGGTTTTTCCTAGCTTTTTTTCAGGTCTTCATTTCTAATCTTACCTCTCAGGCCATTTCCTGTCATTCGTCTGATACATTTCATCTCAGTAGAGGTTATTTTTTTTTTATTGTTCTTGCTTCTATGGTCCAGGACTGGCACTGCTAGCACAACGTCACAACGTTAGAATGAAGATTGTACTGTAAATTGCCCATTTTGCCACAAAAAGGGTACTTTACAATACAATCTTCATTGATATACATATTGATATTCAACAGACAAAAATTAATGAGAGATGATCAGATATAAAAGTAAAGTGAGTAAAGTCTCTGTAAAGTCAGTAAAGGCACCATTCAATTCTGAATAATTATTTAATTCATTTGACATTGGATTTTTTAGGAGCTTGCGTTGATTATTGTAGTGCAGTTTAGTAGTGTTAGTGTCAGAATTAAGTGAGTAATAAACACTAGAGACATGACTACTAGTCTACTAAGTACTACTACTACTACTACTACTACTTAAGACTACTGCTCTAGCCCTAGCGACTAGTCTCTGAATGGAATGTGAAGTGAATGATTGAATCGATTGATAAAATTGAATGACAGTAGACTTGAGTAGACACACTAGTAAGACACCTACCCTCTAGGTGGACCACCAGGTCCCCTCGGTCCCATAAAACCGCCCCGTCCTCTGGGTCCTGGAAAACGGTTGAACTTAAATGCATCATTTTGCATTCCATGGTCCATCATATCCATATCACCTTGATCGTGCCCCATTCCCATTCCCATTCCCATTATTATGTCGTGTCCAGGTCCAGGATGCCCCGTCCTCATATCTGTGTCTTCGGCAGCTGCATCCATTTCATTTACCAGTGCCATTCCACGGTGATTGTTCATGTCATCACCGTGCAATGAATGCTCGTTAATATCACCACCATCATCCTCATCTTCATCCATCATTGCAGAATTTGGGCCTGCATCATCGTCGAGCATATCATCCCCCATGGCATCTATAGCCTCCATGTCCGCCATTGCGATAACCAAGTGTTTAACTTGCCTCGTTTTCAAATCAGAACTCTTCCCTCATTAATATTCATGATGTAGTGCCAAGTTTATGGGAGCGAGCATTGCTAAATTTAATTAATTTTCCACAATTAAAGAAATACGAATACATTTAAAGTTACATAAATGTGCTTTTTAAAAAAATAGAGAGAAAGTTTTAAAAATAACTTTTTATTATTAAAGCCAAACTTCCCATTGATACATAATCTAATATAGAAAAGAATAGTTAGCTTTAGGGGAGCATAACGTACTGAGTTTATGTTGCATGTCTATCGATACTATGCACTGTAACTACTTCTTTCCTTCCTCATTTGCCTTTCAGCGTCGAGGGAGATATAATTTGCGGTATTTTACTCTTCTGTTTGCTTCTGCTGCTATGTTTCTATTATTCCATCGATCCATCTTTTTCGTGGTCGACACTTAGGTCTGGTGCTCTCACAACGTTTATTGGGGCCTCATTGTGTTGTGCTTTGATCTTTCTATCTTGTCACGTACCCAAACCATTGTATCTGTTGTTTCATTATATATTCTATGGCGCTGGCTATTCCTAGCTTTTTTCTCAGTTCTTCATTTCTAATCTTGTGTCTCAGGCTATTTCCTGTCAATCGTCTGACACATTTCATCTCAGTAGAGGTTATTATTATTTTTTTTTTTAATTATTCTCGCATCTAGGGTCCAGGACGATCAGTGGTAGCACATGAATAAAATAGCAACAGGGAAATATTGTTACAATTCTTCTTCTTCTTCCTCTTTTTTCCTTCCTCATTTGCCTTTCAGCGTCGAGGGGAGATATAATTTGCGGTCTTTTGCTCTTCTGTTCGCCTCTGCTGCTGTTATGTTTCCTAGTGCTTCTAATATTCCATCGACCCAGCTTTTTCGTGGTCAACCCTTGGGTCTGGTGTTCTCACAACGTTTGTTGAAAGCTCGTTGTGTTGTGTTTTGTTCTTTCTGCCTTGTCACGTGGCCAAACCATTTTATCTGTTGTTTCCTTATATATTCTATGGCGGGGGCTATTCCTAGCTTTTTTCTCAGTTCTTCATTTCTGATCTTGTCTCTCAGACTGTTTCCTGTCATTCGTCTAACACATCTCATCTCTGTAGAGGTTATTTTTCTTATTGTTCTCGCATCTAGGGTCCAGGTCTGGCATTGGTAGCACAACGTTGGGATGAAAATTATATTGTATAGTGCTCGTTTTGCCTCCAGAGTTATTTCCTTGTTGGACAATAGTGGTGATAACTGTCCGATGATTTGACAAGCTATGTTGCATCTTGATTCTATCTCTGCCGTTTGATAATTATTGTTTGTCATTAGACTTCCTAAGTATTTGAATTCCTCTACTTGTTTTAGTTGTTTGCCTTCTATAGTTATGTTGATGTTCTGTTTATTTTTGGTGACGTTCATGACTTCTGTTTTGTTGATGTTGATTTTCATGTATTTTGTGCCTGAGATGTTGAGTTTGTTTAAGTGTTCTTGTAGGTCTTCTATTGTTTCGTGTATTAGTGCCTGATCGTCTGCAAATAGAAGCTCGTTGATCTCCTCTGTCTCTGATGGGTTGGCTAGCTTGTATATATGGTCCATGTATGTTATAAACAGTAGGGGGGATAGTACGCACCCCTGTCTTACGCCTGATCTAACTTCGAAGTGGTCTGTGTAGCCTGCTACTGTTCTGACCCAGCTGCTGTTGGCGTAGAGGCTTTTAATAATGTTGGTAGATGTTGGCTTACTCCGTATGTTGTTAGTATCTCCTACAGTTGTTCTCTGTTTACTCTGTCGAATGCTTTTTCCTGGTCAATGAAGGCTATGTATAAGTTTTGATTGTGTTCTATCGTTTTTTCTGCAAGCTGTTTTAGTGTGAATAGTGCGTCGGTACATCCTCTGTTTTTTTCGGAAACCCATTTGAGAATCGCTTAACTGTAGTTCTATTATTGGTCTCAGCCTTTTTTCCAAGATCTTGGCGTATAGCTTTCATACATGGCTGAGAAGAGAAGAAACCTCTACATTGATTGCAGTCTCTTTTGCTACCTTTCTTTTTCCATATTGGTATGATGATTGCCTGTTGCCAGTTTTGTGGGGCTTGTTGTTGGTGCCATGCTGCATTAAATATTCTGTGCAGCCATTGCATTCCTGTTTCTCCTGCTGCTGCTGTTATTTCTATTGGTATGTTATCTATCCCCGGCGCTTTATTTCTTGGTGCATATTTGATTACTTCTTCGATTTCCTCTTTCATGATGTTGGGTTCAGTATTTGTGAGTTCTGGCGTGGTTTGTGTTGTCTTATTGGTGGTTGGTATGTTTAACAGGTCTTAAAAATATTCTTTCCATCTCTGTTGCATACATTGGTTATTTGATATTGGTTGTCCGTCTTTGTCATTTATCAGCTCAGTAGGATCACGGTTTTCTTTTCTCGCTCTTGCGGCTTTACTGCTTTGTAGAAATCTCTTGTGGCTGTCTTGAAGTCCCTGCTCATATTTTGTCCGAATTCTGTCCATTTTTTTTGTTTAGCTTCTTTGATAAACCTTTTAACTCTTTTTCGAACTAAGGCATATTTTTCTTGTTCTTGTTCTCCCTCCAATTTTTAAACAGTTTCTTCTTTTCCTTAATTGCTTCTCTGATTGTTTCGTTCCACCACGGGGTGCTCTTTTTCCCTTCTCTTGTTTTTAGCTTCGTTCCACAAACTGTTTTAGAGATGTTGGTTACTGTTTCTTTAAATTGTTTCAACTCTTCTTCTTCTGTGCACACTTCGTTATGGAGTTTCTTTAATTCCTCTGTTAGATTTTCTTCTAGGGTTTTCCTTGTTTCTTAATCTTTTAATTGTTTTATTTTTATTGTCTGTTCTCTTCGCTTCTTTTGTTTGTTTTCGTATATTTGGCTGTCTTAGTGCGATCATCTTGTGATCCGTGTAATATTTTGTTTCGTCTGTATATTGTTAAATTATGATGCAGAAATACAAGCACAAGCAATAAAGTTGGCAATAGAAAACCTGCTGAACAGTAATCTTCGCCCACAGCAGTAGTGTTTTTGACAGATGCAAGATCAGTACTCCAGGCACTACAATCTAGAAAATTACCACATCTGCAGACCTTATTGACTGAACTCTGCAAGCACCACAGGGTTGCCCTGCAGTGGATCCCATCTCACTGTGGAATACTAGGAAATAAGAAAGCAGATCAGTTGGCAAAGGAAGGTTCAACAGGCACACAACTAGATACACCGGGTACATACCATAGGCACATACCAGAGGACCACAAGCCCAAAATCAGGATGCCTTTCGTTCGTTCGCTTTCGTCAGCTTTGACCTCTGACGAAGTCCCACCCACTCAATTTTGTGGGACTGAATTTTTGCGTGTAAAGTCTTTTATCCCATTACAGGATGCCCCTCGCCATGCAGGCAGATTTACTCCGACTTCAGAGGTACTAATTTTTAGGGAATTAGTAAAACCCAGGTGTCCTCGCCAGGGTACGAACCCCGGCTGTTGCCTTGGTAAGCCAACCGCCTATCGATTGCGCTAACCGGACACCCAGGATGCCTTTCATAATATGAATAGATATGAACAAGTTATCATTATACGCCTCAGAACAGGACACAATCGACTCCATAGTCACATATATACAAAATTCAAGATCGGCACATCAACTACTTGTACATGTGGACAGGCGCCCCAGACTGCTGAACACATACTTCAAGATTGCACAGAATATAGTAGACTAAGGAAAATCCATTGGCCCATAGATACAACGTTACAGACAAAACTATAGGGCCACTGCAAGAATTACAAAAGACTAAAATTTATGCAGGAAATGACATTGCAGATATAGAGAATACTTCGGGTGAACGAAAGATAGATAGATAGTGGTAGCACGTTGGGATGAAGATTGTATTGTACAGTGCCTGTTTTGCCTCTAGAGTTATTTCCTTGTTGGACAATAATGGTGAAAGCTGTCCATGATTTGACAAGCCTTGATGCATGCTGGGTATATCTCTGCTGTCTGTGAATTGTCGTTTATCACTAAACTTCCTAGGTATTTTAATTCATCTACTTGTTTTAGTTTTATCTGCTTTCTATAATTATATTAATGTTCTGTTTATCTTTGGCGACATTCATGACTTCTGTTTTGTTAATGTTAATTTTCATGTTGTATGTTGTGCTTGTGCTGCTGAGTTTAATTAAGTGTTCTTGTAGAACTGTAACTGCGAGTTGAAATTATCGTTTTCCCCAATAATAGTAACTTGAACCAGCATCTTCCCATGTGCATCACAAATCCACTTTATTTTACCAGCTTCGGTGGTGCTCGGTGGAAGCAGCTGACTTCCCGTGCTAAACTTCTATCAGTCAACTGTAAGGTACCAAACATTTCCATAAAAGTATCATGATAGAAGTTGACAGCACAGCTTTCCCTAAAAAAAGACAAATAATAATAAATGAATATTATTATAGACGGAAACGTCGGAGGTGATAATCAGCGAATCAATTCAGAGGAAGAGGTATGTTTACAGCAATCGGAAAAAATGACCAATATATTGTTCTATGTTTTTTTTTCTGTTGTTGATTATTTGTCATTTTTTTCCGAGTGTGTACACATACCTCTTCCTCTGAATTGATTCGCTTTCCTTAAAGAAGTTGGCTGCGAATGCTGCGATATAATAGTGACATATCAAACTGTTTTTTTTTTTTTTTTTTTTTTTTGTGCTTGCAGGTTTGCAAAAGATGTGCATATGTTATAAAACCGACACAACAAATCTCGTCATCTTATATTTGATACAAATACTGTATGACTGCCCAGCTGAACAGTTAGGGCGTGGTGAAATAATATATAAGCAAGGTTTCAATGTGTATTTCTCTTCCCAAGCCAAAGTTTCCAGTACACGTGCCCACGGCGTAAACATGTCACGGCGTAAACATGTCACGGCGTAAACATGTCACGGCGTAAACATGTCAGCTTTCATTAAACTGCTGACACCCCCCCCCCCCCCTTTTTCTCCCTCTTTCTTTTTCCCCCACACTAGTCAATCCAAACATTCAATTCAAGATCGTAAGTCTACAAATTGTTATATTCCTACATAACAGTGCAAGCTGTTCTATTAATTACGGCGCATAATACCCCTCGGAATAGTTAGCAATGACCAACGGCCCAGGAAGCGAAAACAGCAGTGTGGTTCACAAGAGGCATGTTTAGGACAGGAAAGACGAATGTGGCTAACCGCCGTGAAAGAGATTGGAGCCTCATCACGTACTTTTCCAGCGAAAGCCATGGAGAGGAATTTGAATTTATGTCGGAGGAAAGATCTTAAAATAAGTATATGGAATGTTAGGACTCTATACCAAGAAGGGAAATTGGAAAATCTGATTCAAGAAGCAGAACGAATAAACATAGATATTTTAGGCATATCAGAGACAAGATGGAAAGAGTGTGGGTACATAGAGGACGAACAATATACATTTATATACTCAGGAAACACAACATAACATCTAAGGGAAGTAGGAATACTAATAAAAGAGAGCTACAAAAATATGTAAGTACCCACTGGACAAGCAATGATAGGTTTATACTACTCAAGATGAAAGCAAAACCACTCGACATAGCAAAAATACAGACATGTGTACCTACTCAATACTACACATATGAACAAATATAGGCATACCATGAAGATCTAAATAAAGTTATCAAGCAAGTGAAATTTTGAGATATCTTGATTGTAATGGGTGACATAAACGCTAAAGTAGGAAAAGGTAGATATAAGACCATTTTAGGAAATTATGGTTTAGGAAAAAGAAATGACAGAGGAGAAAGATTAATACAATTATGTGAATAAAACAGGCTGATAATGTGTAACACCTACTTTGAGCAAGAAAAAAAGGGAACTATACACATGGAAAAAGCCCTGGAGATAAGAAGATGAATCAAATATATTACATAATGATAAAAGATAGGTTCCGTAACAGCGTCAAGTTAGAAAGCCAAAACCTATCCAGGAGAAGATATTAATTCAGATCATAATCCTGAAATGATTAAAATAAAAATTAAACTAAAGAGAAACAAGCAAAAGTCTAATTCATCAACAATACCACTAGATATATTAGCTTTAAATGAAAAAGATATTAAAGATACTCATACAATACAAGTAAAGAACACATATCAGAAGCTGCTAGAAGAAGGAATTGAGCAATACAGAAGAGAAAATCCTGATGAAAAAGTCACAACCAAATGTCAATGCATAAAGAAAAGCATACAAGAAACTAGCGACACCTTTCCCCCCCCCCCAAAAAAAAAATGGATAACTAACACCATCTTAGAAAAAAATGGAAGAAAGGCGACAAGCGAAGAACACTACCCAATACAGTAAAATAAATAATGAAATACGCAAAATGTGCAACAAGGCAAAAAAAAAAAAAAAAAAGACTGTCTCTGCCAAAATTGTATAGAAATAGAAACTATGGAAAGCAAACAAGACTTAAGAGGAATGCACACAGAAATAAAGAGAATGACTAATAACAATTTTAAAAAGCCACAGAAAGTGGATGCATTGCAGACAAAAAAGGAAATATGCTAAGACAATAAAGATATAATAGATAGATGGCAGGAATATATAACAGAAGGGAAAATTGAAAAAAAAAATAGAAAAAAAGGTATGGTAAAAGCTTTACGTGGTTAGTAGACGACACAGATTTGAACGACGTTTCGGCTCAATAGGCCTTCAGCAGGAACAGACAAACAACAACACACACAGATATGTAAGTAAATATAACTAATCCTACATGGCTAACTAGTAATGAAATATCCAAAACAAAATAATCGAAAAATGTTAAAGAAAAGCAATGAAATGTCCAAAACAAAATAATCGAAAAATGTTAAAGATGCTTTTCTTTAACATTGTTCGATTATTTTGATTATTTTGTTTTGGATATTTCATTACTAGTTAGCCATGTAGGATTAGTTATATTTACTTACATATCTGTGTGTGTTGTTGTTTGTCTGTTCCTGCTGAAGGCCTATTGAGCCGAAACGTCGTTCAAATCTGTGTCGTCTACTAACCACGTAAAGCTTTTACCATACCTTTTTTTCTATTTTTTTTTCAATTTTCCCTCACATTCAGCTTTACTGCAGCTTCGCATTTTTATGCATTCATTTGCATTTTTTTGCCTGAATCCCATATATAACAGAACTATTTCATAATCAAAGGGACAAGAATCCAATTATAAAATGTACATCAGGCTATAAAATCTTAAAATCTGAGGTGAAAAAAGCTATAAAAACAATGAAAAGGGAAAAGCAGCAGGACCCTACAGCATACAGATAGAGATGATACAGGCACTAGAAGATTTTGTCATTGAAGTGATTACAGACATATGCAACGACATATACCACACAGGATACATACCAAATGAACTAAAAAAAAAGACACAACAGCCTACTAAAAGTAATCCTGGAGGGGAAAATACAAGGTAAAAGAGGCAGACCAAAACTAACAATGACGAGTAACATCAAAAGATGGACAAATCAGCCTATGACAACCTGCACCATCAAAGCGAGAGACAGAGCAGAATGGCGCTCCATGGTAGCCAACCTTCGTTGCGGTGATGGCACCTGATGATGATGATGAATACCCCTAGTGGTTAGCGGGGTAGAGTTCTGCCCTACCAAAGGAATAAGACGTCTCCTTTCCTCCGCTAGTCTTCGGGACACCCTTAGGCAAGGTGGAACACTCGTTTAGCGTCCCCCCCCCCCACCCTATCAGAGTTGCGAGAAGTCATTGGAGCAGGTGGTGGATGGTGTTGTGGGAGCGGCTGACAAGTAGTGCCGGTTATGGCCCCACTCCGTGATAGCAGGCAGAGGATCTCATGTATAGAGACAATGGCTGCGATCTCCGACTAGTACAGCCAAGAAGGAAAGGAATGGCAAACTACCTTTTTATATTGCCTAGCATAATGATGTCAAAATACAACTATAAAAGACTGGCTCTACGTAACATTTAACAACTCTTTTTCTTGTTTCTATTGTCAAAAATGGATTGCATAGTATCTTCCTCATTTTTGGAAAGCTGCTTTTGCCTGAGCCATTCTGCATCTCACACCTTTTGTACATTTTCCGTCTGAGGTTAACAAAGTTCCCAAATATTTAAATTCATTTACCTGTTTTAATATTGCTCCACTTGTCTTTATTTTGCACTGAAGCGATGTCTTTTTCTTTGTTGTTACCATTACCTCTGTCTTTTTGCTATTAAGGCTGAGTCCTTTATGTTTGCTTTCTTTCACTATAATGTCCATTTCTTGTAACTCATTTTCACTCTTAGCGATTAAGACTATCATCAGCATACCTTAGATTATTTATATTAACTACACTACTTAAGTTAAAACAGGTATGCATAACGATTATATACATTTTATCGACATCAATTAATATAAGCATGTATTTGTATATTTTATCACCGTAGTTGGAGTTCTTTATCGCTCGTCATTAAAACGCACAAAGTGCTCTTAAAACATTGCTTTATTGATTATTACAGAGGTTAAGACACAACGACGGTACCTGTACTGTGTGTTGTCAAAGAATCATAGCGGACGTCGTGCACCAGATTCATCGGCAACAATCGTTGTTTAAGGTCCTACTCCACCTCCCACAGGTGTCTCTACAAACAGACAAGTCTGGTCAGGTGAGCACGGATCAATGAGGAAAGACAAGTGACTCAAGAAATTCCATTTTCAAGTCGTATGTGTTAGGCCAAAAGGTGCCGATTTCACAGCGTACTCATGCAGTAAATCACAGCACAGTGACAATCAAGTGCCTCATTTAAGTCGTTGTAAAATTTATCAATTGTTTCCTCTAGACTGTCTGCTGTTGGTGCATAAACTTGTATAAGATTTATGTCTATTGGCTTTCCATTCAATTTCACTAAAATGACTCTTTCAGATATTGGGTAAAAGCCTTTCACTGTTCTTGCTCTTTCTGCACCCAAGATGATACCTACTCCTCTTTGGTGTTCAGTTCCTCCAGAATAGATTATTTTATGTTTATCAGAATACATCTCCCCTGATCCGGTGTATCTCGTTTCGCAGTCCTAGTAATTGTAAACCCATTCTTTTCATTTCTGGTATGATGTTTTCTAGTTTACCCTTCTGCATGAGTGTTCTCACATTCCAAGTACCTATCTGTAGAGTTTATTTTATCGTTATTTTGCTTACAGTAGCTTGATGACGATAGGGTTTCACCTGTAGCACATGATATCCCCTACTGAACGAGGATTTTCCATAAAAATATATATAACGAAACAATAAAAGTACGTTACAAGACGATTGTAAATAAATCTACTACCGGTTATGACGTCGCAACTGACGAAAACTCCACAAGCCAACGTAAGAACGGCGTCTGAGAGTGTGTCCTCCACGACGTTAACAGGTTTCAGTAACATCTGTTTTCTTTTGTCGCTGTAAGCAGCAGTATTTTCTTCTAAAGAGAAATAACTACACAGCGATTCGGTGAAGTAAAAACAATGACTGATAATACAGGCGTCACCGTGCCTGTTCCTGTTGTGATTGAGCCAGGCGATTGTCTGGCGAGCACTGTCGTGGAGGATGTCTCGCATCATGATCAGTTGGGCCAAACATCTTTTGGGGGAAACGGCGACGAAGGTCCAACGCCTCGGTTGGAAGCTCCAGTTGTTATTGTTGCCCCGCCCATTCGTGTAGACAGATTAAAAGGAAATGGTAGCATTCATCATGATTCAAGCTTTTGCGTGAGTGAGGAAGAAGGTGGTGGTCATCGACCTGATTATTCAGATGAAGGTGATGGAGATCATTCTGGCAACAACAGCAGCATCCCTGATATGGTTTTAGATATGGACTCTCTGATTGATCCACCCGATGAAGAACTGCAGCAGAAAATTGTTTCTTTGGTTGAGTATTATTTTTCAGATGAAAGCATTTTAAAGGATGCCTTTTTGCTAAAACATGTGAGAAGAAACCGTTTTGGCTTTGTAAGTCTCAAATTGATAACTTCTTTTAAGAAAATGAAAGCACTGACACGGGATTATCGTATTGTAGCATATTGCTTGAAAGCCTCTGAAAAGCTGGAGCTAAATGACGAGTGTACCAAAGTGCGGAGAAAGGACCCATTACCAGATTATGATGAAACTGTTCCATCAAGAACTGTAGTTGCCTTGAATTTACCAATGGAAAATCCTACCATGGAAAATATGGCAGAAATCTTCTCCAAATGTGGTTCCGTAAACAACTTTCGAATTTTGCGCCCAGGTTGCTCAGTTCCAAGTGATTTGCACAAATTTGCATGTAAACATCCAGAAATGGGATCTACGATGTGTGCTGTTGTAGCTTTTGAGAATTATGAACAAGCACAGAAGGCTTGTGAAATTCTTACCAACAATGATGACTGGAGAAAAGGTATGCGTGTCGTTCCTCTTATGGTTCCAAAAAAGAAAGAGGATAAAGACAAGAAAGATAAAAAAGACAAAAAAGATAAAAAGAAAATTGCAGGTAATGGTGAGGACATCTCACCTGAAGAATATTCAACAGATGACAAGAAAAGACATAGGCGAGGTGGTCGTAGGAAAAAAACTCGTGTTGATGAATTAACACGGGACCCTTCTTGCTACAGTAGCGGGTCAGAGGGTGATTCCCCGTCAAAGTCTAATATTTCACCAGTCAATAAGTTCCGCAGTGGAGATCATCTTAGTCCGACTTTGACACCTCCAAGAGGGGGTCGTACTAGTCCTGCTGGTAGTCCACACAATAAACGAAAGGGCCATGGAAAATCTCCTTTAGCAGAGTTTGGTCTTAGTCCTCGAAGTAGTCCAGAAACTGTACGACGAGGTATAGATTCATCTGGAGGAGATAGTACTCCATCAAGCCCATGGATACAGAGGCGCCTTAGAGTTGCCCAGGAAAAGATGACTGGTGGTAGTCCTCTGGGCAGCCCTCTATTGGCAAGACGCAATCCAGATGGTTCTTTCTTAGCAGGATCACTACCTAGAATGCTGGACATGACAAATGTGTTGCGTCAGCCCAAAGGGCCCGATGGTTCCAAAGGGTTTTATGGAGGTTTGGGTAGAGCAAAACCTCGTAGTAGTACAATTGCCTAAGACAACTGGGCAGATTGGCATATACTCTTTAAAAGAGAATGAGGAAGCAAGTGTACCATCTTACTGTAGCACTATATTTCCACACTTTGGTTCTGAAATTGTTGCTGTGGAAAATGTAAATGAATTCTACAGTGTCATTGCTTATTACCACAATGTTAAGCTTATACAAACAGAACTGTACGATGGTTTGAAAATGTAGCAGCTGTATTTAAAATATTTATTTTGACTTTGGTTTTAACATTTTCAGTTAATTATTTAGTAGAGTTTCTAGTGGTATTATTTTGTAATTTAGTTTGTTGAAGTTACAATAATGTTTTTCAAGACCTCTCTACTTGGTAGGGGTGTCATAATTGGTTTATTATTACAATCAATTATATTTATAATAATGTTCATAGTTTGCAGTCAAATACAAGTATTACCATCATGTTCAGAGCTTCTTTTTAAAATTATTTTTTGAAATGATTAAAATGAAAGCTTTTTTAATTACATGGGCTTGACTTAAATAAATTTATATTCCTTTTCACATTTTGTTTTCCAGTTACTTTTAATTTATATGTTCTCTATTTACACATGTTTTTATGTCACATACATCATGATGGCTACCATCAACTGCCAAGGTGTAACCAAGTTATCATTGTGAACATTCACATTGGTTACAACAGACTGAAACACCACCCATATCACATGTTCAGAATTGGTGAATCTTATGAATGTGAACCATTCCAATGACCGCGAATAACTAGTCCATCATATAAGAGCAAAAGAGATGACTTATGGCAATGCCTGGTTTCATAACATAACTTGTGTGGATATGTTGGTAGTCTTGAGTTGACTGCTGCCTTTGTTTTTTTAGAATATCAGTGTAAATATCTAATTAATTGTGAACGAGAGAGGGAAAGAAATTTACAAATGTAACTTTCAAAAATAATTTCACCTTTATGTGTGCAACACAGTATTTCTGTTCCAACTTTTAGGAATTAACCAAACTATGGCATTTAATTTTAAAAAGAATGCATAGATTCTTTGAAATTTTACACTTATCAATCAGATAATCAATTAATCAAACTTATTAATAAGAAAGCGTGATGGTGCTTCATTCTGGTTCTTAGTACACTGTTTGTTAATTGATTTCAGTTTTTGTATTAAATTTTGTGAATTTCTGTATATGAGTTGTCAATGTTGAAGGTCTTGTTTCATCTGTAACATGAGTCTTCCTCATGTTTTATCTTTGCTGTTGTAAAACTTTTGTTTTTAATTTCTTTTTGATTAATGGGTAGCCTCTTAGAGTTCCATGCACTTTGACATGACACACATTTCACATACAGATATGTGACTCATCTAGCCACATGTCCTTGAAGTATTGCTCTCATCACAGCTTGTCTGGAAAGATATGTTACCATCTAATAATACTAATATAGCAAAATTATAAAAATAAATTTTTTTCTTTATGGTCACTGAATATTATTTCAGGTTTACATTTTGTGGGGCTGGGTGGTCTAGAAGTTTGACGTTTGCCTCTGGACAGGAAGGTTTCTGAATGAAATCCCTCCACAGGCGGTGTAAATTTGTCAAAATTGAATCCAAGGTTTCTTCATTTCTGTACCCTCCTCTGTTCTCTAGATAGTGAAATCTGATGTCTAGCCCTATCAGATAATGATGAAAAACAGGAGCCCCATGTTTATTTGTATAATTTAAGAACTCTTGGCAGTTAAAAGTTGAAAACGGGTAGACCAAAAATATCTGCTGCGCTGGTAAAAATTGTTAAGCATATCTACCCACATCAAAGACAAATAGTGTTGAGCTTAAAAAGGTGCAAATGTTGTGGCTTGCTGTAAACTGGCGAACCCAACTCATTCTCACCAACTTAACGGGTGAACGCTAAGAAGAGAAGAGAGAGAGAATTACATTTTATAGTTTGCTTTTAATGAGATAATTGTTGGCTCTTAATTCACAGCATTACATTCATGTTTACACTAGTGCATGGCACGATATTGTCCAAGATGTATATTGGAAAATTAGAAGACATATTGTCCTTGAGTTTGTTGTGCTCCTTTTCTTTATTCACTTCAGAAATGTCATTATAATACTACAAAAGATATAACATATAACATTTTCTCTGTGCATAGAGTAATTGCAGACACTGATAAATAAAAAGCTCTCCTTGTATCTTTCCAGCAGGGATATTATTTGAATAGAAGAATCATACATTTTTAGTATTTGATTTTTCTCCGTTTACCTGACAATTACCCCTCTATGTTGTTAGCCTTTGAAGGATGTTAACTAGATGTAGCTGACAACAAGCTATGATACACAACTGAACGTCGTTGGGATAGGCGCCAGGAACCAATAAAGGAAGGCTATGTCTGAAAAGTGTTCCTTGTTGCAGTTTCCTCATATTCCAAGTCCGGCTTGTTGCTGGAGCTACTGAGTTAAGTGCTCTGTGCACACCGTGAGCTGTGCATTTCATCCGTTTTAATCGTGTTTCAATATTACAATTGTTTATGATGAATGATGACATCGTATAACAGGGAACAGACGGTTGTGTTCACTTTCTGTGCAGTTTCGCCTTATGTCTTTTGGCGTGTGCTGAGACTGCTATGATGGGGACTACATCTACCTTTCTTTGTTTGGGAGATGGGATAGTAATTCGGATAATTCCACTGGCACGGTCATAATTCGGATAATTCCGCTGGCACAGTTGGATTGAGCACTTCAGAATGGCATTTTGAATACCTGATCACCTTCCCTCATGTTTTGTACTCACTTGGCCAGACTAGTTTATTTTCAGAACCATGTGTGGTGGTGTAGGATCTTTATCAATTGTTGGTTGCTGATTGTAAATACAGGCAGTCAGCTGGCTATGAGCTTCTGATCACTTTCAGTCCAGGTACTGTCATATCTTGTTCTCAGTTTTTTAATCAGAGTTCCATGCAATCAATTCATAAGACCTTATCATAGTTCAAAGCTATAAGAATCATCATCGAGGGCAAAAGTATGCTACTAAGTTAATATTTCAATTTATAACTGAGGATGAGGATTTAGTTATCAAATGAAAAGACAGGGCTGAAGTTATAAATTATAATTTTGAGTACAGATTAGTGCTATATGCAGGGATCACAAAAGTTTGCAAGTCTATTAGCAGTTAACCAATTTATTTTGTTACGTCAGTCATACACTTTTTGATGTCTTTACAAAAAAATGTTTTTTTTTTAAATTGAGGCAAAGTACTTATTTGTAAATTTATTTGATTATTAGTTATAATTGATATACATAAATAATATTTAATTTGTTCACAGCCATTTCTTGCACTAGTTGTGTGGTAACATTTATTAGTGTGACAGCAGTTATTTCCTCTGTTTCTTCAGTTTTAAAATGCACTCTTTACATGTTTAATAAAATATATAGAGCCATCAGCAGTGCTGTTATACAGTAATGCTTAACAATGGCTGACTGTTCTCTATAATACAAATATACTTAATTATTTATCAAATTTTTAAAAATAGGAAAGCAGATTAAGAATATTTAAATTTTCGATAATTTTATTTTGAGCTTTATTAATCAGCATGGGTTTGTGTTATAAACTGTCTCATTGCAAATTATTATTTTTAAATTTTTCCCTGAGGGCTAGATACTTCAGTTGCGTAAAGCATGAAAGCAACTAGGATTTAGCTTAAACATAGGTAATTTATTTCACATACGTTTGTATGTATTTGAAGAGTGTGTGATCCTATTTGGACATTTTTAAATAATGCGAGTTAAAAAAGATGCTACTTATTTGTCTATTTTGTGCCTTATTTTTATGCACTCTATTGTTATTGATGTTTCTTCGTTGCTTACATAGTGACATTAAGTTCTTATGCAAAATTAATTAATATTTAACAAATGACTTTATTATTTAGTATCTGATAGAATTCCCGATCTTTCCTGGAAAAGTAATGCCTTTGCCACAAGATTTGTTGTTGTGCTCAGATTAGTTAATTATTTCACTGAACCAACCTATGTTTGAAAGTTTTAACGATGGCGACATCCACCCTCCCTCTCCCTTCTACCCCCCAAACCAATCCCAGCAGATTAGTCAAGAGAAAGCCAGCTGATGATTTAAGAAATTTGCTGGTTAGATCTTTTCTCTTTCATACCTTTACTTGTTTCGTACTTGTGCCAAGCTTGATCCTAAATTTCTGTTCTTTAATTTGTATTTTAAATTATAATTAATATCAAGCATTCAAAGACAAATGCCCAAGAAAAATACTCTGTTTACAATAGAATGAGTTCAAGACTAATAAAGAGAGAAGAGAAATGGCTATGCAACCAAAAACCTCATCTACTCTTAGGAACAAGATGGACATGTGTTGAGAAGAGACATCAAAGGAATTTCAAAACAGGCTTATCTATGGGAAACGTCAGGTTACAGAAAAAGAGGAAAACTTAGAGATAATAAAAAGAACATTTATAAGAGAAGCAATGTTGGCAGGCATAGATTCATTAGATAAGATCAAACATCAGCTTGTTATTACTAAGCATTTTTCTTTGTTTCTGGCATTTTGTTTGAAATGCACAAAATACTCCAACTGAAACAGAAAGTACGTAGTGATAGTTATATTATTATAGTAGTTTAGAGAATTTTAAAGTTTACAAGTTTGTATGTTTTTGTCATGGCCATAAGAAATGAGACCAGTGTGATACTAATACTACGGTACACAACCCACCTCATGATTTAAAAAATGTGCTTGAATCCCATGTGAAATGAGCCAAATTTGTGTGTGTGTGTGTAGTGATTTCTGAACTCAGGGCCAGTGTTGTTGAGAGGTGACTATTTCTTTTGGAAATGGATAAAAAAATGTAGATTTTGCGCTTAAGTTGAGTATGTTAAAAATTCTTAGCATGAAAGTTTATATGCTGCTTCAACAGATGAATGAGCTCTCTTCTGTAGGGGAGAAAGTCATTGGTGGGCAGGAAATAACACAGATTCATCATCATTGGGCCAACATAATAGAGGACATGAGCTGCAAAAATAATAATAATGTGGCGATACAATACATGTTCATCTTTATCAAATATTCAAACAGTAAAATTTATACAGGAAATGACATTGCAGATATAGACAATACTTCAGGTGAACGAAGATAGATCAAATATCCTAATTGGGGGCCTTGGTAGTCTAGGTTGGAAAGCCACCTGACTGGGCTATCAACGTTCGGACAGCTCGTGTTCAATTTCCGCTAGAAGCAGTGTGAGTTGTACTCATGGTTGAAAAAAAGAATACCACCATGGTTGACCCAGTCACTGGCAAAAATGGGTACCAGATTAGTACTCTAGGAAGGTGAGGAATGCCGCCTCACATCATGAGTTTCAATGCTTGAAAGACACTACCCAGAAGTCTCAGAACACTTATGTATGACCAAGCACAAATGGGTGAAAACTCGCGTGCTAAAAAGCCGATTCAAGTCTTGTACTTTACCTTACCTTATCCTTATTTTACCTTACCTTATCCTTAATTCACCTTACCTTATCCTTATTTTACCTTACCTTATCCTTATTTTACCTTACCTTATCCTTATTTTACCTTACCTTATCCTAAGTTCTCGCAGTACTTAAAATTAAATGCATTACTTCTGAAAAAAGAAACAAAAATAAACATAGATTTTTATATTTTAAATACATTTTACGCTTCCTGCATTTTTTGTAGATGTTCAAACTAATTTTAAGTAGTCACATTTTTACATTACTTAATGGTCTGTACTTACTTTAATGTATTTATTAATATTCTAGTCTCTTTGGATGATCACACTATTTTAAATTATTTAAAATGTACATGAAGGTATTTTTGCCACATAATTTGTGACAGAGGTGCTGAGTGGTGTTTTAAGTTTTCCATGTTTTTGAAAGGGTTGGTGTTCTTTAGACTCTCAGGTCTAGTTCTTAGTGTTATGTTTTGTATGTTCTCAATGTATTATTATTGTAAATATTTCATTATGAGTGCTTGAAACACTGTAAATTGTCATATCTGTTATGTTAGAGACAGAAACTACAGAAGTTGTTAGTTAAACATTCAGTCAGTATTGTTTTTAATGAAGATTATCCTGAAGAAAGTTTTTAAAGATGTTTGTGTTGCTCTGTCTTCCAACTGTGCCGATTGCTAGTCGATATACCCATCATAATATAGTGTCATATTTTCTGGTTTTAACAATTCTTTCCACAATGATCAACCTAAGTATTTTTCTTCACATGCTCATTGTTACAAATTTGTTTATGCTATCAAGAATCTCTTTTCTATGTCTTTTTTTGACTTTCACCACCTTGATCTTTCCTGTTATGTGGATGTTTTCCAGGTTAGTTTTTCTAAGTCTGAAGCCGTTGAATCTTGGTCATTAGAAGATGTATTCTTAGACTTATTATTTTTTTTTTATTGTTTTGTATAGCATTGTCTTGAGGAGTAATATTTATGCTTACTTTACTGATCCTTCTGGTTGTGTCACTGTTCATTGTTTTATGTCACTAGCTTAGTACTTGGTGTACATAACATTTCAAGTCAGTTTCATACATGAGTTAACATTTTTGCTAATTTTTATTATTGTTCTTATTCACTTACCACCTAATTAATTTTTTTCTTTTGAAATGACCCTTATTTCAACCATAGAAATGTTTAGATTTAAGGTTTCACTTTTCTGTAAGCATTTACTTTTGCTGGAACAGCTGTATAATGACCAAGCACCAATAATTTTAATAC
The DNA here is from genome assembly GCA_032433765.1 of Megaustenia siamemsis. Lineage (NCBI taxonomy): Eukaryota > Metazoa > Mollusca > Gastropoda > Stylommatophora > Ariophantidae > Megaustenia > Megaustenia siamemsis. The sequence goes on along the minus strand of JAVIAB010000051.1, from coordinate 131,570,979 downwards.
TGTTTTTGTTTGACTAAAAATGTGGAATTATGTCCTAGCTACTACATCTTCCATCATGAGTTTTGAGTTTACATCATGAATTCCTGATTTGTTTCCATCATTTTAGTTTTATTAATTTTTGTTTTCCCTGCAAATCTCTGCTTTTTTTTATAATGGTGGCCAGTTTTTGCACACCTTCATGTTGTGATGGTAAATTTTTGTACACCTTCATCAGATCATGTTCACATTTGATCACTTGTCTTTGCTTTATAAGTACATTATGATTGAAAATTAAATTGTTCTGAAGATGAATCTAGAAGTCTAAGAAAGAAAATATCTGAATTTAATATTGAAGAATAATTGTTAAATATTTTTTGAAATGTTATCTCTTTGATGCATTTCAACTTATGAAAATTTTTGGTTATTTGTATTATATAACAATTTTATCAAAGGATAATTTATGTTTTTATTGTTTTGGTTACAGTAAAAAAAGTTTTAAAAAAATTAATTAATTGTTTGTAAATCTGTGTTGTAATTATATTTATGATCAGATAAAGAGCAAATAAAAAGAGATTATTCACAGTAGTGTTTTGTTCATTCCTCATTTTGTGGTTACATCATACTGTACTTATAAACAGCTTTTCTCATTCAATACTTGTCTGAACAGCAGATTTTGACAGAATTTCTTTCCTTGTTTCATCCTGGTAGTTGAAGTATTATCATATAGAACTATCTTTTAAACTTCTGTAAATGTGTTCTGGATTTTAATATTCAATGAAATCTTTGTACAAATTATGCCTATGCATCTCTGAGAGATTGTACATAATTATTATTTTACGTAAGGTAATGTTATATGTACAATTTTATTTAATGTAATTATTATTTGCCGTAAGATAATGTTATATGTACAATTTTATTTAATGTAATTATTTTATTCATTGCCTTTGTCATTAATCGCAGAATATCACCAAACTTATTCAATAATTTGTTGAATTTTTAAAAGATTAACATTTCAACAATTTGGCACAGCCCAATTTCTGTCTTTTAAGTTAACAACGTGTTTGCTTTATTAATTTGTTACAGTTCATTGTTCCACATTGAGTCCTGACAACACACAGTCAATTAATTTTGTTACAAATTATATCACTGTACTTTCAACCCATTATCTTTGAGAGTGAGTAGTATACCACATCAAACCTTTGTCAATATAGTTCCAAATAAATATTCTTTAGAGCACATCGAGTACCACTAAATCTGTGCACTTAACACTTTATAAGACAGTTGTGTAAGAATATTTAAACCGCACTCAATGAATAATAATTGTGTCAATAAATTAATTCCTCGATTGGTGTTTGGTCTTTTCTAGCCTTTTGGATTGTGTGTGTTTGAACAGCCAACCATTAATATAGCATTTTGTGGAATAATGGATTGACTGTAGTAATTAAAATACTTTACCTAGTAGCAGTGTGCTCAGCAAAAAGGTATACATTTCAATTCTTGTCCATGCTGTCTGTCATTTATATTTTTCTGGTGTATTATTTCAAGTACTGTTCAAATGCTATTTTCATCTATGGTTTCCTTGCCATAGAGCTTCCTTATAAAATATATTTATTTATAATTTTAAATGCTATACATTTTTTTGGACTGCTAAAATATTGCACTTTATGAATGCAGGACAATGTGCAGTGATATAAAGCATGTAAATATTTGTGATCATCAAGTTTCATCTGATTTACCTAAAGCCTTGTTTATCAATAACTCTGTCTACCAGGTTTATTAGTTTTGCTGCTATTTTTTCCTTTGTCATTCTTTGTTTCATTGTTCAAAATTCACTCCTACATTTTCTGCCCCTTAGTCAACAATCATGATGTCACAATATATTTTATCTCTTTTTAAAAAAAATTAATACAACTGATATGTTTAACCCTTACTGTACGTTTTAATAATTTCGGACATGTACGTTTAGCCGCAGAGTGCGTCACTCTTAATTTGATTCGTGTAAACCATTTTTTGTTTACATGTCTTGTATAATCTTAGTATTGATGAAATCTAATTCCTTGTTTAATTCTCTAAAAATTCATATATAATATGTTATGTATTAGATAAATATAAACATGTACATTGACATTTCAAATGATGAAGAATCTTGTCTCTGAAATCTCCTCTGTTGCAACGTTCTGTACTGAAAGAGTTAATAGACTCTCACTGCACATTGCATCCTTTGTAAATCCTTGTTAATCTATTTAAGTGCATCATTCAACTGTAACATCATATCATTTTTGTCTTTGTTGCTGATCTTCCTGCTGACAACATTGTGGCACATGTTTCATTAATTTCTGTTATTAATGTGGTACAGTAAAGGGAGCCTATCTGTAACAGCATGTCTCAAAATATCTTTTGATCTTTGATTTTGTCTACCCCCACTGGTAAATACTTTGGCACATCTGTTGCATTAATTTTTCTAAACAGTAAATAGTACCCATCGCACAATCGGCACATGGGTATTGTAGTTTTAGTGCACATATTTTTCTATGATCAATGGTCATAATTAATGGTGTTTTGTCAGCTCCTGTAAGAAAATTTGTGGTCATCCTTTCAGGAGTTGAGTGAACTCTGAAGCCGTTTCAATTGGCAACAACAAAATTCCACATTTTAAAAACCAAACCTCTGATAAACCTGTTCAGTAGATGTGTGCACTAACCATTTTGTCATTTTTGTTTTTAAATAATCAATAATAAACTTTTTATAAACTGTGAATTGTTATCTTAAATGCATTTTAAGAATGATACAATTCTTATTGTATATATGCAATACAATTAAACATTTAAAAGCTGGAATAATTTGTACATTTTCATAGCAAAATTGTATCATATTCTCCCCCTAACATTGGAATTAATTGCAGAAAACTTTTTTTTTTTAAAGTGCTTTTCAAAGGTGATACATCTTGCACTGGAGTGTTATATTGTCATGAACCAATGTGTTATTTTGTCCATGATGTGATCTGGTAAACAAGAATTTGCTTTCTTTTTAAAGGAATTTTTAAATACACTTTTTTAAAAAACCAGTTTCTGTTAAGTCTTAATAAAAGCTATACTCATAGCTTCATTTTTTTGGGGGGAAAAAACCTTCATGCTCATATGGTTATTTTGAATAAATTGTGTTTTTATTTGTTTATAGTGATACGATTTAAAGGCATTCCATTACACATAAAATTTGATTTTATATTCGTTTCACATATTTTACTTTTTCAGGTGCTGTAAAAATATATATGTATATATATATATATTTTCATCTCAAATTTTGAAGAATACACATTTTTATGAATAAATTACAAATATAGGAAATAAGAAGTAATTTTAGAAATTCTCATATTAAAAAAATTGTCCATATTGTGTTTACAATAAACAATCTGTTATGTTGTCTGCTTTTCATTCACATAACAGTGTGAATATTTCAAATTTGTATCATGTTGGTGATTAATCAAAGCATTAAAATATCAGTAACATGTTTGTATGAGCAGTATTATATAATGAGTGGATTTTATTCTTCTCCATTTGGTTATTTCTCTTTTTTTTAAAATCTCCATTCCCCTTTAATTGATTGGCTTCAAAGAAATTATTTTTGTGGTTTGTGGTCTTCCTGCTGCTTATTTTTGATTGTAGTGCCTGGTTCAATGGAGAATATACCTTAAAATATGAAATACTTAAAAAAATGATTTATTAAACAGCAACTTATTTTTAATGCAATTTATTTTCCACTGTGTTCCATGGTTAGTTTTTCATGATTTATACTGGTTTTCATGAAACTTGTAAGTGGATACTTCTTAGATTGTATGCAGTATTTCTTGTATGCTTATTATGCAACATCTATGACGTAGCAAATTATTATCTGACTTTTTAAAACTGTCATATTATTTGTCCAGTGTATGCATTGCCTTTTTTTTTCATTATTATAATTCTGTTTGCTCGGTTTCAATGGTCTTATTTTATTGCCTGCTCAGTTTTGTTGCACAAAATAAGAGTATAGTTGATTATGTGTTGGTTCACCCAGAGTTGCACTCCAGACAGACTCACAGAGGGAAGAGTTTCTTTTGACATAACTAGTGAACATTTTCTCTTGACATGACTAGTGAACATATTCTGTTGACATAACTAGTGAACATTTTCTCTTGACATGACTAGTGAACATTTTCTCTTGACATGACTAGTGAACATTTTCTCTTGACATAACTAGTGAACATTTTCTGTTGACATGACTAGTGAACATTTTCTCTTGACATGACTAGTGAACATTTTCTCTTGACATGACTAGTGAACATTTTCTGTTGACATAACTAGTGAACATTTTCTCTAGACATAACCAGTGAACATTTTCTGTTGACATGACTAGTGAACATTTTCTGTAGACATGACTAGTGAACATTTTGTGTGTTAACATAACTAGTGAACATTTTCTCTAGACATGACTAGTGAACATTTTCTCTAGACATGACTAGTGAACAATTTCTGTTGACATGACTAGTGAACATTTTCTCTAGACATAACTAGTGAACATTTTCTCTAGACATGACTAGTGAACATTTTCTCTAGACATAACTAGTGAACATTTTCTGTTGACATGACTAGTGAACGTTTTCTGTTGACATAACTAGTGAACATTTTCTCTTGACATGACTAGTGAACATTTTCTGTTGACATGACTAGTGAACATTTTCTGTTGACATGACTAGTGAACATTTTCTGTTGACATGACTAGTGAACATTTTCTCTAGACATAACCAGTGAACATTTTCTGTTGACATGACTAGTGAACGTTTTCTGTTGACATAACTAGTGAACATTTTCTCTAGACATGACTAGTGAACATTTGCTCTAGACATAACTAGTGAACATTTTCTGTTGACATGACTAGTGAACGTTTTCTGTTGACATAACTAGTGAACATTTTCTCTTGACATGACTAGTGAACATTTTCTGTTGACATAACTAGTGAACATTTTCTCTAGACATAACTAGTGAACATTTTCTGTTGACATAACTAGTGAACATTTTCATATGATTTACCTTTAGAGGTAAATTACTTTTGTACTTATCACATATTTAATGAAATGGGCTACCTAATGGATAGAACTGTAAGCACAGTAGCATTAAGTCACAATAAATCAAACAATAGAGAATAGTGTTATTCTAAAGATTATGTGGATATTATTGGTTTTTGGCATTTTTTGGGCACTGGGTTTCTTTCCATCTGATTGTTTCACTTAGCCAGACTGGTTTTTCAGTTTTTGCTTTCCATCTGATTGTTTCACTTAGCCAGACTTGTTGGTCAGTTTTTGCTTTCCATCTGATTGTTTCACTTAGCCAGACTGGTTGGTCAGTTTCTAGAGGCACTGCAAGGAGGTAGGACCTTGATCAGCTGTTGCTTCTGATGCTAGCAGTCAGTTTTGGCACTTTGGCTCCACAGTAATGACCGGGTGCTTCAAGTTTCATCCAACCTTATAAGGAGCTGTGTGGTCTGGAGGTAAGACATTGGTCTCCAGACAAGAAGGTCCTGGGTTCAAATCCTGCCATTGGGAGTGATAACTTTTCTCTCTAAATTCATGGTTTCTTCATCGCTTTACTCTCCTCTGGCCTCTGGGTAGTAAGATCCAATAACTAGTCTTAATGAATAACAATAGAAAAACAGAAGGTCCCATATGTACTCTGCACACAATAAAAAAAACTTGACAGTTGAAAATCATTAAGAGTTGGTCTGCTGACCAAGCAAAAATTTATAAGAAAAATCCACCCAAAATATAAAACTCTTGACGATAACAAAATTAGAGCACTTCTAAAGTGAGAGAATATCTGCTTGTATGGTGAGAGATACCCGAGCATATGGCTGCTGGTGTGGGCAAAAAAAAACAGAGAGGGAAACCTGATATTCAAATAAAATTCAGTTCCTTGAAACTTCACTAAAGATAAAAATCTGGTATAGGCAAAACAAACAAAATACAAACTTCCAGCTTCAAATTTGGTACCATGATTTTCTGAGAAAGAAACATGACACTGGCATAGTACTGACCACATTACACAAAAATGTGACAGTAATAAAAAATCTGCACTATACCACTAGGCATGGTGGGGTTTTTTCTTTTTTAAAGTTTGAGCTGTTTGTGGGTTTTCATCATTGCACTCCATAGGTGCTCATATCACCTTCCAGCGTCTAGCAACTGACAACTCCAGATCTGTGTTGGTTGATAAGTCCTTTTGTGCACCCACTAAGCCTCTCATTTCTGGTTGTGTCCATCTTTACTCCCATCTCTTTCATCTGAAGGGGTGATGTGGACTTGTGGTTGTCAAAGTTCTGTGCCCTTCCCACATCTCAGAAGGCATTAATGACATCCACCTGATCCTTTGGTTTATCATCTTTGATGACAGCACAGCTAGCTAGCCTGTCCGCTCTTTCACTTCCTCATACTCCTCACATGTATCATACTTTGCATATCGTTGACTTCTGCAACAACTTAACCTACTGCCTGTGTACAGAGCCCCCACTGTTCTTATCCTGGTCATCAACTCACTTAGCATACAGGCTTAGGTGTAGTCGTATGACTCTAACCAGATGAATGCCCTGGTCATATCCATCACCTCCATTGTCATGTGGTCATAACATATGTACCGCTGTCTTCTTTGACTGCAGAGTGTGTTGTAAATGCCCATGCACTCCTTTGGTATCATAATACTGATCCATCTGTATAGATGACTGCATCTCCCTCGTTGGTGTTGTTGTTCTAGATGAGGGTGTTGACCTCCGCATTGACCACAACTGGATTCTGCTCCCTGCATATCCTGTCAAGTATTACATTACACAAGAATATACTGAATGGTGTAGGCACCTGTATCCACTCTTTGCCATTGTTGAAATCGGTAAGCCTACAGACCAGTTTTATGACTTCTTCTGCTTGGTCCACCCATAATTTTACTCTTTTCAGCCTCATACCCTCTAGATCTTGATTCTATCATTCATGGTTGAAAAATAAAAAAGATACTGCATCACTACACAGGGAGTGTCTCTCATACACCCCAAGATAATGCTTATCACTTCATTTTGCACTTTCTCTAGCCTGTCTATCTACATTGTACTGACAGTGAGAATTGCTAGAGCTTACTCAGTTGGTACGAGGATCTGCTCAATGTTGGCAGCTACCATGACCTTAATGGTGGCTAGCCCTTTGCAGGCTTTAGTTGTCTTATGGTCCCTAAAACAGACTGATCAAACTTTACCTCTATATGTGTCATCAACCTGTCCCTGGTCATATCGTCAGCTCCCATTCGTACCATCGGAGTTTCTGTATTAACAATAGAACTATTTATGGATAACCACACCACTGAAAGTTTATATGTTTGTTTGCCTGCAGATTCAGATTGAAAACTACTTTTATCCATGCAGTAGATTTCCCCACTTCACATAGTGCCTTAAATAATACTAAAGACAGCAAGCTGAAGAAGAATAATTGTGTCTGTTGATGATACCTCAGTGAATCACTATGTCATGAAATAGGCAGATCAAAGTTAATACATTTGGTCAACATCATCATTGAGAGCAAGACAGATGCCTTGAAGACTGATATCCAATTTGCTGTGAGATTTGATGTCTCATATGATTTAATACATTGTGTTATTGTTACAAGGTAGCAGAGGCTTTTTTCTTTACTTAGTTTAGCTACACTATATGAACTTATCATAATAATAAAAAAGTAAAAGTAGAAAGTACTGAGTTGGGCAGGACTGATTTAAACAAAAATTGAATATTTAGTCTGACAAGAATTTACTTATTCTAGGTTTTTGAATTTGTTGCTGTATGTAATTTTAGAGAAGCAGGTGTTCCCTTTGAAAAGTAATAAAACAATAAAGGCTGATCTAAAAGTCTTTATAGATATAAACTTGGTATATCGTGGAACGAATTCAAACAAACGAGGAAATTAGAGAAATCGCCAATCAACCACTAATATCTTCAGTAATAAAGAAAAGATGATGGTCATAGTTGGACATGTGATGAGAAGAGATAATAACCGAATAGCAAAGCAAGCCCTCATATGGGAAACAACAGGTAAGAGAAAAAGAGGAAGACCCAAGGAGACACTGAGAAGAACATTGATGAGAGAGGCAAGAGCAGCAGGATTTGGCTCCCTCAATGAGATAGAGCTGCTTGCACAGAACAGAGACAGATGGCGAGATTTTATAAAATATCTTTAAAAGAAAACTGCTAGAACAAAAAATTAGATAGGAGAAGGTGTATCTTGGTCTACGCCCTATGGGCTGGCTACGGCTCGAAAGGTCAATAGATAGATAAATAGAAAAGTTTTTATGAGTGAATACATGATCACCAAACAGATGGTAGGCAGTGAATGGAGGAGAATTATTGATGGCTCATATCTTCCCTAGTAAATTCTTAGAAGGATATTCTTTTTTATCCGTTGATGCACATTGGATTCCCTGTAGTTCTTTGACTCTTGGAACAGATTTTTCTGTGTGACTTACCCTGTTGCCATGAAGTTGACCATTCTGTGATTTTTCTGTAACTTTTGCCTCCAAACTATCACAACAGCCAACATCTTGGTACTTACACACCTACAGTGAACTCTTCACCTACAGTGAACTCTTACATTTTAGAATAGTCCAAACAGGTTTGTTTGTGACTCCAAAGTAACCTCTGGTCAGCTTGACCTCTCCTGAGTTTCAAAATACAATATTTATTTCTTGACTTTCAACTGTCCTGGAAGCTGTTTGTTAACCTATTTACCTGACAGGTCAAGCCATGTGTTTAACCACACCTTTACAATAACTGCTAGGAAAATCCCCCCCCCCTCCCCCCCAAAACTTATGTCAGAGTATTACCCTTCCTTCATCCCCACCTTCATCCTTGGCTTTGTCCACTACCCTCTATGAACTTCCATTGCTTACATTCTGTCACTAACTATTGGTGACTGCTATTCTATATCACTGTTATAAACTGTTAAGAAATGGGTACCAGCTGAGTTACCTGACCCATGCTTTAGTTCACCTATTCTGTTACAACCTTAGATGGCTGGGGAAATGTGTATAAAACATATTGTGTGCCAGGAGATTTAGAAAGCACCATTGTTTTTTTGTGGGTGTCCGGTTAGCGCAATCGATAGGCGGTTGGCTTACCACGGCAACAGCCGGGGTTCGTTCCCTGGCGAGGACACCTGGGTTTTACTAATTCCCTAAAAATTAGTGGGAGCCGCGATAGCTCAGTGGTTAGTGAACTGGACTACTATGGACAAGGTGGTAGGGTTCGATCCCAACCGACGGCTCCGGGTTCACCCAGCCTTAAATGGGTACCGGATTTTTTCTGGGAAAGTAAAGCAGCACGGGCGTAATACCGACCACATTACCCCAAAAATCATGTGCTGAAGGTCTGTAAAATATAGGGTCACTAACACCATATTTCCCTATACGCCACTTGGCGTGACGGGGGGTACTTTACTTTTTTTTTTTTTATTGTTTTTTTGTAAGAGTTCCATCATATAAGTATTGCTCAAAATTGATAGTGCTACGTGTTTTTAGTTTTAAAGATCTTAAGGTGTGCTGATATTTTATGTCAAAAATGACATTATTTAACTGCATCTCCTTGTTTGCTGCAGTTTATTATATCTTCTTTCTCAAAATCTTGCCACATTGAGTACCTCTGCCTTCACTATTTTTCACCATACAGTCTGATTTTCCCAACTTCTCTATGAAACCCACTGCATGGCCTGGTAGCTCCTTTGATGATTATGAATCTTAACTATGAGCTTCTCCAGCCATGTATCACCCTGTAATCACTTTCCATTTTCATCTTGATTGTAACTGATTTTATTTTGACTGAGAATGCTCAATAGAAGACTCATTTTTTATGTAAATTTTATGAAAGTTATGTGTCCAGAAGTTTGAACCAACAAGTAATTTTACATAAGGTTATTAATTTTAGACATAATAATTACAAAAGAATGTATGGTTTTGTTACAGAAACTAGCTTTTACTGGAGTACATTTAGTGTTTAGAAATGTTGAAAAAAAAAAAAAACTTAAAATTTCACTATATCTTTCAGATCAACAACACGAAATAATCAAAACTAAGCTTTTCAATTAAAACATATTTCATAGTTATAAAAAAAAATAGGTATGGGACAGCTTTTTTTATTTAATTAAATTGTACATATATCATCAGGGAGCCTTGATGGCAGAATGGTTAGTGTGCTTGCTTCCTTATCAGAAGGATCTGGGTTCATTTCCCAGAAGTGTATTTTTTTTTTGACTGACAATACTCCAGGGTTCACCTAGCCTCTAAAAATGAAGACTAGAGATTTTTCTGAGAAGTAGTACTGACCTTGATTTCAATCACATACCCAAAAAATTTGCCATTAGTCATGGAAATATGTGGCCACTGGCACCATATTCCCCATACACTTAACAAGGCGGCAAGGAAACCTTTATTTTACATAGATCATCGTCATGTGATGATTATAGAAATCGCCAATCAACCACTAATATCTTCAGTAATCAAGAAAAGCCGATGGTCAAGTGATGAGGAGAGATAATAACTGAATAACAAAGCAAGCCCTCTTGTGGAAAACAAAAGAGTAAGAGGAAAAGAGGCCGACCCAGAGAGACACTGAGAAGAACATTGATCAGTGAGGCAAGAGCAGCAGGAATCGGCTCCCTCAATGAGTTGTTTGCACAGAACAGAAACAAATGGCGAAATTTTATAAAATATCTCTAGGATTGAAAACTGCTAGAATAGAAATTTAGATAAGAGAAAGAATATCTGGGCCCATGCCCTTTTGGCCGACTATGGCTTGAAAGGTCAATAGATAGATCATCATGTGTTATGCTGACATTATTGGTATTGATTCGGGGGAGGGGGGAAAAAAATGACTGGAAATTAAATAAATTTGAGAATATGACATTTATCAATATAACCAGATATATACTTGATTGATATCAGCAGTACACATGAAAGAAGAGTTGGAGGAGTCACTTAGAAATTAAGTGTAATTTGCATGGCAGAAGTGGAAAGAGAAAAAGATCCTATTATATTCCAAGTAAATAAAATGGTCAGGTCTGAAAATTGTTTATGTGTCTGCTTTGGTAAAGTTTAGATAAATATATTTGGTATCTTATACATGGTTATCCCTCATTACCCACCAGTGTAACAAAGCTTAGTAACTGAATGCATTATGATCATTATCTCATTCATGTAGACATTTTCATTTAGACAACGACAAATAATTTTTTAATGTTTAACTTTGTGATATATTTTTCATCTTTTTATGTTGATATTTATCTTTGCTGATTGTGTTATTAAATTAATATTATATACAATTTTTTTTCTCTATATTATTCTCTTCATTTGTCCATGAAAATTAATAACATTGCTGGCTATGGGAGATAATTTACATTTTAATTTATATTGTATGTACATTCAATTTATTTCCTTTCAAAATGAGTTTTTAATCCCTTTTTTTTTTTAAAGAAGTTACTCTTTACCTCCAGAATTGTTGTTCTTTGCCATTGTGTGACTGTATTTTGCACAGACCACACGTTTGTGCATAGAAATTACTCCAGTTAATTTTGTTACAGTTTGAAGTAAAAAAAGAAAAGCTGATTATCCCCCTGTAAGATTTGGCAACCCATTATTTGAAGTCAATCAAGGAAACAGTTTTCTAAGATGAATGGACGTGAACTATGTTCTGGAGGTGAAGAAGCAATATTGCGCTCATTTGCTTTTTAAAATTGTGTCTTGAGAGATATTTTTAACTGTCAATTTTAATTGTTTTTATTTTATTTTGAAATTGTTCACTGAACGATGTAATTTTTAATCAAATACCAAGAAGAAGCGAACAAGTGTTTATACATTTTTGCAAGAATTTCAACATGTACATGAAATGCCCTTCAGTGTGATTTGGCCTGTGGTTATTCAATGTTACATTAAATCTTAACATCCTTGTTATCTATAATAACAATCATGCCAGGTCCAGGAAAGTGGGTGGCCAGAACTTGTCGTGCCCCAAACCAGGAGAACGTGGGTTATTTTATTTATTAATTTTTTTTTTTAAAAAGGTCAATATTTATTATATCGAAGGTGGAATAAACGTTCAGACCCGAACTTGCCTTGTGGCAACTGCTCAGGACAAGCGGCCTTTATTCTCCGGTCCTATGTGTGTCTCCCGACTGACTCCAGTAATGGGATACTGCCATAAAGATAGATTTTCTAACTGTGACATTATAAAACAGTTTCAGTTAATTAAAGCTCATTGAAGTATTTCCTTATAAATAGATTGCTAATAGTTTTGCATGTTAATGGGAGTATTTATGGTATTAGACATTGAATTATTTTTTTTATCTCCTGCCTGGATAGCATTCTTCTGCCCAAAACTAAAAAATATAATTAAGAGTTTCACCAGCAGATTTATATTGAGGTTTGTCATAAATTTGCCAAAAGATTTGTTATATACTTATATTGAGATAATCATACATTGTTCTTCTTATTACAGTATTTGTCAAGTTGGGAATTAATCTACCTTCGGTACGCTGTAAAGCCAGAAACATATTTTTGTTTAAATCATTGCTTAAACTGTAGGCTCATTGGAAGATTTTTCACTATCACAAATGTTTAATTTTGCAGAAAGTCTGTATCTAATTACTAATTCACCGATGCTGAGAACACCATGAGAAATGTCATGAAACAATTTTGTGGAGTGTAACTCTTTCACATTAAACGTCAGTATAATTTCAGAACTCAGATATGTTGATGTCACAATCCAGTTAAACAGCGCAGAGATTAACAGAGACAATTTAGCTGGTTAAAGAGAAACACTGACAAAGCAAACAAAAAATCACCATCAAAAACAAGAGCTTGAAATTGTTACAAATTATCTGATATCTTTAAAACTTCTGGTATCTTTAGTAACTAACAGTGGAGACTGCCAGAAGGAAATCAAAAGAAGACTGGCAATAGCAACATAAAAATGAAGTGCCACGAAGAACGTAAGATACAATACTAAGGCAGTAAAATAAAAACTACTTAGGGCAGGGTCTTCTCGTCAGCAACATATAGTTGTAAATCATGGACAATTTTTCAAACAAAAAAAACATTGAAAACAAGTAGCTTCTAAACAACATCTACAAAGGAAATTAAAATGCTATTCTCATGTCATAAGATAGCGGTCTGGACGATGGTTCCTGGGTAATGCAATTAGGGCAGACCAAGAAGAATGTGGTTTCAAGACATACAAGAGGCCTTCAATGTGACAACAGAAAAGTGGGAGATTATTGACTAGAGACGGGTGCTTTGAGACTAGTTGTGTTGAGTGCTACGTGATGATTGGTATATTGGTTTGGGGGGGGGGGGCACTAAACTATACACTGTGTAGTAATGTTGCTGGGTATGCGTTTCTTATTCTCAGCCTAGTGAGATCCCACAAATGGGAGAAACCCGTAATAATCTTTCTTTCTGTTTTTTTCCCCCCTTCAAAAATCAACGCAATAAACAAGAGCTAATTTGTGATTAAACGGCAGTTTAAAAAACAAACTAATACTGTACTAACATTTCAATATCACTCTTTATGAAAGAATGTAACCTAGTGCTGATCATGTGGGAATGTACGCACATTTTTCATTCACTCATTTACTTACTTCAGCCATATGTTACTTATTAAGCATTTATTTCTACAACACTATATAATGACATTTCAGTAAATATTTTATGAGCTTGTTTAATATAATACAGTTTGTTGTTATATTTTATTTGGACATTCAGAGAAAGTCCATTTTGGTGACAGTTTTTTTCTCTCTCTCCTCTCCCCCCCCCAATACTGCTGAATCATCTCCCCCCCCCCCACCCCCGTTGACCCTCTTGGTTCTAACACACTGCTTCTTTATTAATATTGCCCAGTTCTTTCTTGAGGGCACATATTTGCTGGTGTATATTAACTTCTGCCATTTGGCTTCCAGAAAAAAAAATATATTATCAGGTGGGTGTGTTTATTACATAAACATTGGAGTTTTCATTTGCTGGTTTGGAGTCAACCAATAAGTCTGATTAACTACTATCGGCGAACTTCTTTTTTAAATAAAGAAAAAAATAATAACAGTATTGGAAAATAAGTCGTGTAGCATTTAACATAATTGAAAATGTAATCAGTCAGACTTTCGCTAAATATATATATATATATATATATATATATATATATATATATATATATATATATATATATATATATATATATATATATATATATATATGAAGAAAATCACGGGAGTCTGTAGAAATGTGGTTTTACAGAAGAATGTTGAGAATATCATGGGCAGCTAAGAAGAGTAATGAAAACGTCCTGAAGGAGGCCAAAGCAAAATGAGAGCTAATTTCCAATATTAGGAAGAAACAATCTTCTTTTTTTGGCCATGTGATGAGAAGGGACCAGCTTGAATATATTGTGACAACTATGAAAATTGAGGGACAAAGAGATCGAGGAAAGCGAAGAGAAAAGATACCAGACAGCTTAAGAGAATGGCTTGGCAGAAGATCAACAACAGAAATAATAAATAACTGCTGTGATCGAAAGTTATGGAAAAAAACATGATCACCTACGTCAGCAGGCCCGGTACTTGATGATGGTATATATATATATATATGGTAAACGATTTTAATATTATTGATCGGACCCAATTTTACAAATACATACGTCACTGTTAGCATAGTATGGCCTTTAAGAACAAATTAAAATCAAACATTTACGTAATAAACTATTGTGTTCTTTCACCGGTGTTGTTATGTTTTAACTTGTTTGGCGAGTTATAACTTGTTTTGCTGTTACAAATTATTTACTTATAATGTTTTTAAAATCTTATTTGGGTCGAAGGCACGTCTTAGCGCCAGGGTTGAAATATGTGAGCGGCTCATAGCTGATTGCTTGCGCCAGGATCGGAGAACGAACAGATCCAACTCCATTTCTTCACGGTGCCCAGAGAAACAGACTAGCCAGTCAAATTGGTCAGACCAAATGAATATAGATTCGTATTACCCTGGGAGGTGAGGAATGTCGCCACGTGTCTGAGTTTCGATGCTTGAAGCGACACTATACAGAAATCTCCAAACATTTCTGGATAGGCGGCCGAGCACATATGCGTGGAAACTCACGCAAGCTAAGACGCCGGTTCAAGTCTCGTACTTTATCTTTACCTTTTACGACAGAACACAATCAAACGATGTACATAGCTTTCATTGACCAGGAAAAAGCATTCGAGCGTGTAAACTGTGAACAACTGTTGGAGATATTAATAACATATGAGAGTAAGCCAACATCTAACCAACCTTATTAAAAGTCTCCACAGCAACTGCAGAGTCAGAACAGCAGCAGGCTACACAGACCACTTCAAAGTTAGATCAGGTATAAGACAGGGGTGCGTGCGTACTATCTCCCCTATTGTTTATTACATACATGGACTATATATGCAAGTTAGCCAACCAATCAGAGACATAGACGATCAAGGAGCTTCTATTTGCAGACGATCAGGCACTAATACATGGAAAAATAGAAGACCTACAAAAAACTTAAACAGATTCAACAGCCCAGACACAAAATACATCATGAAAATAACAAAACAGAAGTCATGAATATCAACATAACTATAGACGACAAACAAATAAAATAAGTAGAGGAATTTAAATACTTATTAAGTCTAGTGACAAACGACAATTCACAAACAGCATAGACAGACTCAAGATGCAACAAAGCTTGTCAAAACATTGGACAGCTATCAGCACTATTGTCCAACAAGAAAACTCTAGAGGCAAAACGGGCACTGTACAATTACAATCTTCATCCCAACGTTGTGCTACCAATGTCAGTCCTGGACCCTGGATGCAAGAGCTGTAAGAGAAACAACCTTTACTGATATGAAATGTGTTAGACGTATGATAGGAAATAGCCCGAGTTATAAGCTCACAAAATGAAGAACTGGATTTTTTTAAAAGTTGGGAATAACCCCGCCATAGAATATATACAGAAACAACAGATAAAATGGTTTTGTCACGTAACATGACTTGACAGAAAGATCAAAACGCAACACAACGAACCTTCAATAGACGTTGCGTGAACACCAGACCAAGGGTCGACCACAAAAAAGATGGATTTACAGAAAATTAGAAACACTAGGAACAATAACAGTAGAAGAGCAAAAGACCGCAAATTATATATTCCATCTACGCTGAAATTCAAATGAGGAAGGAAAGAAGAAGAAGAACTGCTGTTTTGGTCATCCTTTCTTATTCATGTTGTTGGAGTCTTTTCATTCTTGAGTTCACCCATGCCACAAGGCTCACCATTGTCACCAGTTCTATTTAACGTGTACACAATAACGATCACGGAACAACAGCTGGATGGGAGGGGATGAGCTATGACTTTTGCTGATGATATTCTGGTATATCGACAGGGAAGAGACAGACGGGGAATCGCCTCCACAATGCAAGACGAACTCGATCGCATTTCTTCCTGGTGTGGGGTATCAGTTGCCGTGGTTAATCCTAATAAAGCATCAGTTTCATGGTTCTCCCTTAACAATCATATCGTTAATACGACCACACCGGTAGTACGAATGGGAGCTGATGAGGTAACCTGGGACAAGTTGATGACATACCTTGGAGTTAAGTTTGATCGCAGCCTATGTTTTCGGGACCACGTCGACCATGTGATAACAAAATACCGCAAAGGATTAGCCGCCTTGAAGGTCATGGCAGCTGCCAACATCGAGCAGAGGCTACTTACTCTTCTGTTCCAGGGATTAGTCCTCGCACCTATCGAATATGCCCTGGCAATTCTTACTGTCAAATTGATAGGCTGGAGAAAATACAAAATGAAGCCATGCGCATTATCCTGGGATGTACGAGGGACACTCCCTGTGTAGCAATGAGGTATCTTCTTGACTTTCCAACCATGGATGACAGAATCAAGATCTGGAGAGCACGAGCATACCTGAAGATTAGTACAGATACAGAACAACCATTACACCACGTGCTCAACACAGAGAAAGGTGACAGGCTAAAAAGAGGCAAATCATGGTGGGCCGAGCAGAAGATGTCATCAAACAGGTATGTGGGCTTACCAATATCAGCACTGGTGATGAGTGGATACCGGTGCCTACGTCAATCAAGGGGACTTTCTCGTGTATTGTCACACTCGACAGGAAAAGTAGGGAACAGAACCCGGTCGTGGTTAATGCTGAGGTCAACGGTCTCATCTGCGATAACACGATGAGAAAGATGCAGTCATCTATACAGACGGATCTGTAAGACGACACCAAAGAAGTGCATGGGCATTTACAGCACGCTCGGCAGGCAGATATAGTCTACGAAGACAGTGGTGCATACGTCGTGACCACGAGTAGCATGACAATGGAGGCGATGGCAGTGACCAAGGCATTCAAATGGTTAGAGTCACAAGACTACGCCCATGCATGTATACTGAGTGATTCGATGAGCATGATAAAAAAAAGTGGTGGCAGGCTCTGTACGCATGCAATGGGTAGAGTCGTTGCAGAAATCCAAAATACGTAAGGTCACGTTTGTCTATGTCCCTGGACATGCGGGAGTACGGGGAAATGAAAGGGCGGACTGGTTGGCTAGCTGCGCTGTCGTTGAGGACGGGCAACCAATGGATCGGGCGAATCAATGCCCTCCGAGATGTGGGAAGAGCACAGGACTTCGACAAACACAGATCCACGTCACTTCTTCGGATGATGGAAATGATAGTTAAGTTGGGCACATCCAGAAATGAGACACTTAGTGGCCGTGTAAGAAGACTTATAAGAACCAACATAGAAATGGAGTCGTCAGTCGCTGGACACTGAGGGAATTGCTGAGGAGGGGATCTGAGCACCTATGGACATGTTCGGAGTGCAATGATGATGACCCGCAAATAACTCAATAACTCAAACCCTTGACTTAAGAATTGAATAGTCCTCTTCGTCACACACCCAGAAGAACACGAAAGTAGGTGTAGATGCGTTGTGTTGTGGTTTGCAGGAAATTGCTGTGATATTTGCACCTTTTGGCCAAACGTATCCGACTTCAGCACGGCATTTTAAAATTATTATATTGCTTTTCCTCTGAAATCCATTCTCGCTTAGCCAGACTAGTTAATCTGTTCCAAGGAACACCGCTGGAGTAGAGTCTTAATCAGCCTTGTTGTTTGTCGATCCTGATGCTCTAGTTCGCTGTCGCTGTTAGCTTTCATTTCGGGCGGGGGGGGGCGGGGGGGGGGGGGGGGATAGCTGGTGTGTCTATATCTTAAGGCACACGACTCCGGATATCACATGGGCTGAAGCGATCAGCGACTCAAAAATGACTTGACGTCAGGATCAGAAGCCTGCTGATCTCACCCTTGCCTTCTATGGTAACTCTGAAAGCATTCACTAATCGGTAATTGAAGTGGGAATGTCATTTCATATATATGATGAGTGTGTGAATATACTCAAATATACCTAAGTTTAGCCGAACGGTGCAGCTATTATAGCTTGCTGGCGTTAACCCGATTACTAAATGAATAATTAGACCTCTTCGTCATCCGCCCTTAAATGGATGTTAAGCTAGCGTGTATACGTTGTGTATGCAATAGAAACAAACTGATATTTGCACCTTTCGGCCTAACGCATCTAACCAACACAGCATATTTTACTGCCGAGTTGCATCTCCTCTTGATTCAAGCATCGAAACCCACGATACGAGGCGGCATTCCTCACCTCCCCAGAGTGCTACAAAGGTACCCATTTCTGAGAGCTGCTGGGTCGACCGCGGGGATATTTTATTCCAACTATGAGTACAACTCACACTGCTTCAAGCGGGAATCGAACACGGGTTGTCCGAACATCGGTAGCTCAGCCATTTGATTTTCTCAATTAGCTACCTAGGTCTAACACCCTTTTAATGACGGAAAACAAATGACAGCAATTGTCGGGTGTATATATAATAAATTAAAAAAAAAAAAGGTTTCGGCACAATTTGAACTCCAGCTTCTCCACCAGATATCATGCGCTGACCATGGTAATTGTAGCTGAGTAAATTGATTTCGTACACACCTCAACAGCATCATCAAGTACCGTGCCTGCTGGCGTTTCATATTCTCTTCACAACTTTCGACAGCTATTTATTATTTCTGTTGTTGACCTTCTGCTAAGCCATTCTCTTAAGCTGTCTGATATCTTTTCTCTTTGCTCCAATCTATCTCTTCGTCCCTCAATTTTCCCAGTTGTTACATATATTCCAGCTGTTCTCTTCTCATAACACACCACATGCTGAAGTCAAGTAGTTTAGTTATCGTTAGTGTATCAGTCACATAGTACAGCAGATATATTATTTATAATAGAATTTCTATATCGGGATATAAATCGATATGTCTTAGTAACGTCACTCAAGAGTAAACACATCGTTCGTTATGACTAGATAGTTTTATTCCGGAATGACAGTCTTGTATTGTCCGGATGTGTAACAGATGTAGTTGGATGATGAGACTGGCGTTGGTGCTTTTGCATTGTCTTCGTTTTTGAGTACTTTTTTTTTTTTTTTTTTTTGCAATGTTTGTTGTCTCTTTACGTCACCGTTTTTTATGTCGCTCTCTTCTGCTTTAGTTGGTCGCTCTTTCAGTCGATCTGTTGTACGTTTCCAGATTTTCACTGTTGATATTGAGTTGTTTTATGTCGCGCATGCATGAATCTTTGAAACAGAATACTGGTTGGCCGATCGGCTAATTGTCTGTCGAAAACTTAATGTACATTTATTTTGGCTTTCTAGCATCGTCTATACCGGTCACGTGTCCCAGCCATCTCAAACGACGCTGGATTAAAAGGGTATATATTCTGCTTGTATTTGCTGCTGACAAGCAATATGGAACACACGATCACGATCATGCAATCTGATGTCCAGGATTAATTATAGGCATGTTCTTGAAAGGTGACAGTTATGCGGGCGTCGCTGATCTGCTCAAGATTTTCTGAGAGACCAGGACTCAAATTCCGACGCTCCAGCTTTACAATAAGCAAGGCTTAACTCTTCTTAGATACAGATTTGGAGTTGTATGGCTTATGTGCTGAAGTCGTAGAGATGACCTTTTCATAACACAAGCCAGTTATGTATTGCGATTCTGCAGGACCTTATAATCCCTCTTTCGGTCTCCTTGGTTTATTCCAATAAAAAAGAGTGGATACGATCTGACTAGCTGATGGAAAGATATATGTAACTAACTAACCGCTTTAGGGTCACCACTACGAATTTGCTGTTTGGGGTTTACTACCCTAGCCTTTATATTTCCCGAGGCTTCCACAAAGTTGCGGATACATGATACTTTGTAGAATACTCGTCCAACACTGACGCAAATAGTGCACACCATCGGAGCAGTGAACAAACATGTCGCCAATAGGTCGTCACGGTGAAAAGATAAACATGGAGAAAAAACATTCATCTAGCCCACCAGCGGTTAAACAACAAGATATATAATGTTAACATATTTATTACTTACTACCAGAATATTCATTAGCTTTTGCTCTACGGGTGTGCGAAAAGGTTAGGGCACTTCCTCAAACTAAGTTTATCTTTATATCTATTGTAATAAGCGTACTCATCTATGAGCGCGTTTCGTGGAAGCCCTCCAATAAGTGTTGCCAGGTTGTCACTAAGATTTACGCCTTTTCATTATATTTTACAGCCTATGTTTTTCCTTTTCCTGTAAATTGATTTCTTACTTTTTTTATTTATTTTTTTTTTTCATCCACAAAATTATTTGATAAATGTTCTAAAATTCGCAGGAAATCGAATACGTTAACCATTTTTGCTCATGGCTAAGAATGTTTTCAATGCCTACATCATCACGATGCAGAATACTGTTGGCACGCTACTTGAGAAAATAGTTGCCCGTATACTCACCTGTCACCTTGAAGTGACACGCATTCCCTCACACTCTCGGAGATTATAGATATAACAAAGAGACATGGCTTAATGAGGCAGTCTTCGTCTATGATATCTTCGAAGACTTCTACAGACGAGAAGAGGCATGTGCTGCTGCTATATATCTGGAGAATGTCTGCAACTGGGTACCATTTGAATACCTCATGCACATGCTCCTCAAACTGGCAGTGCATCCCTTCCTCATTAGATGGATCGCCGCGGCACTGTTTCAGATGAAGGTGATACTCAGATGTGGAAGTTGGTCTTCCGAGCCAACATCCATTTGTACAGGGCTGCCACAAGGATCGCCATTGTCACCAATTCTGTTTACCGTGCACACAATAACGATCACGGATCAACAGCTGGATGGGAGGGAAAGAACTATGACTTTTGCTGATGATATTCTGGTATATCGTCAGGGAAGAGACAGACGGGAAATCGCCTCCACAATGCAAAACAAACTCGATCGCAACTCTTCCTGGTGTGGAGTATCAGGTGCATTGGTTAATCCTAATAAAGCACCAGTTGCATAGTTACACGGAAACACCGATAGTATAAATGGGGACTGATGAGGTGACCAGGGACTGGTTGATGTACAAAGGAGTCAAGTTTGATCGCATCCTGTGTTTTAGTGATCACGTCGACCATGTGATAACAAAAGCTCGCAAAAGATTAGCCACCTTGAAGGTCATGGCAGCTGACAACATCGAGCATAGCTTTCCTTCTGTTCCAGGGACTGTTCCTCGCACCAATCGAGTATGCCCTAGCAATTCTCACTGTCAGTACGACGCAAATTGACAGGCTGGAGAAAATACAGAATGAAGCTATGCACTTTATCTTGGGGTGTTGGAGGGACACTCCATGTGTAGCAATGAGGTATCCTCTTGACTTTCTAAGCATGGATAAAGATCTGGAGGGCACTAGCATACCTGAAGATAAGTGCAGATAAAGAGCGTCCATTGCACCACTAGATTAACGCAGGGAAAGGTAACAGGCTCAAAGGGGCAAATCATGGATGGACCAAGCAGAAGATATCAAACAGGTCTGTGGGCTTACCAATATCAACGATGGCGTGGAGTGGATAATGGTGTCTACGTTATTCAGTGACACATTCTCATGTATTGTCACACTCGACAGGAAATGTAGGAAGAAGAACTCAGTCGTAGTCAATGCGATGGGCAACGGTCTCATATGGGATTGCACCGATGAGGAAGATGCAGTCATCTATGCAGACGGATCTGGTAATACGAAACCACAGGAGTGTATTGTCATTTACAGCACGCTCGGCAGACAGAATAGGCAAAAAGGACAGTGGTGCATACGACATGACAACGAGCAGCATGACAATGAAGGTGATGGCAGTAACCAGGACATTCATCTGATTAGAGTCACAAAACTACACCCATGCCTGCATACTAAGTGATTCGATAGCATGATAAGAAAAGTGGAGGCGGGCTCTGTACGCACGCAATGTTTAGGGTCGTTGCAGAAGTCAAAAATACGTATGGTCACCTTTGTCTATGTCCATGAGCTTGTGGGAATACAGAGGGCTGGAAACTACAATGAGCGGATCTCTGGTGTAAGGGTTAAAATCAATTTCTAATTACGCTGCTCAGGTTTTATTTATTTTTTTTTGTACGAAATAAAGAGAACTAGAAAGTTCTTTGAAAATTAGTGTCAAAAGAAATATGTGAAAGTAAAGCTTAACTCACATACGGATACTGCGTCCAATGATATTCCAATTGGTCCCGGTTTCAGCTCAGAAAAACACTATGTTATTTATTGATATCCGTTTCTGCTATGAAAATATCATATTATGGTATTGGTACCGGACTCGAAAAATTATGGTGATTCTAATATAGATAGATTACACTTGAGATACATGAATACCCCTAGAAGATTTATTAGATGCCGTATAAGTATATGCAATATAATATAAATGCTATAATTTATTATTAGTTGCAGACATTCTCCATATATTATTTTTATAATTTATCACACGTGCCCTAAGTGACAAGTAAGCGTAACGTTTTTTAAATGATGAAATAGTTGACACGCTAGACCAGCGTTTCTTAACGCAGAGGGGGTTAGTTAAAAATAGCACAATTTGGGGGTGGGCGGGAGGGGAGGGGGTCCAAAACTGAGGGGTCATGCTTAGGAACGTATTTGTATGTAGAATGTAACTGTTTTGTTTATTGCACATCCAGAAAACAAAAGGCGCAGGAGAAAGGAGACAAATAATAATAAATGAATATTATTATAGAGGGAAACTTCCGAGGTGGTAGATCAGCGAATAATTTCAGGGGAAGACCGTCGACCAGTTTCTCTCATGGCTGTTTCTATTAATGTTTAACAAACACACACTGCCATAGAATGAACAAGTCATGCCCACTGATCCACAGGGTTTTCCATCCTTTTTGCATGAGTCTTTTCTCTTCTAAGTTTTGCCTTAGCATAGTCTCAAATGATGTTATACCATTCCTAATACACACTCTCCATGACGTGCGATCACAAGCCATGTCCCCAGTCATTTTCACAGATGGAGAACTCATTCAGAGATGATTTACAGATATCTCTATATCGTAGTTTAGGTCTGCCTATTTGTTTTTCCATGCATTAGTTCACCATACAGTATTTGCTTAAGGATGCGTTTTTCTTCCATTCGCTGGACGTACCCTAATCCTCTTAATCGTCGACTTCTGAGCATCGACATGATTGTTGGGGTCTTAGCACGTTGCAAGACAGTTAAGCTTATTATTTTGTCCTGCCAGTTGATGTGGATTATTCTGCGCAGACATCGCATGTGTGGAAGATATTTCATCATCATCATCATCGAGTGCCGTCTCCGCAACGAAGGTTGGTTGCAATGGATCGCCATTCCACTCTGTTTCTTGCTTTGATGGTGCAGGTTGTCACAGATTGACTTGTCCATCTTTTGATGTTACTCGTCCATGTTAGTCTTGGTCTGCCTCTACCTCTTTTACCTTGTATTTTCCCTTCCAATATTACTTTGGTAGGCTGTTGTGTCTTTTAACGTGTCCCAAAAATCTCATTTGTCTTATCTTAATTGTATTTAGTAGTTCTCTTTTTATTTTTAGTTGTTTTAAAACTTCAACCTTTGTTTTCTTTTCTTTCCATCCAATTCTACATATTCTTCTGTAAATCTACATTTCATCATTGGAGCAGGAGGTGGATGGTGTTATGGGAGCAGCTGACAAGTAGTGCCGATTATGGCTCCACTCCGTGATGGCTGGCAGATGATCTCATGTATAGAGACAATGGCTGCGATCTCCGACTAGTACAGCCACTGCCAAGAAGGAAAGGAATGGCAAACTACCCTTTTATATTGTCTAGTATAAAAAAAGTAAAGTACCACCGTCACGCCAAGTGGCGTATAGGGAAATATGGTGTTAGTGACCCTATATTTTACAGACCTTCAGCACATGATTTTTTGGATAATGTGGTCGGTATTAAGCCCGTGCTGCTTTACTTTCCCAGAAAAAAAAAATCCGGTACCCATTTTAAGGCTGAGTGAACCCGGAAGCCGTCGGTTGGGATCGAACCCTACCCTTGTCCTTTGTAGTCCAGTTCACTAACCACTGAGCTATCGCGGCTCATTGCCTAGTATAATGATGTCAAAATACAACTAAATATCTATAGCTAACGACCTTAATGAGAAAATACTGGATAGCTTGGTGTCATGGCATGGAAAACAGTCAACAACAGAACTGATATGATGCTCTGTAGGTAGAAGATTGTGGAAGGACATGATCGCCTATGACTATCGGTATAGCACATGATAATGATGATGATGAATACCCCTTAGGGAAGACACAACAATGATGTTGAAACGTTTAAAAAGGCTACCATGCCTTGAGTATTTAACCACTCTTTTCTGTTGATTATGGTGACAATGCAAGACACAAATCAAATAGTTATCTTAGTTTGTGCAAGCACATTATGTCGCTGTATGTACTATCCTTATATGGATATATGTACTCATCTTTTTTAGGCCAACTTCTTTTGGCTGTATAAATCTGTAACTACACTCAACATCATGTACCGGGACTACTGGAGTAGGTGATCATGCCTCTCCACAACTTTCGATCTCGGCAGCTATTTATCATTCCTGTTGTTGACCTTCTGCCTAGCCATTCTCTTAAGCTGTCTGTTATTTTTTCTCTTTGCTTCCCTCTATCTCTTCGTCCCTCAATTTTTCCAGTTGTTACAATATATTCCAGTTGTTCTCTTCTCATTACATGGCCCAAAAATGATTATTGTTTCTTTCTAATATTGGAAATTAGCTCTCTTTTTGCTTTGACCTCTTTTAGAACATCTTCATTACTCTTCTCAGCTGTCCATGGTACTCTCAACATTCTTCTGTAAAACCACATTTCTACTGCCTCCAGTGACTTTCTTGTCTGTTGTCCTATTGTCCATGATTCGCATCCATATGTTAAGACTGGCTCTACGTAACATTTAAGAACTCTTTTTCTTGTTTCTATTGTCAAAAATGGATTGCATAGTAACTTCCTCATTTTTTGGAAAGCTGCTTTTGCCTGAGCCTTTCTGCATCTCACCTCTTTTGTACATCTTCCGCCTGAGGTTAACAAAGTTCCCAAATATTTAAATTCATTTACCTGTTTTAATATTGTTCCACTTGTCTTTATTTTGCACTGAGGTGATGTCTTTTTCTTTGTTGTTTACCAATACCTCTGTCTTTTTGCTATTAAGGCTGAGTCCTTTATTTTTGCTTTCTTTCACTCATATATATATATATATATATATATATATATATATATATATATATATATATATATATATATATATGATTATGGGACATGTTAAAAGACACAACAGCCTGCTAAAAGTAATATTGGACGGGAAAATACAAAGTAAAAGAGGTAGAGATAGACCAATTCTAACATGGACGAGTAACATCAAAAGTCAACGTGGTAGTCAACCTTCGATGCGGAGACGACACTCAATGATGATCATCTGCCACACCGGTTGGCGTAGGCGATCATGTCCTTCCACAATCTTTTCTCAAAAGTGCATCGTGTCAATTCTGTTGTTTACTGATTTGCATGCCATGACACTAAGCTATCTAGTATCTTCGGAGCCAGTAGTGGGTAACAGCATCATCATCATCATGTACCCTGCCGGTTGGCGTAGGCGATCATGTCCCTTCACAATCTTCTATCTACAGTGCATCGTATCAGTTCCGTTGTTGACTGTTTTTCATGCCATGACACCAAGCTATCCAGTATTTTCTCTCTTTGTCGTCCGCGATCTCTCTTTCCTTTTATTTTGCCAGTTATAACCAAGTATTCCAACTTTCCTCTTCTCATGATGTGCCCGAAAAATGTTGATTGCTTCTTTCTGATGTTTTTTAAGAGCTCCCTTTTTGTGTTGGCCTCTTTGAGAAATTCCTCATTGGTCTTTTTAGCTGTCCAGGGAACTTTCAACATTCTTCTGAGAAATCCCATCTCTGTGGCCTCTAATCGTCTTTTCATTTGTTTGTCTACTGTCCATGATTCGCTTCCATAGGTCAGAATTGGTTCTATATAGCACCGATGAACTCTGTTTCTCATTTTTATTGACATAGATTTGTTGCATAAGATATTTTTCATTTTCTGAAATGCTATTTTGGCCTGAGCTATTCTGCTTTTTATTTCTGTGGTGCATCTGCCATCTGATGTAATTATTGTGCCCAAGTATTTGAAACGTTGTACTTGTTTCAGATTTGTCTCGTTTATTTTTATGCTGCATGATGGTGATGATTGTTTCTTCGATATAACCATTACTTCTGTTTTCTTACTATTCAGACTGAGACCTTTCTTGTTGCTTTCTTCTACTATTATGTCTATCATTTCTTGTAGTTCGTTCCCTGTCTCTGCTATTAAGACTGTGTCATCTATGTTGTGACCGTTGACTTCAATTCCTTTTTTGTCTACTATTGATATCATAATATATTCGCTGTAAAGTGAAAACAAATCCGGTGATAGAACACAGCCTTGTCTGACTCCTTGTTTTATATATTGGAATTGTCCTGTTTGGTTGTTAATTCGGATAGCTACTGTTTGTTGCCAGTACATGTTTTTTATGACTCGCAGATCCTTGCCATCAATGTTTAATTTCTCCAGCATATTTATTATTTCCACATGCTTTACTTTGTCAAATGCTTTCGTGTAGTCTATAAAGCACATATATAGATCTTTCTTTATCTCTATAGATCTTTCTATCAATGTCCTTAAGATGTATATTGCATTATTGGTGCCCTTTCCTTCCACAAATCCACATTGTTCCTCACTTATTTCTGGTTTTATTTTGTTCCTTACACGTCTCATGATTATTCTTAGTAATATTTTAGTCATATGGCTCATGAGACTAATAGTGCGATGGTAACAGCAGCACCGCAATTATTTGCCCGTTCCTTATCTAGTATCTTCTCTCTTTGTCGTACGCGATCTTTTTTTAATTTGTTTGTAGTCACTGTTTACATTTCACTATCTATCATCAATGATGATATATATTACCACAACCAATTTGCAACAATAAAAAAAAAATGGTATAATTAGCTATTTTTCGCATGAAATGACAGAGGGATCACTGGCAGAAAACAATCTCAAAAGGAGGCCACTGTAGAGAAAAGGTTGAGAATCACTGCGCCAGACCACTCTGATCGATATTATTATTATTTATTATCTCTCTTTTATTTATCAGAAATGTCTGAATGTAGAACTTTGTTATGGTCTGGACTCTGATCCCGTCAATACTTCAAATAATTGTAACGGAAGATGCAGCGTTTGCAGGAAGCATAATTTTATTTCTTGACTTGGACGGTAGGTACAGTTCACTGCTTGTTGTACACACACTTTTTTTTTTAACAGTTGAGATTGTGCCTTTTATTTATTAAATATAATAAAAATATATTAAATGAATTATTATATTGAATAGTAGGTCTAAGTAGGTAGATAGATGGTCCCGAATTTAATTTAAAATTACTCATTACTGAATTATTACAACTTAAATACTTAATCAATAGTCAATAAAATAAATAAATTGATATATATTTATTGAATATCAGTCAGTGGTATGAAATCTCTTCTTCTTCTGCTTCTTCTATCCTTCCTCTGCTGCCGTTGGCGTCGAGGGGAGAAACAATCTGCGATTATTATTGGCTCTTCTGTTGGCCTCTTCTGATGTTATCCCTCCTAGTGACTCTAGTATACCCTTTATCCATCTCTTTCTCGGTCTTCCTCTTAATCTGGCGTTTTCGTTGCGTTTATTTAAGGCTCTTTGAGTCATTGTTAGTTCTTTTTGTCTTGTTATGTGGCCGAACCAATTTATCTGTTGTTTCTTTATGTATTCGATGGCTGGTTCAATTTCGAGTTTCTTCCTCAGGTCAGTGTTTCTTACTCTGTCCCTTAAGCTGTTTCCTGTCATTCTTCTGACACATTTCATTTCGGTGGTCGTTATCTTTCTTATTGTTCTAGAGTCCAGCGTCCAATTCTGGCACTGATAGCACAGAGTTGGTAGAAAAATTGATTTGTATATTGCCCTTTTTGCTTCTGTAGTTATTGCTTTGTTTTTCAATAGCATTGAAAAATGATTGATACTTGGCCTATAACTTGGCATGCTTTGTTACACCTTATATCTATCTCTGTCTCTTGGTTATTGTCTTGTGTTAACGACCTACCCAGATATTTAAAATTGTCATCTTGCTTCAAAGTCGTAGTATCTATTATGATGCTTAGTTTTTCTTTCTTTCTCGCTATTGCCATTACTTCGGTTTTGCTTATGTTGATCTTCATGTTGTATTGTTTACAAGTGTTGTTTAGCCTGTTGATATGTTCTTGTAGGTCCTCAGTTGTTTCATGTATCAGAACTTGGTCGTCTGCAAATAGTATTTCATTTATTTCTTCCTCTCTTCTGTTGTTTTCTGGTACGTATATTTCGTTCACTTTTGTGTTATCGCTTGGGTATGAAATATGAATATTGAAAATTGGATATTGAGACTCAAAAACTGAATGATTGTGTGACTATAGGCTGTAGACGCTCGACTAGAGGTTGTCACATAATGAGTGAATCAAAGTGAATTCTTTTTCTTCTTTCCTTCCTCATTTGCCCTTTAGCGTTGAGGGGAGATATCATTTGCGTTCTTTTGCGCTTCTCTGTGGGCCTCTCCAGCTGAGCTGTTGTTATGTTTCCTTGTGTTTCTAATATTCCATTACTCCATCAATCCTTTTTCTATGGGTGACTGTTCTCATCATCATCAAGTACCATGCCTGCTGGCGTAGGTGATCGTTGTCTCTCCACAACTTTCAATCTCGACAGTTATTTATCATTTTTGTTGTTGACCTTCTGGCAAACCATTCTCTTGAGCTGTCTGGTATCTTTTCTCTTTGCTTTCCTCTGTTCCATCATCCCAATTTTCCCAGTTGTCACAATATTATTGAATATGTTCCAGCTGTTCCCTTCTCATTGCATGGCCAGAAAAAGATGATTGTTTTTTTCCTAATTTTGGAAATTCGCTCTCTTTTTACTTTGACCTATTTTAGAACATTCTTTTCTAGCAATGTTTATAGAAGGCTCGTTCAATCCATTCGTTGTGTTGTCATAATGATATTGTGTATTAATATTTCTGCCTTATCATTTTGCCAAACCATTTTTCATCTGTTGTTTCTTTATGTACTCTATGGCTGAAATTGTTCCTCGTTTTTTATATCAGTTCTTCATTTTTGATCGTATCTCTCAAGCTGTTTCTTGTCATTCATCTATCGTGTAAATGTGTTTTGTGTGAATGTAACAATTGTATAAATATTTGTATGTTACTCTAAATAAGTAAAATGAAAAATGAGTAATTGCAAGAGACAGAATAAAATAGCACTCCATGGCAGCTGACTTTCTATGTGGAGATGACACCCAATGAATAAATGAAGTAATTGCAGTTTCTAAATTTGGGTAAATTACTAGTTTATATCCTATCGCTGGATAGGACACACACTACGGAAGCCAACTGAGAGTATTACACAACAGGCCTTTTTTTGGAATCCCCAGGGGAAAAGACAAAGAGGAAGACCAAGGAATTCTTGGAGAAGACAGATAGAAGCAGAGATGAAGATGATGGGGAATACATGGAATGATCTTAAAAGAATTACAAAAAACAGAACAACTTGGAAAGTGTTTGTTGAAGACCTATGCTCCACTGGGAGCTAAAAAGGTAGAAGAAGAGACTAGTTTATTATCTTTCTGTTAAATGAGTTTCCCCTATTTGGCCACATGTATTTGAATGTATCAGGAGGTAAAGGCACCTCACAGCAGCAAAGCTGGAAGCAGTCAGCGACCCACAGCTGATGGCTTTGCGCTAGGATCGGTGAACTGGAACTATCCAGACCCTAGTTCACCTCTTCGCGATGCCTCCAGAAACAGATTAACTAGTCTAGTCTGGCCAACTGAGTAAGAATCGAAGAGGGAAGACAACCGGTACTCAAAAATAACATGCTGAAAACAGATGTTTTGAGCCGAAAGGCACAAATATCGCAGTTCTACCAGAAACTACTACACAATGTATTTATGCCCGCTTAACGAATGAATGTGTAGGACAATTGCATCCTTTAGCAGTCATCAGGTGAACAACAGAAAGAAAGAGTGCATCAACTGCTAGTTTTTGTGCATTTAATTTTATTTTTCAACAAGTTTTAGTGTTAGGTTTAGGGTATTCCTAACCCTAACCAGGGGTCTTCTAATGAAAGATTAGAGAATGACCAAATAAAGTGTAAAGTTACTCCAAGTAAAAATATGCTAAACTAGGATTTTACCTGAAATTGTTTGAAGTTGCTGTTTACATTTTATTATCTATCTTCAATATGATTATATGCCATTTTTTAAATTTATCATTGACACATGTCATATGACATAATAATATTCATTATAGTGCCATATCATACCATATGATATTATTATATATATTTTTATATTAAAATTTTAAAGTAATTAAGAACTATCTTTCTAATTATAAAACCATTATATGTTTAACATCACTTATTGTTAAATAATTATGTGGTAATTTCTTACAGATCTTTTTGTTTGTATGGAGACTTCATTTAAATGAAAATTTTGTTTTAGACTAAAGGTTCAAGAGATGCCTTCTATCGAGGATATTATACTCTCAGACACAGAGAAAACATTTCAGTATAATGATGAACTGCTAACTCTTCCAGTACCTGATCTGTCTGACACCTTGAAGAAATATTTAGAATCAGGTATTTTGAAAGTAAAATTGTTTAGCAGAACTAAAATAATGTTTCCAATAGCAATGTATTCTTTATTATTAAATATTTATTTGGGGGCCAAGACGTCCATCCAGCAACTGAGCTGAGTGCGGGTCAGAAACCCACAGCTGACTGCATGCATCAGGATTGGCAAACAACAGAGCAGATTAAGACCCTGCTCCACCTTCAAGTGATGCTCTTGAAAACAGATTATTCTGCCCAGCCAAGCATGTGGGGGTTGAAAAGGGAAGAGAACTCATTACTCAAAAATGCAGTGCTGAAGTTGGATGTGTGTGGCTGAAAGGTGCAAATAAACAACAGCAGAACCCATCAATGCTCACACGTCTTTTTAACATCCTTTTATGGGTGGATGGCAAATAGGACTATTCATTCCTTTATTAGTCATCGGGTGAACACTAGAAAGAAAGAATACATTGTTTATTTGTTTACATTTATCTTGACTGTTGCTACTCTGTTTCATCTGCCATAAATTGGATGTTAAATGGCTGTAAGCTACATTGTGTCCTAGTTTGACATTTGTGTAAGTTTTAACATTTGCACTTTTCAGCCCATCATATCTAAAACTTCAGCACACATTTTTGAGTACTGGATTTTCCTTATTTTTTTCCTGTGCTTGTTTGGCTAAGTTAGTCAGCTTTTTTCTGGGATCACCTCATAGAGATGTGTTTTGGCCATGGTAAATTCTATTTCACTGACCCCTATGGTCATCCTGACTTCTATCAGCTGTTTCACTGTACAATATCTGCCGGTACCTTTATGAAATATTAATAGCTCTTAATGTCTACAGAATAAAATTCTGTAAAGGTTATTAAACAAAATTAAGTGGAACAAATTTTTCTCTGCCATAGAAGTAAGGGCATGATCTTTTACGATAACTAATTTGTATCAATAAGAAAATGAAGAGACAGTAACTTCTCAAGATTAATTGTATTTTCTTGTATGTTATCCTTTGTCTCTGGAGATAACATTTTTCTTTTGTTGGGTCACAGCTTATATTTTAATTGGATTTGTGTCAAACTTATATATTATGTTTGTGTGTTTATCACAGACAGATGTGATTGTTATGAAGGTATGGAACAAGAGGTATAATAATTTCTTACATTCTAATTATTGTCAGTGTAAGACATTTAAAGAAATATGCAATAATGATTTATGTACAAAATGAACATTACATAACAATAAAATGCTTACATTCTATTTGTGTTGCTTACTTTTCAGTTCGTCCTTTGGTGACTGATGAAGAATATAAAAAAACAGAATCAATAGTTGAGAACTTTGCAGTTGGTGAAGGAAAATATCTACAAGAAAGGCTTCAAGAGAAAGCAAAGACAACAAGAAACTGGGTTAGCTGTACAGAAATGTTTTAATAAATCTGTAAAATACAATTTTCATTTCCATATTTTCCACTTTATTTTAAATAATATAAGCAAATTATTTTGCTTAATTTAGTTGAATTTAAAAGAAAATTAAATTTGAGTTCCCTTAATATACTCGATCAGGACATTGAAACAGCACCTGCCACCAACAACTGTAAACTTGATGTTGTGCAACAGTATAGCTACCTGGGGTCCATCATCGACGACAAACTATCTTTAGACACAGAAATTGACACTCGTATTGGTAAATCTTCTACCACCATCACCCGTCTTTCTAGGTGCATTTGGTAAAACAACAAACTGAGAACTAAAATAAAGGCCATAGTTTACAACACGTGGATCATCAGTATCTTTTTGTGTAACAGCAAATCATGGACAACTTATGCAAAGCAAGAGAGAAGGCTAAATCCATTCCATCTACAATATCAGCACCATATTCTTGGTATCATTTGGAATATGTGGAGGTCCCCATTTGCACAGGCCACCTGAAAATCTACAAGCTGCTCAAACAATGGTTACGTTGGCTTGGCCACTTACACTGTATGAAAGATGGTCGCATACCAAAGATATACTTTATGGACAACTGGCAGGTGGCAAAAAAACGAAGGGGCGCCCAAAACTCTGATTTATAAACATTTGTAAATGTGATATGAAGACTCTGAACATAAACCTTGTAGTCTGGGATGAAATAGCTGCAGACCGCAATCTTTGGAAACACACTCTAAAGATCCGACTCCGACAAAAAGCAGATGCTAAGACAGAATTATAGAAAAGAGAATACACTTCCGGAAGAAAAGAAAAGATAACACTTCCTAGGGATACTGCAAAATCCATAGTCAATGATGACTGACGGAGGCCACTATATATATATAGTTATTTGAGGGTCATCATCACTGCACTCCGAACATGTCCAAAGGTGCTCAGATCCCCTGCTCAGCAAGTCCCGCAGTGTCCAGCGACTGACGATTCCAGTTCTGTGTTGGTTGATAAGTTAGTCTTCTTACACGGCCACTAAGTTTTTCATTTCTGGCTGGGCCCATCTTAACTCCCATCTCTTTCATTCAAAGAAGTGACGTGGATTTGTGGTGGTCGAAGTCCTGGGCTCTTCCTGCATCTTGGAGGGCATTGATGATGTCCGCCCGATCCATTGGTTGCCCGTCCTCAACGACAGCGCAGCTAGCCAACCTGTCCGCTCTTTCATTTCCCTGTACTCCCGCATGTCCAGGGACATAGACAAATGTGACCTTAAGTATTTTTGACTTTTGCAATGATTCTAACCATTGCATGCGTACAGAGCCCGCCTCCACTTTTTTTTATCTTGCTCATCGAATCACTCAGTATACAGGCATGGGTGTAGTCTTGTGACTCTAACCAGATGAATGCCTTAGTCACTGCCATCACCTCCATTGTCATGCTACTCATGATCATGACGTATGTACCATTGTTTTCTTTGACCATTCTGCCTGCCGAGCGTGCTGTAAATGCCCATGCACTACTTTGGTGTCGTATTACAGATCCGTCTGTATAGATGTCTGCATCTTTCTCATCTGTGTTATCGCAGATGAGACAGTTGACCTCTGCATTAACCACGACTGGGTTCTGTTCCCTACTGTTCCTGTCAGGTGTGACAATACACAAGAAAGTCCCCTTAAATGAGTAGGCACTGGTATCCACTCCTCAACAACGCTGATAATGGTAAGCCCACAGACCTGTTTGATGACATCTTTTGCTCGGCCCACCCATGATTTGCCTCTTTTTAGCCTGGCATCTTTCCCTGTGTTGAGCTCAAAGTGCAATGGGTGCTCC
This sequence comes from Megaustenia siamemsis, assembly GCA_032433765.1. Taxonomy (NCBI): domain Eukaryota; kingdom Metazoa; phylum Mollusca; class Gastropoda; order Stylommatophora; family Ariophantidae; genus Megaustenia; species Megaustenia siamemsis. The sequence continues at coordinate 131,536,539 of JAVIAB010000051.1, read as the reverse complement.
CTATCTGCACTAATCTTCAGGTATGCTCGTGCCCTCCAGATCTTGATTCTGTCATCCATGGTTGGAAAGTCAAAAAGATACCTCATTGCTACACAGGAAGTGTCTCTCGTGCACCCCAAGATAATGTGCATGGCCTCATTCTGTATTTTCTCCAGTCTGTCAATTTGAGTTGTACTGACAGTAAGAATTGCCAGGAATACATACATACACACACACACATACACACCCATAAAAATATAGAAGGTGAATAGAGTAAACAACAAATAATAAAATTCAAAGGTGCACATACCAGATGATTTAATAATTGATAAATCTAAAGCAAAAATACATTTAGAAATAGATATTTTGTTTCTATTCTTATTTGTAAATTTTTTTTTTCAATAGCTGGAACAATGGTGGGACGATGAAGCTTATTTAAAAATTCGAGATCCAAAACCTAAAGTCAATATGGCTTGTCCAGCCCCTTATGATGATGTGTGGCAACCATTGTCAGGTTCACAGATTCCTCGTCTAGCCCTTATTCTTCACTATTTCTTACAATTTTGGAATTACACAAGAAAGTAAGAGACATATTCATTTAACATTATCATTACCATAGATTCTGGAGTAAAATATTTAGACTACAAGCTAGACATTACCTTCCAGTAAACATAATGTTGTATAAATCATACACAATACTGTCAATGTTGTAACAAACAGAAACAAGGAAACTGATTTACATCATCTTACAAGCCAAGAGTACAGGGACTGAAGAGAGAAGGCAACCTGGTACCCAAAAATGCCATGCTGAAATTGGATGTGTTGGACAGAAGGGTGCAGATATCATAGCTTGCTGTAAACCACATAACAGTACATCTAAAATTGCTTAACTCTTGCCATACATTTCGCCACACTGTGCGCCATGCCGATTTTGGCAGCGTACGTTTCGCCGCATAGTGTGCCACGCTCAATTTGATTAGTGGGAACACCATCAAACCATATTCTTTTTACATGTCTTGTATCGTCTTGATATTGGTGAAATCTAATACCTTGTTCAATTATCTAAAAATTCATATATAATATGTTATATGTTAGATAAATATAAATATGTAGATTGATTCTTAAAACCATGACAAATTTTGTCTCTGAAATCTCTTCTGTTGGGTCGATAAAAAGCTTCTGTACGGAAAGAGTTGATGTTCTTTTAACCCTTGATTATGATATTGTAGAAAAACAAAAATCACATCCACATGAAAACACAAATTCTTCAAAATTTGATATTTTTTTCTTGGTAAAACATTATCATCCTCTGTGTACTATCCTAATTACCACTTCTGGTGACCACTGAGTGTTTGGTTTGTTTTCATTGTTGTTGGATTAATATTTTTTTTTTATTTTGTGAGATATTTTCTCATATATATTGTGAAAAAAAATTCATACTGATAGATATTTGTAACATGTCTGACCCCTGAGGTCAAATTCAGGTCATAAATCAAGCTGAGCGAGGAAATCCGAGTTCACCGAGTGTCATTGTGTAAACACACAGCTATGTGCTAATAAAAAGTTCAAAGGAAACACTATTTTTAGAGCTCCTAATGTTACAATTAAGTAGTAGTAATTTTTACAACAGTATCATAAACATGTCAGTCACAGATAGACATCGTAATCTGGGTTAAGGGGGAATAATGAAGAAGACTAATCATTGAACAATAGAACAAGAATTAATTATAGATAACCTAAGCTGCTTACATATAGATTTATTACAACAGCTGTGAATGTATCCACATCTACTATATTGCAGCTTGTCTATAGCTGCATGAAAAGCAGTGGTTGTCAGTTTATGTGATAAAGGGGTGACTTGCATGTGAATTGGATTTCAGTGAAGGAGAGCTGTGCAATTCAACCTCACTCACTTCTCCAAGAACTGCAGGATCTTGTGGCATGATAATGTCAAAGTAACTGAAACAGGAATAAAGAATAACCAGATCCTGCTTTGTGTCTCATTGTGTTCTTTGTGCTTCACAGCAGCCTGCTAGAAATGCCTTTTTATCGGTTGAACTGTTGATTATTTTTGAACTGTCAAACTAGATTTTACATGCACAGACAAGCAAGGTCCATTTAACTGAAGCTGAAAAAAATGCAGGTGACTCTCATGTGATCTTGCCTGGTAGTTGAAGTGGATTCCCAGAATGTGTTCTCTGTGTGTGGTACTGTTTCTTTGAGCTACACTGTTTGTCAGGTGGAAACCATAAATAGATGAGACACTCCATAGAGTAATTCACCAAAACCCTGTCTGAATGCACCACAACGCTGAGTCTAATGTGAATGTTCCATTTCTTGGTACAGAGTTTGATGAAAATTTGAATGTTATCAGATAGGAAATATAAAACATGAGATGCTCATTGTTATATTATTAAATCACACATTAAAATGTTAAATGGGAGCTTTTAACTGTATTTATAGAATCTGAATGATATGAAACTCAGAATGTTTTTTAAATATTGGGACAGGCGGCGGGTGGATATGATGATGCTTCGACTGCAATTGATTCCATCAATAGAATAGAATAGAAACTTAGAATATTTATTTTTTTCTTGACATAAAACTTTAATAACCAAATTCAGCTATTTGTTTACAGCTGTATAAGTATAGCACTTAAAAAATTATCAAGGAGATAAGCAAATATATAGTGCTGAAGTTGGATGTGTTGGGCTGAATGGCGCAAATATAACAGTTATACTGCAAACCACAACACAACGCAGACACGTCCACTTAACGTCCTTTTAAGGATGGATGACAAAGAGGAATTCTACAGTCTACGAATACTCTAGAATACTTTAGTCATCGGGTGAACGCAAGCAAGCAAGCAAGCAAATATATCAAATATAATAAATATAAAATACATTGTGGGCCATGTGTATAGCTGCAGAAAAATTATCAAGTTTTAGATTATCTCCTTTTAATGTGATTGTAAAGATGAAATATAAAAATAGTAGTTTTTTCTGGAAGGGAAGATGGTAAACACCGTCAAGGAGTAGGCATAATGATGACAGACAAAGCTGCAAGAAGTTTATTAGAATGGGAACCGGTAAATAGCCGTCTGATACGAACACGATACAAAACAAAATATGGAAGACTTTCAATTGTTCAATGTTATGTGCCTACAAATGAAGCTGATGATGAAGTTAAGGATAATTTTTATAACCAACTACAATAACTTATAAACAAAATACCAAAACATGATCTTTTAATTGCAATGGGAGATTTCAACGCCAAAGTGGGAAAAGACAACGCAGGAGTGGAACATGTGATGGGGAGAGAAGGCTGTGATACTACAAGTCAGAATGGAGAAAGATTAATAGAATTATGTCTGATAGAAAATTTAGTTATAGGGGAGACATTATTTCCACATAAAAATATTCACAAAACAACATGGATATCTCCTAATGATAGAACTTCAAATCAAATTGACCACCTATGTAATAAACAACAATTCAGATCATCATTAATAGATGTAAGAGCATACAGAGGTGCTGATGTTAATAGTGACCACAACCTGTGCACTGGGAAAATAAGATAAAAATTTAAAAGCCAACAGAAGAGATCAACTACACATAAAATTGATAGTCGTAAACTGAAAGAGGAAGCCATCAAGAAAAATTTTAACATAGAACTAAGTAATTGTTATGCAGCACTCAGTGAAATAGACTTAGATATCAATGAAATGTGGGACTCACAGAGCAAAATATTAATGACAGCAGCAGAATCAAGTGCCGGACTGAAGAAAATGGAAAAACGAGCTTGGATTTCAGATACTACATGGAAATACATCAAAGAAAGAAGAGACGCGAAGAGAGCCATGACTAATGTAAAGACAGATCTTGGAAAGGTCCTGGCAAAAGCAACATACAAAGAATTAGACAACAAAGTAAAAAGTTCAGCAAGAAGAGATACAAGAGCTTATATAGACAAATTGGCAGAGACAGCTGCAATTACAGGAGACAGCAGAACTCTCTATACTGTACAAAAGATGCTGACAAACACCTATATATCCAGTGGAACACCAATTCTAGACAAATCTGGATTAATGCTAACAACAAGCGCAGACATAAAAGCCCATTGGGCGGAACACTTCAAAGAAATTCTTAACCGTCCACTACCCCACAGTTTAATAGATTTTGAAGCTGAAACACCAGCAGCAGAATTAGGTGTAAATTTAGGTGACTTCACCTTGAGCGAAATAGAAACCACCTTAAAGCGTATGGCCAATAACAAGGCTGCTGGAGAGGATAAGTTAACAGCTGAGATACTCAAGGCAATTGATAGCCATAATTTAATACGTCTCCAGAAGATGTTCAACATCATTTGAAAAGCAGAGAAGACGCCTCATAAATGGAAAAAAAGAATCATTGTTAAGATTCCAAAAAAGAGCAATCTTAGCGATTGTAACAACTGGAGAGGCATGACACTTTTGTCAGTTGCCTCAAAGTTATTCTGCAAAATCAGCCTAAATAGAATAAAGGATTCAATAGATACAGTAATGTGTGAAGAACAGGCTGGGTTTAGAAAAAGGAGAAGCTGCCTTGACCACATTTTTACTATACGATTTATATTGGAAGAACACATTGAAAAGCAAAAACCTTTTGTACTTAACTTCATTGACTTCAAAAAAGCATTTCTCTCTCTGCGATCAGGACTCAATCAGAGTAGGATTCCAGACTCTCACATGAAGACAGCTGTCTGTTTAAGTGAATTGATCGACCCCACAGACAGAACATCATAATTAGAGTCTGTTAGATCCACTCTGATTGAATACCTGTTAAAACATTCCACTATGTTCTGCGCCAGTGGCCCAGTGCATCCGATTTCAGCCAGCATTTTATTCAGGTTTGCTTTCCTTAGCCTTTGATTGTCCCCAATCTTCCTGCAAGGCAGCAGATTGTCTTTTCTGTAGGGGGATTCTGCCCTTAGATGGTCGGCCCTCCCAGGTTTACGAGCACCATCTGCCCGAGTCACTAGAGGTGACTAACACAGACATGCACACACAAAAATATGAGATGTGACTAACACAGACACACTCTTAAAAAGCATTTGACAGTATTCATCGAGATTCTTTGTGGAAAATTCTGAAGCAATATGGTTTACCATCAAAAATCATAAATATTATTAAAAACATGTATGATGGTTACACATGTGCAGTTCGAACAGAGGAAGGACTGAGCAAATGTTTCCCAATAGAAACTGGGGCTAAACAAGGATGCATTTTATCGCCCTTGTTATTTGGAGTTGTTATGGACTTCATAATGAAGAAATGCTGCACTGGTAATAAAGGCATCGAATGGATACAAGGAGACCATTTGGAGGACCTCGACTTTGCTGATGACATAGTTCTCATCAGCAGTCAGATAAAAACGATGCAGGAAAACACAAATGAACTATCATCAATAGCCAGCAAAATTGGGCTTAAGATCAATCATGAAAAGACCAAAGTCATGAAAAGCTTAATTCCAACAGACGACAAAATATACATGGAAAACAAAACCAGTGGAAGAGTTCGATCACTTTATCTATCTTGGAAGTCACATTGATCGAGAAGGGGATACAAGCAAAGAAATTAGAATCAGAATAGCTAAAGCAGAAATGTCTTTCAGAAGCCTTGAAAAGTTGTGGAAATCAAAACACATCAGAACAAACACAAAACTTAGACTATTCAAATTAAATGTACTATCAACCCTTACATATGCGTGTGAAAGCTGGAAAACAACAAGAGATATAGAAACAAAGTTGAACGCATTCAAAAATAAATGTCTAAGGAAAATACTTGGTATAGCGTGGAACGAATTCAAAACAAACTAGGAAATTAGAGAAATCGCCAATCAACCACTAATATCTTCAGTAATAAAGAAAAGACGATGGTCATACGTTGGACATGTGATGAGAAGAGATAATAACCGAATAGCAAAGCAAGCCCTCATGTGGGAAACAACAGGTAAGAGAAAAAGAGGAAGACCCAGAGAGACACTGAGAAGAACATTGATGAGAGAGACAAAAGCAGCAGGAATTGGCTCCCTCAATGAGATAGAGCTGCTTGCACAGAACAGAGACAAATGGCGAGATTTGATAAAATATCTTTAAAAGAATTGAAAACTGCTAAAATAAAAATTCAGATAAGAGAAGGAATATCTTGGTCTATGCCCTATGGGCCAGCTATGGCTTGAAAGGTCAATAGATAGATAGAAAGATGGAAGGAAACACAGACGTACATATGATGTCTACTATATTCAGTGCAGTCTTGAAGTATGTGTTCAGCAGTCTGGGGCGCCTGTCCATATGTACATGTAGTTGAGGTGCAGATCTTGAATTTTGTATACATGTGACTGTGGAGTCAACATTACACTTTGAAACTCTGGTTCTTCTGCCTCTTTAACTTCATCATCTTCTTCTTCTTCTACCTTTCAATTCCCTATGGAGCATAGTTCTTCAACAAACACTTTAAAAACTGTCATGTTTAGTGTCATTCTCTTAAGATCACTCCATATCTTCCCCTTCATCTTCATCTGTATTCTCCAAGTATACTCTGGCCTTCCCTTTTTTCCTCTCTCCTGGGGTTTCCAAAATGGGTTTGTCGTGTAATATTTTCAGTTGGCTTCTACAGATCGTTTTATTCATTATGCTATGAAGTCTCTAATATCTGCACTCTTTTTTCCCCATATATGTTACTGTTGACTTAATTGATATACCTGATCAACCTTTGGTCTCCACAGTGTCATCTACCTTTTCAGATGTTTGAAGGTCTTTGTTGCAGCAGTTAATATTCTAACCATAACTCTATAGAGTTTCATATTATTGGCATCATGTTGTATTGTTTGGATGTCTCCAAGTTACCCTGTCTTACCTCTTTTATCCCCATTAAAAAATTCAAATAATTTTTTTACCTTACTGAAGAGTATTTGGTATTATAAATGGGAATCGACATGATATAAAATATAAATATCTGATATATTATATATAATCATGTATTGTAATATATATTCAGTTTTGGTAGTGTAATTTATTTTGCCTTGTTTTTAATCCTTTGTTTAAAAACCCTTTATAGGAAATTCTGTTTTTATTTTTGCTTCCTGAATATTTAGAATCATAGACACATACACATCTATCTATTTATCATTTGCCCTTTCGAGCTGTAACCTGCCCAGAGGGCAGAGGCTTAGATACTCTTTCCCTGTTTCGGAATTTTCTTTCTAACAGTCTCAATCCTTGCAAAAACAAGACAAACACAAATAGACTTAATAATGTTGTTTACTTTTTTGGATATTCATAGAATTTTAAATTAAAATTAATTAAAAATGTTTTTTATATGTGACACGTTTAAATTGTTGTAAAGCTTTGTAGGCAAGCTGTTACATTTGATTGTCTGTGTTACAGTACCGATAGATCAATACTAAGTGGCTGGTGATACTGAAGTGAAAGAAAATACTGTCATATCAGTTGCATGTAAAAACTAGCATCAGCAAAACTGATTTCACTGTAACCCCATAGATACTCAGTTCATTTTTTCATCAAAGTATCAAATTTATTGCTGAAAGTGGTATTGATAGAGAATGAAGTTCAAAGTTTACTTTATATTCATAATATTTTTCTATAGTTGGATATTTGTTTACTCCTGTGTATTTCAAGCCTCAGTGGAGAAAAAAAACATGAATATTATTGATGCACCCCACAGCAGGTGTTGTATGAGTCAACTAAACAAAATTGGATATTCCATTCTGTAAAAAATTAAAGCCACAAAATGATTAACACATTTTTCCAGAAAACCAGAACCTGAATGATTGTTAATGATGATGGGTACCAATTTGAAATGGTGAGCCTGGTATTTTTGGTTTAATACAAAATCAGATAGAGAGGAAGACTTAGAAGAAGGTGGGTGCAAGATACTGCAGATGGGCTGGGATGATTCGCTGTTGCAGAGGCTGAATATCTTGTGGAGGAAAACTTCAGAGTGGCTGTTATGGAAGCTACATTCCAATAGGAACAAACTAGATGATGATGATGATGCCAATGATGATGGTGATGATGACATCTTTTGTCTGGTTATGTTATTGTGGACATCATTATTTGTCCTTCTTTAAACAATTTCTTTATGAAAAATGAAAGATTGAGTTCTTGTCTACTTATTATAGAAGTAAAACAGATTTGTAAATATGCCTGTAATGTATATGAAAAAAAAACAGGCATTTATTTTTTTTTTTCCAATGGTTTCTTTTAATATCTTTTAATAAAAAAGAGAAAAGTGAAGATCTGTCCAAGTTAAGCAAAACTGTCTGCAACTAATATAATTAAGTATAGAAATACATTATATTTTCTACATAAGACTCAAGAAAAATAAGAAAGAGGACATCTAGCCGTTTATTGATTAAAAGTTTGACAATCTCAACATTTTCAGGGAAAAGCAAAAACCCTTAAAAGATGGAAAAGGAAGGCCTCAGTGTATGTACCAGTTCAAGAGAATATTTAACACTTGCAACATTCCGGGAGTTTATAGAGACAGTTTGATAAATTACTTTAAAACTGGTAAGTATCAACTTTGTAGTAATGTTACATTCCTATATAAGACATTTTTTTTTATTACTTTGACCATCTCATAGAACTATAAAACAAGGTAAGGTGACTGTAAACATACTGAGAGATAAGATCAGAAACGAAGAACTGATCAATAAAAAAAAAAAATAGAAATAGTCCCTGCTTTCAACAAATGCCATGAGAACACCAAGAGCCGACCATAAAAAAATTGATGAAGATTTGATAGAATATTAAAAACACTAAACATAACAGCAGGAGGGGCCAACAGAAGAACAAAAAATTGCAAACTATGGCACCCTCTTTATGCTGAAAGACAAATGAGGAAATGAAAAAAGAAGGCAAAGAACAATTAGTAGATAATTTTAATTATTTTCGTAACAATTTTGTTTAAATATGCAAAACTGGTTAAATGAATCTAGCAATGAACCAAGCAGAGGATGGCAATAATAAAAAAAAAAACTGGTTAGAACAAAATATGAAGCAAATGAGATCTCGCTAAGGAAGCTATAAGATATACTTAAGATGAGTGAGATTAATACTAGAGTATAGTATTGCAACATAGACAGCAGCGGCGAAGTCAAACTTTGTAAAAATGGAAATCCAAGCAATGTAAATTGTATCTGAGCAATACCTATCACAGAACTGAAATATGTTAGGCATCCCCAACCAAAAGAAGACAGTAGAACCCAACAACAGGCATGACAAATTCAGAACATGACTTATCATTAAATACAAAAGAGAATAAATGGTTTTGGATAGGGTAGACTTAAGTCAAACAACTTTGCAATGTACAAGAAAATGAATGTGCAGACAAACTAGCAAAGGCAGGAAGGAGATTACCACAAGAGAACCATCTGATCAACTTCAAAGAAGTTAAATCCATCATCAAAGGCCAGTATCACGACAAATGAAAATAAGAACACCAAAGTATAACATGAAGGATGGATACAACCAACTACCAAGGAGAGATCAAGTCATCATACTTTGCTTACGCACTGGCCATAAAAAAATGAGAAATCACGTGTTCACTAAACTCAGAATAGGAACAATCAGTCAATGTCGCTGTACCCTAGATGACATGACAACAAAACACATCTTTCAGGACTGCCCCCATCACACATGCCTGAGAAGGTCAGTGTGACCCATGCCCACTACCTAGAAGAGAAACAATACTTGGCACGCGAGTCACTGAAACAGACAGCTTTGTCAAAGAGTCTGGAGTTCTAGTCTCAATGAGCCATGATCACAAGAAAATAAAAAAAAGAAGTCTTACAATTTTGTGTAGTCGAAAAAAACAACTCAGAAATCAGATTTAATAAACTTTATATTAATAGAATTATGGAAATGTACCAGTCAAACACCAGTGGATAAAGAGATACAGCGAAGACGATGGCGCTGGATAGGACACACACTACGGAAGCCAACTGAGAGTATTACACAACAGGCCCTTTTTTGGAATCCCCAGGGGAAAAGACAAAGAGGAAGACCAAGGAATTCTTGGAGAAGACAGATAGAAGCAGAGATGTATTGAGTTATTGAGTTATTGAGTTATTTGCGGGTCATCATCATTGCACTCCGAACATGTCCATAGGTGCTCAGATCCCCTCCTCAGCAATTCCCGCAGTGTCCAGCGACTGACGACTCCAGTTCTATGTTGGTTGATAAGTCTTCTTACACGGCCACCAAGTTTCTCATTTCTGGCTGTGCCCATCTTAACTCCCATTTCCATCATCCGAAGAAGCGACGTTGATCTGTGTTTGTCGAAGTCCTGTGCTCTTCCCACATCTCGGAGTGCATTGATGATGTCCGCCCGATCCATCGGTTGCCCGTCCTCAACGACAGCGCAGCTAGCCAACCTGTCCGCTCTCTCATTTCCCCGTACTCCCGCATGTCCAGGGACATAGACAAAGGTGACCTTACGTATTTTGGATTTCTGCAACGACTCTACCCATTGCATGTGTACAAAGCCCGCCTCCACTTTTTTTATCATGCTCATCGAATCACTCAGTATACATGCGTGGATGTAGTCTTGTGACTCTAACCATTTGAATGCCTTGGTCACTGCCATCACCTCCATTGTCATGCTACTCGTGGTCATGGCGTATGCACCACTGTCTTCCTTGGCTATTCTGCCTGCCGAACGTGCTGTAAATGCCCATGCACTTTTTTCGTGTCGTCTTACAGATCCGTCTGTATAGATGACTGCATCTTTCTCATCGGTGTTATCGCAGATGAGACCGTTGACCTCAGCATTAACCACGACTGGGTTCTGTTCCCTACTTTTCCTGTCGAGTGTGACAATGCATGAGAAAGTCCCCTTGAATGACGTAGGCACCGGTATCCACTCCTCACCAACGCTGATATTGGTAAGCCCACAGACCTGTTTGATGACATCTTCTGCTCGGCCCACCCATGATTTGCCTCTTTTTAGCCTGGTACCTTTCTCTGTGTTGAGCACGTGGTGCAATGGATGCTCTGTATCTGTACTAATCTTCAGGTATGCTCGTGCTCTCCAGATCTTGATTCTGTCATCCATGGTTGGAAAGTCAAGAAGATACCTCATTGCCACACAGGGAGTGTCCCTCGTACATCCCAGGATAATGCGCATGGCTTCATTTTGTATTTTCTCCAGCCTATCAATTTGAGTCGTACTGACAGTAAGAATGGCCAGGGCATACTCGATTGGTGTGAGGACTAATCCCTGGAACAGAAGAGTAAGTAGCCTCTGCTCGATGTTGGCAGCTGCCATGACCTTCAAGGCGAACAGAAACGCGTATTCCCATCCACACTCGGAGGTTATAGATATAACAAAGAGACATGGCTCAATGCGGCAGTATTTGCCTATGACGTCTTCGAAGGCTTCCACAGACGAGAGGAGACATGTGCTGCTGCTATAGATCTGGAGGATGCATACAACAGGGTACCATTTGAATATCTCATGCATATGCTTCTCAAACTGGCGGTGAACCCCTTCCTCATAAGATGGATCGCCGCGGCACTGTTTCAGAGGAAGGTGATACTCAGATGTGGAAGTTGGTCTTCCGAGCCAACATCCATTTGTCCTGGGCTGCCACAAGGCTCACCATTGTCACCAGTTCTATTTAACGTGTACACAATAACGATCACGGCCCAACAGCTGGATGGGAGGGGAAGAACTATGACTTTTGCTGATGATATTCTGGTATATCGACAGGGAAGAGACAGACGGGGAATCGCCTCCACAATGCAAGACGAACTCGATCGCATTTCTTCCTGGTGTGGGGTTTCAGGTGCCTTGGTTAATCCTAATAAAGCATCAGTTTCATGGTTCTCCCTTAACAATCATATCGTTAATACGACCACACCGGTAGTACGAATGGGAGCTGATGAGGTGACCAGGGACAAGTTGATGACATACCTCGGAGTTAAGTTTGATCGCAGCCTGTGTTTTCGGGACCACGTTGACCATGTGATAACAAAATCCCGCAAAGGATTAGCAGAGATGTAGATGATGGGGAATACATGGAATGATCTTAAAAGAATGGCAAAAAACAGAATGACTTGGAAAGTGTTTGTTGAAGACCTATGCTCCACTGGGAGCTAAAAAGGTAGAAGAAGAAGAAGAAGATATTAATAGTCGATCGAACACCTCACCCAGAATAGATATGGGGACGAAAAACACAACAATCCTTGTGTGATGTCTTATGGTGTGAGAAGGATCTAGAATATAAACAGTGAGGCCAATTAATACTACAAACATCCAATGACAATGAAAACAGCTAGAAAGTGTGACAAAGAAGTTCATTAACATTAAGACTAGAGAAGCATTATCCAAACATCACATGGATGCATTCATACGCAGATAATTCAACAACAAATACAGCAGAAAATGGAGAAATAAAAACTTCATTAACATAAAGGGATGTGCACAGAAAATGCTGTGCATGGTAACAGGAAACTTCTGAAGTGTCAGTAACTTTAAAGTAGTAGCATGTACATTGACTTGACAATTGGAGCTGAAATTCTTTTGATAGAAAAAAAATCAAAGAAGAAACATCATATACTTCATCGATGATCAGTTAGTGGAGCAGCACTGAGGAGTCACAAAAATGTATGTTAGTGGAGCAGCACTGAGGAGTCACAAAAATGCATGTTAGTGGAGCAGCACTGAGGAGTCACAAAAATGCATGTTAGTGGAGCGAGGAGTCACAAAAATGCATGAGTGGAGCAGCACTGAGGAGTCAAAAATGCATGTTAGTGGAGCACTGAGGAGTCACAAAAATGCATGTTAGTGAGGAGTCACAAAAATGCATGTTAGTGGAGCAGCACTGAGGAGTCACAAAAATGCATGTTAGTGGAGCAGCACTGAGGAGTCACAAAAATGCATGTTAGTGGAGCAGCACTGAGGAGTCACAAAAATGCATGTTAGTGGAGCAGCACTGAGGAGTCACAAAAATGCATTTTAGTGGAGCAGCACTGAGGAGTCACAAAAATGCATGTTAGTGGAGCAGCACTGAGGAGTCACAAAAATGCATGTTAGTGGAGCAGCACTGAGGAGTCACAAAAATGCATGTTAGTGGAGCAACACCGAGGAGTCACAAAAATGCATGTTAGTGGAGCAGCACTGAGGAGTCACAAAAATGCATGTTAGTGGAACAGCACTGAGGAGTCACAAAAATGCATGTTAGTGGAGCAGCACTGAGGAGTCACAAAAATGCATGTTAGTGGAGCAGCACCGAGGAGTCACAAAAATGCATGTCTGAATGATCCAGCAGTAACAAGAAACTGTGTCAGCATGCACAAGAGCTGTGATTTTATGAATTCCTGTTTGCTATAAAATTTAATTGAAATAATGATACTTACATATTAGTAAGGAAAGAAGGAAAACTATTGCAGCCAGATTAAAGCATAGCTCATGAAAGGTATAACCTATCAAAGCAAATACATTTTAAATTGAATAATGAACACCAAGTTACAAGAAAAATCATCCATACCTACAACTCAGTAGAAAGGAAACAAATTTTCAAATATTGAATAAGCCTTAATAGCATCTTTTAAAAAACTCTGAAGATAAAAAACCGTTAATGAGTGTGGCTGAATCAGATGGCGTTAACCGTCATTCTGGCATTCCCTGCATCTTCTTTCAATTCCGAACGTATGGACTTTGTCCCTCCTTCAGAAATCCTTGATACGAAGTCGAGAGGGGGATAGTGCGACTGGCTAAAGCACTATTTCCATATTCTGTGCCCAGGCAGAATAGGCAAAGTGAAATGAGGAAGAAAGCACCAATGTTTAAACTTGGCACATGGAATGTAAGGACCATGTGCCCAGAACTTGCTAAAGCAAACACACTGAAAGAAGGGCCAATTAGAACAACAGCCCTCAGATAAAGAACTAAATAGGCTACATGTCGATATTGCTGCCCTACAAGAAACAAGACTCAGACTGTGGTTCTGTAAAGGAAAAAAAATTATACTTTTTTCTGGTGGGGTCTAAGTGTCGAAAAGCCATGTCTACATGGAGTAGACTTCGCTGTACATTAATGGCAGGACAAAATAACCAACTTAACTGTCCTGCAACGTGCTAAGACCCCAACAAACATGTCGATGCTCAGATGTTGAAGAATAAGATGGCTGGGGCATGTCCAACGAATGGAAGAAAAGCGCATCCCCAGGCAAATGCTATATGGCGAACTAACACACGGAGAAAGACAAATCAGCAGACCTAAACTACGATATAGAGATATCTGTAAATCATCTCTGAAAGACTTCTCCATATATGAATGTAACTGGAAACATCTAGCAAGTGATCACACATCATAAAGAGCATGTATAAGGAATGGTATAACATCATTTGAGACTGTGCTAAGGCAAAACTTAGAAGAGAAAAGACTCATGAAAAAGGATGGAAAACCCTGTGGACCAGTGGGCCTAACTTGTTCATTCTGTGACCACGTGTGTTTGTCAAACATTGGTAGAATTAGTCATGAGAGAAGCTGTTCGACAAAAAAAAATCCTAAAAAAAATACACAATAGCCTCCACTAGATCGTCTGACAAGACGAAAAGGGCCATATAGTGTGGCTGAATAGCCATTGTAGTATCATTTCAGGATAAGCTGTATTGTAGTACCATTCACTTTGGGCTGACCTGTTTTTTTTATTTTTTTTTATTTATTTATTAAAATGGCATTTAAAAATGTATACAGAGGATGTCATTTTTTAAAAAAAATTAAATTTTTTTTCTCACAAGAATACTTTAATTTTCTTAAACTTCTCATCATAGTTTTTGTTCTGTCGTCCTTTAAGTTAAGCTTTATAAACAAAATCATAAAATGGTATGAAGCAGCTAAACTAATAGAAGGACAAGACAAACTGCAGCATTTTAGCAAAAGCCTTCATCGGGTATAACAAACTATATAAATTAACCCTAGATTACAATAACGTCTTAAAAATTACCACACCAAAATACAAATTCTTCAAAATTTGACAGTTTACCATGATCAGACATTCCCCACCTCCATATACCTTCCTAAATACTAGTTCTGGTGACTCCTGAGTGTTGGATTTGTTTCCTTTGGTGTTGGATTCCCCCCCCCCCCCCCCCCCCCCCCCAATTTCGTGAGATACAATCTTGTATAATGTGAACAAAATAGCCAATTTTCAAGAAATTGGTACCACTATTGTGTCGCTATGTTATGTTAGGGTAATTATTACAGTACTCCAGACACACCCATGGGTGCTCTGATTGTCTCCTCAAAATATTCATCGGCACTCAGTGACAAACTGTATCAGTTCAGTGTTGGTTGACAATTCCCTTAATTTGTCCTGAGAATATTGCTTCTGTTATGGCAGTGCCAGTCTTCACCTCCAGTTCACCTAGTCTAGATAGCGACCTAGTTTAACTCTTTTCAAAGTCATTTATTTTACCCATATCTCTCAGGTTTTTAATGATGTCTGCTCTATCCATTGGTTGTCTGTGAATCATTATTCCCATTGTCCATGAATACATTTCCTTCTACTCCAGTGTGACCAGGAATGAACAAGAAGGTAACACTGCAGATCTTTGATTTCTGTATTTACTCCAGCCATACATTAGTTTAAGGCAAGTCATCATGTTTGCACCTTTCAGCCTAATTAATTTATTCTCGACTGGGTTTTGTACTGGGTTGCCTTTCCTCTTTAATCATTTGGCCAGACTGATTAGTCTGTTTTCAGGGGCACCACTAGAAGGTGGAGTAAGGTCTAGATCAACTCAGTTGTTTGCCAGTTCTGATGCATGCTGAGTTGCTGACCCCTCTCTTCTCAATTACTGGTGTGCATCTTGTCCCCCTGGTCTATGTTTTTCCTCTATACATCTCAACAATATTTTTGACTGTTCTACTAGCAGACAATCCTAAAGACCTACAACAATTGCTTAATGTGATAAACATAACAAGCAAAAAATATGGACTAGATATGAATATCAAAAAGACTAAAACTATGATCATAAACAAAGAAAATTCTCAAGACCTACAAATAAATATCACAGTGAAAGGAATACATCTGGAGACAGTTCAGAGCTACAACTACCTTGGACATACTATAACCAATGATGGAAAATGTAAAATTGAAATAAACAAAAGAATAGGTATGGCAAAAAGTAATTTTAATGTCATGAAAAATATACTAACAACAAAACAACAAAGGACTGAAACTAAGAATGGCAAAATGTTACGTCTTCTCAATACTCCTGTATGGTGCAGAAACATGGACATTAGACAAGAAAACAGAACAGAAAATTGAAGCCTTTGAAATGTGGATTTATAGAAGAATAGGTAGAATTGGATGGAAAGAAAAGAAAACAAACGGTAACGTTTTGAAACAACTAAAAATGAAAAGAAAACTACTAAACACAATTAGAACAAGACAGATGAAATTTTGGGGGCATGTTAAAAAACACAACAGCCTACTAAAAGTAATATTGGAAGGGAAAATACAAGGTAAAAGAGGCAGAGGCAGACCAAGACTAACATGGACGAGTAACATCAAAAGATGGACAAGTCAATCTATGACAACCTGCACCATCAAAGCAAGAAACAGAGTAGAATGGTGATCCATGGTAGCCAACCTTTGATGCGGAAACAGCACTCGATGATGATGATCTGCTATCAAGGTCTGGACATTTGTATAGTTCACTGATATACTTTCACTTTTGACATTGGCATTTTTACATTTAATATCAGTGCACATTTTAAGCACACGTTGGGTAGAACACATTCCTGTTTTACTTCAAATGTTACTATGAATTTATAGATGTTCCATAATGTGTTTGAACCAGATTTCTGCAATAATTGTATAAGCTTCTAATGAGTTTTCTCAAAACTGAGCCATTATTTATTATAAATTCTCTGTCAATGTTTTTACTTGATCTGCAAATGTACCCTAGATATCTTTATTCTGTAAAATGCTTTATTTTGGTCTATAAATGTACCCTAGATATCTCTATTCTTTAAAATGTTTTATCTTGGTCTATAAATGTACCTAGATATCTCTCATCAATTAAATGCTTTATTTGATCTACATATATACCCTACATATATACCCTACATATCTCTGTTCAATTAAATGCTTCAACTTGGTATATAAATGAACTCTTGATACCTCTACTCCATTAAATGTTTTACTTGATCTACAGATATACCTTACATATCTCTCCTCCATTAAGTGCTTTATTTGATCTACAGATATACCTTACATATCTCTCCTCCATTAAGTGCTTTATTTGATCTACAGATATACCTTATATATCTCTCCTCCATTAAGTGCTTTATTTGATCTACAGATATACCTTACATATCTCTCCTCCATAAAGTGCTTTATTTGATCTACAGATATACTTTACATATCTCTCCTCCATTAAGTGCTTTATTTGATCTACAGATATACTTTACATATCTCTCCTCCATTAAGTGCTTTATTTGATCTACAGATATACCTTACATATCTCTCCTCCATAAAGTGCTTTATTTGATCTACAGATATAACTTACATATCTCTCCTCCATTAAGTGCTTTATTTGATCTACAGATATACCTTACATATCTCTCCTCCATTAAGTGCTTTATTTGATCTACAGATATACCTTACATATCTCTCCTCCATAAAGTGCTTTATTTGATCTACAGATATACCTTACATATCTCTCCTCCATTAAATGGTTTATTTGATCTACAAATAAACTCTACATATCTCTCCTCCATTAAATGGTTTAGTCAATTTATAAATGTACACTAGATATCTCTTTTCCGCCAAAAGCTTGACTAGATCTACAAATGTACCATGGCTATCTCTACCCCATCAATTGCTTTGTCTTTGTCTATAAATATAATAAATATGTTCATATTGTATTCCACACTTTTTTCACCTTTTGTCTGAGTGCAAAGATTGTATTTTCTATTGGCCTCTTCAGCTTTTATACCACCGAGTGTTTCTAGTATTCCATTTATCCACAATTTCTTGGTCAGCCTCTTGTTCTGGTATTTAGTGATATTATGATAACTAGCTGTCCATGTGTAGGTACAGTTTGTAGTAATTATGCTACCTTGAAGCTCCTATGTATTGTTTTATTGACTTATTTATTGCTTTTTATTTTTAGAATCTGAAGGAGAGTGCCCTTCTCATGTTATCGTAGCATCAAAGGGGCACATTTTCATTTTGGATACACTTGATGAGTCTGGAGAGGTACTGACACCTCCAGAACTCCAATCACAACTGCAAAAAATCAAGAATCGTAGCCAAACTCTGGGTCTTGCTCAAGGTATTAATTACCTCACATCTCTTGAACGGACCAGGTGGGCTCAGGTAAACTGATATGTTTTGTTTCTTTCTTAGCTGTTCAACATTCACTTCCAAATGGCAAGAAAGTCTACTTAACACCAATGAATCTATAAACATAAACAACTTTAAGATTTAATAAAATCAGCAACCAAGAACTGCTCAAAAGATGCAGCCAAGTTGAGATGCATGCAGTTGTTTTTATTTTGTTTGTTTACATATGCCAGATTTATATCTCTAGCAAAATTCAAACGGACTGAATTTTTTTGTAAATTTCCCTTTTTCCATTTTTTTTTCATAACAAAACTAGCTGTGTAACTCAGGTACCCCCCACCATGCAGGAGATATTACCAGACTTCAAAATACTCTTATCTTTTTTATTATTGACAGTTTTGACATTATTGCGTACATTTTTCCATGTTAATTTTGCTAGGGCATTCACCATTTTTGCCCTACTCTTTTGGCTCTACAAGATGCCACAAGGTGTATCTGCCACTTGCTGTTTTGTCAGTCTGTAACTAAGAAAAGAAGAAGAGTAAGAATGTTGGAAAGCTCTCTTTTTAATCTTGTTTAAATGACGACAGAAAAAGTGTTAACAAATTTTTAGAAATTATGTACGATTTTTGTTTTAAAACATAATTTTATATTATAAATAGGGTTATATAAAATTTATGCTAAATAATAGATAAGCTAAATAAAATAAATGTTATATCTTCTCAAAATTTCTGTATGGTGCAGAAACATGGACATTAGACAAGAAAACAGAACAGAAAATCAAAGCCTTTGAAATGTGGATCTATAGAAGTATACGAAGATTTGGATGGAAAAAAAAACAGAAAACAAACGGTGAAGTCTTAAAACAAATACAAATGAAAGGAGAACTACTAACACAATTCAAACAAGACAAATGAGATTTTTGGGGCATGTTAAAAGACAAAGCAGCTTACTAAAAGTAATCTTTAAAGGGAAAATGCAAGGTAAAAGAGGTAGAGGCAGACCAAGACTATGATGGATGAGTAACATCAAAAGATGAACAAGTCAGCCTATGACAACCAACCTTCGCTATCAATGCAAGAGACAGAACGAAATGGCGCTCCATGGTAGCCAAC
Source organism: Megaustenia siamemsis (assembly GCA_032433765.1). Lineage (NCBI taxonomy): Eukaryota > Metazoa > Mollusca > Gastropoda > Stylommatophora > Ariophantidae > Megaustenia > Megaustenia siamemsis. The sequence continues at coordinate 131,517,080 of JAVIAB010000051.1, read as the reverse complement.
CTTTGATACGGAGACAGCACTCAATGACAATGACAAAAAGGGTTAACTGTTACAGATATATTTATTATCAATTTCATCTAATTTACAAATCATCTAATAATTTAGATCTAATTTATGTTAATGAGACCAATAGTAATTAGACTAATAATCTCGTAATAATTTTCCTGGCGTGCAGTATTAATTATCATAAATTTAGTATTTATGTTTCCTCTTAGCCTCATGGTTAGTCATATATGTCTTATGTGTGCAGTTTATTTTATACAAAATATGGCTTACTGTTATATAAGTAACTCCTTGATGAATATTTGTGTTAGTTCTACTAGTTGAGCATATGTAATTTAAATTAATTACTTTGTGTGTAACATTGCCTGCACCAGTGTTTACTGGTTGTAGTAATGCTACCAGAAGGATCTTCCACACTAGACAGATCCAAATGTAGAGACAGACTAAATGAAACATAGTCTTACTGCTTGCAGACAGCTGAAAATATGATCAAAAACAAATCTAACAAAAATGATATAGTAAATAAAACCAACAAGCAAAACTTGATGGTAGGAATTTTACTGTTTTTAACATTTTATCCAATTTACAACATGCAGTCTGCTGTTTTTTAATTTTTAACTGTCAGGGGTTCTTTTGCATTTTAAGTGGACTTATGTTTTGCCCTCCTTCTCTAGAAAGACTAGACATTCTGTCTTGGGATTAGATTTACAGCAGCTTTACATATTTATGTCTGTTTCCCTTTGGTTTCTTATCACTGTTATTGTTTGTTTATCATCATGTCTGTCTTTCCAGTATAATTTTCGTTTTTTTGGTTTAACATTTAATTATCAATGATTTTTTTTTTCCCTAGCTTCCTTCTATGTGTATTTTCTGTGTTCTAGCAGAAGCCCATCTTTTAGCCCCTAATGTCAGATCATTTTGTAAAACCAGTTATTATTATATAAACCAACAATCACATCATTTTGTTCTCTCTCAATTACAATGGAAATGAAGTATTAAATGGCATCATACTGGACCACACATTTTGAAAAGGGCAGTGCTCTTCCTTGTTCTGATTAATTCCCCATCTCTGCAAGTCAGGTACCAACCTGCTAAGTCTTGCCCAAATTGTCAGATGTAGTATTTGGGGATGCAATTGTTGTATCTGAAATTTGAGTACTTTGTTGTGTAAGTATTTTATCTTCATTGACCAGGTGCGAGGCAGGCTGGCTGCACTTCATCCCCACAACTTTGAGATTTTGGAGAAGATCCAGAGTTCCATCATTGCTGTTTGGTTGGAGGACGGTGAAGGAAAAGATCTAATTGATGTACTAAACATGTCTGTCATTATCTGGTTGTAAAAAATATGTATTGGTCGTTTCAAATCTAAATGTTCACGATTAACATGAAATATCTCCTCTTTCCCTGAACTTACAAACTTGATTTTTTGCATCTGGTCTTGTTTTTCCAAGGTCCCACCGATTTCACAAAATTTAATGATGTAGGAAGTATGCTTCATCATGAAGCAGCACTTTCCTTTGATCTCAGTGAATTTACGGATCTTTTTGCTCCTGGAGAAAATAATTTACCGTACATTAATGGAAATCAGCTTCTCGACATAGGCGTCTCTACACAACTTGAAAGTTGGAGGCGTTTATCAACTGTTTACTTTCTATTGTTTACTTTCTTTAAAATACTATGAGAATGTCAATGTTATAGCCTTTACAGACGGTCTAAAACAAATCAGCGTATAAACAGTTCCATTAATGAAAACTATTTAAACAATATACAACAAAGAATACATTTTAAAAAATTAATTATCCGTTGCGAGCGATAACGAGCATGACATATCAAGCAAAGTTATTGTTTATGGGTACGCATGTGACTAAAGAGTCCGATGTAAGCACGGGATCCTCTTCACTGTAAAGAGCTACATTGTTCGTTTTATGTCTTTCCATGTGACTTTCATTATTTTACGTAAACAAGACATATGAAAGTGATTTAGTTTCTTTGCATGCCTGCAGTACACATATCAAGAATCTTTACATTTTCAAAACGTTATCAACTTTAGCTAAAGATTGATCACGCGGACATATAAAAACGTCCATTATTATTTCATTTATTCTGAATCAGAGGAGTCTAACATATTGATTACTAATCTGGGCTGAACGAACGATAGTCCATTTTTTTTCCAATAGTCATTTTCTTCTTTTAAGACATGATCTTCACATTTGCACCAAAAATCTTTGTCAATCTGTGATAGAGCAGCATATGTCAGTCCTTTTATATCGCATAGTTTAAAACTTGTATTCTCAGCTGCCACCTGCCCTTTAATTTTTGCCCAAACGAGTTCAATGGGGTTTAATTGTGGATGATAAGGGGGCAGTCTCAAGCACGTATGACCATGCTGTTGAATGATTTTGTCTATTTGGAATACTTTGGTCTTTTGCGATTTCTTAACAAGTGACAGTAATTCAGGTTTCAAAAATCCCTCGTTAAATGGAATTCCTTCCTTTCTTAGCCAAATCTTTATAACATCTTTTGTACTGGTAGATGTAGGAATTTTGTCTTCTTCTGCCACAGCGTTGTGGTACGACGCGTTGTCCATTACCAGACAGGATGGTCTGTCTAGAATTGGAAGAAGAGTATTTTCAATCCACTCTCTAAATATATGGCCATTCATCTCGGTGTGATAGTCCCTGTTGTCAGTATAATTAGAGGTGAATATAAGTTCTGCATTTTTCACCAACCCTTCTTTTCGGCTGCCTGCATGTGCCATTATAATACGCTGTCCTTTTCCAGTGGGTACACATCTTTTAATACTTCCATCTGATAACTGCCATTCCTTTGCACTTGTGTGGTGAGAATTTATCCAAGATTCATCTAGAAATACAATATCATAACCTTGGTTACGCATTTCCCGTACTTCACGTAAATATTTACTCCTCATAGAAACTAAGTGCGGCTTCTCGCAGATGACATTTCTAACACTATCGTACTTTCTAAACGTAAAACCGATGCTTCTAACAGTTCTCCATAATGTTGTTTTCGACACAACAATGTCATTTTCTGCTCTCAGTCGAATTTTCAGTTTTCTTAAAGTCACAGTTTCTTTGGAATCGAACATTTTACAAATTGCTCTTCTAATCACTTCCTTGTCAAAACTATCTACTACTTTCTTTCTTCCTAGCGTCCTAGTCTTGATTGAACTGGACACTCCGTTAGCTTTAAGCACTTGTTTGAAAAAGCGTTTGCTTATACCCAATGCGTGAATAGTTCTCTTTTCTGGCTTTGAGATGCTTCGATACAGTTTTCCACGCTTAGCTTCTATGCAAAAATATTTATACACCTTTATTGCCACTGATTGCAATGTAAGGAACTTTACTTTTATACCCATTGACTAACAGATCACAAATTTAACGAAATTACCCAATAATTAGGATACGCCGTTGCACATAAATCACAACAAAACGACAGGAAATGGGATGCACCGGATATAAAATTATAACTATGACGCGTTTTATGTGTTTTTTAGTGCTTAAAACAGGGAAATTGGCGCGCATTACGTTCAAGATGACAAGTCCATGGGTGCTCACTCATATGAAGCGGTAATTCCTCCAAATATATGGTTTGACCAAAATGCCTTAAATTTGTATACTTCAAATAAAGAATATTTAAAACTATACGTTTGTTGGTGAGGAAATGAATGTACTTCTTGGGACCAAAAAATCACAAGACCATATGCAAAATTTCAGCATTATCAATCAATTGGTTGCAGAGATATGGAATTTTAAACACCTTCAAAATATTTTGAAACGACCTATAGTAAATTGTACACTTTGCTTGTAAACTTCTGATATAAATTAATTAATATCAGTTACATAAATAAATATTATTGTTAAAGATTTGCGCTATATATATATATATATATATATATATATATATATATATATATATGTGTGTGTGTGTGTGTGTGTGTGTGTGTGTTTGTGTGTGTTTGTATGTATATGGCCCTTTTCTTGCCAGACTGTCTAGTGGAGGCTATTGTATATTTTTTTGTTGAACAGCTTCTCTAGTGGCTAATTTTACCAATGTTTGACAAACACATACAGCTACTGAATGAACAAGTCAGGCCTACTTATCCACAGGGTTTTCCATCCTTTTTCATGTGTCTTTTCTCTTCTAAGTGTTGCCTTAGCACAGGCTCAAATGATGTTATACCATTCCTTATACATGCTCTCCATGATGTGCAATCACTAGCCAGATGTTTCCAGTCATTTTCGCAGATGGAGAAGTCATTCAGAGATGATTTACATATATCTCTATATCATAGTTTAGGTCTGCCGATTTGTCTTTTTCCATGTATTAGTTCACCATATAGTATTTGCTTGGGGGTGCGTTTTTCTTCCATTCGCTAGACATGCCCAACCCATCTTAATCTTTGACATCTGAGCATCGACTTGATTGTTGGGGTCTTAGCACATTGCAGGACAGTTAAGTTGGTTATTTTGCCCTGCCATTTGATGTGCAATGTGCTATTACAACAGCTAAATAATGTTGATGATGATTACATACATTTATTTTCATTGGGACGATAAGATGTATTTAACAAAATTAACAACAAACAAATTATCTTTCTGTTAATGTAAATGCAATGAATGAAGATGGAATGATCTTAAAAGAATGGCAAAAAACAGATCAACTTGGAAAGTGTTTGTTGAAGACCTATGCTCCACAGGGAGCTAAAAAAGGTAGAAGAAGAATGTAAATGCAAACATACATAATTGTTAACTTAAGCTTGCATCATATTTAAGGTTTTGATATGATCTTTATATAGATAATTGCAACAAAAGTCAATGTGATCATCAAAAACTCTTTGTGAACAAGGGTTTTGTCTCTTTTGCTTTTGGCATTCTAAGGGGAAGATGGAGTATTAGGTTCATAGCTCCCAAGTGTCTTTATTTAGTTGGATTTCTGAGAATCGGAAGGCATGTTTAGAGCAGTTAGTGGATTGGTCTAATATGGACAAAAAGTGGAATTCATTCCAAAATGGCAGCATCTAGGTTCTCCCATCCTTAAATCGGTATTGGATTTTATTCTGGGAAGGAAAGACATTATCATAATGTCGACTACATTACTACAAAAATGTAGCTTTGGTCATAAAAATATGTGCACTGACATCATATTCCCTATACAACATGGGACATAACAGAGTTCTTTTATTTCCGAGATTAGATAGCAACTCTTGACACATCCAGCTTGAAGATATTATTGATTTAGAATAGGTCAAATTATGGTTCATTAAAAAAAACAGTGTTAAAAAGCTTGGATTCAGTGACAACTTGCACTTCTATTCTTATCTGTGAGAGAATTACTTTAAATGACTTAGGCCAAAGTTTAAAAGAAATAGAAAGTTACCTAGTGTATTGATTACAAATTTGCACCACTAGTGTAGGCACACACATATTGCACAGGTGAAAGCAAATGAAAGTAGAGGAATATTTATTAAATTAAAGAACACATTATACACTTTGACTTACTTTTCTTAATGAAAAATATTGTAGCAACTTGGTGCAGAAGAGGAAGTCCTAATTAAACACTGAATACAAGCAGAGTACCAAGTGGCCACCTTTGCAGATGGATTGAATTATGAAATGTTTATGCTTCTTGGCATCTATCTCAGCATGCATTTGTTCTGTATTGCCTCCTTATGATCACATAAAATCTGGAAATGAGATTTATTTATGATTATATAAAATGTAAAAATGAGATATATTTGTGATTATATAAAATGTAAAAATTAGATTTATTTATGATTATATAAAATGTAAAAATGAGATATATTTATGATTATATAAAATGTAAAAATGAAATATATTTATGATAAAATAAAATGTAAAAATGAGAATATTTAAAATAATATAAAATTTAAAAATGAAATATATTTATGATAAAATAAGATGTGGAAATGAAATCTCTTCAGGAACACAACTGATTGAAATATAGTTATCGCAGTCTCACTTTTCCCACCTAATATCTTAAATATTTATTTTATGTTGTAACTTTAATACATTAAATTGTAAAGTACCTACAACAAATGCCAGCACTGTAGCAGTAATGATCAGATTGGTTACGGTTAATAGGAGTTTTGTGAGACATTTATCATTACTAAGTGATAGGGTGTCCGGTTAGCGCAATCGATAGGCGGTTGGCTTACCACGGCAACAGCCGGGGTTCGTACCCTGGCGAGGACACCTGGGTTTTACTAATTCCCTAAAAAATTAGTACCTCTGAAGTCGGAGTAAATCTGCCTGCATGGCGAGGGGCATCCTGTAATGGGATAAAACAGACTTTACATGCAAAATTCAGTCCCACAAAATTGAGTGGGTGGGACTTCGTCAGAGGTCAAAGCTGACGAAAGCGAACGAACGATTACTAAGTGATAAAATTCAATCAGAGTATACAGTATTTAAGACACAAGACTGTCATTTTTCTTTCTGCTTGGTTCCAGCTAACAAATAAAGCTTTGCTTGGTAGTAGTGAAAACAGATGGTGGGACAAAGGGTTGTCTTGTGGCATGTATGAAAATGGGCTGTGTATTTCAAATGCAGACGTAAGTGTTGACTTTATATTTTTTTGTTTGGTTTTCTTTGCCAAGATAATCGTAGAAACATTTTTTTTTTCTTTTCTCTTATCTACAGACCAGTTCTTATGACAATGATAAATGTTTTAACTAGTTATCTTTTGTAATATTACAATAAAATGTTGTATTTTTTTGTCACCTCAGTCCTTGCATTTGTCAGGCCATTGTTTACTTTTACAAAACCTCAGTATTGAAATGGTTAGTGCACTCATCTACTAACTAGGTGGGTCAAGATTTGAGTCTGCAAAAAATCAAATTAAAAAAAACTGCAACTTTAATGTTCATCCAGCTTGTTGAAATCGAGACCAAGAGACTTTCTCTGGGAAAATATGTTGCCCAGAGTTGATCACATCACAAATAAATTAGCCAGTGTTGATCACATCACAAATAAATGAGCCAGTGTTGATCATATCACAAATAAATTAGCCAGTGTTGATCACATCACAAATTTATTAGCCAGCGTTGATCACATCACAAATAAATTAGCCAGTGTTGATCACATCACAAATAAATTAGCCAGTGTTGATCACATCACAAATAAATTAGCCAGTGTTGATCACATCACAAATAAATTAGCCAGTGTTGATCACATCACAAATAAATTAGCCAGTGTTGATTACATCACAAATATATTAGCCAGCGTTGATCACATCACAAATAAATTAGCCAGCGTTGATCACATCACAAATAATTTGACCAGTGTTGATCACATCACAAATAATATGACCAGTGTTGATCACATCACAAATAATTTGACCAGTGTTGATCATATCACAAATAATTTTGCCAGTGTTGATCACATCACAAATAATTTGACCAGTGTTGATCACATCACACAAATAATTTTGCCAGTGTTGATCATATCACAAATAATTTGGCCAGTGTTTAAGAAAAAACCTGTTTACTAAATTCATATTATGAGAAGAAACAACAAGAGAATCTCAAAACAAGCTTTCAAATAGGAACCAGTAGGTAAAAGAAAAAAGAGGCCAACCTAGAGAAACACTAAAAAGAACACTGAGGCAAGAGGCAATAACACCAGGCATATCTCCCTCATCAAGATTGAGTAAGTCATCCAGAACAAGGACATGTGGCAAGATACAATAAGGGTCCTGTGCAAGGTCTGACACTTGATAACAAAGATCACCGGACATAGAGAGTCTAGAATTTCTGTCCTATGTGCCATCTTTGGCTCGAAAGAACAATAGATAGATAGACTAAATCCATATTTCTCACATGCCTTAAGGCACAATACATGCCCTTTACATTTTTTTGTTTTACTTTTGTCTGCCGTGTTTTTAGTTGTAAATATTCACTAGCATGCAGCGCTTGTTTAATGTATGCATCATATTGGTTATTGTTATAATTACATCATACAGGGTATGCATCATAATTACAGACAAATGTTTGTTTAATTAGCACACACCTGCAGAGGGCATCATGATGGTCTATATCACCAACTATATCCAAGCTAAGCTTCTGGACATCAGAGGAGAGTGGCAGGTAACTTGTGTGCTGTTGGCTTGTTAGATTTCTGTTCAATGGGAAAGTCTTACCCAGTAAGCTACAATTGAATTACAAAGTTCTGACTTGACAATCCACTGATTCCTGGTTCGTACCCTTTCAAACATTCTCCAACCATTGACCCACTTATAAATTATGGATACCTGGTTTTCATAACTTTCAGAAAAGTAGTAACATTAACAAAATATATATTTATCATTTTCTTGTTCTGCTGCGTTTGCTCATCACAAACTCCACTTCATCTGTCCTTAAATGGATGTTAAGTTGGTAAATATTCTCTGTGCCATTAATTTAAAGCAGGTTGGGATATTTTGTACTTTTGACCGAACAAGTTTGACTTCAGCAAGGCATTTTTTACATTGGTTTGATTTCCCTCTTTCTTCTCTATTTGCTTTACCAGGGAAGTTAGTTGTTTGAAGGCTCCACTGATCATGTAAAATGAAAGGAAACAATATGTAGATAAAAATGGTATGCTTAGAGCTTTATGTGGCTGCTACCAGCTTTACTTATCTTTCCAGGCACATTTGGCAAGACAGAAAACTGACAACTAAAACAAAGGCCACATTTTACAATGCCTGCATCAACAGTATCCTTTTGTTTGGCAGTGAATTATGGACAACTTATGCAAAGCAAGAGAGAAAGCTAAATGCATTCCCTATGCAATGTCAGCACTGTGTTTTTGGTATCATCTGGAAGGACAAAGCATGGTGGTCCTCACTTGCAAAGGTCTACCAAGAACATCTAAACGCTGCTTAAACAACGTAGGTTATGTTGGCTTGACCACTTACGCCATATGAAAGATGTGTGGCCAGTGAGTGCCTGTCCAACCAGACTAAGCGACTAAAACCTACCTTCTTTTTACTAACTACTTACTTAATTTTGTATTTTAAGTTACCTCAAACTAGTTACTAGGAAATCACCTAATCAAATCAGAGCTGTGCATGCTGCATATGCTGTTTGTGAGTTTTAAACAAGAATGTTTCAAAACATGAAGAATGTGGTAAAATTAATTATTTTGCTCACAACTTATATATATTTGTTTAACTACTTGCTTCCTCATATTTGCCATTAGTGATTGATCATCGGTAATGTTGGCAAATGTAATTTAATACTAACTTCCACTGTATAAGTGTACGTTCAGCTTCGCACATCGTAGATATTGCTACCTTTAATTATTTTGGAAATATATTATGTTGCGATTGAGGAGTACTGATCTTTGATCTTCACCTTGATCCTTGCAGAGCCGTTAGACATTGCATAGGGCTCATAGTGAATTTTGATATTCATCTCTATTCAGGGCGAGATATTAAATCTTATCAAATGAGTTTATGCCTGCCAGCTTTGCTTCTTTTATCAGTGTTATTTTCATTGTCTCTCTATATCTTTCTTTTTTATTTTTTCTGTATCCTGTTATTGACTTATTTGTGGGTTATCATTGCACTCAAGGCATGTCCTCCTTACATGATGTAAAAGTATATAAAGGAGCAGATGTGGCTTCAGATCATCATCTTCTGTTAGCCAAACTTAAACTGAAAATATATACTACAATACAATAAGGGTAGACAGTATTTCAATGTAGGGTTTGTTAAAGAGCAAGGAATTAAAGATAAATTTGCAGTCATAATATCAAACAAATACCAACCCCTCCAACAGCTAGAAAATGCAATAAATATCGAAGATCATTGGAAACAGGTAAAGGATACATGGAAGGAGACACGTGAAGAAACCCTGGCAAAAAGAGAACGCCAGGATAAGGCATGGATGACAGCAGAGACTGGAGGAAATTAAAGAAAGACAGAATAAGAAAGAAGACATAAATAAAAGTAAAACAAGAAGTAAAAAAGCCAAAACACAAGAAACTTAGACAAAGGTGAACATATAAGTGAGAAGATGCATTAAATATCGTGGGAGCCACGATAGCTCAGTGGTTAGTGAACTAGATTATAAAGGACAAGAGGTAGGGTTTGATCCCAACCGATGGCTTTCGGGTTCACCCAGCTTTAATGGGTACCTGATTTTATTCTGGGAAAGTAAAGCGGCATGGGCATAATACCGACGAAATTACCCCAAAAATCATGTGCGAAAGGTCTGTAAAAATTATGGTCATTAACATCATATTCCCTATATGCAACTTGGCGTGACGGGGCACTTTACTTTACTTTTTTTTTGTAAGGGATAAGAGGAAATATAGATGAACTAGTTCAAGAGGCAGAGGAAGCGACAAATAAAGGAAATATTAAAGAAGGATGCATCCTGTCACCAAGCTTGTTCAATCTATACACTGAGCAAATCTTTAAAATTATCACAGAGATACCAGGCCTAAACATTAATGGAAAGATAATCAATAACCTAAGATATGCTGATGATACTGTACTACTAGCAGAAATCCTAAAGATCTACAACAATTAATTAATGTAATAAACATGACAAGCAAAATATATGGACCAGATTTGAATATCAAAAAGACTAAAACTATGATCATAAACAAAAAAAATTCTCAAGACCTACAATTAAATATCATAGTTGAAGGAATACATCTGGAGACAGTTCAAAGCTACAACTATCTGGGACACACTGTAACCAGTGATAGAAAATGTACAACTGAAATAAACAAAAGAATAGGTATGACAAAAAGTAATTTTAATGCCATGAAAAATATACTAACATCAAAACAAATAACACCAGGGCTAAAACAAAGAATAACAAAATGTTACATCTTTTCAATATTCCTGTATGGTGCAGAAACATGAACATTAGACAAGAAAACAAAACAGAAAATTGAAGCCTTTGAAATGTGGATTTATTGAAGAATAGGTAGAATTGGATGGAAAGAAAAGAAAACAAACTATGAAGTTTTAAATCAACTAAAAATGAAAAGAGAACCACTAAACACAATTAGAACAAGACAAATTAAATTTTTGGGCTATGTTAAAAGACACAACAGCCTACTAAAAGTAATATTGGAAGGAAAAATACAAGGTAAAAGAGGCAGAGGCAGACCAAGACTAACATAGACGAGTAACATCAAAAGATGGACAAGTCAACCTATGACAATCTGCACGATCAAAGCAAGAGACAGAGTGGAATGGCGCTCCATGGCAGCCAAACTTCGATCCGGAGATGGCACTCAATGATGGTGATGATGATGAAAGAACTGTACAACAGCACAAAGAAATTAAGTGGAGCATACAAACAGATCAATGCCTTTTTTAAAGATAAGAATGGAAATCTGCTTAGTAATATAAGGGAACAAATGAAGAAATGGAAGGAGCACTTTGAAGAACTCTTGAACACACCCGGCCCAAATAACCCTACTTTTAGTTATACTACCAGCATAAGAAAAGTTATATGTTAACTGTGGAAAGACAGCAAGGAAGAAATAATGAAAGCCATCAAACTATAAAAAAAATGGTAAAGCCACAGGACCAGATGAAATTTCTTCAGAAGCCATCAAAGCAGATATTAACACCTCTACCAAGATGTTACATAATCTACTAGATAAAATATGGGAGAGGGAAGAAATATCTAAAGACTAGAAAGAAAGTTATATGATCAAACTATGAAAGAAAGGAAATTTACAGGAGTGCACAAATTATAGAGGAATTATGCTTCTATCAGTGCCAGGAAAAATACCAAGTAGGATCATTCTGCAGAGACTAAAAGAGGCCATAGAGAAACATTTGAGAGATGAACAAGCATGTTTTAGGAAAAACAGATCATGTGCTGATCAAATAATTACCCTTTGTATAATAGTTGAACAAAGCTTAGAACTGCTGTCTCCACTTTATATCAGATTCATAGATTACAAAAAGGCATTTGATAGTTCAGACAGAGGAATGCTTTGGAAGTTACTGAGTCATTATGGAATCCCTGTAAAGTCTATTAACCTGATAAGAACAATGTATGAAGGAATTAAATGTAGTGGAGTGCACAAAGGGCAGCTTACAAAAGCATTTGAAATAAGAACAGGAGTAAGGCAGGAATGCCTCTTATCTCCATTTCTCTTTCTAATGGTCATAGACTGGATTATGACTATAACTTAGAACAACAGAAATTGAATCTAGTGGTCACTAACCAAGCAACTTAATGACAAAAGCTGCATTCATTGAATTGAGAAACATGGAAATCCAAAGAAATTATGTTAAGTTATGAACAATTTTCAACTCCAATGTTAAGTCAGTCCTACTATATGTCTGTGAAACATGGAGAACAACAAAAATTACAACCATGAAAATACAGACCTTCATTAATGGATGCCCGTGTAGAATAATTGAGTGTACAATTTACAAAAATTTTATTAAATTAAATTTTATTAAATTAAACAATTTACTGTACAAATTATACACTTTAAACTTTGTGGTAAGCAGACTAAGGATGCCAAGTGCGATGATTTCTGCAAAAAAGTGCGCTCAGAAAAATTGCTAGCCACATTCTGGTGCCTTCATCAGAGCATGAATGACAGAACATAACACAGAGGCATACCAGACTTCCAGAGCACAGGCCAGATATGGCACAAATCTGATGAGAGAAAAGAGAATGCCTTGCTTGCCCGCTACATTGAGCAGACTGACCAAAGAAATGAGGCTGTAAAAATGAAGATACGCTGATCGCTGTCAGAATTGTGTAAGGATGTAGTGCTGGGAGATCTCACGATCACAACTAATGCCATTCGCACAACACCTAAAAGGTCACACAACACTGCTCCTGGTCCAGATGGTGTTCGGTATGATGACATAGGTGATTTAGCTCACAATGGCTTGAAAAAACTGGCCAAAGAGTTTAATGCCAGCTTTCAGAGTGGCCAGATTAAGGAAGAGTGGCTACACAGCTACTTACTACCATTACCGAAGCCAAAAAAGGACCATTCTCAGATCAGTGCCTACAGAATCATCACGATGCAGAACACTGTGGGCAAGCTATTGGAGAAAATAGTTGCCCATGTACTCACCTGTCACCTTGAACAGATACGCGCATGGATCACTGCAGCACTGTTTCAGAGGAAGGTGATACTTAGATGTGGAAGTTGGTCATCTGAGCCAACATTCATTTGTCTGGGGGGGGGGGGGCACATTGTCACCAGTTCTATTTAACGTGTACACAGTAACGATTACGAAACAACTGCTGGATGGGAGGGTAAGAACTATGACTTTAGCTGATGACATTGTTGTATATCGATAGGGAAGTGACAGATGGGAAATCGCCTTCACACTGCAAAATGAACTCGATCGCATCTCTTCCTGGTGTGGAGTATCAGATGTCTTGGTTAATCCTAATAAAGCATCATTTGCATGGTATTCCCTTAACAATCATATATATCGTTGACATGGAAGCATAGTAAAAAAAAAGTAAAGTACCCCCATCACGCCAAGTAACGTATAGGGAATATGGTGTTAGTGACCATAACCTTTACAGACCTGCGGCACATGATTTTCGGGGTAATGTGGTCGGTATTACGCCTGAACCGCTTTACTTTCCAAGAAAAATCCAGTACCCATTTAAGGCTGGTTGAACCCGGAAGCCGTCGGTTGGGATCAAACCCTACCCCTTGTCCTTTGTAGTTCAGTTCACTAACCACTGAGCTATCGTGGCTCTTACATGGAAACATGGATGGTACAAATGGGGGCTGATTAGGTGACCAGTACAGGTTGGTAACGTACCTCGAAGTTAAGTTTTGTTACATCCTCTGCTTTCGGGACCACGTCAACCATGTGATAACAAAATCTTGCAAAGGATTAGTCACCTTGAAGGTCATGGCAGCTGTCAACATCAAGCCAAGGCTACTCACCCTTCTGTTTTGCAGTCCTTGTACCAATGGAGTATGCCCTGGAAATTCTTAATGTCAGTATGATGCAAATTGATAGGCTGGAGAAAATACAGAATGAAGCTATGCCACATTATCTTGGGGTGTACGAGGGACACTCCATGTGTAGCACTGAGTATCTTCTTGACTTTCCAACCATGGATGACAGAATCAAGATCTGCAGGGCACAAGCATACCTAAAGATAAGTGCAGATAAAGAGCAACCATTGCACCACTAGCTCAACACTCAGGGAGAGGTGTCAAACTAAAAAGAGGTAAACCATGAATGGGCCGAGCAGAAGATGTCATCAAACAGGTCTGTGGGCTTACCAATATCAACGCTGGCAAGAAGTCGATACTGGTGCCTATGTCATTCAGGGGTACATTCTCATGTATTGCCACACTCAACAGGAAATGTAGGGAACAGAACTCAGTCATGGTCAATGGTCTCATCTGGGATAACACTGATGAGAAAGATGCAGTCATCTATACAGACAGATCTGTAATACTACACAAAAGAGGTGCATAGGCATATACAGCACGCTCAGCAGGCAGAATAGTCAAAGAAGACAGTGGTGCATACACTATGACATGAGTAGCATAATGATGGAGGTGATGGCAGTGACCAAGGCATTAAAATGGTTAGATTCACAAGACTACACACATGCCTGCACACTGAGTGATTCGATAGCATGATAAAACAGTGAAACGGGTTCTGTACGCATGCAATGGGTAGAGTCATTACAAAAGTAAAAAATATGTAGGGTCACCTTTGTCTATGTCCATGGGCATGTGGGAGTACAGGGAAATGAAAGAGCGGACAGGTTGGCTAGTTGTGCTGTCATTGAAGACAGTCAACCGATGGATCAGGCGGACATCATCAGTGCCCTCCGAGATGTGGGAAGGGCACAGGATTTCAACAACCATGAGTACACGTCACTCCTTCGGATGAAAGAGATGGGAGTTAAGATGGACACAGCACAGCCAGAAATGAGAAACTTAGTGGGTGTATAAGAAGACTTATCAATCAACACAGAAATGGAGTCGTCAGTCGCTGGACACTGCGGGATTTGCTGAGGAGGGGATCTGAGCACCAATGGACATGTTTGTAGTGCAATGATGATGACCCGCAAAGAACTCAAATATATATTATGTGAAAGCAAACAGTTTGTTAGTCTCACAAGGTTTACAGTGTTTAAATGTATTTCTTCTATGGTTTTAAATTTAAAATATTATATCTGCAGACCTACTGAAGCAAATTCTAGTTATTGCTAAACACTCCTCAAAAACTGTTTCTTCACAGGGTCCCAATCAGATAAGGTCACTTCCTGAGCCAAAGCAGGTTCAGTTTGTGTTGGATGACTATCTGAATAAAGCAATACAAGAGGCTAAAGAGAGCTATGCTGCTATTGTATGTTGACCTCTACTACTTTATGTAAAGATCAAGATCTTTTTTGTGATTTATTTTTAAAATACCATCTTTGAGTGGGTTTTTTAAAGAATTTCAAAACTGGTACTAAAAAAGGTAGACATGTAATTGAAACAAGTGACAGCTGTTGTTCCATCATTAATATTGCACGGAAATAATTAAGTCACAAATACATACAGTTAAATATATTTTCTGACTGTTTTTATTGATATTTTACAAACATTCTGAAGTTAAAACATGCTATTGGAATGAATTAAGCATATTCAATACAGGTTTGGCTCAATATTTCATTCTTTTTTTTTTTTTTTTTTTTTTTTTTTTAAATATCTTTAGATTGATCTGGACATTTATACATCCTCTTCCAGCTTTATAGAAGCCAGTCCCAAGATGGTATCTGAATAGTGTAAATCTGTCAACTGAAATTGATTACATGTTTATATTAGATAAGCAACAAATCCTGACAAGCACAATAGTTATATAAGAAACATCAACTTGGGGACCGATTGTTGATCTGTCATGTAGTTCAGTCAACAGCACCAAGAAATAAATGAATACAAGTGCAAATATGTGTTTCAAACATGACAAAAATTGTATCATAAAACATCTGATGTGACATAAATCATGAAATTGTAAACATTTTTGTGACTTTGTCAAAAAACATTAGATAAAGTCAGTAGTAAATGAAATGTATTTAAGGATCAGTGTTGCTGGCAATAAATATAAAATGTTTGAAAAATAAATTACAGCAGGATTATGAGAAAAAATAACACAGCTGTTGGGAGTAATGAAAGCAGAGAAGTTAAAAAAAAACTCCCAAAAATGAAGAAAATATACAGCACCCAAATAAAATAAAAAGTTATATTTTAAGATTAAGCTTGGAGACTAGATGATCTGGAGGTAAAGGCTCAAGGCATAGAAATGTTTCAGAATGCAAAACTGTTGTAAAGCTGACAATAAAGGAGAAATGGATTAAAAAATAGAAAAATGATATGGTTGCAGCTTTATGTATGTAATGGACAACACAAAATCAAATGATATTGCAGCTCATTAGACCTTCTGTAGGTACTATAAATAATACATACACAATAATAAAGCGTAAAGTTGAAATCATACCATTTTTTCTTTTTTTTAATTACCCTTTCTCCTTTATCATTCGCTTTAGAGAAGCTTCTCATTTTGATGCATATCCGTGTATGTGGTGTTTATTATTTCTGCTGAAGGCAGCCGCAACATCATTCTATTTTGTGTTATCCATTACTTATGTAAAGTTGTAACCATATCATTTTTCTGTTGTTTTTTTTCCATTTGATCTGGAGCTAAGACATCTACCTCTGAATAGAAGACTCTGGGTTTTAGGCCTGCCACAGGCTCTTCAGATCTGTGGTTACTTTGTGGCTTTTACCCTTCTCTCTGGGTAATGAGATCAAATGTCTAACTCTCATGGATAACAAAGAAGAACAGGAGGCCCTGTGTGCACTATGTACATGTTAAAGAACCCTTTGCAGTTAAAAGTAAAAAAAAAAGTGCGCTAAAAATGTTGCCCTAAAAATTGTTCAATTAGAAGTCTACCCATGGAGAGAACGGATGGGTCCCGGCCAAAAGACACAGATAGAATGGTTTGTTGTAAACTAGTGACACAGTACATCTATGCTCCTTAACATGTGAACACTAAGAGGAAGGAGATTAAGATTATAATGAATTCAAAATATGTACACACAAAAAATGTCTTTTAAAAAAATGTATAAATTAAAAAAACTTAAGCAGGTGGATGGTGTTAATAGGGAGCTGTGATAGCTCAGTGGTTAGTGAACTGGACTACAAAGGACAAGAGGTCGGGTTTGATCCTGATCGTGACTTCCGGGTTCACCCAGCCTTAAATGGTTACTGGATTTTGGTCTATAAAAATTATGGTCACTAACGCCATATTCCCTATGCACCACTTAGTCTGATGGGGCTCTTTACTTTACTTTTATGGTGTTAATACAGAGTACCAATATGGATCCTATCAAGTAATGTCAAAGATATTTTCTTTTTAAATCATTAAAATAATGAGGGAATGGAAGAATTAATTCCATCACAATAACTGATTGTAAAAGTGGAGCACATTTATTTGATGCATACAAAAAAAAATCAGATTGAGCAGGTACTTAACAAAATTCCTCAAAAAGCGCCCAAGAAAAGTCTACACACATTTGTGTATAACAAGAGCAGTAAACAGTAAATACCCATAATATTAATTCAAAAGATCAAATAAGCTGTAAAGAACAACCCACATCACCTATGAGCCTTCAACTTTCAATGAGTAATCCAGTACCATCTGGTGATAAAAGAAAATGTTTGCATATTATATATTTATATATATATATATATTTCCTGTGTGTTACCGGTGTCTCATTATGAGTAAAGAATTGTAACACTGTGACCTTCCAAGCATGTCGTAAGAGGCGACTAAGGAGATTGACCGATGGCTTGACAAGCTGTCATTGTAAAAGCTATTGTTATGGAAACAGAACCATAGATTTTAGAAGCAGTGATCTCTGCAATATGTGCCGTTTTGGCACGCTAGGTTTCTGTTATTGAGATTGTGGTTCTGCCCTATGTGCCGTTTTCGGCTCGAAAGGACAATGGATGGATATATATTTTTGTTTTTTTTAATATGTATATACATATTAGTAAAATATTGGAAAATGCACACACAAAAATTTTAAAAAAACATTGACCAGTGGGTTCATTATTAAATTTCGACATGTAATTCATTTTTATTGTACACTGATAACATAAGTTTGAGGTTCACTCAGCCTCTAACAATCAGAGATATTTTTTTCTTGGGATGTGTGGTGACCCCACCTAATACTGGCCACATTATCTGTTGATCTTTGAAAAATGTGGGTGCCAACACAATATTCAAGTAAAACTATAATGCACTGTTTCAAGTAAAACTTTAATGCATTGTTTCAAGTAAAACTATAATACACTGTTTCAAGTAAAACTATAATACACTGTTTCAAGTAAAACTATAATGCACTGTTTCATGTAAACTTTAATACACTATTTCAAGTAAAAAAAAAATTAATTCGCTAGCACAAGTAAAACCAACATTCTGTTTCACAAAACAAAAAAAAAAAAACTTTTCACATATATAATTACTACATTTTCTTTGTAAGAAATTTTACATTTCAGAGTTCATGTGCCACAGCTGGGATTCTGGACTACAGAAAATATGGGAAGAATTATTGCAAGCAGATAAAAATACACCCTGATATATACTGCCAACTGGCAATGCAGTTGGCCTACTATACACTTTACAAAAAGTGAGTAATTTAATTCTTTATTGACCAGACCATTGATCATATTGTTTCACAGAATGAACAAAACATGGGGCATGACACCTTTTTTTCAACAATTGACTTTAAGCATTCAGTCTGCATTCTAACACATCTATATGTGGTCTGACATTATCCTCACAATGTTCATCAGCACAGAATGACTAAGTATGCCAATTATGTGTTGGTGGTTGATTTTAATTCATTTGTCCAGAATATTGTTCAGTTCTGGTCATCCCAATCGTTACCCCCAAGTTTATACAGTCTAGATAGCTTTGTAATTTCACTCTTTTCAAAGTTCATCACTCTACCCATCTCTCTGAGGTTGTTAATGTTACCTGTCCTATCCATTGGCTTTCTATCTACTAATCTCGCTGAAACACACACTATATCTACTTTTTTTTTTTACTTCAACACCAACGTGATCAGGAATGAAAAAGAAGGTAACACAGCAAACCTTTGACCTCTGTAATGGCTCCAGTCATTGCCAGCAGATGGAGCCTGTCTAAACTTTTCGGATCAAGTTCACCAAGTCTCCCAGCACACAGACATGAGCATAATTTTGTGATTAACCAGATAAAGGCTCTTGTCTTGGCCTATGATCTCCATCATCATGCCACTGGTCGTCATTGTATAGGCGCCACTATCTTCATGAATAGTTCTACTGTTGGAATTTGCAGTAAATGCCCAAGTACTCTGTTGGTGACACACTACAGAACCATTTGTGTAGATCAGAGCATCAGTGTCACTGGAATTTTTGCACATGAGGCATTAATCTATGTATTAACCACAACCAAGTTATGTTCTATATTCTCAAAGTTTCAATCAAGTGCAGTAATGACAGAAAAAGAAAGCAAGAGTCATGGATGCACAGATGCCCATTCTGCCCCAGGGTTAATGTTAGACAGTTCATACAATAATTGAATAGTATCCTCAGCCTGACCTATCCATGCTTTACCCCACCTTAATCTGTTATTTTTATTTTCAGTCATGTTCACATGTAGCAGATGTTCCTGATCAATGCTTATTTCTAGATATGCAATCTACTAGGTGTGTCTTCATTTTGTTGCATTTCCATGCAGAACATTGCACTTATCACATTCCATCTGAGATAATCTCTGTCTCTATTTCTAGATCTCCCATTTCTTCTCATGCCATGTTCAAGGTCTCTTTGATGTCTTGAAACCACCTTCTTCATTTTGGTCTGCCTCTATCATACCTTTCATTGTAGTTCTTCCAGCCCTCTGTCTTTTGGTGTGGTCTTAGTTTTCACTGAGGTGTGTATGAATAACAAAATGAAAGAAATAACCAGCATAGGTACTTTTTAATCTCTGTTTATAAAAATACAGACATGTTTTGTGATAATACTTCAACCATTTATAGCTGAAAATGCTACTTTCAAGGTTATGTTGATGAAACTTTGCTGCTTGATTGATGTGCTGTGTAGTTGAGTATGCAGTTTATTAGTTTACAAGCTTAGTTTATTTTAGTCAACAGATCATCTTCATTGCACAGTAGACAACTCCATAGTGCTGAAATCCCCTCCTCAGCACCTTCCCTGGTATGCACCACACACTAGTGAAAGCACTGAAGATGGCTGCAGCTCAGATACTTGAAGACCTTGTCCCCAATCTTTTTAGTTGCCTCTTATGAATACATGTTAGATGACAGTGGCTCTATTCTTTTTTTTTTCCCCTCATTGTGGTCAGGGCCCTAGTAGTCACATAGGTGATTAATGTACAAGTGAATTTAATAATGAATTTAATAGAATCAGAATGGCTAAAGCAGCAATGTCTTTCAGAAGCCTTGAAAAGTTGTGGAAATCAAAACTCATCAGCACAAACACAAAACTTAGGCTATTCAAATCAAATGTACTATCAACCCTTACGTATGCGTGTGAAAGCTGGAAAACAACAAGAGATATAGAAACAAAGTTGAACGCATTCGAAAATAAATGTCTAAGGAAAATACTTGGTATAGAATGGAACGAATTCAAAACAAACGAGGAAATTAGAGAAATCGCCAATCAACCACTAATATCTTCAGTAATAAAGAAAACACGATGGTCATACATTGGACATGTGATGAGAAGAGATAATAATCGAATAGCAAAGCAAGCTCTCATATGGGAAACAACAGGTAAAAGAAAAAGAGGAAGACCCAGGGAGACACTGAGAAGAACATTGATGAGAGAGGCACGAGCAGCAGGAATCGGCTCCCTCAATGAGATAGAACTGCTTGCACAGAACAGAGACAGATGGTGAGATTTGATAAAATATCTTTAAAAGACAAATTGCTAGAACAAAAAAATTCATATAGGAGAAGGTGTATCTTGGTCTACGCCCTATGGGCCGGTTACGGCTCGAAAGGTCAATAGATAGAATTTAATAAATTCATTAATTCATTAGTTAACAAGTGAATTTATTAACCTTGTCTTTGTCATAAACAAACACTTTAAACAAAATTATAATTAACAGACACTTTGCTTATCTATGTTTTGGCAAACTCAAATGTGAAATTGTTGTCACAATCTTTGACAATTGTTAAAACTTAACTAAAATAACAAAAACATGTCTAAAACAGAATAGCAATCTGAAGTAATAACTCACTTTGGGTATAACTTTTCATGTATATTTCCAAACACATAACTATGGATATATGTGAGTTGCATACTTTCAGATATTTTATATGGAGCTTAGTGCTGGAGAACACCAGAAAAGGAATCATCAAGTCTATCCCCATTTCATGCAGTCTGCCTAACGGAAAGTTCCACAAATATTTTGACTATATTGAATAAGCAACATAGAACTGTTCAAGAAATACAATCTAGAAGGAATAACAACTAACAGGCAAATGCTGGAGCTGGACAGATCATGTGCTAAGAAGTTGTCCAGAAACAATCAAAAGGATTGATCTGTTATTATTTGCCTTTGGATGATAAACCTGAATAAAAATGCTGGCTGAAATCGGATGCACTGGGCCACTGGTGCAGAACACAGTGCAATGTTTTAACAGGTATTCAAACAGCTGACTTCATAAGAGAGTCTGGAATCCTACTCTGATTGAGTCTTGATCGCAGAGAGAGAGAGATGATTCTCATCGCACATCGAACAATTGCCCATAGGTGCTCAGATCTCCTCCCCAACAAATCCCACAGCATTAAACAATTGCCCATAGGTGCTCAGATCTCCTCCCCAACAAATCCCACAGCATTAAACAATTGCCCATAAGAGCTCAGATCTCCTCCCCAACAAATCCCACATCATTAAACAATTGCCCATTGGTACTCAGATATCCTCCCCAACAAATCCCATATCATTAAACAATTGCCCATAGGTGCTCAGATATCCTCCCCAACAAATCCCACAGCATTAAACAATTGCCCATAAGTGCTCAGATCTCCTCCCCAACAAATCCCACATCATTAAACAATTGCCCATTGGTACTCAGATATCCTCCCCAACAAATCCCATATCATTAAACAATTGCCCATAGGTGCTCAGATATCCTCCCCAACAAATCCCACAGCAATAAACAATTGCCCATAGGTGCTCAGATCTCCTTCCCAACAAATCCCACAGCATTAAACAATTGCCCACAGGTGCTCAGATCTCCTCCCAAACAAATCCCACATTATTAAACAATTGCCCATAGGTGCTCAGATCTCCTTCCCAACAAATCCCACAGCATTAAACAATTGCCCATAGGTGCTCAGATCTCCTCCCCAACAAATCCCACAGCATTAAACAATTGCCCACAGGTGCTCAGATCTCCTCCCAAACAAATCCCACATTATTAAACAATTGCCCATAGGTGCTCAGATCTCCTCCCCAACAAATCCCACAGCATTAAACAATTGCCCACAGGTGCTCAGATCTCCTCCCCAACAAATCCCACAGCATTAAACAATTGCCCATAGGTGCTCAGATCTCCTCCCCAACAAATCCCACAGCATTAAACAATTGCCCACAGGTGCTCAGATCTCCTCCCAAACAAATCCCACATTATTAAACAATTGCCCATAGGTACTCAGATCTCCTCCCCAACAAATCCCACAGCATTAAACAATTGTCCACAGGTGCTCAGATCTCCTCCCCAACAAATCCCACAGCAATAAACAATTGCCCATAGGTGCTCAGATCTCCTTCCCAACAAATCCCACAGCATTAAACAATTGCCCATTGGTGCTCAGATCTCCTCCCCAACAAATCCCACAGCATTAAACAATTGCCCACAGGTGCTCAGATCTCCTCCCAAACAAATCCCACATTATTAAACAATTGCCCATAGGTGCTCAGATCTCCTTCCCAACAAATCCCACAGCATTAAACAATTGCCCATATGTGCTCAGATCTCCTCCCCAACAAATCCCACAGCATTATACAATTGCCCACAGTTGCTCAGATCTCCTCCCAAACAAATCCCACATTATTAAACAATTGCCCATAGGTGCTCAGATCTCCTCCCCAACAAATCCCACAGCATTAAACAATTGCCCACAGGTGCTCAGATCTCCTCCCCAACAAATCCCACAGCATTAAACAATTGCCCATAGGTGCTCAGATCTCCTCCCCAACAAATCCCACAGCATTAAACAATTGCCCACAGGTGCTCAGATCTCCTCCCAAACAAATCCTACATTATTAAACAATTGCCCATAGGTACTCAGATCTCCTCCCCAACAAATCCCACAGCATTAAACAATTGTCCACAGGTGCTCAGATCTCCTCCCCAACAAATCCCACAGCATTAAACAATTGTGAAATAAAATTATGCTGGTTCACAAGTCTTGCTCCATACTCCCTGTAACTCTCTTGAAGTCAGGAAACATTCCTTTTGACTAATATGAATATCCAGGAGTCACACCAGAGCTGCAGATTTAAAATCAGCATAAAAATCCTTATCTTGCCTTCTTTCCAAGCAGTAGTGTATGAGGTAGTATGCATATTGCTTTTCAACAATGGATGTATCCACAATGCTTGATTCACTGAAAGGACTGCTACAAGATGCACGATACCATAATGGTGGTGGTACAGAATCCTTAAAGTGGAACCTTCAGTTGACTTGGCACATCGATCAACATGAAAGAGCTGAAAGTAATCAGCACCAAACAAATCGAACAATTTTTTGAAGATCCCTCAAAGTTATGGCTTTATAAGCAGGATGGCTTTATGGCAGAGGTAGGAACAGCCTTGTGAAGAGGAATGGAAATAGAGATGAATATGTGAGTACCTTGTGAAGAATGGCCAGAACTGTGGAGAATTAATGAATTTTGTTGTTGTAGGTAGGTTTCTGGCTGCTTTATTGGTCTGTGATCAAGGAAAATGGAAAGATGCTTGAAAATCTGTTTTGATGCTTTATACATAATGATGGAAAGCATAATTAAATTGTATATGATAGTGGTTAAAATGAAAATGTGTTGTACTGTTTTTCTTGTTTATGACTGTAGAATGGCACCAACTTATGAAACAGCCCCTATCAAACAGTTTTACCATGGACGTACTGAAACAATGAGAACATGCACTGTTGAGGCTAAGGCTTGGTGCATAGCAATGATGGATCCTTCTGTTCCAGTAAGCAAATTATTATATGTAAAAAGTGCAATAATTTATATAGTGCAGTAAATAAACTTTTAAATAAACTAATATGTGCTACGTTGTTGATTACATGCAGGTTGAATGTTTAATTTATGTTACTCATCAATCTTTACTTTAAAATGGAAAACTGGAGGCAAGGTGCCTGCAGCAACAGAGCTGGAAACAGTATGATTCATAACTGATGGCTCATGCCAAAATTGGTGAATGAAAACCATCCAGATCCTACTCCACCTCTTTATAGTGCCTCTGAAAACTGACTAACCAGTCTTCTTCTTCTGTGATCATAGCTCATTCAAACTCAAACTAGGATTCCCGGACTCTCTTTTGAAGGCAGCTGTCTGTTTCAGTGATTCGGTTACCCCATAGAGCTTCGTTTTGATGGAGGTGAGTGTGGGCCACATTGTCCTCCTCAAGCCTGTGGTCTGTATACTGGTGGCAATCTGGTAGAATGTGTTTTGTTGTCATGTTATCCAGGGTACAGTGGCATTGACTGGTAGTTCCTATTTTGAGTTTAGTGAACTTGTGGTTTCTCATTCTGTTGTGACCAGTGCATAGGCGAAGTTTAATTACTTGATTCCTCCAATCTAATCAATCTAGCCCGGTCAAGTGAATAGGGATCAAAGAGGAAGGCAATCTGATACTCAAAATTGTTGTGCTAAAGTCAGATGTGTTGGACTGAAAGGGACAAATAAACCATAACATAACTCATCTACACCCACTTATCCTTTTTTAGGATGGATGATGGGGAAGACTATCAATTTCTTTAGTAGTCATAGAGTAAACACCAGAAAGAAAGAAAGAAATGGAGAACTTACCACTTCAAAGTTTTGTACACAAATTTAACTCTTCACAACTCAAAAATTAACTGTTTTGTTTTGAACAAGGATCATAATATTTGGAAAGAGACTGATGTTATCTTTAAGAGACTGTGAGGAGAATAAATATGGTTATGGTTATTTGAAGGCCCCGGTATCACTGCAAATGATTGGAAATCCATAATTGCTCAACCGCCAGTGCCAGTGGAATCATCCGAATTAACATCTCATTAAATATCCAAACAAAGAAAGGCAGTTGCAGTCCCCATTGTAGCAAACACAATGCACATCCAAAGACATGAGGCGTATTATAGCACCGACAGTGAACGCATCTGAACTGTCCTTCGCCATACAATATCACCATTCATCGTAAGCAATCTGAATATAGAAACACTATCCAGATGAAACACACAGCTCATGGTGTGCACAGAGTACTACTCAGTAGCTCCTGCAGCAAGCTGGACTTGGAATATGTGGAAACTGCAACATGGAACACTTTTCAGACAGTGCCTCAAACGGTTCCCTGTTGCCTATCCACAATATTGACTGGAAGTCCCATAAATATTAAAATTAAACAAGTAATAGCTCTGCTTTACAGGATAATATGTCAGCACCACAGTGGATTGATCTTACTTAGAAGCCTGAGGCCTTCTATAAGGACAACAAACAACATAAATGTGAAACACAGAATTATGAATTGAGAAAAATATGTGTTTAACTGACATGCTTCTGTTATATTATGAATAAGTCAGATATATATATATATATATATATATATATATATATATATATATATATATATATATATATATATATATATATATGGCCCTTTTCATCTTGTCAGACGGTCTGGTGGAGGCTATTGCGTATTTTTTTGAGGTATTGTTTTTGCCGAACAGCTTCTCTCGTGGCTAATTCTACCAATGTTTGACAAACACACGCGGTCACATAATGAACAGGTCAGGCTCGCTGGTCCACAGGGTTTACCATCCTTTTTTATGAGTCTCTTCTCTTCTAAGTCCTGTCTTAGCACAGTCTCAAATGTTGTTATACCGTTCCTTATACGTGCTCTCCATGATGTGCGATCACTTGCCAGATGTTGCCAGTCGTTTTCACAGATGGAGAAGTCTTTCAGAGATGATTTGCAGATATCTCTATATCGTAGTTTAGGTCTGCCGATTTGTCGTTTTCCGTGTTTTAGCTCGCCATATAGTATTTGCCTAGGAATGCGTTTTTCTTCCATCCTTTGGACATGCCCCAGCCATCTTAGCCTTCGACTTCTGAGCATCGACATGATTGTTAGGGTCTTAGCACGTTGCAGGACAGTTAAGTTGGTTATAATAAGTCAGATAAGGTCTAGTTAATTAGGGAAGATAATGAGAATGACATAAGAATTGAAATAACTAACAAATTTTAATCAGTCATGCATGAAGGGTCAGTAATATATAATGTAATGAATAGGCAATAGAAAATTGTAATTGCTATATTTCATTTATTTTCTATTTATCTATTCTTTTTTATCTATTTCACTTTTGTCATGAGGTAAGAAAGAGACTGGTGATGGTACATAAATTTAAAAAAGTGGTGTTAATGTTAACAGTTAGTGGGTAGAAAGTGAACACAAAGATGAAAGACTGAGACTAGCTACAGAGTAGGGATGGGGAAAGTATAGACAAAGAGAGAGAAAATGTGGAAGGCTGTAAAATACATGAAGGAAAATAAGAAAAGTGAGAGAAGCAAAATTAGATTAAAAGTGAAACATTCTACTAGGAAGGAGTACCTCCATAATGACCATCAATATGGTCTAAAAGGAATATTGACTACTGTCATTAAAGAAATACAAATTTATTTCAGTGACTCTAAGATTGTGGACAACTTGGTCATGATTAAAGTTGAAGGTCAACAGATTTCCAACATGTAGGAGATACTAAGCAGGTCTTTTTAGAGGCAGTCATCTAACTGCATGCAGGACATATTATTAACATTTCACCCCATTCATCATCATCATCATCGTGTGCCCTCTCCGCAACGAAGGTTGGCTACCATGGATCGCCATTCTACTCTGTTTCTTGCTTTGATGGTGCAGGCTGACATAGATTGACTTGTCCATCTTTTGATGTTACTCGTCCATGTTAGTCTTGGTCTGCCTCTGCCTCTTTTACCTTGTATTTTTCCTTCCAATATTACTTTTAGTAGGCTGTTGTGTCTTTTAACGTGCCCCAAAAATTTAATTTGTCTTGTCTTTATTGTGTTCAGCAGTTCTCTTTTTATTTTCAGTTGTTTTAAAACTTCATCGTTTTTATCTTTCACCCCATTAGTACTATAAAATGGCCTGTTTAATACGCCAACAGTGCTGATGAGTGAAGTGTGATATTGTATAAATATGTTGTTCTCTGGGGTCTGTCTGGGATAATGTAAGGCAGGATATCTCCAGACAGAACACCTCTTCTTGACCACTATATAAACTTTACAGACTTGGGCAGACAGGTGTAGACAGCAATACAGATTCATGGACAGCAATAGAAATGACAACTTCATGTAATATTTTTAGAGACTGGCTCTACTGTTCTGTATTCAACAGGTTTAATTGCATGTAACATCATAGTCAATGCCTTCTACAGACACCTATAATCAAAACTACACCATACTTATGCACTCCAGTGTGAAATCTATAATTCTACAACTGCTATGCAGTTTACACCTGACTGTCTACCTCTACAGAACCTCTAAGTTCTTTAAAACTATATATCTACCACCGTAATTTCTTTGTACAATCATGAATCGCCAAAATTCATGATAACAACTTTAAGGGGGATTACAAATGAGTACCCTCATTATGTAGGGGACATCATGTGCTACAGGTGATACCCGATAGTCATAAAGCTACTGTAAGCAAGATAAAGATAAAACAGACTCTGAAGATAGGTACTTGGAATGTGAGAACACTCAGGCAGAAGGAAAAACTGGAAAACATCAAACAGGAAATGAAAAGGATGGGTTTACATTTATTTGGACTGCGAAATGAGATGCACTGGATCAGGGGAGGTATATTCTGATGAACATAAAAATAATCTTAAACTATATATAAGGGTTTTAAAACTACATTTTTAGAACACTTCCCTTCTTACTGTCTTTCACATCTGGGTCCTGCCCTGTTGGCCGGCCATATCAATTTCAGTTCATCGTTGCCTGACCAAGCTTCGGACCACAGAGAAGTGACTTATTTTCCTTTTTTGAGAGTCTAGCATATTATTGCTATGTAGTTAGATTTCTGTGTATATCCTTATATATTTTTATGTTGTTGTTTGTTGCTCTACCTGAAGACCTTTTGACTGAAACGTTGTTCTACTTTTATTTTGTTTCTCACCTACGTAAAGCTGTTACCATATTATTTTTTTCTGTTTAAAAAAAAAATTTTCATTATTATCATCAGCTTTACAGCAGCTTCGCATTTCTATACAACTTGATGCATCTTTATGCATTTACTCATTTACTGATTATTGTCTAACTTGTTCCTGTAAGATGCCTGTTTGAACAGTTAATAATTTTCTAACAATCACAATGAGCGAGCAGATTACTTATGTTAAAAGTAAAAGTGCACACAAAAAAACTGCATTTTCAGAACTCTGAAAAATACAATCTTCTACTAGCAGCAGTGAAAAAACACAGCACTGACTTTGCAGACGCCTGTGAGTTTAAAGGTAAGAATCAGGTCCTTGTGACTTACTTATTTATTAAATAAAGCCCTGTGTTTATACTAAACAGTTAATTTACCTTTTCATTGGATCAGCATGAATCAGGATGAAGCATATAACTTCCCCTAAACATTGTGGAATACTTTCATCTGTTTTTTTTTTTTCTGCTTTCAATTTTTTTTCCCCGTTCCCCAGCTTTTATCTCTGACGAAGTCCCTAGTGACTAGGAACTGAATTTTGCGCATTAATCCATTTTTCCCTGGCAGCCGTGTGCACAGGGGGTCCCTCGCCGCACGGGCAGATAACTCCGTCTTCGGAGGTACTCATATTTTTTTCCATCCATGAGTATTTGGCGTTTCAAGCTGGGTCTCGAACAGGGGTGGTTGCCACAGACAGAAATTGTAAAGAAAAATCCCAACCAGTGCAGCAGAGATTTGAACTTACTACAACCTCGCCGGCGTCTTGCTTTGAGACGAATCAGTCCCCCGCTTTTAATTTTAAATGTAACAATAACTGCAGCTAATTATATTACATTTAAAGGGCATGTCAGATTGAAGTTGAGATTGAAACGATTTAAACTAAAATATTAATTTTTTAATGGCATTCTTCTTTCCTTCCTCACCTGCCTTTCAGCTTTGAGAGGAGATATAGTTTTCATTCCAAATGAACTAAAAACATCAACTTTCATTGCATTGTCTAAAAAGAATGGTGCAGTTGAATGCAATGACTTTAGAACAATAAGCCTAATGAGCCATGTTACAAAAATCTTGCTAAAAGTTATACAAGGAAGGATTCAGAATAAAATCAATACTGAATTAGATGAGCAGCAATTTGGATTTAGGAAAAATAGTGGGACAAAAGAAGCCATATTCTGTATGAGAACATTAATCAAAAAGTACACAGAAGTAAACAAAATATGCCTGCTTTATAGACTACACCAAAGCTTTTGATAGAGTACACCACAAACAACTTATAGAATGCCTAAAAGATATACATCTAGATGACATGGACATATGACTAATATGTAATCTATACTGGGAGCAAACAGCAATAATAAAATATAATAAAGAGAACTCTACACCCATTGATATAAAAAGAGGAGTAAGACAGGGATGCATCCTATCACCAAGCTTGTTCAATCTATACACTGAGCAAATCTTTAAAAACATCATAGAGATGCCAGGCCTACAAATTAATGGAAAGATAATCAATAACCTAAGATATGCTGACGATACTGTACTACTAGCAGAAAATCCTAAAGATCTACAACAATTACTTAATGGAATAAACATGACAAGCAAAAAATATGGACTAGAAATGAATATCAAAAAGACTAAAACTATGATCATAAACAAAGAAAATACTCAAAACCCACAAGTGGATATCAAAGTTGAAGGAATAGACCTGGAGACAGTTCAGAACTACAACTACCTTGGTCATACTATAACCAGTGATGGAAAATGTACAACTGAAATAAACAAAAGAATAGGAATGGCAAAAAGTAATTTTAATGTCATGAAAAATATACTAACATCAAAACAAATAACACCAGGGCTAAAACTAAGAATAGCAAAACGTTACATCTTCTCAATATTCCTATATGTTGCAGAAACATGGACATTAGACAAGAAAACAAAACAGAGAATTGAAGCCTTTGAAATGTGGATATATATAGAAGAATAGGTAGAATTGGATGGAAGGAAAAGAACACAAACGATGAAGTCTTAAAACAACTAAAAATGAAAAGAGAACTACTAAGCACATTTCAAACAAGATAAATATGATTTTTGGGCCATGTTAAAAGACACAACAGCCTACTAAAATTAATCCTGGAGGGGAAAATACAAGGTAAAAGAGGCAGAGGCAGACCAAGACTAACATGGACGAGTAACATCAAAAGATGGACAAATCAGCCTGCACCATCAAAGCAAGAGACAGAGCAGAATGGCGCTCCATGGTAGCCAACCTTCGTTGCGGAGACGGCACTCGATGATGATGATGTTGGTCTTTGCTGCTGTTATGTTTCTTAGTGCTTCTAATATTCTATCAGTCCTTCATGGTCGACCTTTGGGTTTGGTGTTCTCATAGCATTTATTAAACCATTTTATCTATTGTTTCTTAATGTATTCAAAGGGGGAATTTTTTCCAGATTTTTTTCTCAGTTCATCATTTGTGATCCTACCTCTCTGGCTGTTTCCTGTTATACATCTAATACATTTAATTTTGATAGTGGTTATTTTCTTATGCTCTTAAATCTAGCATCCAGATCTGATATTGGCAGCACAATGTAATGACATTTCTGATCTAATATAACCTAAAAGACAGTCAGGTTGAACTGACTATGCCTTATCCAGAAGAATGCAAAAAAAAAAACAACAACAACAAAAAAACAAAAAAACTCAAGATCAACTAAGTTGAGTCTATGACTAAAGTTGTAAATCAGAATGAAAAAAATGAAAGGAAAAATTAAGAGTATACGTTATATACCCTTTTTTCTACTGCCTTTTAGTTTCTAAATTTAAATCTGTCATTCTAACTTATCAGGATTGTAGAAGCTTGTGTCATTAAACAAGAAACTCACTTTGTTAGAATTCATGAATTACTGTAATTTATTTTTAACTTAAATTATTATATATTTTAGCATGTTTTGTAAAAGAAATTATGTTGTTATATATTTTATATCCACTATTTCAGGCTGTGACCGTCATTTGCTTGGATTGTTTCTTACAGCCAGAGAAGAAGGAATGCCTGTTCCAAGATTGTTTCAGGACCCATCATTCACTAAGAGGTTGTTAATGTTCTGTTATAATTAAAAGGGCAAGCTGGATGTTGATCATTCTCAGCAAGAAATCTGTGATACCTGCTGTTGTTGCTTCTCTTGTATGTGTTCTTAGTTTTTCATCTAGGTCAGCCTTTTAGAAAGTATTTTACTGAGACATTTGTTTCTGAATGCATCCAATTTATTTTCAATTTCTTTCATTGTTTTCGAGCTCTTGCTCGAAATTAAGGACAAATAATACATTTGATTTGAAAATCCTGAGCTGTTGGAGCAGATTTATTGAACTATAAAATCCATTTATCAATCTTTAGAGAATATTTGCTGAAAACATAAATGTATTACCAGATGTAAACATCAATTAAATCAAATTAACAACCAGGCATGAGCCAGCTGTGGCGGCCTCAGCTATGACCAATCAGATCTGACACCATATATTTTAACTCAATAGATCTTCTACTATAAAATGAGGTTTTATGTATTACCTCACCATTAGAGCATATCTCCACCACAAAGTGCTAGAGGAACCTGTGTTCCCATATTCCCTTGAGCTGGTCTGGTGGTAGCATTGCTAGCAATGGATCACCCAAGCTAGACAGATCAAAATGCCGGAGAACCCCCTACTCCACCTCTTCATGGTGCCTCCAGTAACACACTGAGCTTTCTAGTTTGGCCAATTAGATCAAAGAGGGAAGGCAACCTGGTACTCAAAAATGCTGTGCTGAAGTCAGATGCATTAGGCAGAAAGGCTATAAATAAACACAACACAATGCATCTATGCCCACTTAATGCCCTTTTTTGGATGATGGTGAAGAGGACTGTTCATTTCTTTAGTAGTCATCAGGTGAATGCCAGAAAGAAAGAGAAATAAATGAATCTATTATATGCAAGAAGAGATTTATAAAGCCAAGAATAACGTATGTTATATCTTCTTCTGCTGATTCAGACTGGGATTCCAGCTTCTCATATGAAATCTGTTGTCCGTTTCATTTCTGTCATACAGTTTCTCTTCCAAGTTTGTGGGTATGGCAACATTTTCCTCCTCGGGTCTGCCTGCAGGAGACAGTTTAGTATGGCATGTTTTGCTGTCATATATGCTAGGACTTACATAATATAGAAATCCTCGCCAAACACTTGATGTTGTAGGTGATCATCCAGAAATTTCCATTTCTAGTTATTTATCAACTCTTTTGATGACCAACTACAAAGACACACAGTCTGCTATATTTTCTGTTTTCCTTTATGCCTGTACCTTTTATTTATTTATTTTTTCAGTTGTCACAATATATTCCAGCTTACATATCCAAAATATGATGATTGTTACCTCCTGAAAGTTGGCAATACCATTTTTTTTTCATTTTAGATTCTTTTAGAATGACCTCATTATTCTTTACAGCTGTGCATGGTATCTTCAACATTCCTTCTTTTAAACCACATTTCTATGCCTTCTAGGATTTTGGTATCTAGTGTTTTCATTATTTTGTATTTATCAAAACATATCTTACTTGTAAAGTAAAAAAAGTAAAGTACCTCTGTCACACAAAGTGGCGTATAGGGAATATGGTGTTAATGACCATAAATTTTACAGACCTTCGGCACATGATTTTTTGGGGTAATGTGGTCGGTATTACGCCCGTGCCGCTTTACTTTCCCAGAAAAAAATCTGGTACCCATTAAAGGCTGGGTGAATCCGGTAGCCGTCGGTTGGGATCGAACCCTACCTCTTGTCCTTTGTAGTCCAGTTCACTAACCACTGAGCTATCGCGGCTCCTTGAGCTATCGTGGCTCCATATCTTACTTGATATAGCGTATTTTATCTAATTATTGGATATCACCTGTAGCACAAGATGCTCTTAACTGGACATATGTTATTGAGTTATTTGCAGGTCTTCATCTTTGCCCTTCGAACATGTCCATAGGTTGTCATAGTCTTGTGCCCTTCCCACATCTCAGAGGGCATTGATGACATCTGCCCGATCCATTGGTTGACCATCTTCAATGATAGTGGCTAGCCAACCTGTCCGCTTTTTCATTTCCCCATACTCCTGCAGGTCCAGGGACATAGACAAAGATGATTCTATATATTTTTAATTCATTCTGCAATGACTACCCATTTCTTGCGTACAGAGCCTATCTTCACTTTTCTTATCACGCTCATCGAATCACTTAGTATGGAAGCGTGGGTGTAGTCTTGTGATTCTAACCAGATGAATGCCCTGGTCACTGCCATCACCTCCATCGTCATACTACTTGTAGTCATAACATAACTGTCTTCTTTGACTATTCTGCCTGCCGAGCATGCTGTAAATGCCCATGCACTCCTTTGGTGACATATTATGGATCCAACTGTATAGATGACTGCATCTTTCTTATTTTTGTCATCTCAGATGAGACCATTGACCATGACTGAGTTCTGCTCCCTACATTTCCTGTCGAGTGTGACAATACACAAAAATGTGCCCCTGAATGACATAAGCATTGGTATCCACTCCTCACCAGCGTTGATATTGGTAAGCCCACAGACCTGTCTGATGACATCATCTGCTCGGTCCACCCATGATTTACCTCTTCTTAGCCTCTTTCCCTGTGTTGAGCTTGTGGCGTTATGGACGCTCTTTATCTGCACTTACCTTCAGGTATGCTTGTGCCCTCCAGATCTTGATCCTGTCATCCACGGTTGGAAAGTCAAGAAGATACCTCATTGCTACACAGGGAGTTCCCTCATACTCCCAAGATAATGTGCATAGCTTCAATATGTATATTTTCCAGCCTGTTAATTTGCGTTGTGCTAACAGTAAGAATTGCAAGGGCATACTTGATTGGATGTAGGTGTTCCATCCATTGGAATCCCCAGTTAATATCATTGTTTAAATTGTTGAAGTTTTGGCATTGCAGAACACCACAGATATTCCATAGCCTTACTGCTGTTAGAGAGCCTTGATCGCTCAGTGGTCTGAGAAAGAAAAGTGGCACAAGCATAATAATGACCACATTACCCAAAAATAATGTGCAGAAGGTCTGTCTATTAAAAATATGAGCACTTTCACCATATTCAGAGATAGTGTGATGGAACTATTCATTTACACTGTTTGGAAGTGGAGTGTAAGTCTTCCAATTCTCTTGGGTACATCTTTTCCTGATGGAGAACAGCCTACTCCAGGTAACAGATATCAATATTACTGTTATATTTATATATTTAATGATAGAGAGAAAAAATACATGTAAGTTTCAAGCAGTTTGTAATAAATATATCCACAGTGGAGGTGGAGGGAACTTCCTCTTGTCGACAAGTTGCCTTGGCTACAGTCCATTAATTGGGGCTGTGCTTCCAATGTGCAAAAACTGTTTTGGTGCTTTCTATAGTATTAACGAAAGCTGGTAAGTGATTTCAATATTTGCTATCAGACTTCTAAACCAGTTAAGTATAAATGAAAATGTGTTTCTTGAAAGTAATCCAAATAACTTATGCAGAGACACCATGAGATTGAACTAATTGTTCAATATTATATTCTTTAAATTTACTTTTTAATGAAAAATGGTCTGCTTGAGTTATCAAGTTTTATATGTCTATAGAATTTGTGTGGACCTGCTGTCCTCATCACTGTCTTTGGCAGTGTTAAAGTTGAAATGGTTGCTGTTTGTGAAGACTTCAGAGTTTGTCAAGGGAGATTTCATGAGTCTTACAATGATTGTTAATTAGAGTGTGACACAGCATTTGATGAGGAAGAAATTCTGAGATTTTGGACTGTGAATTTCATGTGAATGGATAAAAGTGGACTGATCAGGAACTATATGTAACCAGCAATGTAACCTATCTATTCTAAGATAATATCTATACTTCATGCTATATGCTGTGATTTTTAATTCTGTCAGTCAATAATTTACATCTCCATTTTCAAAATGTATGGCCTACATAACAACATAACCTGTGCATTGAAATGTGCAGAGCTTACACTTCCAGTATTGGAAAATGGATTTCAAATTTGTTTGTCTGACAACTTCTCTTTACTGTCCACCTTAAAAAGTAAATTAAATGAGTATAGATGCACTGTTACATGGTGATATCTATGGTTCAACACATTAAACATTAGTGTGTCATTTCTGAAGGTTTACTGTCTCCTCTCTCAATTTGTACTCACTTGGTCAGTTTCCAGTCACACCACAGGTTGGTGAACGATCTTGATCTGTTATGGTTCACTGTCACTTGATGTTTTGGTCCTAAATTACAGCTGATCTGTACAAGTTACTAGGCATGCTAGTTCTACACCTTATCACAAATAAAATTGTTTTAAGTGTCTTGCTTTTTTATTTTGCTTCATTTTTAAGTATGAGTTTTATTGAACTTTTCATTTTCATGTTTGTATTTTCACATAACATTTGTTGTTAGTTTTTTTTTTGCTTGTTGCAGGTTTTCATTTGCAATCACAACTTGGAATGATGATGAAGAAACGAGTAGTTCAGAATTTGCTAAAGCTGTCAGCAATGCCCTTGATACAATGAGAAACACTATTGATGAACAATATAAAGTTTTGCCTGCAAGGCTGTAATTTTCTTGACAGTTTATGAATATTTTATTTTCTAATCCCGGTGAAAAATAATTGTTTCTTTAACTGAAGCAATGATTTTTCCAGCTTAATTTTATTGTTTAAATCAAAACAAAAAATCGTTTTAGATAATATTGAACTTCATTTTAATGCCTGGACTTACAGTGAAATTTCTTTAAATAACTCAGTAAATTAAAAGGGCTCCCTCCATATCTTAGGTCCTATGTTCTGTTTCAACTTGTAATATATTTTGTCTAGTTTTTAAAAACTTTTTAGATTTAGTACATATTAAGCATAGTGCTATGGATTTTTAGTAGATTAGATGAGTGATATGTCATGTTGAAGATAATGAATATACTATCTTTAACATTCTGAATAAGTTTCATGTTAGTATGTAGTGATGAAGATAAATAACTCACCACAGACATGAACATTTGAAAAGAAGCATTCCTTTTCTGCTGTGTTCATCTTCCGCTGAGATTGCTGCATAGGGCCTATATAAATAGAGTTGACCCCATGAATCTCAACAGTAGAAGATCATCACAGCTGCTCCATAGTTTGTTCTCTATGCTGGTTTCCTTGTGCCTTGTTTTGGATCTTATGTCCGTTAACAAAATGTGTTGAGATAATCTCTAATTGAGTTATTTGCGGGTCATCATTATTGTACTCCGAACATGTCTATAGATGTGCAGATCCCCTCCTCAGCGTGTCCTGCATAAAGGCATTTCCTACATAATCTCTAATACAAATAATGAAGGTTCATCTTAACTGACATTAATTGTTGTTCTCAATAATATCAATATAACAATATCAAGATCAATATTTTATATCTAATAAAAAACTAAATGAGTCCAAGAACACATATATTTGTTTGTATTTACAGTTAGTGACATTTTGCCTAACGAAAGTATGACACTGACTTTAACACAGCTTGAAAATATGAGAAACATGATTTGCTACATATGTATTTTCAATAGAGGGAACTGTCAGTTAAGAATCCTATGGTAAACATTATCACTTGAGAACTGAAGCAGCTTGAAAGATGAAAAAAATTGCACTTCCTCTGTATCTTGAATAGATCAGATCCTTCAGAGCTTACAACTATGATACTGGTAGCAATAGCGAAAGTAAATATCAACACCAGCCCACCAACAATTTAAACAATAAGGAAGTCTATCAGTGTCATAAATTACAGGAGTTGCCTGATCTTTATAAAAAAATTGCAAAAAATGTAAACACAGAAAAAAGACACAACTTTTCAACTGGGAATTTGTGTATAAATCTGAGAGGAAATCTCAAACCTTTCTATGCTTCCATCAAGATCTTTCTGGTAGTCATGT
Organism: Megaustenia siamemsis; assembly: GCA_032433765.1. Lineage (NCBI taxonomy): Eukaryota > Metazoa > Mollusca > Gastropoda > Stylommatophora > Ariophantidae > Megaustenia > Megaustenia siamemsis. The sequence goes on along the minus strand of JAVIAB010000051.1, from coordinate 131,479,612 downwards.
GTGATAGGCTTGAGCAAGCCTGGACTTTGGTAATGAAATTATTAATATTTTTTTAAAGGTACTATCACTACCTACATGAGTTATGAAGGCTGTTCACACGTCATCCATTGAATCTTTTAAGTAGAAGCCTAACAGTCCTGTGTTTCTATTCATTCTTTGTAGCTACCTCATCATCATATTATCAATCTCCCAATTCTTTCGGATGCTTTACCACTTCTTTTTTGTCTCTTCCTTTGTAAACCACAAATTTGCTACCATTTTATTTTATCAGAGTGGCTAAACAAAAGGGGTTCTTTTCATTTTACATTTTGATGTAATGTATGCAAGAAGTTGACATGTTTTCAAGTCATGTAGTGCATGTGAAAACCTTTTTGGGTCTCATGTGTTAATCATTTCCTACCATTGCCATGACTATATGCAGTGCAGGTGATCACTCTCTTCTACAATCAAGGCATTCTGACACTAAAATACTTGAAATGAGTTCTAGGTCAGTGATACAATCTGACTCTTCTAGCCAGGTAGCCACTCGAGTTAAGTGACTTCTAGGTCAGTGATACAATCTGACTCTTCTAGCCAGGTAGCCACTCGAGTTAAGTGACTTCTAGGTCAGTGATACAATCTGACTCTTCTAGCCAGGTAGCCATTCGAGTTAAGTGACTTCTAGGTCAGTGATACAATCTGACTCTTCTAGCCAGGTAGCCACTCGAGTTAAGTGACTTCTAGGTCAGTGATACAATCTGACTCTTCTAGCCAGGTAGCCACTCGAGTTAAGTGACTTCTAGGTCAGTGATACAATCTGACTCTTCTAGCCAGGTAGCCATTCGAGTTAAGTGACTTCTAGGTCAGTGATACAATCTGACTCTTCTAGCCAGGTAGCCACTCGAGTTAAGTGACTTCTAGGTCAGTGATACAATCTGATCTCTTCTACCAGGTAGCCACTCGAGTTTAAGTGACTTCTAGGTCAGTGATACAATCTGACTCTTCTAGCCAGGTAGCCACTCGAGTTTAGTGACTTCTAGGTCAGTGATACAATCTGACTCTTCTAGCCAGGTAGCCACTCGAGTTAAGTGACTTCTAGGTCAGTGATACAATCTGACTCTTCTAGCCAGGTAGCCACTCGAGTTAAGTGACTTCTAGGTCAGTGATACAATCTGACTCTTCTAGCCAGGTAGCCACTCGAGTTTAGTGACTTCTAGGTCAGTGATACAATCTGACTCTTCTACCAGGTAGCCACTCTAGTTAAGTGACTTCTAGGTCAGTGATACAATCTGACTCTTCTAGCCAGGTAGCCACTCTCGAGTTAAGTGACTTCTAGGTCAGTGATACAATCTGACTCTTCTAGCCAGGTAGCCACTCGAGTTTAGTGACTTCTAGGTCAGTGATACAATCTGACTCTTCTACCAGGTAGCCACTCTAGTTAAGTGACTTCTAGGTCAGTGATACAATCTGACTCTTCTAGCCAGGTAGCCACTCTAGTTAAGTGACTTCTAGGTCAGTGATACAATCTGACTCTTCTAGCCAGGTAGCCACTCTAGTTTAGTGACATCTTGGTCAGTGATACAATCTGACTCTTCTAGCCAGGTAGCCACTTGAGTTTAGTGACCTCTAGGTCAGTGATACAATCTGACTCTTCTAGCCAGGTAGCCACTTGAGTTTAGTGAACTCTAGGTCAGTGATACAATCTTGATTCTTCTAGCCAGGTAGCCACTCTAGTTTAGTGACCTCTAGGTCAGTGATACAATCTGACTCTTCTAGCCAGGTAGCCACTCTAGTTTAGTGACATCTTGGTCAGTGATACAATCTGACTCTTCTAGCCAGGTAGCCACTTGAGTTTAGTGAACTCTAGGTCAGTGATACAATCTTGATTCTTCTAGCCAGGTAGCCACTCTAGTTTAGTGACATCTTGGTCAGTGATACAATCTGACTCTTCTAGCCAGGTAGCCACTTGAGTTTAGTGACCTCTAGGTCAGTGATACAATCTTGATTCTTCTAGCCAGGTAGCCACTTGAGTTTAGTGACCTCTAGGTCAGTGATACAATCTGACTCTTCTAGCCAGGTAGCCACTTGAGTTTAGTGAACTCTAGGTCAGTGATACAATCTGACTCTTCTAGCCAGGTAGCCACTCTAGTTTAGTGACCTCTAGGTCAGTGATACAATCTGACTCTTCTAGCCAGGTAGCCACTCTAGTTTAGTGACATCTTGGTCAGTGATACAATCTGACTCTTCTAGCCAGGTAGCCACTCTAGTTTAGGTGACAGTCTCTAGGTCAGTGATACAATCTGACTCTTCTAGCCAGGTAGCCACTCTAGTTTAGTGACCTCTAGGTCAGTGATACAATCTGACTCTTCTAGCCAGGTAGCCACTCTAGTTTAGTGACATCTTGGTCAGTGATACAATCTGACTCTTCTAGCCAGGTAGCCACTTGAGTTTAGTGAACTCTAGGTCAGTGATACAATCTGACTCTTCTAGCCAGGTAGCCACTCTAGTTTAGTGACCTCTAGGTCAGTGATACAATCTGACTCTTCTAGCCAGGTAGCCACTCTAGTTTAGTGACCTCTAGGTCAGTGATACAATCTGACTCTTCTAGCCAGGTAGCCACTTGAGTTTAGTGAACTCTAGGTCAGTGATACAATCTTGATTCTTCTAGCCAGGTTAGCCATTTGAATTTAGTGACTTCTAGGTCAGTGTTACAATCTGACTCTTCTAGCCAGGTAGCCACTCGAGTTTAGTGACCATCCTTCAGAAAGGTGACATCATTATTAAAATATCCTGACCCAGGTCTTTCCTAGTCTGTTGTTAGTGACTGTTCATTCATGAACATTTAAACTATTCGTCATTTAATATTGTGGTAATCACAAAAATCTACACTGACCATCAACTGATAATTGCTTGACATAGTTGTACAAACAAGTTAGAAATGGTGACCTTTTAACACCTACAGTCTACTGATAGAGAAATGAATATGAAAGAAATATTGACGTCTCACTATAACCATTTATTGGAGAGTGACTGAGTAAAGCTGCTTTTTATAAGACTCAGGCTAAGTACAAGTAGGGTTATAAGAGTGAGAGAATGCATGAGACGTGTGTGTAACCAGCAAGCTACAGGAAATGTCAGCATGCACACACAGTTAACATGGACTGGAGCAACTATGAGTCTGCCCTGAATGCTGGAAGGTTAGATTAAAAATTTTTATTTTTTATTTTTATACCAACAGTACCTATTTTTGACACCCATATTATAGTGTGGTAAAAAAAAGTTTTAAAAACTTAGATAGATATTTTAAAAGTGGTGATGTGGGTAAATTACAATGTTAACTGTGTTAAATTTTATTTGTATAAATCTTCATCTTATGCGTAATGGCTGCTAGGTTACAATTGGATTGATATATGACTCCTTCTTTACTTACCATCACTTTTTAAGCTAAGTTTTTTGAAAATTTTTCTGTAAATCCATGATTTTCATAATGAGCACTGATACACTGTTTTAATACTTAGATAATTCTCACAGATGAAATACTCCTTTTTAAGTAAAAAAATTATTTGAATTATTTATACATGTTGCTGACTTCATTTTGTAAATATTGCTTGCACAAATCACACAAAAATGATGCTGTATCTTTTTTTTTTATTGTCTGTTGATTAATCAGACCAATAAAAGATGTTTAAAAATGAAATAAAAATTGTGACTAACACAGTGTGTGCTTAACAGGAATAATAATTTAGGAGCCTGCAGTATCTGGTATTTTTTAGGAAAATGTGTGGTAGTGAACTCTTACTCTTTGTACTGATTGTGTTTTCTTTTTATCTTGAAAGTTATATCTGTCTTTGATTTCATTAACATGCAAGGGAAACTAACTTTCGCTTTATTTGTTTATTGCTAACTTTCCTTCACTTAGATGTCTATAGGAGCAATCATTGTTTATTATTGTTCATAATCTTCAAGAGCAACTGTTCATCTCTATTTCTCAGGGAGTTTCATATTTGTATCTGTTTCATATGTAGTAGTTGGTGACCATATTAACCATTATGATGCCATTGTCAAAATTACCACCTCAAAATCGCCCTATACCTTCTAATTACTACTTCCGAGGACCCCTGAGTGTTGCATTTGTTTCCTTTGATGTTGGATCAGACACAAACATATGCATTGTGAAAAGTAATGTGCTATAATACGGTTTTTTTAAATGTTAATTTTGCTCATTTTTCAAGAAATTAGTTTTTTCCCCTTATGATGGGGAAAATCTCCTTGACCATTGACGAGACATCAGACAAGCCTTTGTAACACTGGATAGACAGCGAACAATGCTTACAGGGAGTCAAACATTCAGCTACATTGATGGACTGATGGCCACTGTGTGAATAGATAAAGTAACACCCCAGTAGCCATGGAGGAATAATGTTGAAATTCAGACCATAAATCTAACGTAACCCAGGAAATGATTACAGCATCCGATTACCGTGTCTCTGCTAGGGTAAACACACAGATGTGTAGCAAAAGTTCAAAGAAAATCTTATTTTCCAAACTCCAAATGTAACAATTAAGTGATAGGTAAATTTTACGATGGTATCATGAAAACATGACCCACAGATAGGTATCATAATCTAGGGTTACTAGTGTTGTATTCTTGAGCACCTTTTCAGGTAAAGGACTGTTGTTTTCTAAAACAGACTCAAGATGCCCATCATGCATCTGGACTAAAAGTTGTCAGTGACTTATAGCTGACTGCTACCTCAGGATTATTAATCAAGATCCTACTCCCATGGTGTTCCTGAAAATAAAGGGCAACCCAACACTAATAAAACTGCTGTGCTGGCATGAGATATGTTAGGCCAATAGTGCAGATGAACTTATAAATCACAGCACAACAATCTTTGCCAATTTAATATGCATATAATGGACAGTAGGTGTCTGTCCACCTTTGATTGTGTAGAAACTAATAAGCTTGCTAGAGAGAGAACATTTCTGATGATCAGATAACCTCCTGATGCCCAGCTCTAAGAGTTCCGATTGCCATTGGATTATGGAAATTTGTTACTGTCTATATTTGTTTGCCTCAATGAGATAGAGCTGCCTGCACAGAACAGAGACGGATGGCGAGATTTGATAAAATATCTTTAAAAGAATTGAAAACTGCTAGAACAAAAATTCAGATAAGAGGAGTATCTTGGTCTATGCCCTATGGGCCGGCTACGGCTCGAAAGGTCAATAGATAGGTAGATAGATATTTTTCCCCTCAAAACCCTGGTTACATTAATGTGTGATGTGGTCTGAACTACACCAGGCCACCTTACTTTCTAAGAAAATCTTTTATACCTACCCATTGTATCAGAGGTTGAGTGAATATACCTTTTTATCAGTCAGAAAAAAAAGTTTTGTGCTCCAACCACTAGGTCAATAGACAAATACACTAAACCACTTTACTGCTTCATCACAACACAAATAGACTACACAACTAAAGTTTTGGGCCAAGTTAAAAATGAATTTTAAATGTAATTAAAATACAGAGATAATTCCAATAGAAACAATGATGTTAGTGTATCATATAACAGTTTTCTTCCCAACACTTTGCTACCAATGTTGTACTTTAACATTAACAACCAAACACATACAAAACTCTTCAAAGTGGAAATGGGAGTTTGCCTTAACATAACAAGAAGAGACATAATCAAATACAACATAAGGAATTTAGTTTGGATTATCCAGTGCTGATTCATATTAAGAAAGGAAACTTCAAAAATGATTTGGAAGGCAACATAATCATCATGAGATGATCCTCCATCAGTAGAAGGCAGATATAAATTACAATAATTCTGTGAAATATGTTGTTGTTTGCATACACCAATATTATATTTCAAGCAAAGTCCTGACTTGTGCGAATGTCACTTTTTCCTAATTTTGCACACAGATTGCCATGTGCTCAGGTGTAAATAGGTAGAATTGGATGGAAACAAAAGATAACAAACGATGAAGTTTTAAAACAACTGAAAATAAAAAGAGAACTGCTGAACACAATTAAGACAAGACAAATTAAATTTTTGGGGCATGTTAAAAGACACAACAGCCTACTAAAAGTAATATTGGAAGGAAAAATACAAGGCGGCAGAGGCAGACCAAGACTAACATGGACGAGTAACATCAAAAGATGGACAAGTCAATCTATGTCAGCCTGCACCATCAAAGCAAGAAACAGAGTAGAATGGCGATCCATGGTAGCCAACTTTTGTTGCGGAGCGGGCACACGATGATATGATTACCAGCAAACACATACTGAACTTTGTGAAGTAAATCATTCAATTATGCAAAAACAGATAACTGTGTTCAAACCAGTTCCTGGTTAAAAAACAACCTTTTACATAAACACTGACAAATCTGTTTACTTAAATAAATACAAGACCTCTTCTTGTTCAAACAAATAAAGAACATGTATTGTCTTTGTAAACATCATAAAAAATTGTTGACACAAAGACTCTTGCATTTCACACACATAAAATGCATGAAAAAAATTGACACAAATATTTACAAATTATCTTTAATCTGCAGTTGTAATTTGTTCAAGATGAACTTTAAATTAAAGCATAATTTTGAAATGCACAACAGTTTTATCAATGGATTACAAATTAACTCATACATTAATTGTCATTAACAAACAAAAAAAAAACTCCCTGATTACAGTAGACAGAAATAGAAATTTAAAATATGAGGTTGTGTCAAATGAAAATCTTAAAATGATGAAGACAAACACAATATCATTGTTCTGTAAATTGGTAGTGGTAGTGTTGTTACCAAAGATAAAGAATATTTTACAAGTGGCAACACAGTGCATACAAGCAACATGTCATAAGTTGCAGTTCAAATATAACCATCCCACTTGAGAATGCACAAAAGATCAGCAGCCTTCTGTCATACAATTTTCAGGTAGTGAGTGAGATCTATCGTAATTCTTTGATGAAAAGATGCAATAAAGTGAAGCATATGTCACTGCAGCAAGTGTACTAATCTTTATGTTGTAGCTATTTCATTCATTACCACCACACTGAGATTTTGTAATGCTAAGCCTATCAGCTGCTGCAACAGTCTGGTGTCTGCTCATTTTTGAACTTTCTATCTAATCCACTTGTACACCTGCGACAGTGACATGTATCACCATATTGCAACTTCATATATTGATGACTCACTGAAGGCTTCACTCCTGCACCATCACTAAAAAAAAAAATAAATGCTTAATGGAACACAGCTCCTCTTTGGTGTATGTCTTAAGTGGGGCTTTACACTGCTACTGTGAGGATGTGCTGCACCTGTAGGACTATAATGGCATCAGTAACAATACTGTTGGACATTGCTATCTTAAGGTTGTCATGTGACTTAACCTCATACATAAAAAAGGTCCCAAATAGCAGTATTCTAGAATAAAACAAACAACCTGTATTGGGTTTCTTTTTCTAACACGTTGCACAAAAATCTTGAGAGATAGACGTGAACAACAAAAGCCATATATATATATATATATATATTTATAAATAAAGAAGGAATAAATAAGAAAATAAACATATGTACATACTTCACTCAGCCACCTCAAGATGTATCAATAGTAAAACTAATCACAGAAAAGAACCAAAACACATGTATAATAACAACACAGACATTAAGAAACTGTTAGTTAGCTGTATTTTGCACACTTGGTTTCTTTAACAAGATATCCCACATTTGGTAGAAATGCAGTTGTTAGTGCGATATAGAAAACCATAATACAGGGAAATGTCAGGGATTGTGGGAGATTAACAGCAAGAGATGGATAAAATCATGAAAATTTACTGTTAAAAATCTATGATGTGAGAGAAAACATTTGAAATCATTACCATAGTTTCTGGTCACCCATGTGCACTCAACTTGATGTCATAAACAGATACTACAGCTTCATCATCCTGTGCCATACCGGTTGGCGTAGTCGATCATGTCCTTCCACAATCTTCTATCCACAGTGCATCATATCAATTCTGTTGTTCACTGTTTTCCATTCCATAGCACCAAACTATTTAGTATTTTCTATCTTTGTCATCCAGAATCTCCTCTCTTTCCCTGTATTTTGCCAATTGTAACCAAGTATTCCAACTTTCCTCTTCTCATGATCTGCAAGAAAAATGTGGATTGTTTCTTTCTGATGTGTCTTAGGAGCTCCATTTTTGTGTTAACCTCTTTGAGAATTTCCCCATTGGTCTTTTTAGCTGTCCAGGGAACTTTCAACATTCTTTTAAGAAATCCCATCTCTGTGGCATCTAATCGTCTTTAAATTTCTTTGTTTACTGTCCATGATTCACTTCCATCGGGTCAGAATTGGCTCATTATAGCTCTGATGAACTCTCTTTCTCACTTCCATTGACATATTTTTGTTGCAAAAATCTACAGCTTCACTAGTCTAATTCATGTTTTGGTTGGTCGAAAGCCCTGGTATCACTGCAAATGAATTTAAATCCATAATTACTCAACAGCCCATGCCAGTGGAATCATCCGAATTAAAACTCATCTCACTGAAGGATCCAAACAAAGAAAGGTAGCTGGAGTCTCCATCATAGCAGCTACAGCACACACCAAAAGACATAAGGCCAAGCTGCACTAAAAGTGAACGCAGCTGAACTGGCCTTCGTTATACATCATAAGCAATCAGAATTTCGAAACATGATCCGGATTTAAAAAAAAACACAGCTCATGGTGTGCACAGAGCATTAAACTCAGTAGGTCTGGCAGCAAGCCGGACTTGGAATATGAAGAGACTGCAACAAGGAACACTTTTCAGACAGCCTCAATGGTTCTTGCTGCCTCTCCGCCATATTGACTGGTATTCAATTCATTTATTTTGCATGACTATTTATTTGTCAATTTTAATTGTTTGTCCAATATTCAACCAAATCTTTTAAATGGACTCTTGTGGTGCAAAATCATATGTACAGATCTTGTTTTAAGAGTTTCAGAAGCCTTGTCATGTGGACAGTTAAAGTGCAATGTTTAATTGATATGAAAAGTAATGACTTTACAAATAAAACTGAAAACTCATCCCAAAAAAGGCAGTTCATGATGTTTGATATGTGGCAATCATCCTTGGATGACTACTAGGGAGCTAAGAATCAGACCATTCTTCAACTAATGATTAGATGCTTATTTCTTTACTCATGCCTAAGCTTATGAGCTTTCACTGTTTTGTTTACTTTGTGCCAATCAGTGGACATAAACATCCTTTTCAAACGTCTCCACACTGACCCCATTAAGAGCAGATTCTTTTCCCTTGCACTTATTTGGGATTACAGTTATGGAGATTTCCAAGCTAAAAGGACTGCTGTAAATTCTACATCACCATGTTCAGCATTTTAACATACACTTTTTCCGTGTGATTATCACCACAAATGGACTGTAAATGTGAAGTCCAATACTGCAACTTATAGTCTGCTTGTTGAATTGGAATGGCATAGTTAAGCTATGGCTGCCATGAGAACATGTAGGCTTGTTTTATTCTGAACAAATTATTTCATGTTCCCTTTCATACACAATTAGCCCCCGAGTTACGAAAATGACCAGTTAATGCCAAAATGCTACCTAATAACCAGTCAATGCCAAATTCCTACCTAATGACCAGTCAATGTCAAAATGCTACCTAATGACCAGTCAATATAAAAATTCTAATGACCATTCTATGTCAAAATGCTACCTATGATCATGGAAGTCCCTGGTATCACTGCAAATGAATTAAAATCCATAATACCTAATGATACCTAATGACAGTCATTGTCAAAATGCAACCTAATGACCAGTCAATGACAAAATATTACCTAATGACCAGTCAATGTCAAAATGCAACCTAATGACCAGTCAATGTCAAAATGCTTGTGTTTATGACACAATATGCAATGCCAGAAACTGGAATCTTATAATTCAATCACAGGTGTAAGTTACATTTGTTTCAGTCAATTAATGGTATGATTTGATGAAAAGGCATCACTTAACTCTAGAACCATGACTGATATACCTTGATCTCTTACACTCTTTCTTTACTGTCTCTTAGCTTCCTTTCATTTTTCATTACCAATGTCACTATTTTGAATGAGGACATGAAAGTTAACGAAATAAACAAGAATTTAGAATCAACCCTGGCTCATGTGGCATTGTGATCTATTAGAACCACCATTACACACACTTTTTGTTATTGCTAAAAGGAAATTGAGCACCTATGAGGCTGCTCCCTGTGCAATAAGATAAACTCTACCATCCATTAACTAAACAATATCATGTTAAACAAACTATTGCTAAAAAAACTAGTGTAAGAGTATATGAAATCTTTGGTGTAGGTTTTCTGTGATTGACTTAAAGGCAGTAATTACTCTGTGCTATTTATGGAGTGTGAAAACCAGATTAAGCTTACATAAAAATATACATAATTATAGCACATATTGTTCAAGTAGCTATGTAAGCACACATACATGTATACATATTCACAGCATGGTAGATTTATTATCAAACAAAACTACATCTTTAGTTGGACATTCACATTTTAACAGCAAAAATGCTGCACTTCTAAGTGCTTACTACAGCTTCTGTTAAAATGTAAACTAGGTTCATTTTACATGAATTGTAGTAATAACAAGAGCAATATAAAGGCTTTCACATAATATATGTTTTACAGTTTTTATTTTTTTAATTGAGTATATAACGTCTGAATTCTAATCAAGAGAAGGTGGTCATATGTTGGCCATGTGATAGAAGCGACACAAGAGAATCTCAAAGCAATCCCTCAAATGGGAACCAGAGGGTAAAAGAAAGAGAGGATGACTTACAGAAGCACTAAAAAGAACACTGAGGTGAGAGGCAACAGCTGCAGACATCAGCTCCTTTGTCGAGATTGAACAACTCACTCAGAACAGAGTCGTGTAGCGAGATTTAATGCGGGTCATGTGCAAGGTCTGATGTTTGGTTTGACATCAAAGATCATTGGACACAAAGATTCTAGACATTCTACCGTATGTGCTGTCTTCAGCTTGAAAGGACAATAGATAGATAGGTTTGAGGTCTGACATAACTAAACCCAATAACTTTGTGATGAGATGACAAATGCTCTTTCTCTAGATTATAAGTACATCTAGTACTGGGCCTGCTGGCGTAGGTGATCATGTCTCTCAACTTTCGATCTCGATAGTTATTTATCATTTCTGTTGTTGACCTTCTGCCAAGCCATTCTCTTAAGCTGTCTGGTATTTTTTCTCTTTGCTTCCCTCTATCTCTTCATCCCTCAATTTATCCAGTTGTTACAATATATTCCAGTTGTTCTCTTCTCATTACATGGCCAAAAAATGATGATTGTTTCTTCCTAATATTGGAAATTAGCTCTCTTTTTGCTTTGACCTCTCTCAGAACATTTTCATTACTCTTCTTAGCTGTCCATGGTACTCTCAACATTCTTCTGTAAAACCACATTTCTACAGACTTTCCAGTGACTTTCTTGTCTGTTGTCCTATTGTCCATGATTCACATCCATATGTTAAGACTGGCTCTACATAACATTTAAGAACTCTTTTTCTTGCACAGATAGCCAACATGTAGTGGGAGTTGCATGTTGGTCAGTGGCTGCTTATCTGATCAAGTGTGTGCACCATATACTATTTATTTGGTTGACTGTTAATTACATATTTTATTATACCCTCTGCATTCTTTTAGATGTGTATAACATGCCAGCCTTCAAGCTTTATTAAAATCAGCAGTAGTAGCAGTAATAGTAATAAGAGTAGTAGTAATAGTAGTGAGAGGGGGATCAGTAGTAATAACAGCAGAGACATGCAGTCTGGTGCTGAATTTTTAGTGCAAATATTTCATGATTCCGAAAGTAGAAATTAATTTGCTATCACATCTATATAACGTTATGAGACTGACAAATATTTCATGATTCTGGTAGTAGTAATTAGTTTGCTATTACGTCTATATAACGTTATGAGACTGACAACTCGGACAAAGCCTCCTGAGGCTTAATTTAGAGATTTGTTTTATTGATGTTAATTATATTATATTAAGACATTTCACTTTTTCTTGGTGAGTGTTTATTTCCTAACAAAATGTAGATAACAAATAGTTAGCACATGTGTGCTTTAACCCACACTAATTATGCAAAGTGTGTTGCCGGGGCCTCATTATGAGGGAAGTAAAGAATAGTGACACTGTGACCTTCCAGGCATGTCGTAAGAGTCGACTAAGGAGGTTGATCGATGGTCTGACAAGCTGTCATTGTAAAAAGTATTGTTATGGAAACAAAACCATAGATTTTAGAAGCAGTGATCTCTGCAATATGTGCCATTTTGGCATGCATGGTTTCTGTTTTTGAGTTTGTGGTTCTGTCTATGTGCCGTCTTCGGCTCGAAAGGACAGTAGATGGATAGAATTATGCAAAAAAGAGAGAAAAAACTGAAATATTTATTCAATCTTTATAAAAAAAAAAAAAAGGACCCCCGTCACGCCAAGTGGCATATAGGGAATATGGTGTTAGTGACCATAAATTTTACAGAGCTTCAGCATATTATTTTTGGGGCAATGTGGTTGGTATTACGCCTGTGCCACTTTACTTTCCCAGAAAAAAATTTGGTACCCATTTAAGGCTGGGTGAACCCAAAAGCCATCGGTTGGGATTGAACCTTACCCCTTGGTCTTTGTAGTCCAGTTCACTAACCACTGAGCTATTGCGGCTCCCTGAATATGATATTAGTGACCATAAATTTTACAGACCTTCGGCACATGATTTTTTGGGTAATGTGGTCGGTATTATGCCCGTGCCACTTTACTTTCCCCAAAAAAATCCAGTGCACATTTAAGGCTGGGTGAAGCCGGAAGCCATCAGTTGGGATCAAACCCTACCTCTTGTCCTTTGTAGTCCAGTTCACTAACCACTGAGCTGTCGCGGTTCCCTTTAACTTACACTACTAATTATGTAAAAAAAAGGAGAAAACAAAACAAAATATTTATTCAATCTTTATAGTTATCTAAATATGTGAGGCAGTAGTATCAGTAGTCTGTGTTGACTATGGATTTTGCAGTGCACCTAGGAAATGTTATATTTTCTTTTCTATCACGGTGTATTCTCTTTTTCTATGAACCTGTCTGCTTCTTGTTTGAGTTGGAAGCTGTCTTCCCAGGGTGCATTTTATGTTCAGTCTTCAAGTCTCGTTTACATACACCTATAAATAGGAGCTTTGGATGCTCCTTTGTTCTTTGGTCTAGTTCTGTGAGGCACAGCTATGTTAATTGTAGCATGCTGCTCATATGTGATTGAACCTGTACTTTTAGTTTGATGAGACCATGCAAACAACTTTACTCCTTCACATCCTTGTACTATTATCAAACCTCAAACATCTAGTAAAGAAAAAAAAACTTGTACATAAATTGTGCCTAATTAATCTAATCTTGCTTCCAGATTTTGTATTTTAAAGTTGGGTCACACCATAAGATCAAATATTCTAATTAATCCACCACCAGAGGAAAGCATGTACTTCAAAGACACTGCAAGAAAAAGGAAAGATTTTCAATTCTATAATGAACTTCAAATCAAATCAAATCAAATAAGTTACAGTCCACAATTAAATGACTGCTGAAGATGGAAACACAGCAAGAGGCAGAGTAATGGCACCAAACTTTCTAAGCTAAATAAGAAGAAAATGTTTATTTACATTGTTGTGACAAAAGGTAACAAAAAGGTGCTAAATACAATCTTCCAAGGGCAGATGTATGAAATATAAATATCATGTTTTAAGTGGATAGTCATTTAAAAAATACATACACCCTACAGATATCAATGAAGCACTGCTGTATGAATCTGATGGTTGGGACAGTATGTCCATGCAAGATAAGAGCAATAAAGGATGACATTATCACTCTGCAGCTCAAATATAATCTTCCTAGACTGGTCAGTATACAAAGTGTATTCATATATTATTGCAGTAGATGTTTCTAGACTCAGATCGATCTCAACAATAATCTCAAGATTCATTCTAATAAAGACTGGAGACAAAATGGTTTATATTAGCATCTATGTACAAACAACATTATACAAGATATTTTAAATCAATATTCACACTGCTTTAATACTCTGAGAATCTACAGTCAATGGAGTAGGTTGCTGAGAGAACTGTGATATGTTGATTGGAGTAGCACCTAGGCCAGACAAGTGGAAGAAATAAGACTGCTTCTCAACCTGCACTGTAACACTGCTGACACCTGCATCCTTTAGTAATGATGTCACCTGAAACAGATTTCATGAATTTTACAAACAAAAAGAGCAAAAAAAGTGCATTATTTTAAGTGGTCTTAGTCTTGATTGGCCAGTAGCTCTATTCTATCACTCCCTGACTCCACGGGGCGGTTGAAAAGGACATCCAGTAATAGTGGTTGGGCCCTTACGAGGTGGAGGGCCCAGGACTGCACCTGCCTGAGTGTTCATCACAGGGTGAGTGCCATACTGATTTGCAGTTATGAACATACTTCCCATTGGCGTAAGTGCATGGCATTGCTATGTGCGTCTTTTGGCTGGTTGCCTCCATCTTCAGGACTATTATGACTTATGACTGTTAAGCCCCATCCCCAGGACAAGGAGATGGCCTTGATAGGGACATTGTATGATAATTTGGTCTTTCATTGAGAGTTCATTATATCCATCCTCCACAATGTATTTTGAATAGTCTTGTTTGAATGGTATTGGACTTTAAGAACAAACATACCTTTTTAATAGCTGACTAGATGTGACCAGTGTGGAGCAGAGTATGACAACTAAAAACATATGACCATTTCTCATTATCATCAGTGTATTGTGGTATATCACAGATCAAACATGTAACAATGATGTGATGGTTTTCCCCTGACTTCCAAGACCAAAAGGTGAAATACTTAATTCTGTCTATGATAATCATTTCAGACTGGTAGGGTTAGTGAACATTTCACTGTGGCCAACCGTGGAATTACAGTGTATAACTATCATTTTATTTTATTTCTGAAACTTCACTAGTTATGTATCTGCTACTGTAAGGCTTATAATATATTATGCCATTAAATGTGTTCTGTTATACAGCAAAAAATCTACTTAGGACATGGAAAAATAGGTTGGGGAAAAAAAACTTACAATGCTAGTGATCATGAAATTAACAAACCTCAACATGAAAAGTAACAAACCTCATCATGAAAAGTAACAAACCTCATCATGAGACACACACCAATAAGTAACAAACCTGAGTAATGATTCTCTGCTCTTGTGCCATTGGCCATGCTTGTACATGAATCATGCCATACACTTTTGTGGCAGTGTGTGACCAGAAGTGGGAGTCCCTGCAGGATAGCACACCCTCTATGGTGAGAATCTGATTAATAAAAGAGAAACAATATTAGCATGTTATTGTAAATTCTATGCTGAAAACTAATCCTAAGCAACATAGAGAAACAACTAGTAAACAGGTTTGCCCATCTAGAAAGAATGCCGTGTGATTCCTTACCATACAAAAAATATATTTAAAGAGGAGAAGGGAGAAGAGCAAGAGGCAGACCCCCAGTAAGATGGACAGGCATAAATAAAACACAATATAATATCAATTGACAATGATTGAAACTGCCAAAAGGGCAAGAACCAGAACTTCGTATTTCCCTAGACACCCAAGGAAGTGAAGAATGAAAGAGATGCTGAAAACGATGGGTTGGTAATGTATAGTGTTTACAAAAACATTCAATAAATAAATAAACAGCAAACCTATAACAGTTCCTTATTATATATATATATATATATATATATATATATATATATATATATATATATATATATATGGCACATGATGACAAACACAATGCACATGCAGACGAGCATATCTTTAAAAAAAAATATACCAACAAATAAAAAAAGAAATGTGATATCAAGAGAGACTAAACCTTTAGCAATCTGGAGTCAGGCTTGGTTATATTAGGTCATGGAGACTAACAGGATGGAGCAGACATACAAGCAGACAATAAATAGTTACATACATACTTCTATGTATTTTTTTTTGCCAAAGTGTCTCTCACTGTCTGACTAAATTGTCAACACTGTTACCTCTCTCTCTATGTCTAAATTGTACACACTGTTATCTCTCTCTCTCTATGTCTAAATTGTACACACTGTTATCTCTCTCTCTCTCTATGTCTAAATTGTACACACTGTTATCTCTCTCTCTCTATGTCTAAATTGTACACACTGTTATCTCTCTCTCTCTCTGTCTAAATTGTACACACTGTTATCTCTCTCTCTATCTATGTCTAAATTGTACACACTGTTATCTCTCTCTCTCTCTATGTCTAAATTGTACACACTGTTATCTCTCTCTGTCTAAATTGTACACACTGTTATCTCTCTCTCTCTCTCTATGTCTAAATTGTACACACTGTTATCTCTCTCTCTCTCTATATGTCTAAATTGTACACACTGTTATCTCTCTCTCTCTCTCTCTATATGTCTAAATTGTACTTACTGTTCTCTCACTCCCTCTATGACTAAATTGTCAACACAGTCCTCTCTCTCTATGACTTAATTAGCAACAGACTAATTTGTCAACTGTCCTCCCTCTCTCTCTATGACTAAATTGTCAACAATGTCCTCCCTCTCTCTCTATGACTAAATTGTCAACACTGTCCTCCCTCTCTCTCTATGACTAAATTGTCAACACTGTCCTCCCTCTCTCTTTATGACTAAATTGTCAACACTGTCCTCCCTCTCTCTCTATGACTAAATTGTCAACACTGTCCTCCCTCTCTCTCTATGACTAAATTGTCAACACTGTCCTCCCTCTCTCTATGACTAAATTGTCAACACTGTCCTCCCTCTCTCTCTATGACTAAATTGTCAACACTGTCCTCCCTCTCTCTATGACTAAATTGTCAACACTGTCCTCCCTCTCTCTCTATGACTAAATTGTCAACACAGTCCTCCCTCTCTCTATGACTAAATTGTCAACACTGTCCTCCCTCTCTCTATGACTAAATTGTCAACACTGTCCTCCCTCTCTCTATGACTAAATTGTCAACACTGTCCTCCCTCTCTCTCTATGACTAAATTGTCAACACTGTCCTCCCTCTCTCTCTATGACTAAATTGTCAACACTGTCCTCCCTCTCTCTATGACTAAATTGTCAACACTGTCCTCCCTCTCTCTATGACTAAATTGTCAACACTGTCCTCCCTCTCTCTATGACTAAATTGTCCACACTGTCCTCCCTCTCCCTCTATGACTAAATTGTCAACACTGTCCTCCCTCTCTCTATGACTAAATTGTCAACACTGTCCTCCCTCTCTCTCTATGACTAAATTGTCAACACTGTCCTCCCTCTCTCTCTCTATGACTAAAATGTCAACACAGTCCTCCCTCTCTCTATGACTAAATTGTCAACACTGTCCTCCCTCTCCCTCTATGACTAAATTGTCAACACAGTCCTCCCTCTCTCTATGACTAAATTGTCAATACGGTCTGCCTGATTATTTTATCTCATTCTCATTATTCTCTCTGTTTCTTGAACAACCTCATGTAACTGTACTTACCTTCATTACATTTTGCTTAGAGACTTTAATTACTGCTCCCAATTACTTCACCCAATGATCTACTTGTAAAGAAGAAAGTAAAACAATCTTGTACAAATTACCTTCTCTATCGCTGAACTGATTGTTTCATCATATCCTGATGGTGATCTTAGCAAGAGTATACTAACAGTTTCCTTCAAAAGAGGTATTACACTGAGAAATATCATTGTTGCAATGAATAAAGAGCAAATTGGATCTGCAATATTCCAGCCAAAATTCTCTATCAGAAGAGTGGAAACAATGACACCAACACTACCCATGGTATCTGCAACAACATGCAGAAAAACACCTAGAGGGGAGGGGAACAAAAACAAAAGCAGAATATTAAAAATTGTTTACAAAATAAGATATAATTTATGCTGAACATAATGTTAATTTTTTAAAAATTAGGATGATTTACAAAACTAAAAATCAACAATATATGTCATCATCATCATCAAGTACAGGGCCTGCTGGCATAGGTGATCATGTCTCTCCACAACTTTCAATCTCGACAGTTATTTATCATTTCTGTTGTTGACCTACTGTGAAGCCATTCTCTTAAGCTGTCTGGTATTTTTTCTCTTTGCTTCCCTCTATCTTTTCGTCCTTTAATTTTTCCAGTTGTTACAATATATTCCATTGTTCTCCTCTCACTACATGGCAAAAAAATGATAAAAATGATGATTGTTTCTTCCTAATATTGGAAATTAGCTCTCTTTTTGCTTTGACCTCTTTCAGAACATTTTCATTAATCTTCTTAGCTGTCTATGGTATTCTCAACATTCTTCTGTAAAACCACATTTCTACAGACTCCAGTGATTTTCTTGTCTGTTGTCCTATTGTCCATGATTCACATCCATATGTTAAGACTTGATCTACATAACATTTGAGAACTCTTTTTCTATTGTTCCATTTGTCTTTATTTTGCATAGAGGTGATGTCTTTTTTTTTGCTGTTAAGGCTCTGAGTCCTTTATTTTTGCTTTTTTTCACTATAATGTCCAACATTTCCTGTAACTCATTTTCACTCTTAGCGATTAAGACTGTTTCATCAGCATTAAAAAAAAGTAAAGTACCCCTGTCATGCCAAGTGGCGTACACAGAAATATGGTGTTAGTGACCCTATATTTTACAGACCCGTGCTGCTTTCTTTCTATCTATCTATTGACCTTTCGAGCCGTAACCGGCCCATAGGGCGTAGACCAAGATACACCTTCTCCTATATGGATTTTTTGTTCTAGCAGTTTTCTTTTAAAGATATTTTATCAAATCTCGCCATCTGTCTCTGTTCTGTGCAAGCAGTTCTATCTCATTGAGGGAGCCGACTCCTGCTGCTCTTGCCTCTCTCATCAATGTTCTTCTCAGTGTCTCCCTGGGTCTTCCTCTTTTTCTTTTACCTGTTGTTTCCCATATGAGGGCTTGCTTTGCTATTCGGTTATTATCTCTTCTCATCACATGTCCAACGTATGACCATCGTCTTTTCTTTATTACTGAAGATATTAGTGGTTGATTGGCGATTTCTCTAATTTCCTCATTTGTTTTGAATTCGTTCCATGCTATACCAAGTATTTTCCTTAGACATTTATTTTCGAATGCGTTCAACTTTGTTTCTATATCTCTTGTTGTTTTCCAGCTTTCACACGCATATGTAAGGGTTGATAGTACATTTGATTTGAATAGCCTAAGTTTTGTGTTTGTGCTGATAAGTTTTGATTTCCACAACTTTTCAAGGCTTCTGAAAGACATTGCTGCTTTAGCTATTCTGATTTTAATTTCTTTGCTCGTATCCCCTTCTCGATCAATGTGACTTCCAAGATAGATAAAGTGATCGATCTCTTCTACTGGTTTGTTTTCCATGTATATTTTGTCACCTGTTGGAATTAAACTAGTCATGACTTTAGTCTTTTCATGATTGATCTCAAGCCCAATTTTGCTGGCTATTGATGATAGTTCATTTGTGTTTTCCTGCATCGTTTTTATCTGACTGCTGATGAGAACTATGTCATCAGCAAAGTCGAGGTCCTCCAAATGGTCTCCTTGTATCCATTCGATACAAGATATTCGTGCTGCTTTACTTTCCCAGAAAAAAATCCGGTACCCATTTAAGACTGGGTGAACCCAGAAGCCGTCGGTTGGGATAGAACCCTACCCCTTGTCCTTTGTAGTCCAGTTCACTAACCACTGAGCTATCACGGCTCCCGTATCATCAGCATACCTTAGATTATTTATATTATGACCCCCAATTGTCATTCCAGGTATGCCCCTTATGGATCTTAAAATAATTTCACCATAAATATTAAACAAATCTGGTGACAACATGCAACCTTGTCTAACACCCTGTTTTATTTGTTGAAACATTCCCAATTGGTTTCCAGTTCTTAAAGCCGCTGTTTGTTGCCAGTACATGTTCTTTATTATTCTTAGATCTTTGCTGTCTACGTTTATGCTTTCTAAAATTTTGATTATTTCTTGGTGCTTTACTTTGTCAAATGCTTTGATATAATCTATGAAACATAGGTATAGATCTGTTTTTACCTCTATGGCTCTTTCTACTAAAGATCTTATGATGTATATGGATTTGCTCGTTCCTTTACCTCCAAAAAAAACTACACTGTTCATTGCTAATTTCTGGACTGATTTTGTTTCGCACTCTTCGCAAGATTCTTAGTAATATCTTAGTCATGTGACTCATAAAGCTTATTGTGTGATGATCATCGCATTCAATCGCACCAGATTTCTTTGGTAGGGCTATATATGCCATACAAGCTTTAACAAAAAATGACAATTATAGATTTATACAGCTTCATTTTGTATTATATTTACTTATTGTAAATTTTATTGATATATTTAATGCCAGGATGCTTGTACTTTTTCGCTTTATTGTTGGTGAGAGGAGTGAGTGGCCATGCAGCTAAAACCACTGTTTCACTGGCTGAAAAGCAGGCGTACTATGTTCAAAACCCGCAGTAGACAGAAAGGATTTTTTCTATCGGGAGTGAAATAAAAAATCCTGAGTCTCACACGCTGTGGCGACTGCTTTGACCAAGTGGCCTTTATCCCTCTGGTTCTATCATGAGCCTCCAGACATACACCAGCAATAGTAATGTGTCATAAAGATAGTTTTTTTTTATATTGTCTCCAACTTTTCAAGGAATTTTGTCTGTTGCACATTCTAAAGTGGGAGCCGCGATAGCTCAGTTGTTAGTGAACTGGACTACAAAGGACAAGGGGTAGGGTTCGATCCCAACCGACGGCTTCCGGGTTCACCCAGCCTTAAATGGGTACCAAATTTTTTTTTGGGAAAGTAAAGCAGCACAGGCGTAATACTGACCACATTACCCCAAAAATCATGTGCTGAAGGTCTGTAAAATATAGGGTCACTAACACCATATTTCCCTATACGCCACTTGGCGTGACGGGGGGTACTTTACTTTTTTTACATTCAAAAGTCCCTCTAAAAAAAGATTTGTGCTTAATTTGTATATTTATAGCAAGCATTCCCTGTGTGACTAATATCATTCAAGACAATTTATCATGAATCTTCTTGCAAACTTGCATTTAAGGTTACCAGGGAACATGTTTACAATATTGACAAAATTCTGCATATTTTTTAATGTGCTCTTAATGAGTTAATCAAATGAGTTAATCAAAATACGTAAGGTCACCTTTGTCTATGTCCCTGGACATGCGGAAGTACGGGGAAATGAAAGAGCGGACAAGTTGGCTAGCTGTGCTGTCATTGAGGACGGGCAACCAATGGATCGGGCGGACCATCATCAATGCCCTCCGAGATGTGGGAAGAGCACATGACTTCGACAAACACAGATCCACGTCACTTCTTCGGATGAAAGAGATAGGAGTTAAAATGGGCACAGCCAGAAATGAGAAACTTAGTGGCCGTGTAAGAAGACTTATCATCAACCAACATAGAACTGGAGTCGTCAGTCGCTGGACACTGAGGGAATTGCTGAGGAGGGGATCTGAGCACCTATGGACATGTTCGGAGTGCCATGATGATGACCCACAAAAAACTCAATAATCAAATGATATTTCTTTTTTTTATATTGTTAATATCTCACATATTTTAATGATTAATTTACAGAGAGAGAAAAAAATGGTGCAGAATATCATCTGACCTGCATTAGTGATCCGCAGAAAGATGTAAAATAACTTACCTTCCATGTTTGTATTATGATGAGAATGACCATGTGATGCTACTGATGTAGAACAACTGTCTTGTGAACCATGACTATGGCCATGACCTCCACCATGACTGTGGCCATGACCCCCACTGTGACCATGACCTCCTGCATGACTGTGACCATGGCTACCACCATGACTGTGACCATGGCCCCCACCATGACTGTGGCCATGAGAAAGTGAGCTTTGAAATGCAACAATACCTATGACATTCACCAGAAGACCCAGAATAGAGACAGTCTGAAAAAATATAATTTGTAAAATGTAGATGCTGTAACAAGGTAACCTATCTGCTTGTATTAAGGTATTAAATCAGACAAATGCAGCCACATATTCATATAAACTACAAATAATCTAAAATTCATCTAAAAGCACACACACACAAATATTTTAAAATGTAATAACAACTGTGTTATACTATTAAATTACATATGATCAGGAAGCCACAAATTATTTGTTTAAATATTTACAAAAATGAAATCAAACCAGGGGTTTTCAAAATTTATTATACAATTTATCACTTCAAAATTTACATATAAATTTATTACTTACCAGTAGTCGCTCTGTTTTAACTTCAGGAGGTTCAAATAACCTAGCAAAAGCTTCACCAAATACAAAGAGAGCAATGACTACCAAAAAGAGGCCATTGATAAAACCAGACAGAACCTCCACACGATCAAACCTGTTCACAGAATAGAAGTTGAAAAACAGTGTAAAGTTGTAAAGAATCAGCATTTTGCATTAGCCTTGTAACAATAGGAGCCGCGATAGCTCAGTGGTTAGTGAACTGGACTATAAAGGACAAGAGGTAGGGTTGGATCCTAACCGACGGCTTCCGGTTCACCCAGCCTTTAATGGATACTGGATTTTTTTTCTGGGAAAGTAAGGCGGCACGGGCGTAATACCGCCACATTACCCCAAAAAATCATGTGCTGAAGGTCTTTAAAAAAAAAAAATGGTCACTAACACTTTTTGTTGGTCACTGTCCACAATCAAATGGTCATTTTTTTTTTGTAACAATACTTTTACTTTACTTTCCTCTATTGCCTTTCAGCATTGACAATGGAGTGTTTAGGTCAATTATTTGTAGTGTGTTCCCCTGCATAGTGTTCATTGTGGTCTCAGCTATTTCTTTATTCCATCATATTCTAGATGCGCCTTCTCCCTGTGTCCAAACTATTTGATCTATTGTTTTCTAATATGATGCAGCACTGGTGTTAATCCTACCCTTTTCCTTAAATCAGGCCTGCAACAGATGTTCAATCATGACTGTACTGGTGCAATGTTTATCTGCATGGTCTATTTTTTTATTTGGATTTAACAGTGGCTGTTACAGTTGATTCATTACGTTATAGATTTCCTTAAATCAGCTAGATGTGAGCTCCACTTTCTTAAGTGAGTTTTTTCTGCTTTATCACTACATGGAAAAACTTAACATATGATATTATGTCAACTTAAATTACTAATCACTACTAAGTAACTAAGCATATGCACTCTCAGAATACCAAAAACTAGCATTATGGGAATAAGATGTTCATCGTCATGTGATATACCGGTTGGTGCAAGTAATCATGTTCTATCATAATTTTTTCTGTACACAGTGCATTGTATCAGTTCTGCTGTTGACTGTTTAGCATGCCACAACACAAAGCTATCTTGTATCTTTTCTTTTTGTCATCTGTGATTTCTCTTTCCCTGTATTTTGTCAGCTGTAACCCAAGTATTCCAACTTTCCTCTTCTCATGTGCCTGAAAAATTGTGATTGTTTTTTTCTGATGTCTTTTAGGAGCTCTCTTTTTGTGTTGGTCTCCTTGAGAATTTCCTTGTTGGTCTTTTTAGCAGCGAAATCCCATCTCTGTGGCCTCTAATCATCTTTCCATTTATTTGTCTACTATGATTAACTTCCATAGGTCAGAAGTGGCTCTAAAAAGCATTGATGAACTCTCTCTCTCTCTCTTCTATTGACATAGACTTGCAAAAGTTTTTTTTTTTTTATTTTCTAAAATGCTACTTTGGCTTGTGTTTTTGTTTTTTTTAATTTATGTTGTGCATTTTCCATCTGATATTATTATTATGCTCAAGTATTTGAGGCTCTGCACCTGTTTCAGATTTGTCCTTCTTATATTTTATGTTGCATTATGGTGATGATTGTTTCTTAAATATGACTTCTGTTTTAAACAAAATGTTAGTACATTATGAAAACGAATTACTTAACTCTTTCCGTACGGAAACATTTTATCAACGCAACAGAAGAGATTTCAGAGACAAAATTTTTGACAGACCTTATGGTTTTAAAACATCAATCTACATGCTTTATATTTATCTATCACATAACATATTATATATGGATTTTTAGATAATTGAACAAGGAATCAGATTCCACCAATGCCAAGATGATACAAGACATGTAAATAGAAATATTGCAGAGAAACGACCAACAACAAACAAATTGAAACATCAAATTCAAACCACAATTGACAACTTACCATCATATAGATCTGGTCATAGTAATCCAATATGAATTATTTTGTGGAAAAAAAACAAATATCAATATGTCTCTAAGCAGCCATGAAAGTTTAGTTGATGTAGCATAACAATAACTGATATTTTGTCATCCACAATCACAACAAGTGACAACAATGAAATTTCAACTTTTTTTGGGGAAAAAAATTACTATGTACACAATATTGACACTTTTGTTTGACTACACACACAAAAATCACTATATACACAATATTGACACTTTTGTTTGACTACACACACAAAAATTACTATGTACACAATATTGACACTTTTGTTTGACTACACACACAAAAATCACTATATACACAATATTGACACTTTTGTTTGACTACACACACAAAAATTACTATGTACACAATATTGACACTTTTGTTTGACTACACACACAAAAATCACTATATACACAATACTGACACTTTTGTTTGACTATTAACACAAAAATCACTATATACACAATATTGACACTTTTGTTTGACTACACACACAAAAATCACTATATACACAATATTGACACTTTTGTTTGACTACACACACAAAAATCACTATATACACAATATTGACACTTTTGTTTGACTACACACACAAAAATTACTATGTACACAATATTGACACTTTTGTTTGACTACACACACAAAAATCACTATATACACAATATTGACACTTTTGTTTGACTACACACACAAAAATTACTATGTACACAATATTGACACTTTTGTTTGACTACACACAAAAAAATCACCATATACACAATATTGACACTTTTGTTTGACTACACACCAAAAAATCACCATATACACAATATTGACACTTTTGTTTGACTACACACCAAAAAATCACCATATACACAATATTTACTTTTTTTTTTCACTTACACAAAAAACACTTTCTCCATTTAGTCTCCATGAAATGCCTTGAAGCATGCATTGGATGAAGATGTGGTAATTTGACATCCTGAACAAAAAAAAAATGCGCCCGTTCACGCTTTGTGCTAAAAAATAGATATCTGGATCACTGTCATCACCATTGTTGTTATCAACACTTACAGTCTTTGAATTATCATCGGAATCATCAAGAAAAATTAATTGACAAGCTTCTTCAGCCGTCATCAACTGACTTTTAGCATTACAATCACGGCTATTGGAAGCCATTTCGATCAGCTGATTTTTGTTTACACTTTTTTTTTACGATAAACACTAATTCCATATGGAAAAAATCACATGTTAGAGTACGTCTTTCAACTTGAACCTCGTGGGGAAGAAGGAAGGAAATCTCCGGTTAAGGAATCTATAAAAAATAGTCAATCTAAAATATAGGAATACAGTTTGTTGACGGTTTACACGAAACAACCTGATCGTGGCGCACTATGCAGCTGACCGTACGCCACCGAAATGGATTTGGCGTACCATACAGCGGAATGTACGGAAAGAGTTAAACAAAATCTAACTAATGCATTAATGATTTAAACACAAACATTACAATGCAAGTAAAAATGTTCATACAATACTAACCCATAAGAAAATATTCTTGTGGCTTTCCACCGAACCATAATGGAAGCATACAAGCCCATAACTAATGCTGAGCAATCAAACAACATGTGGAAGCCATCTGATATAAGACCCAGGCTGTTGGTCCAGACCCCATATAACAATTCTACAAATGTGAAACCTTACAAAAGAAAAGATGAAGAAGCTTATAAGTATAATTCCAACAACAGAAATAATTCTTCTTCTTCTTTCCTTCCTCATTTGCATTTCAGCGTCGAGGGGAGATATAAATTGTGGTCTTTTGTTCTTCTGTTCACCTCTGCTGCTGTTATACTTCCTAGTGTTTATAAAATTTCATCAATTCATCTTTTTTATGGTCAACTTTTGGGTCTGGATTTCTCGCAATGTTTATTAAAGGCTCGTTGTGTTGTGTTGTGTTTTGATCTTTCTGCCTTGTCACGTGGCCAAATCATTTTGTCTGTTGTTTCTTTAAATATTCTATGGCGAGATTATTCCTAGATTTTTTTCAGTTCATTTCAGATCTTATCTCAGGCTGTTTCCTGTCATTTGCCTAACACATTTAATCTCAGTAGAGGTTATTTTATTTTTTTTGCTTGTTCTTGCATCTAGGGAAATTATTTTAATCCCATTAACATGAAAAATGTCCACACATTTATTAATGTACAGATTTTAAAAATCTGCAAATGATTATGATAATTATATACACAAAATGTGATAAAATAAAAAAAATATTAAAAGAAATTCCTGCTTGTCAAACAAGTTTGCAGCAAAAATAATGAAAAAAAAACTGTCACTTGTAAGAGCACCACTATCAGCATGAACATAAACCCTAACTATTAATAACTATCAAATGACTGTTTTATTTTAATTACCTGTTTAGTAAATGAAGTATATATTTTAACACAGCAATAATAAAGATTTAAAATTTTAATTTAATAGATAACTGAAATGTGAACAGTTAAATTAGTTCAAAGAACAGCACGATATCAGCAAGTGAAATAATGTAATCTCACAGCATCAGGCCAGAGAGGTGAGGGCACTCAGTTTCAGGCCTTGGGGAGGTAAGGGGTACTGATGTTATTACCTTTTTTAAATCTGTCAGCTCAGTGCAATTTTTATTTTACATTTGGGTTCACTGGAGTGTGTCAGTCGGGAAATCAAAGTAATATTTCTCATCAAATAAGTCTGAAACTTAATTCTGTTGTAATCTTCCCTTTTTTAAAGTCAATATGACTAAATTACAATTAATTAAAACATGTGAGTCAAAATTATATTCACAACTGTTTGGTAGTGATAATAAAACTATGCATACTTCCTGTCTTTATCAGAGTCTATGAATAGCCAACTATAGATTTACTACAGCCCACAAGCAGAAAATAAAACCAGAAAGCCCATTAACTAGTGTGAAATTTTTTAGACTTCACCAGAAGTGAAAGCTGGCGAACACAAAATTTGAGGAAAGCTGGCGAACGCAAAAAAAAAAAAAAAAAAAAAAAAAACCCATTAAAAATATGATTTTGTCCTGTGCCCTGAAAAGTCAGGGTTTTCTTGCTTTATTATCTTAAAATTTCATTGTTAGTTATCAAAATTTGTCAACATTCACTTCTTATCAAGCACCATTAAAGCAGTACATCTTCCAATATTTTCAAGAAGATTCCTTTTTTTTATTATATTTATTACTATTATTATTATTACTGCAGCATTTATGAGATGCTTAACATCACTCATTCAGGATGTCCATAAAGAAAAAAAAAACATTTTTTTTTGCCAAAGTAAAAACTCACACAGATTAATTGTCAGGAATAAAATATTTTTCTGGAATCTCCATCCTCTAAAATCTGTCTCAGCCCACTCTTAAGTACAGAAAGGATTGACTGTGACGTTTTCTGAAGCGCTTCACTGGAGATGGAGTATAAAGGAAGACCTGCAGGGTTATAGCCAATAAAACTTCCTTTCGCTGCTCGACCCCGTGTCATTAGCATACGGGTAGCTGGAAAGAAACCAATCAGTTTTCAGAAATCAGTCAACCACAGTTGAGCATTTTGGTATGATTAAGTTAATTTAGATTGTGTTTTGTGATACAACTATGTTAATTTAGATTATTTAATTAGCTTAATATTTATTTAAAAAAAAAAAAGATGGATCATGATAATTTAAAAGGAGAGGGAGAAAAATAGTTTGTTTGGGAGGAAAAATCATATGGCAGATATGTTGAAATCATTTGCATGTAATAAGTTTTTAAAAATTCTTGGAGAATCTCTCTCTCTTTCTCTGCGATCAAGACTCAATCAGAGTAGGATTCCAGACTCTCTCATGAAGTCAGCTGTCTGTTTAAACGAATCGATTGCCCAATATAGTTTTTCTTCCAGGGAGGTGGGTGTGGACCACATTGTTCTTCTCAGGTCTGTGTACTGGGGGCAATCCTGTAGAACATTGTTTTGTAGTCATATTGTCCAGTGTACAGTGGCATAGGCTGGTTGTACCTATTTTGAATTTGGTGAACATGTGATTTCTCATTCTATTGTGGCCAGTGCATTCATTCCCGTGTATGTATATTACAGAGTGATGGTAACCACTGAATGACTACTCTCTGGAAGTTATTGCATAGTTGGTCCAGGGTTGTTCTCAAGTCATCTAGTTCATTGTTCTTGGGGCTTTTTAAAGCTGATAGTACTGATAGTGCATCAGTCAGAATCACCAATTTATTGTGCATGTTATTTTTGTGTTGAGTAGCCAGTGTTACAGCCCACTGTATGGTCTTTTATCTTCAGGTTTGCAGAGAGCGTGTTTGATAGGCTGAAAATTGTATATGTAGTTTTTTTTTTTATTGATTGGTAAGAACCAGGTATTCGTCCATTTTTCAAATTCAACTAGGGCATCTTGCATCCTGGGTCCAGCCACCGACATACTTTCCTCACGAGCCCATAACGCCAGATCATCTGCATATATTGCTGAGTATAGAGAATCAGGATCTAAAGAAAAACCTATAAATGTTTTAAGCTGAGTGCTTGTAATGCAAACACATGATGTCAGTCTCATGACAAAAAGTTATCTTCTACTGTTGTTTTTATAACATGAGCTATTTCTTTTTAAACAAATATTGGTTGTTAGACTTATGCTGCAAACCATAACCTAGAAGACTACAGTGCCCTTTTTCATGTGTCCTATACACAAGTATATTTTCCATCCTGGCAAAACACACTAAGTGTAAAGCTCCCACTGGTTTGGCTTTGGGAGTAGTCAAAGAAGTTAGCTGCCAAAACCTGCCAACTGTTAGAAACTATCACAAGAACCAGTGTAGTGGACTCTGGATACAAAAGAGTGGCAAAACATAGACAACTTGGCAGAAAACAGTGGTGAGAGAGTGAATAGTGTGGACCAGATCTGGAGAACTATGTGAATGGTAGCCACAAACCAGCAAAATGTAGAAGCCTAATTGTTGCACAACAAGACCACAAAAAATGTGCAGATAACTGATTGCTTTCTTATTTAGTCATGACCAAGATAAAAAGGAAGAAGGTAATGAGTGCTTAATGTGGAGATCCCTCAAACAAAATAATTAGAAAATAAAGAACTTAATTGGTTGGAGACAATGTTGGAGTAAAGACACTGAAGCCAAACATTTATGCGATTGGGGTAAAACAAAAAAAAAAGGAGTAAGGAATTCTGGTTTATTGCATTGTCTTTTTTTCTTCTTTCTTTTGTGTTCTCCATTTGGGGAAAGTTAGACATTTATACAGACTTTGTTTATGAATATCAACCACTTTTTTCTGCTCTGCAAATGAGCTGAAGAGTTTGCATATCAAGGAAGTCATGTTGGACATAGGACAGTTTCTCTTTCTTTGTATCCACCTGTAAAGTGGGCTTGCATGTAATGTGAGTTTATGGTAAGCCACAATATTTACACCTTTCAGTCCAACACACCCATCTTCAGCACAGATATTTTGATTAAGAATTTTGCCCAGACAGTGTCTAATATTTTAGATGTTTAACCTCCAAGTGTTCTTTAATGTGCATAGTATGCACACAGGACTCCTGTTTTTGCCATTGAATGAAAAGAAGTGGAAGCAACCTTGAGAGAAAAAAGATGCATTTATTTGCTAATATACAAATGAAAGAGTGACCTAATATGGCCTTTAGCATCTTGACGGACGGTTGGTAGCAAGCAATCATGATAAGTCAGTAGTTTTGTAAAATATATTAGTGTCTTATGCCAGATGCTGCTTTGCTGAACAGCTTCTCTCGTGGCTGAATCTGCCAATATTGGACAGACAGATCCATCCACAGAACGAACAAGATATATTCATGTCTCCTTTCTCCTGCGCCTTCTGTCTTTGATATCAGCACTGCCTTGAAAGGGGAGCCGTGATAGCTCAGTAGTTAGTGAACTGGACTACAAAGGACAAGAGGTTGGGTTCGATCCTGATCAACGGCTTCCAGGTTCATCTAGTCTTTAATGGGCACCAGATTATCTCTGAGAAAGTAAAACAGCACAGGCATAATACTGACCACATTACCCCAAAAATCATGTGCCGAAGGTCAGTAAAAATTATGGTCACTAACACCATATTTCCTACATGCCACTTGGCGTGACAGGGTTCTTTACTTTTTTTTTTTTTTTTGTTCTCCATGTGCTACGATCTGCAGCCACATTTTCCCAGTTTCTTTCACTGATAGAGAATTCTGTCAAGGAAACCCTGCAAACATCCTTACATCTCAGTACTGATCTGCCCTTTGGTCTCTTTCCGTCCTTAAGTTCACCATACAATATTTGTTTGGGAATATGAATGTTTGCCATTCTTTTTACATGACCCAGCCACCTTTGTCTACGACTGCTAAGTGTTACCAAGATGGATGGGTGTTTGACCTAACAGTCAATAACAGGAAGAGGTAAATCACACTGCAGTTAGCACCTACATGGCGTGAAACATTTTTACTTCTCAGTATTTATCAACAGAATTTGGTGATAAAGGAAGTCTGTATATTTTCTTCATTGTTATTACTCTCTTTAATTCTGCAAATTACAGCTATTTTTAAATCCAGGTTAAATGAAGTATTTTTGTGTGGAATTGATCTTGTGATGTTTGAATCCAGAAGCCAGCATCAACCAAAGCACCTTTGTTATCAAGTATCAGACCTAGCAAAGGACCTGCATTGTATCTTGCCACACATCTTTGTTCAGGATGAAACATTCAAGAGAGCTGGTGCCTGCTATTGTTGCCTCCGTTCTTTTCAGAGTTTCTCTAGGTCAGCCTCTTTTTCTTTTACCTTTTGATTCCTATTTGAGGGCTTGCTTTGAGATTCTCTTGTTGTCTTTTCTCACCACATGGCAGACATATGACCACCTTCTTTTAATTATAGATGATATTGTTGGATACTTTGCTATTTCTCTTATTTTTGTACCAGTTTTGAATTCATTCCATTGTATATAAAGTGGTTTCCCAGAGGAATTTATTTCCAATTTCATTAGTTGTCTTCCTAGTTCTCGCATGCATAAGTAAAGGTGGATAACGCATTTGATTTGAAAATCCTGAGCTTTGTTTTTATGCTTAGTAATTTTGATTTTCATATTTTATCAAGGTTTCTTAGAGTCATTGCTGCATTTCATATTTTGATTCTAATTTCTTTCTTTTCTTCTACTTCTTGATATAAGCAGTGTCTAAGATAGACTAAGTGATTTTCTTTCACTGTGTTTGCATACAGGTAAATTTTTTCTTCAGAGCTAATTTTATTTGTCATTGCTTTTATCTTTTTTTTTTTTTTTTTTTTTTTTTTTGGTTTATCTCAAGCCATTGATGGCAGGGCATTTGTTTGTCTTGTTCACATTGCTGTTGATAAGAACTTTGTAGTCCACAAATCAAGGTCCTCCAACTAAGATCCAAGTTTCCACCCAATGCCTGTTTGATGTACAACATTTCTGCATTATGATGTTAATGGTAATTCCAAATAGAGAGGGAAGCTAAAAATAATCTTTTTAATAAATCATTCAAACTATTGAATCATATAAACAATATCTTTTGAGAAATGATTAAATAGGGCAGAAAGTTCAGATAAATATAAAAATTATAAAATATATTCAAAATACAAGTCTTGAAATCAAATAATAAAACAACCTTACCGAACAAAAATGCAACAGCACTGAAAAGAACCCCTCCTGACAAAACATGATCCTCTGTGACAATGTCATTTAGTTTGTGCATGGTGGTCACTTTAGTCACATATGGATGGGTCCATGTCATGCTGAGAAATATGGCTGCACTAAAGATAGCCAAAGGTGCAATGAAAGCTGCTCTAAATGGCTGAAGATGACTGGCAGCTAGGCTTTCAATGTAGAAGTCAAACACACCCACACAAAAAATGACAAGAAGCAATGGGAATAACAAAAGAAGCCATGAATCTACCATATTCTGAAAAGAAAAATCATTATATAAAAGAAAAGTGTTAAAATTAACATTAGAATACTAAAAATAACAACCTTCAAACAAAAGATTTATTGTTATCTTTCCTTCCTCTTATACCAATTCTGATGTCAATGGAAATAGAAGATTTTTGCTCTTTTGACAGTTTTAATCATTGTTATTTTAAGAAGTTTCTCTGATTTTCTCCCTTTATCTTACTTTGGAGTTGTCTTGAGCTCTGCTTACTACTCCAATTATACATGGCTTGTGTGAAATAAAAATCTATACTCTTCATGTAGACAACATTATTCATTATTTCTGTATGCTGTTCAAGACTGGAACATGTTTCTACACTGATTCTATCTACTATGTTCTCAGTCCAATTGTCTCTTCTGGCCACCCCAATGTTATCCTCAAGTATCTCATTTCTGTGGTAACTAATTTTTTTTTAATTCTTGTGAATGACTATATTTGGCACAGGTAACATGAGGCAGTGATTATAAAAATACTTTGTATGGAATCCTCTTCTAATAGTCACTGTTTTGTGCTGTAGAAGAGGAGCCAGCTGTCTCAATATTTGGTTTGCCTAACTGTATCTAATTCAGTTTCCGTGTTATCATTTTGACAAATGTTCCCAGATGTTTAAAATCTTTCTTTATGCCATACAAATTGTCTGTAAGAAATGTCATGTAAACAAAAACAGGCAAACAAACAAATCATTTTTGCATAAGAGTAAAATATGATAAAGTAGTACCACAGAAGATACTGCCATAAAGGTGTGACATATTTTAACATATTGACACTCTGGAACAGAATTTGAAAGTGAGGGAGACAGTGCTCTTTCTTGTTGACTAGCTACTGCAGATATCCACATCCTGTTACTACGGAACATCTAATGCATGCCCGTCATGGAAAGAACTCCTGCCTTAAGTTTATGACCTCACCCAACAAAAAATATCTTGTGTCTTCCATTAGCAATAGTTAGGTACTACAGTAAACAATACTCACAATGCAATTTTCAATGAATAATATTGAAAAAAAAAAATAATAAAACAGATTAGTAAAATATGACAAAGTGGACTTAAATGAGATAGGTTTGTTGTGACTTTAATCGCTATTTCATAGAACAGGTATCTAGGAAATTCATGAAAATAATTCTGCTTCAATTTGAGTTTCCCATCTTTATAAAACACAGTTATAATTATTCCTACATTTATTTACATTTTGTGACTTGATAACATGATGAGAAATAGATAACATTTGTGGAATTTTTCCCCATTGCTACACTATAGTAGTGATTTGCCCTGAATAAATTAGTCAAAATAATGTAAGGCTGCCTTTTGTCTAGATTAATCACTTATTTATATTAAAATACCATTTATAATAAATCCCATTATCCTTTAAGTCTTCAGGGAACTATGTTTGAAAACCTATAAGCCAAAGTCAACTTACCTGGATGAAAAAAACTAATAAATCTGGTGTAAAAGCACCATATTAAATAACTGTGGCTTAGAAGCAACTACTACTGTACCAACAGCCCGGTCAAAGTGAAGCAATATCATCATCATCATTATCAAGTACCATGCCTGTTGGTGATCAATTCTCTCCACAACACTCAATCACGACAGTTATTTATCATTTCTGTTGTTGACCTTCTGCCAAGCCATCTCTTAAGCTGCCTGGTATCTTTTCTCTTGGTTTTCCTCTATTTCTTCATCCCTCAATTTTCTCAGTTGTCACAATATATTCCAGTTGTTGCCTTCTCTCATTAGAGAGCCAAAATATAATGTTTGTGATGCTGGTTACAATATCTCAAAAATGTGCAATAATGTTTTTTTAAGTTCCCATTGTTGCTATAATCTAAGTCTGAACTCAAAATTAGGCTAACAGAAATGACACAAACATTTAACAAAACAATGTCAAAAACATGTCATGGAATATAACTAAACTCAAATCTATCTTTATTTCACACCACGATTCTATTTCTTCCTTACCTCAGTTGTGAAAAATATGAAGCAGGCCCAGGGCAAGAGTATAAAGGCAGAAACTAGAGATGATAAACTGTGCAAACGTTTTGCTCCACCAACCTCTACTGACAATTTCTTAGCCACAGAATTGTAGCCTGAGTGTAGACACAGGGTTAAGAACAAAAGCACAACTCCTCCCTGTGTTAACAGTCATAATAAACACAGAATGTCAGAAGTGATGAAACTATATAAAATTCAATAATTTACAAACAGCACATGTATCATATACTTGTGAATAAGTTTTATTTTTTTTTTAAAGTTAAAAAGGATGTCCTATATTGCCTTAGGGAAGTCAAAATAAAAACTTTTAATATATTTATATATACACTATCTACCCTTACATATGCACGTGAGAGCTGGAAAAAAACAAGAGACATAGAAACAAAGTTGAATGTATTAAAAAATAAATGTCTAAGGAAAATACTTGGTATAGCGTGGAATTAATTAAAAACAAACGAAGAAATTAGAGAAATCGCCAAATCAACCACTAATATCTTCAGTAATCAAGAGAAGACGATGGTCATATGTTGGACATGTGATGAGGAGAGATAATAACCGAATAACAGAGCAAGCCCTCATGTAGGAAACAACAGGTAAGAGGAAAAAAGGCTGACCCAGAGAGACACTGAGAAGATCAGAGAGGCTTGAGCAGCAGGAATTGGCTCCCTCAATGAGATAAGAGTTGTTTGCACAGAACAGAGACAAATGGTAAGATTTGATAAAATATCTTTAGAAGGATTGAAACTGCTAGAATAAAAAATTATAAAAATGTAGATAAGAGAAAGAGTATCTGGGTCTATGTTCTATGGGCCGGCTATGGCTCGAAAAGTCAAATATATATTATAGTCAAATATATATATATGATTTATCCCATTTCTAGGGTCTGCTAGGACTTTCTTAAGAGCAAAAAACTGCAGAACTGTATATTCCCATGGAGCTGAAAGGCAAATAAGACAGATAAAAGATGAAGAAGAATTATTTGTACCACAAATTGGGGAGGAGGTAATTAACAGAAAGTATTTTCAAAACCTGCACTAAAATCTATGTAACAATCACCTTGATAATAAAAGGAAGGTGTATTAAATTGCTTGACTCTGAGGAATATTGAAAAAATACTTGGAAATTTCCCGTTTTAAAACCACCCCACCTCCCCCCCCCCCCCCCTCCAAAAAAAACAAAAAAAACTGCAGTGCTATGCACAATTCATTGTCCTTCGGAATGTTTGATTAATGTGATATCATTTTTCTCAGCAATTTGTGAAAAAAAAGTAAGATATTGATCAGTTTTACTTAACACAAGTGGCCAACCATGAGTGGCTAAACACGTCCTTTTTGATTTCTCAGGCTCAAATATTCATTTTCTTTACGCTAACTGAAAACAAAATGTCCTTTAATCACAAAGCACCCACCTTATGATCGGACCATCCAAGGAAATCAACTCCGTGCTTAAAGAAATGAGTAAATATGGTATGGTGAATGTCTTCGCCTGTGGCTGAAAAAAAATATTACTAAATTTATTTTGTTTATCTTTCTGAACAAAGAAGACAAAAATCTAATACACAATTACAAAAGTAAACACATTTGCCATAGCAACAAGTCAAAATAAG
Source organism: Megaustenia siamemsis (assembly GCA_032433765.1). Lineage (NCBI taxonomy): Eukaryota > Metazoa > Mollusca > Gastropoda > Stylommatophora > Ariophantidae > Megaustenia > Megaustenia siamemsis. Next base: position 131,443,762 of record JAVIAB010000051.1, on the reverse strand, counting down.
ATGAATAAACAAAGCATAATTTACAAATCACTTAGAATACACATATAGAACAAAATAAAATGCATGTTTTATTTGAATAATTTATGTCTGACTGGACTTGTAGTGTCAATTTCACTAATACTATGATGTAACATGAAAAAATTTTTTCAAACAGTAGTAGTAGAGTGAATGATGCAGCCCTGACACATCAATCATCCAGCTTGTGAAGAAGAGTTATAAATATTAATTACATAGTTTCAGTAGTTTCCCCTAAATATTATTGTATAGCGTAAATAATTTATAGATTTAAATAAAATCGTGACATATTCCCACTTCAATAATATAAATAATGTAAATCAAATAAATGTTATATAAAAAAAGCATAAATGAGAGAAGCTACCTGTGTTGTCAAGTTCTGCTAGGTGGTTCAACTTCTCATCATGATCAAAAACCAGAAGGGAAACTACAGCCACAATAAAAAACACAGCTCCGCGAGCCTGAGTAAAGAAAAATTCATTGTTTTTGTATAGTGGACTATTAAAATATAAATATTACAGTACTTATTTATGATTTCATCTAAGGTAATTTCTTTTTTACCTAATTTGTATACCCATAAACGACACTAACTAAGTAAATTATTTACAAAAAAATATTGACATTGTAGTAACGGGAAGTAAAATAAAGGCCTTAACCAAATCACAGAAGTCATAAGTATTGGCTGCAACAAAGAAGAAAAATATTTTTTAATGTACAATTTAAAAAGATAAATGGAATGGTATTAGAACAGGTCAATGAATTTAAAAACCTGGGAACAATGACTTAAGATGGCAGATGTAGAACAGAAGTAAGATGTAGAATAACTCAGACAAAGGCTGCATTCCTAATAATGAAAAAGACATTCAATTTCTTGTTATCAATGGAAATATAAAGAGTTCTTTGAGATACAAGACGTGTTAATAGAATGGTTTGGTAGGTGGAAGTCAACAGAACTGATAAACGGCTGTAGAGGTAGAAAGTTGTGATGAAACATAATTACCTATGCAGCAGGTATGGTACTTGATGATGATGATACTCCATGTAAAAAAATTAGAGTTCCAACATTTAAGTAAATTAATACAAGAAAAGGAAAAGTGATAGTGCAGGACAGGAAAACAATATTCCTCTGACCAAGATAATCCTTTTATTCTTGTACTTGTAAGAAAAGATATAGATCTGTAAGAAATATGAGATACAAAACAATGATCAATTTAGCCCAAATAGTAGCAAAACATATCTCTTAAAATTGACAGAATCTCCCCATTGTATCTATGTAAAGCATGATAAACAATCAATAAATTTAATTAAATATAAAGTTACTTATAGCAAAATGGGCATTTCTGATTAAACTCTTTCCGTACGGAAGCTTTTTATTGACACAACGGAAGAGATTTTAGAGACAAAATTGTTCATGGTTTTAAGAATCAATGTACATATTTATATTTATCTAACATATAACATATATATGAATGTTTAAATAATTGAACAAGGTATTAGATTTCACCAATATCACGATGATAAAAGACATGTAAAACGAATATGGTCTGATGGTGTTCACACTAATAGAATTTAGCGTGGCGCACTATGCGGCTGAACGTATGCAACCGAAATGGAAATGGCGCACCATGCGGCGGATCGTACGGAAGGAGTTAAATCTTGTAATGGGAGCTATGAGGTTTTGTAGCTTGTAGTATTTCAAAAGCACCTGATTCAAATCATTTGTGGAGCAATGATCTTGTTGTTAATAATGAACAATAATCTCATAGTCACTGAGACTGAGAGCCTAGCGTTATTGCAGAAAGATGCTAAAACATACATACTGTGTTAAAATTGACATATAAAAGAACCCATAGTAGTTAAAAATCAACAGAGTAAACAGTATGGTGCTTTCTGGGCTAAATTTCAAACAGTAACATTGGAGGCAAAGGCACAGCACCAGAGCTGGAAGTTGTCAGCGACCCACACCTGATGGCTTGTGCCAGGATCAGTGAACCAGAACCATCCAGACCCTGCTCCACCTCTCCGCGGTGCCTCTAGTAACAGACTAACCTGGCCAAGCGAGTAGGGATCGAAAAGGGAAGACAACCCGGTACTAAAAAATGTCATGCTGAAGTCGGATGTGTTGTGCCGAAAGGCGCAAATATCACAGTTATACTATAAACCACAACACAACGCAGCCACGCCCACTTAACGTCCTTTTAAGGGTGGATGGTGAAGAGGTGTACTCCTTTAGTCATCGGGTGAACGCAAGCAAACAGTAACATTCCTGTTATCATCGAATGACATTAAAAAACTTGCTAAATTTATTCTAGAACCCTTAATGGCATTTTTTAAGTTTTGCACTGTGATAGGTCTTCCTATACAAACCGGAAAGAAATTGGAGCACTAAACACAGCTGTTTGTTTTCATCTCAAAGTGGCTTTTTAGTTCTAATCTTAGAGAAGTTTTGCAGCATTTATTGATGAAGATGTCCTGATTCTAGTACATTCCACTCACTCTTAAATTTTGATATTTTATGGTAGTGGTTTCAATTTGTGACACCACACACAAAAAAGTTAAATCTTCAGTTACAGTCAATATTAATGGATGCTTACGCAGAATAAAAGGATGGAAATGGCAGGACAAAATCACTAACATAGAATTATGGAAATGTACCAGTCAAATACCAGTGGATAAAGAGATACAACGAAGACAATGGTGCTGGATAGGACACAAACTGCAGAAACCAACTGAGAGTATTACACAACAGGCCCTTTTTTAGAATCCCAAGGGGAAAAGACAAAGAGGAAGACTAAGGAATTCTTGGAGAAGACAGATAGAAGCAGAGATGAAGATGATGGGGAAGACATAGAATGATCTTAAAAGAATGGCAAGAAATAGAACGACTAAGAAAGTGTTTGTTGAAGACCTATGCTTCACAGGGAGCTGAAAGGTAGAAGAATTTACACATTCTGTATCAGGTCTATGTTTCATTAACAAAAGCGTTTTTATGATAGTGACTTGTTGAACCTCTGATTAACGGTTCTATACTAAGCCACAATAGAAGGCTTATAATATGCAAATTACACCAATTTCTATCTATCTATTGACCTTTCGAGCCGTAGCCGGCCCATAGGGCGTAGACCAAGATACACCTTCTCCTATCTGAATTTTTGTTCTAGCAGTTTTCTTTTAAAGATATTTTATCAAATCTCGCCATCTGTCTCTGTTCTGTGCAAGCAGCTCTATCTCATTGAGGGAGCCGAATCCTGCTGCTCTTGCCTCTCTCATCAATGTTCTTCTCAGTGTCTCCCTGGCACACCAATTTACTAGGCCATTTATATTAACACTTTTAGGAAGAAAAACAGTCTGCACAAATCCATCCAATTCTAATGGTTAGAGAAATAAACTTATCATAGTGCTAAATATAAGAAAACCTACACACATCAAATAAAGTTTAGGAAGTCAGCACCAAATACATTAACATATCATGGAAGTATATTTTTAGTAGAGGCAGTTAATAAAAATGTGAAGAAATATATAAGTAAACAAGAATAGTTTTGCTAATTTAAACACCTCAAAATAAAAACAATGACAATGAATACTTTCGGTGCTCTTGAAACATCTGGAAAAAAAAACAACAAATACAAACCAAACTGTCTTATCTTTACCATCTGCCTGCAGCTAATTCCCTTTTGGCCAACTAAAAAACCCTTCAAACAAGAGCTGTTTAGAAAGACACAACTATGGAGAAATGTGATAAAGATAACAGGCAAACAATGGAACTAGGTAGGCCACATGCACAGAAGAAATACATAAACCATCACAAGAACTTGCATACAGTAAACTGTGAAGGAAACAAAAATGAGAGGCAGACCAAAGACAAAACAATGATTGCAGAGACAGTTTGGCACATCAGTAATGAATGACTAGAGTGATCAAAGGTACAGAGATTTTGTTAGTCCCTTGAGACCTGTCTCCCACTCACTGCTTTATCAGTTCACAGAGAAGAACATGAAAGGAAATACCTTTGCTGGGCCACCACCTCCATTGGAGGTGAACAGAGCACTTGCTCCAGCAACAACAACAACATCACTGTGCTCAAATAACAGAACAGTCCTGGGGACAAACATATGGTCACGATGTCATAAACATAAAAATGCAATTTGGTACTGAAATGCCAAGGGAAAAACCCCAGTAAATATACATAAAAAAAAAATGAATGCACTCTTGACTTTTAGTAATCTTGTTTCTTCCTCTTCCATTCATTTTTTCACTCATCCATTGACCTCTCCTGCTTTTCTTTCCTTTCTTTATTTAATTTTCCATCAATCCATCTTGTCACGGCTGCTTCTTTGGTCTAATATTGTTGTAGCATTAGTTAATGACTCATTGATCATAGTTCTTTATTTTATTTAGATCTTCAAATCTATAACATGCTTATTTGTTAACTTTCATTTATGGAACTTCATTTTAAAAACAATTTCCAATTTTGGAAAGAGGATGTTGGGCTAGAAAGCTTTCAAAATTGGTCAAGATATCCTGAGGATGATACCAATGTAATGTTAGTCAAGATATTCTGAGGATGATACCATTGTGATGTTAGACAAGATATCCTGATGATGATACAACTGCTCTATCTTAACCGGCAGAAAAATAAAGGGAGCAAATCAGAATAACACAACTATTATCATCCTGTGCACCACATTCTGCTGTAGGTCAGTGAAAGCAAAACAAAGATGTGGTGATAAATGTGAGGTGAAGACGGAATGCATTGAACCAAGAGAAAGTAACATTGCATTACTTATTTAACAATGGATAAATGATTGAGATAGTGGCCAATACTGAGAAATCCACTTTGCCAAACCCTTCAACTCAGCAGTGAATATGAGAATGTAATGAGAGAGGGAGAGTGGGGGATGTTTGAAGAGAGTGAGTGAACATGGCACGAGGAACGGTCACGAGAAATATGAGTAGAGTTGTGTTTAGACAGGATAGCGGGAATCCCATTAGAGTGTAAACTTGGAGATGAGTACGGGATGTAGGAGAGTTTAGATTGGTTAGGGGATGAAGTGTGGGTGACGTAGAAGAATTCTGTTGGTCAAGGGATGAAGTATATAGTCCCTTGCATGAAGCTAGAAGCAGCTCTCTAGAGATTCACACATAGGTGAGGAACAAGAACAACGACGCCATTATGTGTTAACATGTAAGGGCTCAGCAAAAGGCACTCAGGAAAGATTGACATATAGGAGGGCAGATAGGTAGAAAGATAGATAGCTCTTTCCAGAATGGCTCGGTGAGCCGAAGTCGTCAGGACAGTTAGAGTGATGTAGAGACTAGAGTGTATATTGAAGAGATAGGGAATACGTGTTAGAAATAGTATACAGTTATTAAGGATTCAGTTAGGTAGAACATGATTCGTCAGGCTGTGTGAGGCAGGAAAACTGACACGAGGATATCCAGTAACGATATGATTCTGTAACATAATGTGTGAAGAACCGAGTGGATTGTTACCCCGCTGACTTGTGTATATATTCTATTCTTGTATATGTTGAATGTTAATAAAGTTGATGTTAGTTACTAGAGAATCCAGTGTTCAATCAATCATCTATTATCATCTTGTCGTGTTCTAACACTGTAGTGATATGCGAAGTGTAAGTGTCGCCGAGAGAAAAGGGTCCATGCTACCAGACTCTCAGTGCAGAAAAGCCATTAACAACGTGAAGTACAATTTCAAGCATGTTGGGTGTATACATTCCTAGAGATGATAGAAGACGCTGGTTACCAACCAAGGCTGACTGAAGGAAGACACGCAATTGAGGCAGACTTTCAGTGTCACAGCTACAGTTCCAGGCACCATGAATTGATCAGGTTATAAGGCGTCCACCTCAACGGTATGTACATTACCGGTGTCAAGACATGGGAGGCAAGGCAGTGAAACCTTGTTGTGTGTGGGATACTAGCACGGGGAGACGCAGTCACAGTTGGCCAGTTTACAGTCGCCGTTACAATTTTATTGACAGTAAGAGTGTGGCAGTTATATTTACATCTGGCCCCATCAACCAATGTGTTATGGCTTTAGTGATCACGAGGATACGGCCATCTGGTAAAAGTATCCATCATTAAGACCGTATGAGTATGAAGACATTAATAGTGTACGAGTTACAAGTGAATAAGCAACATATACAATAGAAGGTACCGATACAAGAAAGCGACGTCTTACAAATACAATTATGCAGTATGCGATGGGATAAGAGAAATATGTTATACACTACTTCCTCTTTTTACCACTTCAGATGTGGAGAAAGATACAAAGTTCTGGTTCTTACTCTTCAGGCAGATTCAGAAAATGACACTTGATGTTGTTGCAGAGTTTCTCTGATGTTCTCACCCCAAGAAATAGTCTGAATCTATTTGACTCTGTGTCCTACTATGGTATGGCTAACTAGACATTCTCCTCATTTAGGCAGACCACTTTATTTGTTATATTTGTAGGTATTCACAATTGGTTCCTATGTCACCCTTTTTCTCTTACATCTTCTTTTATGATTTTGTCTCTTCTGATTACTTCTACAGCATTTCTCAAACAACTCATTTCTGAGACGACTAACTTTCTTTCTTTCCTAAATTGCTATCAGTGACCATATTTGGCACTGGTAACACTGGGTGGGGATGAATATGTTTTATATAAGGTGTTTCTAGGTGCTGCTCACTGCTGTTTTGTGTTGTAGAAGAGGGGCTAGCTATCCCAATACTTAGTTTTCCTTCTAGCACAATTTCTTTGTCAATTGTGCCAACTTCAGAGAATGTTGTTCCTAGATATTGGAACTCTGATACCCATTTTACACTTTTGTCTTCTATTTATACATTTATGCTTTGCTTCTCTCTCCCTATTATCATGATTTCTACTTTTTTGTGTTGACTCTCATAATATTTGTTTTACTCTCCCGATTCAGGAGGAGCATGAGATGTTGCAATTCCTCAAGTATTTCTACTACAAAGGCCTGGTCATATTAAAAGCATAGTTCATTGATATTATTTTCATTTTTGAGTTTGGCATCCTTGCTTTTACTGTCAATGTAACTAATGAACAAAAGTGATAGGGCACATTCTTATCTTACTACAAATATTACAGTGAATGATTCTGATGTTCCTTGACTTGTTCCAACCATACTTCTGTATTCACTTCACTGCATAGACCTTTCTACAATATAATAAGATGTTCACTTACTCCATAGTGAGCCAATATTTGCCATAGCATGCTTCTATCAACTCTGTTGAATACTTTAACTTGAGCTACAAAAAGCAACAAACAGGTTCCGATCATATGATTTGTTCTTTTCTGTGAGTTGCCTTTGTGTAAGGATTACATCTGTGCAATCACAACCCTTTATCTCAATAGTAGAAAACAAGGCATCTCACAGACACAATGTACACCTTCCAAGACAGACTGTATGGTGCTGTAAAGATCTACCTACTACCTGCATCAAATTCCTTAATGTAGATATTTTAATGAAAAAAAAAATACAAAGAAAACTTAACTTTGTATAACATACACTTTGTCTCAATTAACAAATACACCAGAATTGTCCTAAACTGCACATCTCTTGATAAATACACACAAATAAATATTTATGTGTAGATTATAACTATACACTGTAATCTAATTAATTGATTCAGGTCACTCATGAGCATCCAGATTGAAGCTGGATAACAAATATTAAGTCCAATGGGTGAAGCTAAGCTTACCTGAGAGGTCCACATTGAGTAAGTCCAAACATCCACAGGAAACTAATGCCTGTTCCAAAGACTGCATGTCTCCATATTCTAAACCACTAGAATGAACCAAATGTAAATATTAACAATAAGTTGATAACAATTTAACAATGTAAAATAAAACAATAAATAAATAACATTGCTGTCAATTTGTTTAAGTTAAACACATAGAGCAGTAAAAATATATTTCTCTTAACAGATGTTTCACTAACATAAAAAAAATGCATTAATGACTGATGATAAAACTGATAACGTGACTATGCAATTCAATAAGGGAAGAAATAGTTTTTAATCTGCATTGTTGGGTGTAGTAGAATAAGAATATGTAGATCAGACTATTAACATGTGCACAGTGTGCATTCATGGCCGATTAATGGATTGGAAATAGCACATTACAACTGCCATGCTTGTTTCAGGTTGTAACCACATAATTTTTAATGAAACTAATATATTTACAAATCTAAAGATATAAAAATTTTAAGTTAGCAACAATAAACTTGCAAGAGAGACATTTGTTTATGCCAGTACCTATAATTGTATACAACTTATAATTGTTATTTGATAAATCCATAACAAGACAAGTGATGTAACATTCATTGTAAAAGTCCATTTTTAATTTCCAGACCTGATGCTTTGTTAACCGTGGTCCTGATGAGAATGGCTTCTGAAGGAAAACCAGAAATAGTGATGTGCTGACAAAGGAAAATAAAGTACAACTTACAAAAATATTTAACATATACATAAAGGAGATTATTATTATTGCTATTTAATGGTCACTAATCGTGGTCTTGTATTCCTAAAATACTCTGAAAATATCAGGGCATTACTTAATTATCTGTGTCAATTGTTTTCAAATGCAAATTTTCATGTAACTTTATGTACACATACAAAATTTAAAAAAGTAAAGAGCCCCATCATGCCAAGTAGTATATAGGTAATTTGGTATTAGTGTCCATAATTTGTATAAACCTTCAGCACATGATATTTGGGGTAATGTTGTTGATATTACGCCCATGCCACTCTACTTTCCCAGAAAAAAAATCCAGTACCCATTTAAGGCTGGGTGGACCCAGAAGCCATCAATCAGGATCAAACCCAACCTCTTGTCCTTTGTAGTCCAGTTCACTAACCACTGAACTATCGCGGCTCCCTTTATGAATACATGCTTCTCTAAAATTCAGATGAGTCAACCACACTTGTTTTGTTTATTTTGCATTCATCAATTTTTAACCTCTGGCAAAGTTCCTCTATACCCATGAGCTTTTTCTGGAACTGAATCTTGTACAAATGTCTGTTTTGGTGATGAGTGATATAATGTATCAATATCAACATCAATCTTAATTATTAATAAAGGTATCTTATAATAAGGAATAATTAATTATAACATATTGAGTTATTTGCGGGTCATCATCATTGCACTCAGAGCGTGTCCAGAGGAGCTCAGATCCCCTCCTCAGCAAGTCCCACAGTGTCCAGTGACTGACGACTCCAGTTCTGTGTTGGTTGATAAGTCTTCTTACATGCCCACTAAGTTTCTTGTTTCTGGCTGTGCCCATCTTAACTCCCATCTCTTTCATCTGAAGGAGTGATGTGGAGCCATGGTTGCCGAAGTCCTGTGCCCTTCACACATCTAATAACATAACAGTTCATGAGTGTATTCATTAGCCTAGTAGCATGTTTGGAGTTCATGACCCAAAGTTGATCAAGACAATTTCACCACTCAGCTGGTCTCTCTGATAACAGACTGCACCAGCACAGTATAGCTAACAAGGTGAGGATCACTGCAGCCCCTGTAGTTGTGGAGTGTTGTTATAGAAGACCTAATATTGCAGTACTCAAGGAAAGAGAAGCTCCAACTTTCCAACAGAACCCAGAAAACCAAGAAACCAATTGCAGCCCAAAACCTTACCATCCTGGGTCTAAGTAACAGCTCAACACAATGACACTAGAATGTAAACATCATCAGTAAATATACAAGTGATACTCACCCTGCTTTGAGTAAGAAGAGAAACACAACGACAGGAATAAGTTTTAACAAATCATAAGATACAAATAGCCCAACAGCTTTCAGTACTTTTGAAGCAACAAACAGCACCACATAAATTGTCAATCTGTAAAAAGATAAACATAAGCTACATCAATGTAATTCTGCTTAAAAAATGTGTAACCTGCCACATGCTAAGATGACAGCTACACATGCACAAAATTAATGCAAGTAAATTTTATTTTACTATTGATATTCAAGATATTGTATTATTATATATTATATTGATATATATATGATATATACTATTGAATCATGTCTCAAATTCCGTTTCCGGTTGTTTCCAAAATGGAGGAATTATTTTTCTCCGGCTTGGTATTGAACCGTTGATCAGAGGTTTAACAAGCCGCTATCGTAAAAACGATGTTGTTAATGAAACGTAGACCTGATACAGAATGTGTAAATTAGCAGTAGATAGTAGTGATAGTTTTTTCGGCCCCAAAACAACAACAAAAATAGGATTCTGGAATGTGCGAACAATGGCCGCTCCGACGAAACATGCACAGGTCGCGAGCGAGATGGACAGATACGATCTAGATATTTTAGGATTAAGCGAAATGCGCTGGCTTGGAACAGGTAGGAGATCTATTGATAATAAAATAGTAGTTTTTTCTGGAAGGGAAGATGGAAAACACCGTGAAGGAGTAGGCATAATGATGACAGACAAAGCTGCAAGAAGTTTATTAGAATGGGAACCGGTAAACAGCCGTCTGATACGAACACGATACAAAACAAAACATGGAAGACTTTCAATTATTCAATGTTATGCGCCTACTAACGAAGCTGATGATGAAGTTAAGGACGATTTTTATAACCAACTGCAACAACTTATAAACAAAATACCAAAACACGATCTTTTAATTGTAATGGGAGACTTCAACGCCAAAGTAGGACAAGATAACGCAGGAGTGGAACATGTGATGGGGAGAGAAGGCTGTAATACAACAAGTCAGAATGGAGAAAGATTAATAGAATTATGTTTAATAGAAAATTTAGTTATAGGTGGGACATTATTTCCACACAAAATATTCACAAAACAACATGGATATCTCCTGATGATAGAACCTCAAATCAAATTGACCACCTATGTATTAAACAACAATTCAGATCATCATTAATAGATGTAAGAGCATACAGAGGTGCTGATGTTAATAGTGACCACAACTTGTGCATTGGGAAAATAAGATTAAAATTTAGAAACCAACAGAAGAGGTCAATTACACATAAAATTGATAGTCATAAACTGAAAGATGAAGCCATAAAGGAAAAGTTTAACATAGAGCTAAGTAATTGTTATTCAGCACTCGGTGAAATAGACTTAGATATCAATGAAATGTGGGACTCACAGAGCAAAATACTAATGACAGCAGCAGAAGCAAGTGCCGGACTGAAGAAAATGGAAAAACGAGCTTGGATCTCAGACACCACATGGAAATACATCAAAGAAAGAAGAGAAGCAAAGAGAGCCGTGACTAATGTAAAGACAGATCTTGGAAAGGTTCTGGCAAAAGCAACATACAAAGAATTAGACAACAAAGTGAAAAGTTCGGCAAGAAGAGATACAAGAGCTTATATAGACAACTTGGCAGAGAAAGCAGAGACAGCTGCAATTACAGGAGACAGCAGAACTCTCTATACTGTACAAAAGATGCTGACAAACACCTATACATCTAGTGGAACACCAATTCTAGACAAATCTGGATTAATGCTTAACAACAAGCGCAGACATAAAAGCCCGTTGGGCGGAACACTTCAAAGAAATTCTTAACCGTCCACTACCTCACAGTTTAATAGATTTTGAAGCTGAAACACCAGCAGCAGAATTAGATGTAAATTTAGATGACTTCACCTTGAGCGAAATAGAAACCACCTTAAAGCTAATGACCAATAACAAGGCTGCTGGAGAGGATAAGTTAACAGCTGAGATCCTCAAGGCAATTGATAGCCATAATTTAATACATCTCCAAAAAATGTTCAACATCATTTGGAAAACAGAGAAGACGCCTCATAAATGGAAAAAAGGAATCATTGTTAAGATCCCAAAAAAGGGCAATCTTAGAGATTGTAACAACTGGAGAGGTGTGACACTTTTGTCAGTTGCCTCAAAGTTATTCTGTAAAATCATCCTAAATAGAATAAAGGATTCAATAGATACAGTAATGCGTGAAGAACAGGCTGGGTTTAGAAAAGGGAGAAGCTGTCTTGACCACATTTTCACTCTACGACTTATATTGGAGGAACACATTGAAAAGCAAAAACCTTTTGTACTTAACTTCATCGACTTCAAAAAAGCATTTGATAGTATTCATAGAGATTCTTTGTGGAAAATTCTGAAGCAATATGGTTTACCATCAAAAATCATAAATATTATCAAAGACATGTATGATGGTTACACATGTGCAGTTCGAACAGAGGAAGGACTGAGCGAATGTTTCCCAATAGAAACCTGGGTTAAACAAGGATGTATTTTATCGCCCTTGTTATTTGGAATTGTTATGGACTTCATAATGAAGAAATGCTGCACTGGTAATAAAGGCATCGAATGGATACAAGGAGACCATTTGGAGGACCTCGACTTTGCTGATGACATAGTTCTCATCAGCAGTCAGATAAAAACGATGCAGGAAAACACAAATGAACTATCATCAATAGCCAGCAAAATTGGGCTTGAGGTCAATCATGAAAAGACTAAAGTCATGAAAAGTTTAATTCCAACAAGTGACAAAATATACATGGAAAACAAACCAGTAGAAGAGATCGATCACTTTATCTATCTTGGAAGTCACATTGATCGAGAAGGGGATACGAGCAAAGAAATTAGAATCAGACTGGCTAAGGCAGCAATGTCTTTCAGAAGCCTTGAAAAGTTGTGGAAATCAAAACTCATTAGCACAAACACAAAACTTAGGCTATTCAAATCAAATGTACTATCAACCCTTACGTATGCGTGTGAAAGCTGGAAAACAACAAGAGATATAGAAACAAAGTTGAACGCATTCGAAAATAAATGTCTAAGGAAAATACTTGGTATAGAATGGAACGAATTCAAAACAAACGAGGAAATTAGAGAAATCGCCAATCAACCACTAATATCTTCAGTAATAAAGAAAAGACGATGGTCATACGTTGGACATGTGATGAGAAGAGATAATAATCGAATAACAAAGCAAGCCCTCATATGGGAAACAACAGGAAAAAGAAAAAGAGGAAGACCCAGGGAGACACTGAGAAGAACATTGATGAGAGAGGCAAGAGCAGCAGGAATCGGCTCCCTCAATGAGATAGAACTGCTTGCACAGAACAGAGACAGATGGCGAGATTTGATAAAATATCTTTAAAAGAAAACTGCTAGAACAAAAATTCATATAGGAGAAGGTGTATCTTGGTCTACGCCCTATGGGCCGGTTACGGCTCGAAAGGTCAATAGAATTGATATTCAAGAAATTACAATTTTAGCAATTTTCAATCAAACATTGCAAACACACATACATCACAACCAGCGATAAATCAACTTGACTTTTTCACTGTAAAACAAATTCTGATGATAGTGCAGCTCATTTATGATAATCAGCATAACTACAACTCTTATTTTTTTTTTCAATGAAAAATATTACCGAACACTTTATATATTTAATTTATTTAGAAAGTGCTATTTCAACTAAATGTATTGTAAATATTTTGTTCTTTGCCACAATGTTAGATTGCCCATTTTTATTCTTTTTTTTCTGTTTGTTTTGAAATAATTTTGTCTGTTATTATCGATCTATCTATTGACCTGTTGAGTTATAGCCGGCCCATAGGGCATAGACCCAGATACTCTTTCTCTCATCTAAATTTTTATTGTAGCAGTTTTCAATCCTTGTAAAGATCTTTTATTAAATCTCGTCATTTGTCTCTGTTCTATGCAAGCAACTCTATCTCATTGAGGGAGCCGATTCCTGCTGCTCGTGACTCTGTTATTATAAGTCATTAAAAATTCTAAGATGAATTTTTTTTTAAAATGTAATGAATTTGTACAAATAACTGAATTTGAAAATGTGTATGTTAATTGTGTCTCTAAATGTGAATAAAGAAAGGAGTTTACCCCGAAGATGAATGAAAACTTTGACCTGAAAGACCATCACTTGTAAATCTTTGAACCATTCTCTGAATGTACTTCAGTTAAACAATAGGTACATGACAGTCAAACCACAAGTTTGAAGCATCATAAACAACTGGTGCTTTTCTACACCCGTGCAAGACCACAGTCTGCTCTAGCAATTTTAAGTGCTGAAGTCGGAGGCAACCAGCCAAAAGGCGCACTACAAAATCAGGATGCCACGCACTCACGCCAATGGGAAGCATGCCTATAACTGCAAATCGATATGGCACTCGCCCTGTGATGGACACTCAGGCAGGTGCAGCGCCGGGCCCTCAGCCTCGAAAGGGCCCAACCTATATTACTGGATGTCCTTCTCAATCGCTCTGTGGAGTCAGGGGGCGAGAGAATAGAGTTACTGGCCAACCCAAAATAAGACCACTCAAAATAATGCACTGGAATGCTGAAGGCATCAACAGCAAAAGAGATGGGTACAGTAAAAAGATAGAATTAGAAAATATCCTGCATGAAGAACAAGTAAGCATATGCTGTTTGCAGGAAACCCATCTAAACAACGACATAGCCTTGAAGATTAGGGGATACCAGTGCTACCGATCTGACAGGAAAAACAGACAAAAGGGCGGAATACTGACTCTTGTAAGGAACAACATTAATGCATGTCAGATTGAAGTGTATATGGATGGGGCGGAATATCAAATACTGCACCTCAGGACAGGAAATACAGACTTCCATCTACTAAACTACTACTGTCCGAGTGACCGCCCACTAGCACTAGACACAATTACATTAAAAGAAAGAATAATTGTATGTGGAGACTTTAACAGCCATTCACAGAGCTGGGGCTATGAAGATATGGACAAGAGAGGTGAAGAACTTGAAAATTGGCAGGATGACAATGGGCTTATACTATTAAACCAGGCAACAGATCCACCAACATTCTATTCCAGATCATGGCATACCACATCTACACCAGACCTTGCTTTCCATTCACCAGACCTGGATTGGAATATCACACGTATTGTTGGGAAACAACTTGGAGGCAGCGACCACCGACCTGTCTTTTTAGTGGTGCAAAATGAGGCCGTCAGGGAGAGCAGCACTCTCTCCAGATGGAATTACAAAAAGGCAGACTGGAAAATGTATCAACATTACACCAGTGTACTGACTAAAGATCTAAATACAGACAGAGACATCAACAAAATAGTTGATGAATTCAGTAGACTAATAATACAAGCTGCCAGTGAAACAATACCCAGAGGGGCACGGAAACACTACAAACCATACTGGAATAGTGAACTAGAGCAACTGCACAATGACATGGAAACATCTCGAAAACAAGCAGAAAATAACCCCTGCCAGGAACACCACAATAACTATCAGCATGCTAAAGCCAAATTTCAATGGGCTAAACTACAAGCCAGACGGAGAAGTTGGAAAGAGAAAACAGAGTACATGAATCTAGAACGAGACACAAGAAAAGTGTGGAAGCTTGTAAAACAGCTGAATGATGAGGGTACAGAAGGGAACACAAAAATTACACTGAAGAAGGATGGAAACATTCTAACAGGTAAACATGCAGCAAATCACTTTGCAGA
Source organism: Megaustenia siamemsis (assembly GCA_032433765.1). Taxonomy (NCBI): domain Eukaryota; kingdom Metazoa; phylum Mollusca; class Gastropoda; order Stylommatophora; family Ariophantidae; genus Megaustenia; species Megaustenia siamemsis. The sequence goes on along the minus strand of JAVIAB010000051.1, from coordinate 131,428,254 downwards.
CTCCTTTGCAAATGACAACAATATTGAAATTAGCCTAGAGAAACGTCAAGAGACCCGTCTAAAACAACAAAATGCAAGACAAGAAGAGACTGCACATGAAGTCATGGAAATACCCATTACACAAAGAGAGCTAGAGCTGGCAATATCCAAATTAAAAATGAAAAAGTCACCAGGTAGTGATGGAGTGTCTAATGAAATGATTAAGAACTTGGGAACTGCAGCTAAAGCAAAACTACTGCAGATCTACAACATTTGCTGGATCACAGGTAAAGTGCCACAGGCATGGAGAGAAGCAATTATGATACCATTACTAAAGCCAGGAAAAGATGGTTCAATGACATCCAGCTATAGACCAATCAGCCTTACAAGCTGTTTGTGTAAAACAATGGAACGTATAATCAATCTCAGACTGCAGTGGTACCTGGAAAGTGAAAATCTCCTTGTCCCACAACAAGCAGGCTTTAGACAGTGTTACTCTACCGAAGATCAGGCAACCTATCTTTCCCACGAAATTGAGGATGCGTTTCAAGAAAAGAAACTGGTACTAGCAGCATGGATAGACCTAAAGAAAGCATTTGATAAGGTATGGAAGGAAGGGCTTTTGAAGAAACTGAGAAATTATGGAGTAAATGGCAGGATGTACAAATGGGTCAAAGCATACCTGCATAACAGGAGAGCCAGAGTGCAACTGGATGGTCTTAAGAGTAAGAAGGTCTTACTGCGCCAGGGCGTTCCACAGGGAGGGGTACTATCTCCAACACTTTTTCTGATCTACATCAATGACCTAGTTACTGAACTACCACATGGTATCAAAGTGGCAATGTATGCAGATGACTTGGTAATGTGGTGCACAGAGGAGTATGCAACAGTGGCCTCCAAATTGTTACAAAGAGCTATGAATGCACTGAATTCATGGACAAATAGATGGTGTATCAGCATCAATACAGACAAATGCAGTACTACACTTTTCACTCTTTCCCCAAAACAAAAAGCAGGAGCCATCTATATAAACAATGAGCCTGTGAAAGAAGACATACAGGCTACGTATCTCGGAGTTACATTTGATAACAAACTATCTTGGAAACAGCAGATAAATAAGGCAACCCAAAAAGCAAGGAGAAAATTGGCTATTCTAAGAAAGCTGTGTGGAACTACGTGGGGTGCGAGTGGGAAAATACTCAGTAAAGTTTACCAACAGAGTATACGCCCACATTTAGAATATGGATCATCTGCATGGTGTTCAGCATCAAACACCACACTTCAAGAACTGGATAAAGTACAAAACCAGGCACTTAGGGTCATCACAGGAGCAATGAAATCAACACCAATATTAGAGATGGAGAAATTGTGGAGGATACCAGCACTGAGAGAACGGAGGGACACAAAGGTGCTGATACAGGCAGAAAAATTTGCTTGCATGCCGAGACATCCAATGAAGGACCGATTCCAAAATCTTGCATTGGGACGACTTAAGAGAAGCAGTTTTATCCACCAAGCCAAGCGTATTAGTAGACAAACACCAGACATGCCAAGAGCTGTTAACCCCTACTGCCCATACCAGAACAGACTCCCTGGACAGAGGAATCTGGATTATCAGTTCAAATACGGACAGAAGTGAAAGGAATAGTTGATAAAGAGGAACAGAATAGTCTACAGCGAAAAACAATAACTCTCAGTTTCCTGGATGAAGAATACCCACAAGACCTATGGATTCGTGTGTATACAGATGGATCAGCACAGAATGCAGTAAAAAATGGGGGAGCAGGTGCATATATAGAATACCCAAATAACACTAGGGATATGAATAAAATAGCAACAGGGAAATATTGTCACAATTATGATGCAGAAATACAAGCAATAAAGTTAGCAATAGAAAAACTGCTGAACATTAATCTTAGCCCGCAGCCTGTAGTGTTTTTGACAGATGCAAGATCAGTACTCCAGGCACTACAATCCAGAAAATTACCACATCTGCAGACCTTATTGACTGAACTCTGCAAGCACCACAGGGTTGCCCTGCAGTGGATCCCATCTCACTGTGGAATACCAGGAAATGAGAAAGCAGATCAGTTGGCAAAGGAAGGTTCAACAGGCACACAACTAGATACACCTGTTACATACCATCATAAGAAACAGATAATCAAATCAATCAGAGGACCACAAGCCCCAAATCAGGATGCCTTTTATAATATGAATAGATATGAACAAGTTATCATTATACGTCTCAGAACAGGACACAATCGACTCCATAGTCACATGTATACAAAATTCAAGATCGGCACCTCAACTACTTGTACATGTGGACAGGCGCCCCAGACTGCTGAACACATACTTCAAGACTGCACTGAATATAGTAGACTGAGGAAAATCCATTGGCCCATAGATACAACACTACAGACAAAACTATATGGGCCACTGCAAGAATTACAAAAGACAGTAACATTTATACAGGAAACGACATTGCAGATATAGACAATGCTTCAGGCGAACGAAAGATAGAAAGATAGATAGATGACTTCACCTTGAGCGAAATAGAAACCACCTTAAAGCTAATGACCAATAACAAGGCTGCTGGAGAGGATAAGTTAACAGCTGAGATCCTCAAGGCAATTGATAGCCATAATTTAATACATCTCCAAAAAATGTTCAACATCATTTGGAAAACAGAGAAGACGCCTCATAAATGGAAAAAAGGAATCATTGTTAAGATCCCAAAAAAGGGCAATCTTAGAGATTGTAACAACTGGAGAGGCGTGACACTTTTGTCAGTTGCCTCAAAGTTATTCTGTAAAATCATCCTAAATAGAATAAAGGATTCAATAGATACAGTAATGCGTGAAGAACAGGCTGGGTTTAGAAAAGGGAGAAGCTGTCTTGACCACATTTTCACTCTACGACTTATATTGGAGGAACACATTGAAAAGCAAAAACCTTTTGTACTTAACTTCATCGACTTCAAAAAAGCATTTGATAGTATTCATAGAGATTCTTTGTGGAAAATTCTGAAGCAATATGGTTTACCATCAAAAATCATAAATATTATCAAAGACATGTATGATGGTTACACATGTGCAGTTCGAACAGAGGAAGGACTGAGCGAATGTTTCCCAATAGAAACCTGGGTTAAACAAGGATGTATTTTATCGCCCTTGTTATTTGGAATTGTTATGGACTTCATAATGAAGAAATGCTGCACTGGTAATAAAGGCATCGAATGGATACAAGGAGACCATTTGGAGGACCTCGACTTTGCTGATGACATAGTTCTCATCAGCAGTCAGATAAAAACGATGCAGGAAAACACAAATGAACTATCATCAATAGCCAGCAAAATTGGGCTTGAGGTCAATCATGAAAAGACTAAAGTCATGAAAAGTTTAATTCCAACAAGTGACAAAATATACATGGAAAACAAACCAGTAGAAGAGATCGATCACTTTATCTATCTTGGAAGTCACATTGATCGAGAAGGGGATACGAGCAAAGAAATTAGAATCAGACTGGCTAAGGCAGCAATGTCTTTCAGAAGCCTTGAAAAGTTGTGGAAATCAAAACTCATTAGCACAAACACAAAACTTAGGCTATTCAAATCAAATGTACTATCAACCCTTACGTATGCGTGTGAAAGCTGGAAAACAACAAGAGATATAGAAACAAAGTTGAACGCATTCGAAAATAAATGTCTAAGGAAAATACTTGGTATAGAATGGAACGAATTCAAAACAAACGAGGAAATTAGAGAAATCGCCAATCAACCACTAATATCTTCAGTAATAAAGAAAAGACGATGGTCATACGTTGGACATGTGATGAGAAGAGATAATAATCGAATAACAAAGCAAGCCCTCATATGGGAAACAACAGGAAAAAGAAAAAGAGGAAGACCCAGGGAGACACTGAGAAGAACATTGATGAGAGAGGCAAGAGCAGCAGGAATCGGCTCCCTCAATGAGATAGAACTGCTTGCACAGAACAGAGACAGATGGCGAGATTTGATAAAATATCTTTAAAAGAAAACTGCTAGAACAAAAATTCATATAGGAGAAGGTGTATCTTGGTCTACGCCCTATGGGCCGGTTACGGCTCGAAAGGTCAATAGAATTGATATTCAAGAAATTACAATTTTAGCAATTTTCAATCAAACATTGCAAACACACATACATCACAACCAGCGATAAATCAACTTGACTTTTTCACTGTAAAACAAATTCTGATGATAGTGCAGCTCATTTATGATAATCAGCATAACTACAACTCTTATTTTTTTTTCAATGAAAAATATTACCGAACACTTTATATATTTAATTTATTTAGAAAGTGCTATTTCAACTAAATGTATTGTAAATATTTTGTTCTTTGCCACAATGTTAGATTGCCCATTTTTATTCTTTTTTTTCTGTTTGTTTTGAAATAATTTTGTCTGTTATTAGCGATCTATCTATTGACCTGTTGAGTTATAGCCGGCCCATAGGGCATAGACCCAGATACTCTTTCTCTCATCTAAATTTTTATTGTAGCAGTTTTCAATCCTTGTAAAGATCTTTTATTAAATCTCGTCATTTGTCTCTGTTCTATGCAAGCAACTCTATCTCATTGAGGGAGCCGATTCCTGCTGCTCGTGACTCTGTTATTATAAGTCATTAAAAATTCTAAGATGAATTTTTTTTTAAAATGTAATGAATTTGTACAAATAACTGAATTTGAAAATGTGTATGTTAATTGTGTCTCTAAATGTGAATAAAGAAAGGAGTTTACCCCGAAGATGAATGAAAACTTTGACCTGAAAGACCATCACTTGTAAATCTTTGAACCATTCTCTGAATGTACTTCAGTTAAACAATAGGTACATGACAGTCAAACCACAAGTTTGAAGCATCATAAACAACTGGTGCTTTTCTCATCAAGACTGAATCTTCTGTATAGTGTAATAAATAAATAAAAATACAAAGTAATGTTTAATGACATTCAAGTTATATTTTTAGCTTATTAAAAATAAAATTTAAATACTCAAAGAAATTATACAATTTTTAATAAATTCCTCATCTGGTAGTAAACAAACATTTTGGCTTTAATCAAAATGTTTGTGTTCTGGTTAGAGGGAGTATTAATTAAAAAAGCAAGAAAGCCTAAATGTTTGTGAAATGAAACAAACTGTATGACTACCATTTACATATCTTCTGACAGAGAAAAACAAACCAGAATGAAGCTGACACCACTTTAAAGGGAGCCAATAGAGAAAAGTAAATGTAAAATGAAGAGTTATTTTCAGTTTTTATTAGATTCACAAGAACTTTTAAAATAAAATCCAACAAAAAATGGCCCATCTTCTTTTAATAACAATTTTTCAGGTGCCATTCCTTCACTTGATTTATTTTTCTTTGTATATTGTACATGTTGAGCCTTCTCATGAATTGTAATTCTGTTGAAGAAGTTATTTGTTTTAATGTTAAGAAACTACTCTGAAAATATTGTCTTAAAATATTTAATTTAATTTCATTTGAGACAGGAGAACTTGATTTATTTTCTTGACTTACGAAGTAAATGTATTAGAAATAACCTTACTCATCATCATTAAGTGCCGTCTCCGCGTCAAAGGTTGGCTAACATGGAGCACCATTCCGCCCTGCCTCTTGCTTTGATAGTGCAAGTTGTCATAAGCTGACTTGTCCATCTTTTGATGTTACACGTCCATGTTAGTTTTGGTTTGCCTCTTTTACCTTGTATTTTACCTTACAAGATTACTTTTAGTAGGCTGGTGTGTGCATAGAACAGTAAACTCAGTAGCTCCGGCAGCAAGCCGTTTGTTTCTTTGAATTGTGTTTAGTAGCTCTCTTTTCATTTTGTTTTCTTTGAATTGTGTTTAGTAGCTCTCTTTTCATTTTGTTTTCTTTGAATTGTGTTTAGTAGTTCTCTTTTCAGTTTTAGTTGTTTTAAGACTTCATTTGTTTTCTTTTCTTTCCATCCAATTCTATCTATTCTATAAATCTACACTTCAAAGGCTTCAACTTTTTGTTCTGTTTTCTTGTCTAATGTCCATATTTCTGCACCATACAGGAATATCATAAGATGTAACATTTTGCTATTCTTAGTTTTAGCCCTGGTGTTATTTGTTTTGATGTTAGTATATTTTTCATGGCATTAAAATTAGTTTTCAGCCATTCCTATTCTTTTGTTTATTTCAGTTTTACATTTTCCTTCACCGGTTATTGTATGTCCAAGACAATTGTAGCTCTGAACTGTCTCCAGGTCTATTCCTTCAACTTTGATAATCACTTGTAAGTTTTGAGTATGATCTTTGTTTATGATCATAGTTTTAGTCTTTTTGATATTCATATCTAATCCATATTTTTTGCTTGTCATGTTTATTTCATCAAGTAATTGTTGTATATCTTTAGGTTACTGATTATCTTTCCAAAGAAAGCCATATTCTTAAACACTTTGCAAAACTGAACTTAATAGATTTATCCTGTCCTAGGCAGTTCCTCCTTTCTTTCCCCCCCCCCCCCCCCCCCCCCCCATATTAGGAGCTGTCAAATGTGCTTGAAAGTTATCCTGTGGTAATATTACTATTTATACATAAAAACAATGTTACGGCAATCCCTGACATCATGGAATTTTCCATTTAAAAAATGCGTTTCCAGTTATAGCTATTTGTACACGTTATAGGCCACATTTTGTGACATAGATCATTTAGATATAGTGAGACATTAGAGATATTTTGATTTATTGTGCATTTCATCAAAAGTGTTAGAAATTTCAAAGTTTTAATTTTCATTGGTTTTCTGCAGTAATTAAAAAGACTAGACCCACCATATTAATAACACAATCCCATCATAGCAGCTTACAGTATCTTTTGAGTCTTTTAGAATATGACGTCAAGGGATAGTAAGAATAAAATGCTTAGAAATAGTGAATCCAGTTTCACAACTTCGAGGTCTGCTATGTGCAATTTTTTTTAAAGAAATTATGACTCATGGGATTGCTGTCCTCAGGACATTTTTACCATCAGAAAGCAATGGCAAACCACTGTGCTGCACAATACCTAGAAAATTACACAGTTAACACAGCAGCAAAAAATGTCTGGGGTAATCGCAATGTTCTGCAATGGACATACTACTTAGTTATCAATACAATAGCTAAGTTTGAGATTTCAGACTTCACTTGCAGAAACTGACCCCTGTTAACCAAATGTCATTGTGCAATGTTTATTTTATTATTTACTGTCGTAAGCTCAGACTTAGATTTGGCTCCATTTTTTTAAGCATGTAAGCTATTTTTTTAGCCTGCTGAGATTGGGCGTGACTAATTAAAACAACAAAATTGATGCTTAATTATGGAATCTTAACATAACTTTAATATCTGATGTACAAAAAATGAATGAGGCATCACTTTTAGTACGGTTGACAAGAGCTATCTAGCTATTATATTTGAAACTAAAGAAAAAGACTGAAAAAAATAAAAATATCAAAGCAGAGAGATGTAAGCTACAAACTAAACTTAAAAAGTAATTTTAGGAGTCAGACAAGTTGAGTCTGAGACTAAGCTAAGCCACTAAGGACTTGTCACTAAATAGTAGACTTGAAGGAATCATGATCTTCATAATTCATTTATGAGAATCAGAATGATGAAAATGAGGAGAATGAATGAAAGAATGTCCAGAACAGTGAATTAATGATGAATTTTTAATGTTATTAACATTGAATTTTGAATCATGAATGAAATCATAATCATCACACATGATATGGCTAATACTAATTAGTTAAAACTCAAATCAAAACAACTAAAGTAAAACTAAACTATATACTATTTACCAATGTCCTACTGTTGAGTTCACAGTTTACACACACTAACAGTCTAACACTGTGTCCACACTTCACTATTAATATTAATAATTAAAAATTAAAAAGCATTTATTATTATTATATGGAATTATTTACTAATTTACAGTGTAAATTACAACGAACGTAACAATGCACACTAAGTTACTGACTAAGTTACTTAACTAAAACTAAACTTATTTACTTACTTTAACTTTAACTGGCTTACCTGACCAGTACCCAGTGTGTAGCCAGTGAGTTGAGTGAGTACCTGCCTCTTTTCTAACGACTAACAACTACTTTCTACTTTCTAGTAACTACTTACTTTTTTATTTTAAGTTTTAATAATAAATAACTTACTTACTTAACTTAAGTCAAGTTAGTTAAGTTAAAGTTAAAAAGTCATTAAAATTAAAGTTTAAACTTAGACTTAGAGGAAAAATTGAAAAAAAAATTAAAAAATGGTATGTTAGAAGCTTTACGTGATTAATAGACGACACAGATTCGAACGACGTTTTGGCTCAATAGGCCTTCAGCAGGAACAAACAAACAACATACACACACAGATATGTGAATAAATAAAACTAATCCTACATAGCTAACTAGTAATGAAACATCAAAAACAAAATAATCAAAATATGTTGACTTCCCTGTGTGTCGTGTACAGTGGTCAGGCTATGAAAGGAATTTCTCACGGGTGTAGCTGTAATTTATACCCTGTGGTCAGAGGTGAAGGGTTCTAAAAATACACGAGTGGGGGGAACGCTATCTAGGTACGTCGACTACAAAGGCACAGGCAATATCTGAAAGTATCTAAGGGCCCATAAATACATGTATACACACACACAGATGCGTGTATACATATGTACACGTGCAAGAAGAAGTGCACATACTAATACATATCAACATACACATACATATCCACACACATACATGTGTATGCATACAAGCAAGAGCACATATACATGCATGTGCGTATACATATATATACCAATACCTGTGCCTATGGACACATACATGCATGTGCACGTCCATACGGGGACAATCGTATGTGTGGAAAGGTTCAAACCGGGGTCAGTGTGCAAACTCGAAGGAGAAAGAATAGAACAGTGGAATGACAGGTATTCAAAAGGCGGAAAGAGTGAGATGTATGAGGGTGTGGTGCAATAAAAACATATGAGGGCTGAGTAGCGCAGAAAAAAGGTATATAGGAGAACACCGAAGTGCCTCAACGGGGACTAGTGGAGAAGAACTAAGAATAGCGTGGCATAGTAGATAGACTAAAGAGCCACCACATGGGTGGTAGAGAGGGCTATGCAAGAGGGAAGGAGCAGCCGAAAGGAAACTATGTGTATGAGTGTGATACATTCATGCCTCGTGGGGTCAGCGAACCATACTGGACTATGAGGCGATTTTCCAAAGTATAGCGGCTGCGGTCGCCAGAGTGACAGAGGACAATACCAGTGACACGGATATGTATTAGTATGTGCACTTCTTCTTGCACGTGTACATATGTATACACGCATCTGTGTGTGTGTATACATCTATCTATCTATCTTTCGTTCGCCTGAAGTATTGTCTATATCTGCAATGTCGTTTCCTGTATAAATTTTACTGTCTTTTGTAATTCTTGCAGTGGCCCATATAGTTTTGTCTGTAGTGTTGTATCTATGGGCCAATGGATTTTCCTCAGTCTACTATATTCAGTGTAGTCTTGAAGTATGTGTTCAGCAGTCTGGGGTGCCTGTCCACATGTACAAGTAGTTGATGTGCCAATCTTGAATTTTGTATACATGTGACTATGGAGTCGATTGTGTCCTGTTCTTAGGCGTATAATGATAACTTGTTCATATCTATTCATATTATGAAAGGCATCCTGATTTGGGGCTTGTGGTCCTCTGATTGATTTGATTATCTGTTTCTTATGATGGTATGTAACTGGTGTATCTAGTTGTGTGCCTGTTGAACCTTCCTTTGCCAACTGATCTGCTTTCTCATTTCCTGGTATTCCACAGTGAGACGGGATCCACTGCAGGGCAACCCTGTGGTGCTTGCAGAGTTCAGTCAATAAGGTCTGCAGATGTGGTAATTTTCTGGATTGTAGTGCCTGGAGTACTGATCTTGCATCTGTCAAAAACACTACAGGCTGTGGGCTAAGATTACTGTTCAGCAGTTTTCTATTGCCAACTTTATTGCTTGTATTTCTGCATCATAATTGTGACAATATTTCCCTGTTGCTATTTTATCCATATCCCTAGTGTTATTTGGGTACTCTATATATGCACCTGCTCCCCCATTCTTTACTGCATTCTGTGCTGATCCATCTGTGTACACACGAATCCATAGGTCTTGTGGGTATTCTTCATCCAGGAAACTGAGAGCTATTGTTTTTCGCTGTAGACTATTTTGTTCCTCTTTGTCAACTATTCCTTTCACTTCTGTCCGTATTTGAACTGATAATCCTGATTCATCTGTCCAGGGAGTCTGTTCTGGTATGGGCAGAAGGGGTTTAACAACTCTTGGCATGTCTGGTGTTTGTCTACTAATACGCTTGGCTTGGTGGATAAAGCTGCTTCTCTTAAGTCGTCCCAATGCAAGATTTTGGAATCTGTCCTTCATTGGATGTCTCGGCATGCATACAAATTTTTCTGCCTGTATCAGCACCTTTGTGTCTCTCCGTTCTCTCAGTGCTGGTATCCTCCACAATTTCTCCATCTCCAATATTGGTGTTGATTTCATTGCTCCTGTGATGACCCTAAGTGCCTGGTTTTGTACTTTATCCAGTTCTTGCAATGTGGTGTTTGATGCTGAGCACCATGCGGATGATCCATATTCTAAATGTGGGCGTATACTCTGTTGGTAAACTTTACTGAGTATTTTCCCACTCGCACCCCATGTGGTTCCACACAACTTTCTTAGAATAGCCAATTTTCTCCTTGCTTGTTGGGTTGCCTTATTTATCTGCTGTTTCCAAGATAGTTTGTTATCAAATGTAACTCTGAGATATGTAGCTTGTATGTCTTCTTTCACAGGCTCATTGTTTATGTAGATGGCTCCTGCTTTTTGTTTTGGGGAGAGTGTGAAAAGTGTAGTACTGCATTTGTCTGTATTGATGCTGATACACCATCTATTTGTCCATGAATTCAGTGCATTCATAGCTCTTTGTAGCAATTTGGAGGCCACTGTTGCATACTCCTCTGTGCACCACATTACCAAGTCATCTGCATACATTGCCACTTTGATGCCATGTGGTAGTTCAGTAACTAGGTCATTGATGTAGATCAGAAAAAGTGTTGGAGATAGTACCCCTCCTTGTGGAACGCCCTGGCGCAATAAGACCTTCTTACTCTTAAGACCATCCAGTTGCACTCTGGCTCTCCTGTTATGCAGGTATGCTTTGACCCATTTGTACATCCTTGTGTATACATGTATTTATGGGCCCTTAGATACTTTTAGATATTGCCTGTGCCGTTGTAGTCGACGTACCTAGATAGCGTTCCCCCCACTCGTGTATTTTTAGAACCCTTCACCTCTGACCACAGGGTATAAATTACAGCTACACCCGTGAGAAATTCCTTTCATAGCCTGACCACTGTCCACGACACACAGGGAAGTCAACATATTTCGATTATTTTGTTTTGATGTTTCATTACTAGTTAGCTATGTAGGATTAGTTTTATTTATTCACATATCTGTGTGTGTATGTTGTTTGTTTGTTCCTGCTGAAGGCCTATTGAGCCGAAACGTCGTTCGAATCTGTGTCGTCTATTAATCACGTAAAGCTTCTAACATACCATTTTTTTAATTTTTTTTTCAATTTTTCCTCGAATTCAGCTTTACTGCAGCTTCGCATTTTTATGCATTTCTTTGCCTTACTTAACCCCCCACTTAGACTTAGAAAGACCGATACGATACCGCTAACTCGGCTAACTAGGAAATCACCTAATCACAGAACTACGCATATGTTGTTTATGAATTTTAAACAAGGATGTTTCAAAGCTTGAAGAATATGGTAAATTTAATATTTTTCTCACAACTTATATATTTCTTTAATTACTTGCCTCGTCATATTTGCCACAAACGATTGATCTGTGACATGTTGGCAAACGTAAGTTATTACTGACTTCCCCTGTATGTGTGTACGTTTAGCTTCGTACATCGTAGATATCGCTACATTAAATTATTTTGAATATATATTATTTTGATTGTCGTCATGCGATTTCATTGAGTACCGAGCATAGATCATCACCTTGATCCTTACTGGGTGGTTAGACTCGCATAGGACTGGTGGTGCATTGTGTTATTTATCTCTATTCAGGGCGAGATATTCCATCTTATATATTGAGTCTTTGCCTGCCAGCTTTGTTTCATTTTTGGGAACCGCGATAGCTCAGTGGTTAGTGAACTAGACTCATCATCATCATCATCATCGAGTGTCGTCTCCGCAACGAAGGTTGGCTACCATGGAGCGCCATTCTGCTCTGTCTCTTGCTTTGATGGTGCAGGTTGTCATAGGCTGATTTGTCCATCTTTTGATGTCACTCGTCCATGAAAGTCTTGGTCTGCCTCTGCCTCTTTTACCTTGTATTTTCCCCTCCAGGATTACTTTCAGTAGGCTGTTGTGTCTTTTAACATGACCCAAGAATCGCATTTGTCTTGTTCTAATTGTGTTTAGTAGTTCTCTTTTCATTTTTAGTTGTTTTAAGACTTCATCGTTTGTTTTCTTTTCCTTCCATCCAATTCTACCTATTCTCCTATATATCCATATTCTGAGAATAGCAGAAATAAAAGCCAGAAAAGAAAGCTCCACACATTCAACTACGAGAAAACAGACCAGGACGTCATTAGCAAAATCAGACATAGGAAACAGAGCGCCCTTCGTAGGAGGCAGGAGAGATGGGCGCAGCCACCCTGGTGGAACGTAGATGTCGAGGAAGCTTGGCGGAGCAAGAGACAAACGGTCAAGACATGGCAGAAAGCCAGAAGGACTGGAAGAACACAACCTGAGCTCTTGAAGCGTCTGAAAGTAGAGGTCGACCCAAAAATGATGCACTTTAAACTATGTGCTAAGCAGGCTAAGGATGCTAAATGGGATGACTTCTGCAAAAAAGTGTGCTCAGAAAAATCGTTAGCCACATCCTGGCGCGTTCATCAGAGCATGAATGGCACAACACGACACAGTGGCATACCAGACTTTCAGAGCACAGGCCGGATATGGCACAAATCTGATGAGAGCAAAGGGAAGGCCCTACTTGCTCGCTACATTGAGCAGACGGACCAAAGAAATGAGGCTATAAGAATGAGGATACGGGGATCGCTGTCAAAATTGTGTAAGGATGTAGGGCTGGAAGAATATCTCGCAATCACAACCGATACCATTCGCACGACACTTAAAAGGTCACACAACACTAGTCCAGATGGTGTTCGGTACGATGACATAGGCGATTTAACTGACGACGACTTGAAAAAACTGGCCAATGAGTTTAATGCCAGCATTAGGAGTGGCCATATTACGGAGGAATAGCTACACAGCTACTTACTACCGCTACCGAAGCCAAACAAGGACCATTCTCAGATCAGTGCCTACAGAATCATCACAATGCAGAACACTGCGGGCAAGCTGCTGGAGAAAATAGTTGACCGTGTCCTCACCTGTCACCTTGAACAGAAACGCATATTCCCACCCACACTCGGAGGTTATAGATATAACAAAGAGACATGGCTCTATTGCGGCAGTCGTTGCCTATGACGTCTTCGAAGGCTTCCACAGACGAGAGGAGACATGTGCTGCTGTTATAGATCTGGAGGATGCATACAACAGGGTACCATTTGAATATCTCATGCATATGCTCCTCAAACTGGCGGTGCACCCCTTCCTCATTAGATGGATCGTCACAGCACTGTTTCAGAGGAAGGTGATACTCAGATGTGGAAGCTGGTCTTCCGAGCCAACATCCATTTGTCCAGGGCTGCCACACGGCTCACCATTGTCACCAGTTCTATTTAACGTGTACACAATAACGATCACGGAACAACAGCTGGATGGGAGGGGAAGAACTATGACTTTTGCTGATGATATTCTGGTATATCGACAGGGAAGAGACAGACGGGGAATCGCCTTCACAATGCAGGACGAACTCGATCGCATTTCTTCCTGGTGTGGGGTTTCAGGTGCCTTGGTTAATCCTAATAAAGCATCAGTTTCATGGTTCTCCCTTAACAATCATATCGTTAATACGACCGACCACACCGGTAGTACGAATGGGAGCTGATGAGGTGACCAGGGACAAGTTGATGACATACCTCGGAGTTAAGTTTGATCGCAGCCTGTGTTTTCGGGACCACGTCGACCATGTAATAACAAAATCCCGCAAAGGATTATAGTCGATGTTGTTACAGACGAGGCAGTTGCCCCCAGCATTGACCACGATAGGATTCTGCTCCCTGCATTTCCTGTCGAGGATGACAATACGCAAGAATGTGCCACTGAATGATGTAGGCACCTGTATCCACTCCTCGTCAGTGTTAAAAATGGTAAGCCCACAGACCTGTTTGATGACATCTTTCGGTCCACTTATGATCTGCTTTTCTCTCAGTCTGTCCCCTTTCCATGTGTTTGGTGCTCTTGCACCAAAGATACACATCTCTTGGTGCAATGGGTACTTTTTATGGCACTTATCTTACGGTGTACTTGTGTTCTACAGATCTTGATCCTGTCATCCATGGTTGGAAAATTAAAAGGAGAACAGGAGAACTGTGAGAACTGCTAGTACATATTCCATATGTGGAAGGACCAGTCCCTGGAACAGAAATGTAAGTAGCCTCTGCTCAATATTGGCAGCTATCATGACCTTCATGGCGGCTAACCCTTTGCGGGCTTTTGTTATCATATGGTCGACATGGTCCTTAAAACATATACTACTTATAGATCAAACTTATCTCCTAGATATGTCATTAGTCTGTCCCCGGTCACACGGTCAGCTCCAAAACGCACAACTGGTGTTCCCGTGTTAACTGTATGATTGTTAAGGGAGAACCACGCTCCTGATGATATATTAGGATTAACGAATGCACCCGATACACCACACCAGGATGAGATGCGATCGAGTTCGTTTTGCAGTGTGGAGGCGATTACCCTTCTGTTTCTTTCTTGTCGATAAACCAGAATGTCGTCAGCAAAAATCATAGTAATTGCCCTCCCATACAGCAGCTGTTGTTCTGTGATTGTTACTGTGTACACATTAAATAGAACTGGTGAATCTTGTGGCAATTCTGGACAAAATGATGTAGGTTTGGGCGACCAACATCCACATCTGAGTATCACATTCCTCTGAAACAGTGCTGCAGCGAGCGATCCATCTGATGAGGAAGGGGTACACAGTCAATTTTAGAGTTTTCCTCTTTAGAGCGTCCTGGTTACTCTTTTTTCCTGCTTAGAACGTCCTGATCACCCCTTTTTCCTTTTTAGAAAGTCCTGGTTACTCATTTTTCCTGTTTAGAACGTCCTGTTTACGGTTTTTCCCTTTTTAGAACGCCCTGGTTACTAATTTTTCCTTTTTAGAACGCCATGGTTAATTATTTTTCCTTTTTAGAACGCCCTGGTTACTTATTTTTCCTTTTTTAGAACGCCCTGGTTACTTATTTTCCAATTTTAGAACGCACTGGTTACTCCTTTCCCCCCTTTTTTTTTTAGAATGTCCTGGTTACTCCTTTTTAGCAGACCGTGGTATTCTCCGCATTGTATTATCCCCCCCCCCCCCCATCTGCTGTTAACGTGAAGCATGGCAGGAGAAAGGAGGAATGTATAATATATGTATTGTAAATAGGGCAGCCGAGAGGATTATTAAAAGTGCTGGAAACACAAGACTAATGCCCCCCCCCCCCTCCGTGCTCACCCACACATGGACACTTAAATCATTAATGTCATTACTGTACATTTATTAATTACATTCAAACATATTTGCAAATATATTACAATTGGATAGGTACTTCTGTGAAATATAATAACGAAAGCAAAGAATTTGATACTAGATTGATTACAAGCTTATAAGTTATTAGTTAAGATGTAATGACATTTTAAAAATTCTGCTCATCAAGAGTGCTTTCCTAGCCTTTTTCCTGGCAAAATTGTGAATCACATCATCAAAATCAATCTTTTTTTTTAAAGATCAGACTCAGTATGGGAATTGTCAAATCTACCTACTCGCTCCCTGTGACATAGTCGATCTTAAATACATGTTTAAAATCAGCTTTAGTTTGCTGGATGAGCGCTCTACAGAAGTGACAGTGGCAGGAATTGCTATCAGAATGAGGCAGACACCATATTTGGAAAGTCGTTCCAGCTTGTATCTTTTAAAGCAAGTCACTAGCTCCAATAGACTCGGTCCTCTCCAAAATTTGCTTGATGAATAGATGCCAAATGGTTATTTCCCTTACAAGATCATCACTGATATAAGCCTGATATTCATCTGCCAGTAATTTTGATTTTTCTTTCATTTCATCTTGAGGAATTGATAGGTACTTCTTGAGGTAGCTGAACGTTTCAGAAATGTTCACTGCAGCATTGAACAGTCAGTCCTGCAATACCATTATCCAGTATTACATAAAATACAGGCTTTCTGGAATATACTTCCTCATGGGATTCATACATTTCATCTTGTTTTGACAAATCTTTTGTATGTTCCTATTTTTTTTTTTTTTTTTTTTTTTTTTTTTTTTTTTTTTTTAACCATTTTGCTTCACCCCAAATTCCAGAGAGTTCCGCTTCTATACACACATTAGAAGCAACATGTTTAGCTTTGCTTTTTACCTAACATTTTTGTGACCCAGTGGTTTATCTAATTGTTTGCTGTCTATTTGCTATAGAAATCTAGATTTCTCACCATGTTAATGGTATATATCCAATTTCCATGATTAATTTTCATAATAAAATACTTTCCTACATGTTAGTTCTGTTCCAAAAATTGGCCTTAAACTTGCTTACTGAAACCTGTCATTACGGTACTTATATCATAATCTGAATCTGCCAGAGGTTGGCTAAAAAAAAAAAGGCTACATGTACTGTGAAGTCAAAACATGGTTTCCAAATCAGATTATTATTTCACCTCCTTCGTATTTCTTTTCTCATTTGCCTTTCAGCATCAGAAGTTGCAGTTTGTAATCTTTTGCTCTTCTGTTAGCCTGTCCTGTCATTATATTTCCTATTGTTTATAATATTCCATCAATCCATATTTTTTTTAGCTGTTAGTTCTTGGGTCTGGGGTTCTCATAGTGATTGTTGCAAGTTCTGTTATATCTTGATTTTTTATTGTTGTCTTAGCACATGGTTAAAGCATTATATCTGTTGTTTATTTATGCATTCAATGGCAGGAATTATCCTTAGCTTTTTAATAGGTCTTCACTTCTGATCATATCTCTCAAGCTGTTTCTAGTCATGCATTTAACACATTTTATTTTGGTGAAGATTAATTTCCTTATAATTCTTGCATCTAGTGCCAAGGTCTGGCATTGGTAGCACAACATTGGAATGAAGATATTTCTTCACCCTTAATAGAAAAAAAAACAACTTATTTGAATCCAGCATAAAATGAACCTGTCTACCTTATTTGAAGAATGACAGATGGGTTTAATTCATTTGACCTACTGCTTTCCCTAAAATGATCATAAACCAAAGGACTTAATCTACTAAAAAAATATATAAACCTCAACAAGCAAAACTAAATCCATATTGGATATATCCACTAGCCCTACTTCTTACATAATATTAAATGTAGAAAATATACTGTTAAAAGAATATTACAATTAAATACCAGCCTTCTACTGTCTGAAATTAATAAAGAATACAAATAGCAAACAAAAAAAATAAACCTCCACTATTATCACCCTCTGATAATTTTAAAGTAAAACTATCTGTACTAAAAAAGAAATAATGATATAAAATCATTAAAGTATAATTTGCAAATAATAAAAACAAAATTAAAACTCAGTGCATTGAGGTGGGTAATAAATGGTTTACCATTATACACACTGGGATACAGCTTCAATGATAAGAGACAAAATGAATCTGGCAACTGTTTCCAATGAACACAATTGTCTTGATATTTGCTTCTTTTAGTTGTCATTGATTTATACCAACTTTATTAGCCTCTCCACTATTGAGCACAAAGAAAATTATTTTTTTTTCAATAGTTTTCATACCACCTTGTAAGATGGAATGGAGAGAAAGAGGAAAGAGTGAGAAAGTGGTAATAATGAGTGAGAGATTAGAGACAAGGAAGGGGCAAGTGAAAAAGAGAAGTGATAACAGAAATTAATTTCTACTCAAAAAATGTAAAATGGTGACCTTACAAAAAAAAAAATAGTATTATATAGTGCTATTATAATATTACAACATAGTTAAAATGAGTTCTCCTGATTAATTTATAAATACTTCATGAAATTAAGAAACAAACACACATAAACAACCAAAGAAGCATAAACCAAAACATACACACACATACATATAGATATCTTATTTTTTGGCTTGCATCTGTATCAAAGGGTGACTTAAAACTGAGCTGGAAAAAATTAAAAACAACTCAATTTTTGCATATAAGTTTCAATATTGAAGATAAATAATAGTGAAAAGACATAGGTGATAACTAATATTAAAAATACCTAACAAATTGTAGCAAACTGAGATGTTTAATTTAGTACAGTTATTACAAGTTAATTTTAGTTATACTATCACATTAGTAGCTCTCAAATATTATATTAAAAAAAAAAAAAGCTAGATAACGGACGGCTTTTCAGTCAACTTAGCAGTAAATGTACACCTGATTTAAATTAGGGATATAAATATGAATTATTAATGGAGGTAATGAAAACATGTTTTATCACTGGCAGTGACAACAATAACTTTTGTTGAAGATACTGTGTATCTATAAGGGTGATATGACTGCAGCAAAGCTGTTTTATAATCAATATTAGGCTTTGTATCAATATAATAGTGTACTTGTCTGCTGGTTTGGTAGTCAGGGTTAACTTTCAAACTGCAACAAATGTTATTCTGACTGAAATAGCTTTGAAGTTTAACCAGTCTCTGACAATGGATACCATAGTATCAGAGAATTTCTAGGAGAAATAGGGTGGTCTGGAGTGATAACATCACTCATCAATATGCAATATGAAAAATATGACACCAACACCATATTCCTCAAAGGCCACAAGGTGTGACAAATGCCTTTTACTTACTTACAATTTTTATAAAAAGGGATGACTTCATATTGGCATATAAATAAATAAAAGATAAAATGTTGCAAATTAATTGCTGATGGTCAATTTTGAATTTCATTACCAAATAGTGTCTTTAGCTACATCTTCTTCTTGATTCACTCTGTATATTGTGTCACAGTTTATATATAATACACCTAAAAACGAACCTTAGCACCACAATAATTTTATAATAAAATACAAATATGTCTAACTCCATATTACAAAACAAAAATTATAAGTAAACTAGCATTACAAAATGGATACATTAATAAGGGTATTCATAGACGATATTTGAGCTGGTCTGAATTTGTGCATACAAAACGTTAACACTTAAAAAAGAGACAGCATGCCATGAAAGCAAGCAAAATCAACATGTTGTGCTAAATTAAAGAAATACACATAATAATTTTAAGATATAATAGGCAAATTGACCTAGAAGTGTTTTATATAACTGAAAAACTGAAGCAATAGTCAACATACTAAATCATTTACAATGTACATATTATACTCGATTAGGAGCACAACCATTGGTTTTCTAAAGGGAAAAGCAATAATGAGAACAAAACATACAAAGAAAAATAATATAAGCATCCCACAAATAAAATAATTGGCTGGTGGTAGCCAGCGTGGGGTCAGGCAAACCAAGTTTATAATTCATCCATAGGCAAGGCACCTGGCAGTAACAGAGCTGGAAGCTCTCAGCAACTCATAGCCTATGGCTTGAGTCAGGATTGGTGAACTAGAACCATCCAGACCCTACTCCACCTCTTCATGGTGCCTCTAGAAACAGACTAACCAGTCTAGCCTGGCAAAGCCAGAAGGGATCGAAGAAGGATGGCAACTCTGTACTCAAAAATGCCATGCTGAAGTCGGACATATTGAGCCAAAAAGTTCGAATTTCACAGTTCTATTGCAAACCACAACACAATGCATCTGTGCCCACTTTTAAGGACAGATGACGAGGAGGTCAATTAATTCCTTTAGAAGTCATCGGGTGAATGCCAGAAAGAAAGAGAGATATTTCTTGCAGCAAAGAGATGATCCTAATTTCAAGGTCAATACATGTACAGAAAACTGGCTGAGTATTCTGTTAACTGTCTCAAAACTGATTTTTGGCTTGCAGGTAGATGCATTGTCAATGACTGTAAACTTGTATGGTTCATTAAAAGTTTTACAAAGAAAACAGTTCACTTAAAAAATAATTATCATAGATTCCAATGTATTGTATTTAATGTGATTTCTGCAGAACGGTGACAGATTTGATCAGAATGAGTGCCTCTAGTAACATCTACTGCAGATAACAAAACTTTCAAAATATCTTTGGACAACATTTGAAAATCAACAAATGAAAGGAGCTTATTTAGTCTTCTCTTGACCATGATAGTCCAAAAACTTTAAGTGAACATGTGTAACTCCTTAGAAACTACAAATCCAAACTTGTAATAATGTACAGACTGCTGAAATTTCTGGCCGATTACTTTTATGATTCAAAAACTATTTCAGAAACAGTAAAAACAAAGTATTTAACTGCGTATATACAATGTAAAAAAAAAAAGAACAAAAATCTGTTCCCAAGACATTAAAAGAGGATTTAAACAGCCACATCTCTACAGAATGGGAGTAAAGCTTTTGTCATGGACCACACATTAAATATTTACAGACAAAACATAATTGAATACAGTTGAGGTTTCATATGCTAAAATAATTGGAAACAACAAATAATATAAATAAATCCATGAACCCATCTTAAAAAAAAATCAAATATTTAAGTTTCTTTCTGAGCTATAACTATAACCACTTATATTAATAACATTATGAAAAAAAAACAAAAAAAAAACTTCCCCCAGTCATTAGATATGTATATGTATAAAAGTTGGTCAATTGTTTTCACAATTTTTCTTTCACATAACACGTGAAATGTAGGATTATGGCACATGAAGTACTGATAGATGGCACGTGAAGTGTTGGGAAAAAGCTCTTAGGAAAGACATTTATTTAAAATAAAAAAACACATACAAAATATAAACATAGTCTTCTGACTTAATAAAAAACCAAATAAATATAATTGGCAATAACGAGGGATATTATGAATGTTAAGAATAGATGTATAAATAGAGAAATAGGAAAGTTTATCAGTTCTCAGTTATACATGCAGACAAGAAAAGTATAGTAACCGAGCAGGCATCTTAGAGAATAAATTCATAGCTCTTCATTCAGCAACATTAATATGTCATCAAGTGAAAGGCCAGATTTTGTATCAACCACATCAAAATACAATCATTAGACAATCCACAGTTTAAAGAAAAAATAAAAAGGAAACATCTGGCAAAAAAAAAATCAAGATTTACTGTATCTTGGTTCTCAGTTATCATAAATGTTATGATTATGCTAATATTTTATTGAATCTCAATTAGAAATAAGGGTTAATGTCCGAGTACAATAATGATGGTAACATATAAAAACAAAAATGCTAAACCAGTAGGTCTTGCTACTGAGGTGGTGGGACTAGGGGTACTAGTTGATAAAAAAGAAAAGAAGGATGTTTTATCTAAGAAGAATTTTAATTTAACACACAAAAAAAGAATGACATGATATTGTGGTGCTTATTTTTAAAAAATATTTTATATATTAAAGAAATTATATATTACTCCCTGTGTGTTACTGGGGCCTCATTATGAGGAAAGTAAAGAATAGTGACACTGTGACCTTCCAGGCATGTCATAAGAGGTGACTAAGGAGGTTGATTGATGGCTTGACAAGCTGTCATTGCAAAAAGTATTGTTATGGAAACAGAGCCATAGATTTTAGAAGCAGTGATCTCTGCAATATGTGCCATTTTGGCATGCAAGGTTTCTGTTTTTGAGATTGTGGTTCTGCCCTATGTGCCGCCTTCGGCTCGAAAGGACAATAGATAGATAGATAGATAGAGGATAGACACCTAAAAAAGCAGGACATGTCTGGAGAAATTCTCTCATCTACCTAAGTGTTTCAACAATGCAGTTTTTTTTCTCTCTCATCTTGTCTCAAATAATTTCTGTCTTTTACATGACAGCAATCACTGTTTAAGCAACTTTTAACTAATAACTTTTCTGGGTTTAACAACATTTGATTTTACACAAAAATAAAAAAAGATATTCACCTGAAATGGTAAATAAGATTATCGTAAAAAAGTACTTTGGTTTATTTAATTTGTGAAGACAATAGTTAGCATCACAATAAGTTAAAGCTAGTTACTGTTCTGACTAGATTGCTGAGTGATTACAAATTGCCTAAAATACCACAGATCAGCCAAGATAATCATAAAGACGGGTGAAGGAGATCGTATGTGCAGATGCTAAAATTATACACTGATCCAAGACTGTTAATAAATATGTAAAACAACATATCCTTGATATTAAACTTTTAAATGTTGCTCATGTACACATCATTATAAGCGTAAATATCATATATTTAACTTTAACAAAATACAAATATGTACAGCCAACATTGGCAGGTGACTTAAATTATTGATTAATTATTAACTAAGTCCTACCTCAATCTTCACTATGAATAATCCCCTATCTCTGCAGATCATTGGACTTCTTTCAACATTCTTATAAATTAATAAAAAAACAAATTCTCTATTTATGACATATAAATTAATACAATTTATTGATCACATCAATATAATAAAAAAAACACGAGGCCCAAGAGCCAACAACAAAAAGATTGATTGACGGAATAATAGAAACACTTGGAAACATAACAGCAGTAGAGGCGAATAAAAGAGCAGAAGACCATAAATTATATCACCCTTGACGCTGAAAGGCAAACGAGGAAGGAAAGAAGAAGACTAATTTTAATTTTAATATAAACCAACTAATTTTATCCATCCAATAACTGTCTCACTCAGCTTCATCCATGAGACTTCCTGTTCTGTCATTTTCCACAAAATGTAATTTGATCTATCTGGGCCCAACATTATCTGGTCTGAAAGCAGTTAGCAAATCATAGCTCACTCTTGCATCAGCAAATCACAGGTGATCAGTATGCAACTTCATCTCACCATGGTGGACCTATAAACAAATAAACCAGTCTGGCCAATCAAATATGGATTAAAGAGGAAAGGCTATGAGGTCTCCAAAAAATACCTAATTGAAGTCAAAGGTGGGAAGAAAGGTGCAAAATAAGTCAGTTTCTTGTAAACACTACATAACACATCATTGCACATTTAAAGACCTTTTAAGGGTGAGGACAAACATGAATAAGATGTCTTGATTTATCTACTCTTTTTTCCATGTGGAATTCAGTGTTTAGTATTTGTAGATTTAGTAATAGCTTGTTTCCTGCTTGAATATAACATCCAAGCTCCTTTACTCCACAAGCTGCATCTATGCTGAGTATCTCTATTCCTTTCTCAACTATTACAGATCCACAAGTCATAACAAAGGAACTAAAAGACATAAATTATAGTTGATGGATGTCTGAAGTTCTGAACAATAGAGTACAGCACAAATTATGATTATCTCAATCTTCTTATTTTATTTGAAATTCCCTAACTTGGTACTTATAGTATCATAACAAGTTTGTCTATTGACCTCTTGAGCTGAAGACGACTCTTAAGGCAGAAAATGTAGACTATGTTCAACAATCTTTATTATTAAGTGTTAGACCTTGCACAGGACCCATATTGTATATTGTCACATGTTCTGGAAGAACCTCTCAATCTCAGCAAGGGAGCTGATGCATGGTGTTCTTGCCTCTTGCCTCGATGTTCTTTTTACCTTTTCCTTATATTAGTCTCTTTTTCTTTCACTAGAGGAAAATCCTTGCCCAAGTGTACAAACTGCGTAGCATGGCCTGGGATCCACGGTGTTGGTACATTTTTGCTGACAATTTTTTCTGAGCTGCGGCCAAATTTATGGCCTACTCTTTTCAATATTTTAACTGTCAAGGGATCTTTAACGTGTGTGGTAGCACACTAGACCTCCTGTTTATTGCTGTTATCCAAAGGGTTAGACATCAGAGCTCACTACCCAAGAGATCAGGGAAGAGTAACATCATCAAGAAACCATGGATTCATCATCATCATCGAGTGCCTTCTCCGCAATGAAGGTTGGCTACCATGGATCACCATTCTACTCTGTTTCTTGCTTTGATGGTGCAGGCTGTCATAGATTGACTTGTGGATTAAACCATGGATTCATCATCATCATCGAGTGCCTTCTCCGCAATGAAGGTTGGCTACCATGGATCACCATTCTACTCTGTTTCTTGCTTTGATGGTGCAGGCTGTCATAGATTGACTTGTGGATTAAACCATGGATTCATCATCATCATCGAGTGCCTTCTCCGCAATGAAGGTTGGCTACCATGGATCACCATTCTACTCTGTTTCTTGCTTTGATGGTGCAGGCTGTCATAGATTGACTTGTGGATTAAACCATGGATTCATCATCATCATCGAGTGCCTTCTCCGCAACGAAGGTTGGCTACCATGGATCACCATTCTACTCTGTTTCTTGCTTTGATGGTGCAGGCTGTCATAGATTGACTTGTGGATTAAACCATGGATTCATCATCATCATCGAGTGCCTTCTCCGCAATGAAGGTTGGCTACCATGGATCACCATTCTACTCTGTTTCTTGCTTTGATGGTGCAGGCTGTCATAGATTGACTTGTGGATTAAACCATGGATTCATCATCATCATCGAGTGCCTTCTCCGCAATGAAGGTTGGCTACCATGGATCACCATTCTACTCTGTTTCTTGCTTTGATGGTGCAGGCTGTCATAGATTGACTTGTGGATTAAACCATGGATTCATCATCATCATCGAGTGCCTTCTCCGCAACGAAGGTTGGCTACCATGGATCACCATTCTACTCTGTTTCTTGCTTTGATGGTGCAGGCTGTCATAGATTGACTTGTGGATTAAACCATGGATTCATCATCATCATCGAGTGCCTTCTCCGCAATGAAGGTTGGCTACCATGGATCACCATTCTACTCTGTTTCTTGCTTTGATGGTGCAGGCTGTCATAGATTGACTTGTGGATTAAACCATGGATTCATCATCATCATCGAGTGCCTTCTCCGCAATGAAGGTTGGCTACCATGGATCACCATTCTACTCTGTTTCTTGCTTTGATGGTGCAGGCTGTCATAGATTGACTTGTGGATTAAACCATGGATTCATCATCATCATCGAGTGCCTTCTCCGCAATGAAGGTTGGCTACCATGGATCACCATTCTACTCTGTTTCTTGCTTTGATGGTGCAGGCTGTCATAGATTGACTTGTGGATTAAACCATGGATTCATCATCATCATCGAGTGCCTTCTCCGCAATGAAGGTTGGCTACCATGGATCACCATTCTACTCTGTTTCTTGCTTTGATGGTGCAGGCTGTCATAGATTGACTTGTGGATTAAACCATGGATTCATCATCATCATCGAGTGCCTTCTCCGCAATGAAGGTTGGCTACCATGGATCACCATTCTACTCTGTTTCTTGCTTTGATGGTGCAGGCTGTCATAGATTGACTTGTGGATTAAACCATGGATTCATCATCATCATCGAGTGCCTTCTCCGCAATGAAGGTTGGCTACCATGGATCACCATTCTACTCTGTTTCTTGCTTTGATGGTGCAGGCTGTCATAGATTGACTTGTGGATTAAACCATGGATTCATCATCATCATCGAGTGCCTTCTCCGCAATGAAGGTTGGCTACCATGGATCACCATTCTACTCTGTTTCTTGCTTTGATGGTGCAGGCTGTCATAGATTGACTTGTGGATTAAACCATGGATTCATCATCATCATCGAGTGCCTTCTCCGCAATGAAGGTTGGCTACCATGGATCACCATTCTACTCTGTTTCTTGCTTTGATGGTGCAGGCTGTCATAGATTGACTTGTGGATTAATTTGTTTTATTCTGACAAATTACCACCACTTCTGGTGGGCTTTGAACTTGGGTTCTTCCTGTCCTGAGACTGATGATGTACTTCTAGACTACCATGCCCTTTCATACTGTTACAGGTTGCTACAACTTTAGAAAATCCTGAACAGTGAGATAGTAGACAAGAAAGTCGTTTGAGGTCATAGTTTTTACAGAAGAATGTTCAGAATATCATGGACAACTTAAACGAATAATGAGGACATTATAAAAAAAAGGCTAAAGCAAAAAAGAAAGCATCATCATTTTTTGGCCATGTTATGAGAAGAAAACAACGAATATATTTTAACAACAGAGAAAATTGAGGGAAGCAGAGAGAAATGATGCTAGAAGTTTAAGAGACTGATAAACAACTGTAGTTAAAGTTGTGGAGAAACATGATCACCCATGCCAGCAGACACAGAACTTGATGTTAAAACAGGACCAACTCCCTTCTTTTAACCATATTACTTGACGTACTCCATGATTTGAGTTACTATCTATCTATCTATTGACCTTTCGAGCCATAGCTGGCCCATAGGGACCAAGATACACCTTCTCCTATCTGAATTTTTGTTCTAGCAGTTTTCAATTCTTTTAAAGATATTTTATCAAATCTCGCCATTTGTCTCTGTTCTGTGCAAGCAGCTCTATCTCATTGAGGGAGCCGAATCGTGCTGTTCTTGCCTCTCTCATCAATGTTCTTCTCAGTGTCTCCCTGGGTCTACCTCTTTTTCTCTTACCTGTTGTTTCCCATATGAGGGCTTGCTTTGCTATTCGGTTATTATCTCTTCTCATCACATGTCCAACATATGACTATCATCTTTTCTTTATTACTGAAGATATTAGTGGTTGATTGGCGATTTCTCTAATTTCCTCGTTTGTTTTGAATTCGTTCCACGCTATACCAAGTATTTTCCTTAGACATTTATTTTCGAATGCGTTCAACTTTGTTTCTATATCTCTTGTTGTTTTCCAGCTTTCACACGCATACGTAAGGGTTGATAGTACATTTGATTTGAATAGCCTAAGTTTTGTGTTTGTGCTGAGTTACTAGAGCACCATTAAATGAACCTAAACTACTCACTTCCATTATTTGTCTGTCTGCTTGTGCTATTTGTTTATGATATCTGTGATTTGACATTTTTGAGACACAACTCCTTAATGCAGTTTTTACACTTTTTGTTTCATGTTTGCCTTTGTGTTTTACCTATTTTACTGTTTTGTGCTGTACACAATGATTTTTTTCACCAGACCTGGTGAGGGAAATGTAAGCGGTCACACCCTCTCAGATCTCATCCATTCATAGTGGTAAGAGAATCATCATATTGACAAATCTCTGTTCAGATTTTGTGCTGGACCTCTTTGCTATTAATGAGGTCTAAGCATGACAGAACCAACTTGTAATTGTGCAAGACTGTACACATTTACAATATTATAAAATATTTGTGAGTGTGTGTAATAGTAGTAGTAAAAGTACAGTGGTAGCACAAGCAGTAGCAATAGTAGTTGTAGAAGAATTATTATTTCAATTGTGGTGTCCCAAATTATAATGTAAAGCTTTTACAAAACTTAAGTTTTAAAGGAAAAAAAAACATCACCTTCATTTCTATAAATTTAAAAAATATACATTGCAAAGATTGGAAAAGGTCAGTTTAGATGAGATTAAGTGCTACAACTGAGACTGCATATGACTTGCAACAAAATACATCAAACCAAATTGTGAAGTTTGGAGAAGAAAACATTTTAGAAATAAAAATCTGACAAATCAGACCAGCTCAAAATGTTAAGGACCATCACAAAATGAAAGTGTTTGATCACAGGGTACAGTAACAGTTGTAACTCATGGTATTTTGCATTAAAATTATGAGATAAACAAACCCCCAAGCTGTAAATTGTATCGATTATATGCACATGGTAATTTTTATACTGGAAGTACTACAAGACAATAACAAAAACAACATATTTGCTTTAACATGAATATTTCAAATAAATGTTTAACATGAACAAATTATATATATTGTTGTGTATATACAGTTTGATGATCAATGTGAATCAAGAATATTCAACAATAATTTAATGAAACAAAACAAGCTTCAAATGAACATTTTATGAAACAATAAATCTTCCTCTGAAACATTTGTTTGCATGGATGATTTTGGAAGATATAATAAAAAATATTGCAGACCTCTTGGCTAAGGAAGAAGCTCCATAGCTTATTACACCATTCTGCATCAATAACAAGACTTTTAAAGTCTATATTAATGGTAAAATATTCATGTATTATAACATAACTTGACATGCTGTACATCATGTTATATGGCAGTTTACTAACAAAAACAATAAAACTAAAGATAAATTTTGCTAAATCAAGGCAAACCTCAAGAATGACAACATGTTTAAAACTTGCCTGATATGAATTATAACAGATAAGATATTAATAACAATTGCAAAATAGGTTGAAAAATTATGTGTTTGCAGCTAAAAGACTATTTAATTTATATAATTTTAGTTGAGTGTTACAATCGTTTTGATACACCAGAAGAAAAAAAAAACGGAAAAATCATCTTCTACATATAGTTTTAGATGTCTAATTCAAAATCTACCAACCTACACTATAATGTTTCAGGATTTGCTGTTCAAAGTTATCACCTACTCTGAAAATTAATCTTCTACATACAGTTTCAGATGTCAATTTCAAAATCTATCAACCTACATTATGTCTCAATATTTGCTGCTGAAAGCTATATTTGGAAAGACACTATCAACACTGAAAATGCTGCTAACACTACTACTTTAGATTTGTTGACTGACTGAATTCAGTAAATCACTAGAAAGGTCTGAATGTAGGAAAATAGTCACATGGTTTTCCCTATACAAAGCAGTGCACACGTAATTGCTATTGACTCACTTTTTTCTAAGCAAATGAAATATTATAAAAACAAAGCAAGTCGGAGTCTGGTGCTCTGCATATATGATTAGTACAAAAAGAATATCACCTGCAATGTAAATCTGTGTACAGATACAAAACAAACAAAAGCACAACACTTACAAATCTTTTGATAATCTCACCATGTGAAGTGGAGGTTGGGGTGGGAGTAGAACAGTTTGGAATGCCAAGAAAGATGCCACAACTCACAAGGATACTAATTTTAACCTTGAACAATATTTATACAACAGCCACCAACATATTGCTTTGCAAGAGTGGAAATTATTGCTACAATTTTTTTTACATAGTTAAAATAAAACCCTACAAAAAATGTGCATTATAGATATGAATATTAATAGTACACTTATTATAAACTGTGCAGAAGTAAAGACATTTGACTGGGTGGGTTTAGCAAATTGTGAGGAGCAGGAACTTAATACTTCTTGATTTTTTGAGACACAAAGCTGCAGATGTCACTCTTTACTGATTTATTTTTTAAAAGATATGACATTTAATAAATAAAAATATGTCAATCTTACAACAATACTTTAATTAATTAAAACAAGAATTAAACTACAAAAATTGACCTAACGTTTGCTTGTGACCTAAAAAGATACTAAATATTTTACTGTGGATTCAGTGAGTGATATATTAATAAGCTGTAGATAAAGAGGTTTTGCAATAACGTTTCTTGAGGTAACTATAAAAGTAATGTGATTTTAGTGTATAGCCATTATAACTATGGAAAGCAGTGACTAATGAAACATAAGTTGAGAGCTATCAGAAAGTCAGTAGATGTCATCCAAAACATCTGATCTAGTTAGTGGATGGAGTGTTGACACTGATGGTACAACCAAATCCTCTTTAGCACATTAATTGCAATAACACCAACAAGATATCTATCCTTTCCTAACTTTTATTTTTAATCTTAGTAGTAAAGTAGAATGTGCCATTTTGGCACGCAAGGTTTCTGTTTTCGAGATTGTGGTTCTGCCCTATGTGCCGTCTTCGGATCGAAAGGACAATAAATAGATAGATAGATAGTAAAGTAGAAACGGAATGATACACTGAATACATTTTAATTTTTATGGAAATAGTCATAATGAAATGGAAACATAATGATGCTTATAACAATTGTGTATTTATGATAATCCAAAGACTCTTTTGAGCAAGTACTATGATTTTATGATCTACAGCTATTTAAAAAATGTATCCCCAAATTGTAGTGCAGTAGCTTCATGTCAAAGAGGTCACAAATGACAAACAAGCCAATTTGAACAATTAAAAACCGTGTCAATAATTGAGATCTTGCAAACACTTCATCCTGAATAGCATCAACTTACAAAGCACAAATTAAGATAAGATATGTCATGTTTGCTTTGAAAACATCATGTGAAGTTGAAACAGTCTGATTTCATGACCACAGTTTAATCATTAATGAGTACTTGATCAATTTCAAAAAAATGTTTCCTTGCAGAAGAGTTATTTTATATCACCATAAATATACTAAACACTGAATTTCCCCTCTTTTGTTTTACCCTCTGTTTCTTGACGTCATTTAAAAAAAGATGTCCTGCTGTCTTCCACTCCAACAGACTTGATATTAATATTTTGACTAGAGAATACAGAAGATTATCACATCAAAGTGAGTGTATCAAGCATGAACGCAGGGCTAGAGGGTGTTTCATTATTCAACAGGGGGACTGTGATGGTGATTGAGTGTCGCCTGAAATAAAGAAGAAAATGTTACATTGCAAAAAAAAACAATTAATTGAGCAAACAACATAATAAAACCATGACTAATACTATAGATCAGATGCATAAGAAGAATACTGAATGTGACAAATGTGACAAGAACAGACAGACAGACAGAAATGAGGATATAAAAAAATAAAAGAGTTGCAGTAACACCAGTGCTGGAACATATCAGAAAACAGAAATCAAATGGTTTGGACTAACACAATCACCATTAGACAGCATTCATCATTGACCCTTAACACTCGGAAAAAATGTAAAGAGAGGGGAAGGCAGACCTAGAAGTATATCAGCATTTCTGTCAACCTGTTATTGATTATCTTAGTTTTTGGTATAAATTTGCCTGTTATAAATTTAATTTTCCTGAACATTTTTTAAAAACTCATTCATTATCTAGATGATCTTTATTCTGGTGCAGAAGTTTAGCAGATGTTGCTTTTAGTCATGTCTAATGTTCTGTTTTATCTGTTTGACAAGTTCTTCTATTCTCTTTAAGCTGAATCAGTTATTTTTTGCTTGTTGTTTTCAGCTCTCTTCTCAGTTTTATCAGTTTGAACATATTATAATCCATTTGTTTTTGTGAGACATTTTTACTCAGAATTTGACCTTGGCTCTGCTGATATAAAAGTATTTTTTGAATTATTAGCTATCTCACCTTGTGATAGCTCTGCTTGTAGAGACAAGAGTATTTTAAATCTATTTCTGATCTCTACTTTGAACTCTTCACATATTTATAATTTTACTGATATTATAATCAATTAGAACAGTGCTGAGATATAAGGATGTTTGCAGAGCTTCCTTGAGAGAATTTTCTATAAGTGAAAGAAGCTGGAAAACTGTGGCTGCGAATCGTAGCACATGGAGAGCAAAAATAAAAAAAGGCACATCAATTTTCGAGACAGTGTTGATATTCAAATTCAGAAGACAAAAGATGCAAGAGAAAAGAGACAAGCCAGGTACCGCAAATACACCTTGCTCGTTCTGTGGACGTATCTGTCTGTCCAGGATTGGCAAATTCAGCTACGAGAGAAGATGTTCAGTAAAGCAGTAACCAGTATGAGACACTAATGCTTTGCCAAACTACTGACTTATCATGATTGCTTACTACCAACCGTCTGTCAAGATGCCAAAGGCCTTAAAATCAATTAGAAAAGGTCTTGATTCTAAGCAGCTAAGTTTCATTCCCAATCTTGCAGTGCACAGATAATGGTATAAGTTGCAGTTGACACAGGGTAGGGTTTTGATTGTTAATATGCTTGATTTTCATCTTCTGTGTACTAGAATTATATTAATTTGATTTTTGGTCTTTCCATTATGTGATGTTTATGTGAAAAGTCGTCGTGGCTTTTACTTAAACATTGTATTTGTTATAATAAAGTCGTTTTCTGAGCAATGGTTAACATAACATATGCAAAGTATTCACCACAATAATGTTATCTGAAATTGAAATATGCCTACAAATTTTCCTTTGCTGGTTTTACTGGATTTTCAGATATTTTCTGTCTTGTGCCTTGATTATGTAAACGTTGATAGAAACTTTGACAAACTATTAATGGTCTTCTTCATGTTACTCTCACATCTATAGTGCTGCCATTTTCTTGCTAGTTTTCCTTTAATCTTCCATACTAATGTGGTTTTTATCACAGTGTTATGCTTTTATGAACATAAAAATACTGCCTGCTAACACTAAACCTATCAGAATTAATTTTTATTTTATTTGCAGTCTTAGTGCTGTACCACATAAATACCTTAGTCTTATGTATGGACTGGCATCATTGCTGATTAGTCATTCCCATATATGAGATACTGATTCAGGTAAGAATGATTTGATCCATTCTACACTTTCTTTTATGACTGTTACAACTCATTAAAAAAATCTCAACTCTTCATCTTTTAAACAATGATAATTTGTTACGCAAATGTTTATTTCAATCTCAAAGTAGCATTCTAGATCTAATCTTGGATATTTTATGGAAGAGGATGTCCTGAGACTAGTACATTCTACTCATTCTTAACATAGATATTTTATGGAAGAGGATGTCCTGAGACTAGTACATTCTACTCATTCTTAACAAAGATATTTTATGGAAGAGGATGTCCTGAGACTAGTACATTCTACTCATTCTTAACAAAGATATTTTATGGAAGAGGATGTCCTGAGACTAGTACATTCTACTCATTCTTAACATAGATATTTTATGGAAGAGGATGTCCTGAGACTAGTACATTCTACTCATTCTTAACATAGATATTTTATGGAAGAGGATGTCCTGAGACTAGTACATTCTACTCATTCTTAACATAGATATTTTATGGAAGAGGATGTCCTGAGACTAGTACATTCTACTCATTCTTAACAAAGATATTTTATGGAAGTAGTTTCTGTTTGTGACACTTCACACAAATTGTAAAATTGTCAACTAGGTAGATATTTACGTATGAATGGTTTAATGCTAACCAGATATTTATGTATGAATGGTTTAATGCTAACCAGATATTTACGTATGAATGGTTTAATGCTAACCAGATATTTATGTATGAATGGTTTAATGCTAACCAGATATTTACATATGAATGGTTTAATGCTAACCAGATATTTATGTATGAATGGTTTAATGCTAACCAGATATTTACGTATGAATGGTTTAATGCTAACCAGATATTTACGTATGAATGGTTTAATGCTAACCAGATATTTATGTATGAATGGTTTAATGCTAACCAGGTATTTATGTATGAATGGTTTAATGCTAACCAGATATTTACGTATGAATGGTTTAATGCTAACCAGATATTTATGTATGAATGGTTTAATGCTAACCAGATATTTACGTATGAATGGTTTAATGCTAACCAGATATTTACGTATGAATGGTTTAATGCTAACCAGATATTTACGTATCAATGGTTTAATGCTAACCAGATATTTATGTATGAATGGTTTAATGCTAACCAGATATTTACGTATGAATGGTTTAATGCTAACCAGATATTTATGTATGAATGGTTTAATGCTAACCAGATATTTACGTATAAATGGTTTAATGCTAACCAGATATTTATGTATGAATGGTTTAATGCTAACCAGATATTTATGTATGAATGGTTTAATGCTAAGCATATATTTATATATGAATGGTTTAAAGCTAACCAGATATTTATGTTTGAATGGTTTAATGCTAAGCAGATATTTATGTATGAATGGTTTAATGCTAAGCATATATTTATATATGAATGGTTTAATGCTAACCAGATATTTTTGTATGAATGGTTTAATGCTAAGCAGATACTTATGTACGAATGGTTTAAAGCTAACCAGATATTTATGTTTGAATGGTTTAATGCTCATCACAAAAAAGGTCAAAGACTGGCAAGTTTGAGTAGTTCAGGGTGCACAATATTTAATTTTTAACCACAGAAGTTTTTACATTTTTAGACACAGCTTCTAACCACTTTAAGTGTACAATAGAACATGCACGTTTATTTGATCTTTTCTAACAACTTACATTAGCAAATCAACTAAAATATCAACAATGAAATAAACCGACGGTTAGTGTTTCAATTATTAAATATAAGAGGAAAATTCATGTGCATTTTATTCTATCTATTGACCTTTCGAGCCGTTGCCGGCCCATAGGGCGTAGACCAATATACACCTTCTCATATCTGAATTTTTGTTCTAGCAGTTTTCTTTTAAAGATATTTAATCAAATCTCGCCATTTGTCTCTGTTCTGTGCAAGCAGCTCTATCTCATTGAGGGAGCCGAATCCTGTTGCTCTTGCCTCTCTCATCAATGTTCTTCTCAGTGTCTCCCTGGGTCTTCCTCTTTTTCTCTTACCTGTTGTTTCCCATATGAGGGCCTGCTTTGCTATTCAGTTATTATCTCTTCTCATCACATGTCCAACATATGACCATCGTCTTTTCTTTATTACTGAAGATATTAGTGGTTGATTGGCGATTTCTCTAATTTCCTCGTTTGTTTTGAATTCGTTCCATGCTATACCAAGCATTTTATTACTAAGCATTTAAACACTAAAAAGCCATGGCAGAACACTAGTTAGTGAATTGGTCTATTTTGGACAAGAGTTTGTGTTGAATCCCATGATTGACTGGTTTCTATGTTAAAGATGTAGGATGTTTTTTGGAACTGAGAAAGAAAGACAGATATGGCGATGACTTTTATTATCTAAAAACATGCAGATGGTAAAAAAAAATATTGGCACTAAAACTATATTTAATATATACCTTTGCTCAAGACATGACAGGGTTCTTAAAATAAAAAATAAAAAAACCAGGAAATTTAAGAATCAAGAGTAAATAAATACACAATTGCTAAATGATAAGTATGACAGAGTGTGGGAGCTGTGTAGTGCATGAGTACTTGTTCACAATCTAAAGATTCTTAATTTGTTCCTGCACAGACTTGCTGTAGTAATTCGTGCTTGGCTTGAAGAGTTAATGAAGGTAACAATGATGTGGTACTTTCAAGATACACAACAGTATTTAGGATGAAGGTGGCCAATGGCTCATAGCTGACTATTTGCAACAGAATCAGTGAGCCAGATCTGATGAAGACCCTACTTCATTTCTCTATAGTATGCCTGGAAACAGACTAACCAGTTTGTCCAACCTTTCAGAAATCAAAGGGGAGGGCAATCTAGTTCACAATAATGTTTTGCTGAAGCCATAAGTGTTGGATCAAAAAGGCCAGTTATAGCAGCTTACTGTAAACCTTGACACTTATTTAATAACTTTTTAAGGGCAAATTATGATAATGAAAAATCAATGAAAGAGTACATAAAAAACGCAACAATGAAAATAGTAACACATCCTTATCTTTACATGCTATGGAATCAATTTACTATGGAGAAATAGGAGGAAAGCCAGTTTCACATAAGCTCCAGTCATTTTTCAGACACTTTCTATGATTTTTTTACCTGTGTCTTGGCTTGGTTGAGAGATTCTGATTTGCACACGATCTCGATACAGCAAGTGTGTCGCCTCCGTAGCTTCGTCTTCGCCATCGTTCAACATCTTCATCTTCTGAACAACAGTAGGAACACTTTCTACAACCAGGCTGCCTTTTCTTTGATCCTCTGGTCCAAAATGCTGCTCTAGTTCTGCTACCTCCTCCTCTGCCACCACTGACACTTCCTCTGACTCCTCTTCCAAATCCTGCTTCTTGTTTTCCGCTGTCAATTCTGCTACAACTACTCGAGCTATGTCGCTGATGCTGCCGCTTTCGTCCTGAAAAAAAAAAAAAATGTGATATGAGATTCCTGAAAAATAATACTCAGAACACTTGTTCTAGATATCACTTACACAGATCACCATAAAACAATACATTACATGAATCATACACAGCATAAAAAGTATACAATGAATTCATGAGACATACTATACTGGAAAGACATGACACTATATTAAAAAAAAAAACAAATAAGAAAAACAATTTTTAGTTATGTACAATGAAGTGTGATATAAAATGGTAGGCAACATTTGAAAGATTATTAAAAATGAAACATAATTTGACATAACATTTTAGTAATAATCTCATCCATTACACTTGCAATGATATTATTACAAAATATATAATAAACTAAATTCTACTCTTATTTTAAAAATATTGCATTAATTATTGTGTCAATCAAAACCTTCTCTGCCCCAGCAAGTCATAAGATAAACAGTACTGCTCAACACAAAGTCACTGGCAGTGATACACTCTGATTGGTGGAATAGAAACAAAAAATAAAGATGTCAGAAAACAAAAGGTTGTACAACAGAGCTGCACAAACAATGATGACAACCACTGGCATTTGAGGCAGCAGTAAAATGTCTGTTTGTGTAATCTCTCCCTGCAAAATAAAAAAAACAACTGACAAAAAATATATTCATAAAAATATTGTTTTAACCACTGAGAAATCAACTTTTTAATACTATAATTAAAAATATTAAATTTTATTCAAATTGTTTGATGGATTTTTCATTAATCTAATAACAATAAAAAAACAAACACCCTTTTGTTGCTAAACTACTAAGAAGGAATATTAATGAAAATGACTCAAGATATTTTCAATACTCTAGAATGAACTGAAATATTTTTTTAATAAGAATAGATCTGGATAATCGATCAAACAACGGCCATTCTTAATTTCACATCATTCACGATAGAGTGAATTCTACTAAATCACACAATGCTTTTATTTTTAACTCAAATAAGAATATGGAAAACTATGTAAAATAAGCTTTAAACAATGACTTCATACATTTTATAATACATAAGAATTATTAGTACATTAATTAAACTGTGGCCAGTAAAACATAGATAATGCAAAGAGACAACACATATTATAAGCACTCAGAGCACACATACACCAAACAACAGAAAAGACTGAAAGTAGAGACATGTAAATGAATTTCCAACTGATATGCACCTTACAGACCAATAATAATTTTGTAGAACGCTTTTTGAAGCTATAGTGATTATACACTGATTTTGAAATTACCAAGACAATAATTAGAAAATAAACAACACAACTAATTAGATCAAAGATGAAAGGATGATCAACTTGCCAGCAGACTCATAAAAAAGAAATGAGGAAAGTGCTCAGCAAAAGTAGTCTAAGAATATGAGGCTTGATCTATAATGTACTTATAAGATGTTGTTTCCACTCAGAAATATAAACACAAATTAGGAAGATGGTCATTACATCAATGTATGAAGCTGTTTATAACTGGCAGGTGTTAACAGAATTATGAAATAGTTCTTGGCAAGAGGGTGGCTGACTGATTTAACTAATCATTTTTCAAACAGATGGATGATGTTTTTATTCTAAGTTGGGTCAAGATTTAAAACAATAAAAAAAAAAATCTGTGACAATTATAAAAGCCATAAACCTGTACAGCTGATGAAACTGCACTGAACACATCACATTTAAGTCCCTGTCATTGGAGTAAATCTCTTTGGCTGACCTCAAGAAATGGGATAACTCAATAACATTTGTTTGTTTGTTTTGAGTTCTTATGAATTTGCAGTTATTACAATGTGACACTCCCCCCTCCCCCCAACCAAGCCAAGGACCTTCACTTTTCAGCAAATGATAATTTTGTTGACTGATTCATTTATCTTATGCTTATTAATTTCTTTATTGCTAAAATTATATTCCTCTTAATTTTTTGTTAAAAACATTCCCCTTTTAACCTTCTCTAAGAATTCAAGATTAAGATGTCTGTTCAGATGGAAAGTTCTGACATTTGCACAGTGCATCTGGATTTTCACTGTCTGCTTATTCTTGATTTTGTCTTTTTAACTGTTCTGAGTTTCTTTTTACTCTATACCACCATTTCAGGAATGCAACTCCAACCATGCAATCATAAATCAAAAGCCAGAGAAAGTAGAATTTCCAGGAAACAATAGACAAAGATTGATATGTAAAATAAGTTACACATTTTTAAATTGTCCTTGCCGTTTATAATCATTTTTTATGCAGCCTTAGTGGTAAATATTAAAACAGTTTTCATTTTGCTCAGTAATCAAATGAACAATATAATCAATCATTCACAAATACTTTGAGCTGTTGTAAGAAATGGGTTTGGGGTCCGTAAAGTTTCAATAAAAACAAATAAGTCATAATTTACTAAATCTAACTAAATTATAAATGTCTTGTTAAAATATTTTTTAAAATGTGAAATATATGTACAAACCATGCTATTTATTACAAGAGTAGATATACATCTTTTGGTATATGTATATAATAGTAAAATAATTGTTACTAGCATTCTTTTGGGCAATTCTCTAAGTAGCACATTTTAGAGGAAATAAAAAGTGACAAAACAATTATAAGACTAATATTAACTTTTTATAGTGAATATAATTATTATTTATAAACTATATGCTTGCTCATCATTATTTTTTTTATTGACATTTAAATTTATAAATAATTAGGTGTTATTCCAATATTTTATTTTTACATTACTTTGACTATCATAGCTGACTATTTGACTTTATCTTCTTCCCTTCTTCAATTATCTTTCAGTGATGAGGACAACTAATTATTTATTATAAAATAATTTTAACTAAATTTTAACTAATTATGTTAGGTTACTTTCTTATCTCACAAACACAAAACTTTTCAAATTTCACAAACACAAAACTTTTCAAGACTATTCAAATCAAATGTACTATCAGAGAGACGCTGAAAAGAACATTGATGAGAGAGGCAAGAGCAGCAGGAATCGGCTCCCTCAATGAGATAGAACTGCTTTGTTAGAACAGAGACAAATGGCGAGATTTGATAAAATATCTTTAAAAGAATTGAAAACTGCTAGAACAAAAATTCAGATGAAGGAGTATCTTGGTCTATGCCCTATGGGCCGGCTACGGCTCGAAAGGCCAATAGATAGATAGATAGATGAGGAGAGATATAGCCTATCATCTACAGCTTTGTAGGCGTTTTTTTCTCTCTTCTTTTGGCCTTTCCCAGTGTTTTGTTTCATAGTATTTCTAATATTTCATCAATTAATATTTTTCATTGTCAGCCTGTTGGTTTGGTGTTCTTAAAGAATTGTTTGAAGGTTATTTGTGTCATATTTGTATTTTTCTGTTCAATCAAGTGGCCAAACCATTTATCTGTTGTTTCTTTAAGTATTCAAAGGTAGAAATTATTCCTAGCTTCTTTCTTAGTTCTTCACTTCTGATCTTATCTCTCAAGCTATTTCCTGTCACATATCTAACACATATAATCTTGGTGGTTGTTATTTTTCTTATCTTTCATGAGATTAGCATCCAGGTCTATCAATGGTAGTCAAACATTGGAATGAATTTTGTGTTGCAGTATGTGTATTTTGCCTCCAGAATTATTTCTTTGTTGGACAGTAGTGGTGACATCTGTCTGATGATTTAGTAAGCTCTGCTGCATCTTGAGTTTATTTTTGCTGCTTCAAACCTATTGTTTATTACTAGACCACCTAGAAATTTGATTGTCAGGGTATTTTTATTTGCATAATTTTTATATTAATATCTCCTTTGCATACTTTTTAGAAATCCCTGCATGTGAGCAACTGAATGATAGAAAAACTCATCACTGCACAAGCCAAACTACTGGATAAAGAAGCTTGAAATTTGCAGAGTATATTCCTTACATGACTTAACCATCCCTAGGAAGAGATTTTTCTAAATTTGAACACTAAGGAGTACCATGCTATAAACTCCCTGATATCTAACAACACATTTTTTGGTCTGATTTTAGACTGAACTCTACTATGATGAAAATTAATATTTTAATAAATAATTCCTTTTATTAAAATTACAGGCATTTTGATCACTCTTATGGATTGCTGTTTGGACGATGGAATGTTTAAATCTTATAGCAAAGTACAAGTATGATGCTCTCACATGCATGCTTACATTAAAAAATAAATTATTTCAAGCTATTAAAATGAATTATCTTAAACATCTTCTTTGTTATTTACTCTCATACAATTACGCCAAATCAGCTCACTAAGACAGTGGTTTCATACAGATTTATGCTATTTTGTTGGAAATGCTATCTGAAAAAATTCCTGAAGATAATGATTTTATATACACATTAAGCTTTAGTTACTGATTACCCAACCCAAAAAGGTAACAGAATAACTGTAGGCACAAAGGACGTCAACTTCATCAAGCATCGCAAAATGAGTAAGAGAGGAATAAGGGGAAAAAAAAACCAAAGAAATGCAACGATAACACAAAACCAAAAAGCATACATGTAGCAAAGACCAACCATAGTTTGAACTGACTGGAAACCAACCTGAAAGAAAGCCTTTATCAGCCTTTCATCCTGTTGGTAAAGAATGACACTTTTATGAGGTATCTTTTATTTACAGCAGACCTTGTTAGAATTTACAGCACTGTTAAACAAGATGCTGAGGCATATCTTACATAATATATTTGTCATACAAAATGAGACGATAACAAAGGAAACATGAGTAGATATTTACTGAACTGGATTAATAATACTTGCAATTTACAAAGTCTGTTTTGGATTGCTCTTAATAAGACAAAAAAACTGGAGAAAAGAAATAAAATTGAATAAATTCTGATTATATGCCATCTTCATGCAACTTAAAAAAAAGTCCAACGCTTGTGTCCAAATAGCTATATCTA
Organism: Megaustenia siamemsis; assembly: GCA_032433765.1. NCBI lineage: Eukaryota > Metazoa > Mollusca > Gastropoda > Stylommatophora > Ariophantidae > Megaustenia > Megaustenia siamemsis. The sequence continues at coordinate 131,387,432 of JAVIAB010000051.1, read as the reverse complement.
TCACAAGGCCAGAAGAATTAATTTCAGTTGTCAACTCAGGTAACTCAATATATTTTGTCTCTTCTGTTCATAGTTGCCTACATTAATCTCAAAATTATCAATAATCCAAAATATATTTACAGCATTTATGGGTTAAGATGACCTACATAAGATGAATCTATTGCATTTCTTTTTTAACATTTACACATTATGGGATTACCTCTAATATGTAAAACCACACACACAGCTGTGAATTTTCTAGCTTAATTAACGTGTATGCTGATATTTTAGAAGATTAATGACTACGAGGAAAAAAACATTTGACAAAATTACCAGTTTGACACTTTCTAGAGTAAAATATTCAATTTTTATTACAAATATTACAATTTATGCTATAATTTATTATTTATTACAAGTATCCTTACATGTTTCCTATAAATATCATCTACAGAATATACTTCTAATTCATTGCTTAAGGCTGTTGAAGTTGACATTACAACACTCTGGGTGAACCTATATGGTCTTCATTCACTTCACAAGATGATGCAGTATAAGTAAATTGATGATTTCAGTGGCTCAATAGTTGTGTACACATCTAGTTTACCGTTGGACATTGTTGTACTTCTTTTCTGAAAATCGTATTACAAATTGTTGTAGCCCTGGGAAATCTAAGCGTACAGGAGAACTTGGGTTGAAAGATGTCAGCAGCTTACATATCACTGCTTGTATCAAGATCTACTACACCCTAAAAGCGGGCCCACTGAATCTAGTTTAGCCAAGTGAGTAGGGATTGTTATGGCAATCTGGTTCATAAAAGTGTCTTGCTGAAGTCTTGTGTTGCGCTAAAAGGTTCAAAATATTGCACATTGCTGTAAATGACAACACAATGCATAGTAGTAGTCATCAGGCAAATGCAGAAGAGTCTTAGTCTGAAGTAAAATAAAGGTTCCCTCAATGTCTTAGCAAGCCTATGTAGAATATGGTATTTGTGACTCAGTCTCAAACTATAATTAAAATGTCCATGTGTCTGTTAAGTATTTATTTTGCTTATCTACAGAGTTTTCATACAGACATTTAAAAAAAAAATGTTTAGTTTAATCAATGAGGAACAATTGAATATTTAATTTAATAATAAATTCTTCTGTCTGCTGTGACCATTTTCATCTTCTAAAGGCTGTGGCCATTTAATCTTTCAACTGCTGTGACCATTTCATCATCTAACTGCTGTGACCATTACATCTTCTAACTGCTGTGACCATTTCATCATCTAACTGCTGTGACCATTTCATCTTCTAACTGCTGTGACCATTACATCTTCTAACTGCTGGACCATTACATCTTCTAACTGCTGTGACCATTTCATCTTCTAACTGCTGTGACCATTACATCTTCTAACTGCTGTGACCATTACATCTTCTAACTGCTGTGACCATTACATCTTCTATCTGCTGTAACCATTACATCTTCTAACTGCTGTGACCATTTCATCTTCTAGCTGCTGTGACCATTACATCTTCTAACTGCTGTGACCATTTCATCTTCTAACTGCTGTGACCATTTTATCTTCTAACTGATGTGACCATTTAATCTTTCAACTGCTGTGACCATTTAATCTTTCAACTGCTGTAACCATTTCATCTTTCAACCGCTGTAACCATTTCATCTTTCAACTACTGTAACCATTTCATCTTCTAACTGCTGTGACTATTTAATCTTTCAACTGATGTGACCATTTAATCTTCCAACTGCTGAATAATTTGTTCCTTTCTTCTTCAATTTGAAAGTAAAGAAGCAACCGGGATTATCTGTTATATAGCAAAAAAAAATGTGAGCTTGGGAGACATATTTCTAGACATAATGTTACATTACAGGCTCAAGGCTTAATTGAAGATGCAGCCAAAGGCATTGCTAATTCACTCTTCAAGTCACAAAAACCTGTAGCTTGATTCATGCTGACAATAAATGTCCACAACAGATTAAACATATCCAAGTACCTATGACCTGTCTTTTGTGAGCACTTCAGAGAAATTATTGATCTTTCAAGTGTTCAATTCCTGCTTCCATCACTGCCAATCACTTAATTTTTCTTTAAAAATGTCCATTCGTTAAAGTCATCCACTTTGATGATTGCTTTAAAAAACTATTTATTAGATGATCGCAGAAGACAGGATGCACAATAGCACTTAAGCTAAAAGTAGTCAGAGATTTATAGGCAGACTATTCAATTCAGCAGCAATAACTGATCAAGATCCTATTTGCTGTAGTGACTCTGATAACTATCTGTTCAGTGAAGTAAGTACTTGAGGGGGAAGGCAAAATGATAAATAAAATGCCATGCTGAAGACGAATAAGTTGGGCTCAAAGGTGCAGATATCACAGCTGGCTATAAACAACAAGGCAACACATATAAGCCCATTTAACATTCTTTCAGGTGCGATTGATAAAGATGATTAGTAGTTGATGAATGCAGAAGAAAGAAGAACATCAAGTATAAACAAGTCATTTGAGAATAATTTTGTGCGGTTTAAAAATTCATCAGTATCACCATCATATTATATGCATTTGTGCTATTATGAGCCAGTTCTGGAATGTTGCTATGGAAAAATGGAAATGCATCCATAAATGTAATGTCATATTCAAATTAAGTGTCATTCATATGCAAATGTCTATGAGAAACAGATCAGTAATAATCTTCTCAACACCATAATGTCCAATATCAACAACATAAAATAATCAACTCTCTGTTAGTCCACATTTGGTTACAACAGTTAATACGTAAGCACTTCACCATTTATAGTAACTTATTAGATCTAATTATACATTATTATATATAATATTTTTATTTTTCTCTTTCTTGAAGTGATATATCCACCTCGTATCAGTCTCTACACTGACAGCTTTCACTCTATAAACATTCCTCAGATGACTGTGAATAACTTTAGGTCCCCAATCTTAAGCTGTGAGAAATTCAATCACAACTTGTTGCTCCTGGCATATATCTGGTGCAGCTGCCATTTTTTTTTACTATGGCAAGCAGGCTGACAGGTCTCATATTTATGAAACTTTTTTTCCCATGAAGCAGGAAATTTAATAAATTCATGTCTGGTGAACTCATAGCATATTTGTATATCATTAGTAAAAATATAAAAAAAAGATTAGAGTTGAAACATTTGGGGCAATGTAAAAAAAATTTCAAATGTCTACCGTCAGGAAATATGTGATACAAATAGATAGAAGTGGTGTTCATTGGTAAAGATGCTGGTGTACATGGCAATGAACCAGCCAACAAGCTCACTGGCAGCTCTGGCACTGATTGTGGCCTTACTCAATACAAACAGGACATTGCCAAGATTGTTCTCCATTCCTTAAGAAAAAAGTGGAATCGGTGGGACAATGATGTATGTCTTATATATCGAGAGACTGAATCGGTGGGACAATGATGTAGGTTTATATATCGAGAGACTGAATTGGTGGGACAATGATGTAGGTTTATATATCGAGAGACTGAATCGGTGGGACAATGATGTATGTCTTATATATCGAGAGACTGAATCGGTGGGACAATGATGTAGGTTTATATATCGAGAGACTGAATCGGTGGGACAATGATGTAGGTCCATATATCGAGAGACTGAATTGGTGGGACAATGATGTAGGTCTATATATCGAGAGACTGAATTGGTGGGACAATGATGTAGGTCTATATATCGAGAGACTGAATCGGTGGGACAATGATGTAGGTCTATATAGCGAGAGATTGAATCGGTGGGACAATGATGTAGGTTTATATATCGAGAGACTGAATTGGTGAGACAATGATGTAGGTCTATATATCAAGAGACTGAATTGGTGGGACAATGATGTAGGTCTATATATCGAGAGACTGAATCGGTGGGACAATGATGTAGGTCTATATATCGAGAGACTGAATCGGTGGGACAATGATGTAGGTCTATATATCAAAAGACTGAATCGGTGGGACAATGATGTAGGTCTATATAGCGAGAGATTGAATTGGTGGGACAATGATGTAGGTTTATATATCGAGAGACTGAATTGGTGGGACAATGATGTAGGTCTATATATCGAGAGACTGAATTGGTGGGACAATGATGTAGGTCTATATATCGAGAGACTGAATCGGTGGGACAATGATGTTGGTCTATATATCGAGAGACTGAATCGGTGGGACAATGATGTAGGTCTATATATCGAGAGACTGAATCGATGGGACAATGATGTAGGTCTATATATCGAGAGACTGAATTGGTGGGACAATGATGTAGGTCTATATATCGAGAGACTGAATCGGTGGGACAATGATGTAGGTCTATATATCGAGAGACTGAATCGGTGGGACAATGATGTAGGTCTATATAGCGAGAGATTGAGGAGTTTAAAGGTGGAAAATGGAACTGGTCAATCTGGAGTGCTCAGTGGGAAAAGCATCTATCTATAATGAACACCTTACAGGAACAATCAGTCTGTATATGTTTCGAGAAATGCTGAGACAGGCAGTGGATTGGATATGGGGATGCCCCTACTGCAAATAAACTGATTCCATGAATAGAACAGAACAGAATAGAACAGAATAGAACAGAATAGAACAGAATAGAATATAATATAATATAATAAAATAGAATAGAATTGAACAGAATAGCATTGGTAAAGAGTGGGTGAATATCAGAGATGTAAAAAAGAGGCAAATATGGTAAGAAAAGGGAAGATGCAGGAATGAAGAAACAACAAAAGCACAACTGGGCAGCCACATCATCCAAATACATCTGTTCTATATGTGGACATGATTGTCAGTCTTGAGTAGGACTGATTGTCATAAAAGAACCTGTATTTTCTCGAGTGACCTACTATGAGACATCGATTTATCTCTCGAGATAGAACACCTGTTATTTATTAATGGCTGTTATCATTTTAAGAATATATTTGACCAGATCTTCTTCTTCTTCTACCTTTTTAGCTCTCAGTGGAGCATAGGTCTTCAACAAACACTTTCCAAGTCGTTCTGTTTTTTGCCATTCTTTTAAGATCATTCCATGTCTTCCCCATCATCTTCATCTCTGCTTCTATCTGTCTTCTCCAAGAATTCTTTGGTCTTCCTCTTTGTCTTTTCCTCTGGGGATTCCAAAAAACAGGGCCTGTTGTGTAATACTCTCAGTTGGCTTCAGTAGTGTGTGTCCTATCCAGCGCCATCATCTTCGCTGTATCTCTTTATCCACTGGTATTTGACTGGTACATTTCCATAATTCTATGTTAGTGATTTTGTCCTGCCATTTCCATCCTTTTATTCTGCGTAAGCATCCATTAATGAAAGTCTGTATCTTCGTGATTGTCAATTTTGTTGTTCTCCATGTTTCACAGCCATATAATGGGACCGACATAACCTTTGAGTTGAAAATTTTTATTTTTATATTTAAACCTAATTTCTTTGCATTTCCATATGTTTTCCTTAACTTGTCCATGTTTGTGAAGTTTTTTTGGCTTATTTTTTTACAGTATGGGCCAGCCAGTCACATGCCCAACCCTCCTTTCTCGCCTCTTTCGAACATGCCTGGTAGGGTACAGCGCTGCTATTCTTTACACCCCTTTCGGGCCCCGGCAGCACACAGATGATTTGACCAGATATTGATCTCTTTAATTTTTGTCTTTTATTTTTGGGCTTACTGAGATCTCATTGCTTCCTGTCTTTAAAAAAAATACTATTTTCTTAGTAGAAGCACATGCTTTAGGTTTCACTCACTGAGACTGATCGCTTGTACAGTATTTTGTGTCATATAATTTAAAGTACATCTCACAGATTATAACTATAGATACTACTCTGAATAAAAACAAATGTAACATTATCCAACCAATGTCATTTCAGCAAGATTAAATATGTGTTCTGTGACAATTCATTATTGGGTTGCATTATTTGACATATTTAGTGAAATAACCACAAGATAATTTTCCTGTTAGCTCTAAAAACTACAATTTCTATAAAAAATTAATGAAAGGGAAAAAAGAAAGAAATATGAGAAAAGATGTCCTGGTTACAAAATAATGTCAGACATTAAAATGTTAATGAATATATACTTTGGCATATGTTAACACAGTTGTTATATATGCTATTTTCAAATATCTACTAAAGGTTCTGAAAAAATGACTGAAGAAATAATTATTTTAAAATTATATTATATTCAAAATAAAAAAAATATCAGAAAGACCTAGCCAACTAAGAAACTATAATAAAAAACTGTGATTTTACTCTATATAAACAAATTATCCCATGATTGACACCCAGAACAACTAATGGACTACTAAATTTATGTAAATATAGTAATTTACACTAAATTTCCATTCAATAAATCATTCAAACTTCATTCAGTCACCTCTTTGGAGCTTAGGCCATGGACAAAGTCTCTCCATCAATTCTTATTTTTCAACATTTTCTCTACTTCCTTTCAGTAAGACCTTTGTCCTTGAGGGTTTATAAGACTTCATATGTTTCCTAGGGATTCCCTATTTTTGTCTTCCCTATGGGTTCTATGACAGTACCTGTCTTGCTTTGCTGGCATGTTTTCTTAGCCATTCATTATAAGTTTAAAAAAAAAAAATTTTTTTATTCTATTATTTTTTTTTTTTTTTTTAATTGTAGAGGAAACTAACAAACTTTTAACAGTATTGCAACAATGTAAATAATGGTGATTCTAAAAGATATTCTGAGTTCAAAGTCATTAACATTTAAAGAAAAATGCATACATGAATAGAAGAATATTAGTAGATGAGATAGCTACTTTAGCTATTAGCTGGTTGAACTGTGAAGCAAGTAAATATGTGAGTGGTTTTTTCCTTCTATATAACTTGTAAGTCTCATATGAAAAAACCTACCCATCATTTTCAAAATCTCTGGCTGTAAAAGAAGAAACACTTTCAAGCAATTTTTGAATCACTTCTGCTGCACATTCAATTTCTGACCCAAAATTAAGAAGTAAAATGCACACTATTCATAGATACTTTAACATACTGCCATATAATTATGATAGCTTAAGTCTCTTAGTTTCAATTGTTTAAAGAAAAGTGCAATATTATAATTACTATGAATGTACTGGTTTAATGTAGTTGAATAAAACTGCAAAAATAAAATGTTGTAGAAGTCAATGCAAGAGTGTTCACAATACATAAGCATAGATGACAACAAATTGCAACAATAGAAATTATTGCTATAAGTCGACACAAGAGATACTTGTTGCTAAAATGTCCATGTGGAAAGATAAAGTGTTAGAGCATGACAAAATCAAATATTTGCTGAAAAAAAGAGCAACATAGAAAGAAGATAAACATTATCTTAATTGTGCAGAATAAAGTAAAATATATATCATAGCAAAGAAGTTTCATGACTGCCAACACTAGATGGCAGTAAGGCATTATGACAAAAAATAAATGCAAAAGTAAGGAAATAAATGAAAAAAATTAAATTCACAAAATAAAAATACAAAATGAAATAACATATGCAATGGTAAGGCTTCTGAAAGATGCATTTACTAATAATAATTTTAAAAAATCAACTTAATGCCTGGTGATTAAAGAAACCAAGCAATTCTTAGAAGAGCAAGAAAAATAGTTTTAAATGAAAATTGGCAGTATCTACTTGTTCTCCAAGCAGTTTTAGACTAGCATACCTATCATCTTCTTTAGAGAATATAAATGTTGACAGCAAAGATCTAAAATTAAAAAGAATATGTGTTGCTGCCAACAAAAAGCAGCCATAAAAAGGGAAATCAATTGGGGATTTTTGAGCAAATAAAACAAGGTAGTAGGTAAGGGTGTGTACTATCACCAAATTTATTCAATATGTATAGTTCCATAAAAGACATGTCTACGGTATCAGTGGATGGTAATAATTTAAACAACCTGAGGTATTATGAATTAAAGAAAATGATTGAAAATAGAGTAATGGAAAGTAAAAATAAAGGCCTTAGCTTCAACTGCAAAAATACAGAAATAATTATGGCCATATAAAAAAAACTTCCGTGTGTTACCAGGGCCTCATTATGTGGGAAGTAAAGAATAGTGACAGTGACCTTCCAGGCAAGAGGCGACTAAGGAGGTTGATCGATGGCTTGACAAGTTGTCAATGTAAAAAGCATTGTTATGGAAACACCATAGATTTTAGAAGCAGTGATCTCTGCAATATGTGCCATTTTGGCACGCAAGGTTTCTGTTTTTGGGATTGTGGTTCTGCCCTATGTGCCGTCTTTGGCTCAAAAGGACAATAGATAGATAGATAGATAGATAGATATAAAAAAAATAAGACATTTCTTAAATGGACAATTAAAATAAATGGGTGTTATTAGGTTATGTCTATGAAATAAAAAACCTATGAACAAAGTTAACCTTGGAAAGTTAAGTACAACAGAGGTGAGGTCACAATAGCTCAGGTAAAGAATTATAAAGAAACTATTTTTGATAATTGAAATAAGATAAAAGACTTCTTCAGAGTTATGTGGAACCAAACTTTACAAATGGATTAAGAAAATTCATTCTGGACAATCAGACAACAAAACAGATGATAGTTGGAGACCACAGAAGTGTGGTTTTACAGAAGAATGTTAAGAATATAATAGAGAGCTAATGAATGTAAAAAGTCTGTGATAGTGGATAGGGCAGAAGAATCATAAATGATCAATGGCCCAGAAAGTGAAATCAGCAAAGTGTGTGGTACACATGAGGCATATTCAAGACACGAACGATGAATATGGCAGACCACCATGAAAGAGATTGAAGCCTCATCACGTAACATTCCAAAGAAAGCCATGGAGAGAAATTCTAACTATTGTTTTAAGAAAGAGCTAAAAATAACTACATGGAATATTAGGACCTTATACCAACTAGAATTGGATGGAAAGAAAAGAAAACAAAGTTTTAAAACAACTAAAAATGAAAAGAGAACTACTAAACACAATTAGAACAAGACAAATGAAATTTTTGAGGCAAGTTAAGACACAACAGCCTAATAAAAGTAATATTGGAAGGGAAAATACAAGGTAAAAGAGGCAGAGACAGACCAAGACTAACATGAACGAGTAGCATCAAAAGATGGACAAGTCAACCTATGACAATCTGCACCATCAAAGCAAGAGACAGAGTGGAATAGCGCTCTACGGTCGCCAACCTTCGATGCGGAGACGGCATTCAATGATGATGAGAGAGCTAAAAAGAGAATGAAAACATCATAAGAGAGGCCAAAGCAAATATAAAGCTTACCACAACACCAGGAGGAAACAATAATCATTCTTTGGCCTGCCAATGATGCATGAGAAGGAAACAAGAATTTAATTGTGACAACAGTGGCAATTGAAGGAAAAAAGGTAGAGGAAAGAAAAGAGAAAAAAAAAGTGTAAGAAAGTGTTTAACTCGGTTCAAAAAAGTGGTTTAAGTAGGAAGCCAACAAAAGATTCAATCAACAACTGTGGAGACAAAGTATTGAAAAGACAAGATCACATATGCAGTAGGCATGTTGCTTGATGATATAATTTTCTTCAGATTTCTTGTAGTCTGTATGCATTTTTATAAAAATTTGAATACATTGGCCTATACAAATTATTTGTGCGAGAAATTTTGTACATACTTATTTGGGTAACATGATGTGAACACACAAACCAAATAATATTTTCTGTGTAGTAAACAAGAACTACATTATACATCTTTATAAAAATAGCTCTGATTATATCTGTGCCAAAAACAACCAATAAATCGTACTGGTCAACTAATTTCTTCTTCTGTAATCATGGCTCATTCAGGCTAGGATTCTGGACTCTCTTATGAAGGCAGCTGTCTGTTTATGTGATTCGGTTGCCTCGTATAGTTTCTTTTCCAGGGAGGTAGGTGTGGGCCACATTGTCTTTCTCAGGCGTGTGTGCTGGGGGCAATCCTGTAGAACGTGTGTTGGTATGTCATGTTATCCAGGGTACAGTGGCATAGGCTGGTAGTTCCTATTTTGAGTTTGGTGAACATGTGATTTTTCATTCTGCTGTGGCCAGTGTGTAGGTGAAGTATGATGACTTGATCCCTCCTTGATAATTGGAGGTATCCATTCCTCTCATTGTACTTTGAGTGTTCTTGTTTCCATTTTTCATGGTACTGGCGTTTGATGATGGATTTGGCTTCATCATTGCTGACCAGATGGTTCTCTTGTGGTAATCTCCCTCCCTCCTTAGCTAATTTGTCTGCACATCCATTTCCATGGATTTTACTGTGTGATGGTATCCACTGGATGACCACTCTCTGGAAGTTATTGCACAGTTGGTCTTGGGTTGTTCTCAAGTCATCTAGCTCACTGTTCCTGGAGGTTTTTAGAGCTGTCAGGACTGACAGTGCATCAGTCAATATCACCAATTTCTTATGCACGTTATTTTTGCATTGGATAGCCAGTTTTGCAGCATCTTCAAGGAGCTTCAGTTTCTGCTTTAGTTGTTTGAGAATTTCCCAGTAGCTATTGACTTTATATAAAGGCATCGAATGGATACAAGGAGACCATTTGGAGGACCTCGACTTTGCTGATGACATAGTTCTCATCAGCAGTCAGATAAAAACGATGCAGGAAAACACAAATGAACTATCATCAATAGCCAGAAAAATTGGGCTTGAGGTCAATCATGAAAAGACTAAAGTCATGAAAAGTTTAATTCCAACAAGTGACAAAATATACATGGAAAACAAACCAGTAGAAGAGATCGATCACTTTATCTATCTTGGAAGTCACATTGATCGAGAAGGGGATACGAGCAAAGAAATTAGAATCAGACTGGCTAAAGCAGCAATGTCTTTCAGAAGCCTTGAAAAGTTGTGGAAATCAAAACTCATTAGCACAAACACAAAACTTAGGCTATTCAAATCAAATGTACTATCAACCCTTACGTATGCGTGTGAAAGCTGGAAAACAACAAGAGATATAGAAACAAAGTTGAACACATTCGAAAATAAATGTCTAAGGAAAATACTTGGTATAGAATGGAACGAATTCAAAACAAACGAGGAAATTAGAGAAATCGCCAATCAACCACTAATATCTTCAGTAATAAAGAAAAGACGATGGTCATACGTTGGACATGTGATGAGAAGAGATAATAATCGAATAGCAAAGCAAGCCCTCATATGGGAAACAACAGGTAAAAGAAAAAGAGGAAGACCCAGGGAGACACTGAGAAGAACATTGATGAGAGAGGCAAGAGCAGCAGGAATCGGCTCCCTCAATGAGATAGAACTGCTTGCACAGAACAGAGACAGATGGCGAGATTTGATAAAATATCTTTAAAAGAAAACTGCTAGAACAAAAATTCATATAGGAGAAGGTGTATCTTGGTCTACGCCCTATGGGCCGGTTACGGCTCGAAAGGTCAATAGATAGATAGATAGATTGACTTTATGATCTCTTCTTGGTTATTCAGCCTCAAGAACACACCTCCACCTTTATCTCTGGTGGCATTTGTAGCAGAGCCATCTGTGTTTATGTGTGACCAGGAGTCTTGTGGGTAGTTGTCATTTGTGTGTTTTTCAGCAATGTGCTTTCTCTCTGTCTGTTTGGGTGCCTTTTTTCATGATTCCTATTATGTCTTTCTTAAGTTCTGGTATTGTATGTTTCCCATCCGAAGTCATATCAGATGGGCTTATGGGTTTCGGCATTGTTTGTGACAGTACTGGATCGTTAGTTGTCAGTTCTTTGGAGATTGCAGTGAAGTTGCTCCTCTTTAGTTTTCCTTTTCTGAAACCAGTTATTTCTTTGATGCATGTGGCGGTTAGGGAACCTTTTGTATTTCTCCGCTTGTTGCATTACTTTAGTTTTCCGTCTGTCTTCTAAGGGTTGTAAACCTGTTACTGTTTCTAGAGTCTCGATAGGTGTATATTTCGTAGCACCAGTGATGATACGGGCAGCCTAGTTTTGTGTTCTGTTAATTTTGCTAAGGCGTGTATTTTGAAGCTGTAGCCCAGGCTGTGACTCCATACTCTAGGACTGGTCTTACTCTTCCTATGTATAGTCATTTCAAGATATTGCTGTCTGCTCCCCAGTCCATTCCTGCTAATTTCTTCATAATATCTGTTCATTTTCTGGCTCTTTTGTTTGCTTTGTCTTTCTGACTTATCCATGTCATTCCGTGGTCCATGGTGACTCCAAGATATGTTGGTCAATAGGAAGTGTATGGTCTTTTATCTTCAATTTTGCAGAGAGCGTGTTTCTTGATAGGCTCAAAATTGTGCACATTTTTTTTTTTTTTTTGTTAATTGGTAGTAGCCAGGTGTTTGTCCATTTTTCAAGTTTTACTAGGGCATCTTGCATTCTAGAGCTAGCCACTGACATAGGATTCTTCACGTGCCCATATCGCCAGGTCATCTACGTACATTGCTGAGTGTATTCTGGGTGAAATGTCCATTACGATGTCATTTATGAAAATTAAAAAGAGCGTTGGGGATAGTATTCCGCCTAGTGGGAAACCTTGCTCAGTTCTGGCTTTCTTACTTAGTTGTCCATGTACTTGTGTCAACTAATTTGATGGTTATCACTCTACAATGTGATGAGTTGTGTTCTGGACCTCTATCCAACTTTGTCTTTCCATTGTGAGCTATAATTATGTTGCCAGAATTGACAGAGTAAAGAGTATCTATAGCCTACCACAGTCACCACTAATCTGGGTCATCTGATTTATGTCGTCATTAATTTATACCACCATCTGTTGCTGAGCTTAACACATTCCCTATCATGGGGTTTAACACACTGTGGCATGGCTGTTTTTTACAGTTAAAAAAATTTGAAGTAACAGCAAGAAAATAAATGAAAGGTAAAGTACGAGACTTGAATCAGCGTCTTAGCATGCAATTTTCACCCATATGTGCTCGGCCACCTATCCAGAAGTGTTTGGAGACTTCTGGATAGTATCGTTTCAAGCATTGAAACTCATGATGCGAGGCAGCATTCCTCACCTTTATAACCCTGATACCCATTTCTGCAAGCGGCTTGGTCGGCTGCGGGGGTATTTTTTTTTTCAAGCAGGAGTACAACTCATGCTGCTTCCAGCAGAATCAAACACGGGTTGTTCGAACATCGGTAGCCCAAGCAGGTGGTTTTCTTAACTAGGTTACTGAGGCCCCCAAGTAAATGAAAATTGATTTAAAACACGGTTTGTTTGGACAATTTGTTTAGGAAGTTGGAAAAGAGGTTAAATAAAGACAATTACAAAGTTTTTGTGGAAATAATAGCAGGAACATCAATAAATTATAAGCAGCAAAATCTGCTCCTTGATTTCTCATGTTGCTAACTAGAGCTGAGTTTTGCTGCACTTGGTATGGAATGTGTCAATAAGATCTGCTAAACTGATGTGCTACAAATAGTAGCACACTGTAGGGGAAATGGACAGGTTACTCATGAAATTATTTCTGCTGACATTTTTGAAAAAAATAAGATACACTTAACGTTGATTTTTGGGCTCATAAAACATGAGAATGATTTTGGGACGCATCATTATGACACAACACTAGCAATGGAACTTTCAAACAAAGCATTACTGGAGAAGTAGACAATTATTGTTCTTATAAAACATAATTTTTGGACATAGCTCCTATATATTTGTGGTGAGAAATATTTCCTTTTGACTTTTCAAAATTTTCTGTTTCTATAAAGTGTATTGCTAAGAGTGAAGATGAGCTACAGGAAATGTTAGACATTATAGTGAAGGATAGCAAAAATAAAGGATTCAGCCTTAATAGCAAAAAGACAGAAGAAATGGTAACAACAAAGAAAAACACTTCACGGCAATACACAATAAAGACAAGTGGAACAATATTAAAACAGGTAAGTGAACTTTTTCAATGAAGAAAATTCACAGATTGATGGAAGATCTTGAAGTAAACACACTAAACTCTTTTATAACAAAGCAAAATAAACACTACTGACTTAAATTCACAGATACTGAAAAGTGCGTAGGTACATTTAAGGAATACAGTGCAGTGCATCCATAATAATATTGCTAAAAAAATTATATAAATATGCTTTGCTGCAAGTGATGAGTAAGCAGGCATAAACAAATTATTTCCATTATAGGATATGATTTAAGAATGTATCAAATATGATGCCACTCTATCTATCTATTGACCTTTCGAGCCGTAACAGGCCCATAGGGCGTAGACCAAGATACACCTTCTCCTATATGAATTTTTGTTCTAGCAGTTTTCTTTTAAAGATATTTTATCAAATCTCGCCATCTGTCTCTGTTCTGTGCAAGCAGTTCTATCTCATTTAGGGAGCCGATTCCTGCTGCTCTTGCCTCTCTCATCAATGTTCTTCTCAGTGTCTCCCTGGGTCTTCCTCTTTTTCTTTTACCTGTTGTTTCCCATATGAGGGCTTGCTTTGCTATTCGATTATTATCTCTTCTCATCACATGTCCAACGTATGACCATCATCTTTTCTTTATTACTGAAGATATTAGTGGTTGATTGGCGATTTCTCTAATTTAATGCCACTCTAAATGACATAAATAAACAAATTATACTGTTATATTATAACAGTAATATTTAAATTTGAGCACTTTAAAAAGAGAAATTGGCAAGTAAGATATCTCTCCATTAAAAGTCTTTTTTTTTTTTTTTTTTTTTTTAACAGTCCGAGATAATGACAGGTATGCTTTAACCTGTATGTGCTAAAAGAAATCAAAAGTGACCAAAAAAACTATTGATATCTTAGTAGAGTTTATTTTGAAATAGCACACAATTTTACTTGGCTATATAAAGTAAAGGTTCCTTCCACGCCTTGCTGGGCAAATGGGGATTATGGTGTTAGTGACCATATTTTTCTATGACCATGGCACAATTTTGGGTGCTGTGGTCAGTATCACGCCAGGCCACCTTTACTTTCCAGTAAAATCTGTGGTACCCATCTTTAGAGGCTGGGTGAACCCCGGAGCCTTGTCAGTTAAAAAAAAAAATCCGCCAGTGCTGGGGATTGAACTCAGAACCTTCTGGTCAGGAAGTGAATACACTAACCACTCAGCCACCGAGCTTACTCAGCTATAAACAATATTATATAAAGGAATGGAAAAAAAACTAGAACATCAGACTGAAGATGCAATTAAAAGAAGAGTTTGACTAAAGTATCATACCTGTGAAATCTGTCTTAGGCGGTGTCGTATAAGAGTTTCCATTCTTTGGTGCTCCATCTCCTCTGCTTGTTTTAGTTCCATCTGCTTGCTATTTGCCCTTGATCTTTCTCTTTGTTTTGGATCACCATCACTGTACACCTCAGAGAACATTGTGGCAGAAGCTGCATCTGGAGAATGTGGTGGGGACAGTTCTCCAATACACGATATATCAATGGCGTCTGTGATGCTGGTGTATTCTCCAATTAAAGGACTGAACATGGAAGACAAGTCACGGCTGGCAGACAGAGGAATGGCCTCAGGGTTTTGGGCGGTAAAACAGGCTGCAGACTGTGGCATGGAGCAAGGGGTGAAAGCTGTAGCTGCCAAAGATGTGTTTATGCTGAGGGACTGACCAGCAAGGCTTTGTCTAAATCTCATCAATCTACTTTCTGGTGCCACACTACAAGGAATGTCACTCATAGAATTCATGGAAGAGTCCATAGGTATGCTGGACTCAAACTCCTCTGCTATAAGACCAAAGTCTCCTGATCCCCCATCAGATATAGAGTATTCAGGCAATTGGGTTACTGTATAGGTTTCTGAGTTCAGTTTTGATGTCACATCAATAGGGGCTTGCATGGGTGAAGAATTAAAAGAGGTGTCACTGTTAGCTGCATAGTGAACTACTGGCTCAACAAATCGAACTGCCTGCGAAGCAAAATTCTTGATCTTCTGTTTCTGAGAAGATGTCTCATCCTGATCTTTAGCCCTAATCTCTCCTGTTGGTTCCTCCTCTATGAGTTGTATGTTTCCTTCCCTGTTGTTGTTTAAGTTTAAACTCCCAATAGCAAATCGTACACAAGTTTCAGATGTTGAGGGTGTAACACCTCTTGAGCTTTCCCCAACAAACTTGTCAATGTCCTCTAATGAGTACTCAGTACCACTAAGCTTTCGTTGCTTTGTTACGCTGGTAAATCTGCAGAGCAAAACATTTATATGAATACGATCTTCTTTATTTACTTTTACAGATCATAAGCTGTTAATGACAAGAATGCTTGAATCACTTATTATAAAACACAAACATTTTTAAATTTACTGTCTTGTCATATATTACTATACCCACTTCTAGATGTACACTCATTCATCATGTGCCATACCGGTTGGCGTAGGTGATCATGTCCCTCCACAATCTTCTATCTACAGTGCATTGTATCAGTTCTGTTGTTGACTGTTTTCCATGCCATGACACCAAGCTATCCAGTATTTTCTCTCTGTCACCCGCAATCTCTCTTTCCTTTTATTTTGCCAGTTGTAACCAAGTATTCCAACTTTCCTCTTCTCATGATGTGCCCGAAAAATGTTGATTGCTTCTTTCTGATGTTTTTTAAGATCTCCCTTTTGTACACTCATTACAGTACAAATTTTAGTACAAACTACTAATTGTACTAATTTTGTAAAATACACTCACGATTGTAACACTATTAATATATCTATCTATCGTCCTTTTGAGTCGAAAACAGTATATAGGACAACAATTCTAGACTCTTGTGTCTGATGATCTTTCAACTGTCAGACTTTGCACAGGACTTGCATTTTGTCTCACCACACAGCTTTGTTCTGGGTGAATTGTTCAACCTCGGCGAAAGAGCTGATGCCTGCTGTTGTTGCCTCTCATTTTAATATCATGTAATACTATTAAAGTACTTATGCACACAAATAAATGGCTACACTATTTTTTTCACACACACACAGATACACAAGACTATTCAAACTTTTAACACACACCTATGATTATGCTAATTTTTTTTTAAAAAGTACATTCATTACTGCCAATCATTTTTATATACACTAATGGCTAACATAATTAAAAAAAAATGTTTACACTCAAGACTGTACATATTTTTAATACCAAAATATTTTAATGTTAATTTTTATGTACACTTATGACTGTACATTTTTTATGTACTCCTGCCCAGCTATACATATTTTAAAAAAATACATTATGATTATACACAATTGTAATATTCTTTCTGTGAAATACCAGGAAATGAGAAAGCAGACCAGCTGCCAAAAGAAGGCGCAGCAGACAAACAACTAGATGCACCAGCTACATACCATTAGAAGAAACAGATAAACAAATCAATCAGAAACTTTCCAAGCTCTATATTAAGACACCTGTCATAGATGGGTACATGTCTTTATATGCCTCAGAACAGGATAAATCGACTGCATGATGATATGTATACAAAATTCAAGATTTGAGCAGCCATTATGTTCTGTTATTAGGTAAGTCTGTAGTCTCAGACTTTTGCACTACAGATTTAATGTTTTAAATTACCTATAAGGTTAATAACTTGAAGAAGAAATAAATACCCGAATCAGAAAGACAGCTTCAGCATTTGATAACTTTAAACATAGAGCTTAGAGCCAACACCTAATTAGCATTCAGGACTAGGATTCAAATGTACCAAAGTTGTGTGCTTAGTACACTTTTATATGGATCAGAAACCTGGACTACATATATAAGGCAGGAGAAAAGGTAAAACAGCTTCCATACGTGTTGCCTTCACAAGATAATGAACATCAAATGGCAGGACAAAGTAACCAACTCTAATGCCTTACTATGAGCTAAACTCTCATTGATCATGGCAACACTTAAAAGTCAGAGAATGTGGTTGGCCATGGAGAAGAAAGGAAAACAATTGTTTTTCCAAACAAATATTGTATAGCAAAACTCAGGGATGGAAAAAGACCAAAGGGCAGACCAGTGCTGAGATATAAGGATGTTTGCACTGCTTCCTTGAAAGAATTCGCTATCAGTGAAAACAAACTGGTAAAGTCTGGCATTAGATCGGAGGCACATGCAGAGAGATATTTTTTTAAGTGCACAGGACCATTAAAGGATTTATATTTAAATTGGAAAATTCTGAAGCAATATGGCTTACCATAAAAAAATCATAAATATTATTAAAGACATGTATGATGGTTACACATGTGCAGTACGAATAGAGGAAGGACTGAGCGGATGTTTCCCAATAGAAACTGAGGTTAAACAAGGATGTATTTTATCGCCCTTGTTATTTGGAGTTGTTATGGACTTCATAATGAAGAAATGCTGCACTGGTAATAAAGGCATCGAATGGATACACGGAAACCATTTGGAGGACCTCGACTTTGCTGATGATAGTTCTCATCAGCAGTCAGATAAAAACTATGCAGGAAAACACAAATGAACTATCATCAATAGCCAGAAAAATTGGGCTTGAGATCAATCATGAAAAGACTAAGGTCATGAAAAGCTTTATTCCAACAGATGACAAAATATACATAGAAAACAAACCAGTGGAAGAGATCAATCACTTTATCTATCTTGGAAGTCACATTGATCGAGAAGGGGATACAAGTAAAGAAATTAGAATCAGAACAGCTAAAGCAGCAATATCTTTCAGAAGCCTTGAAAAGTTGTGGAAAATAAAACTCATCAGCACAAACACAAAACTTAGACTATTCAAATCAAATGTACTAGCAACCCTTAAGTATGCGTGTGAAAGCTGGAAAACAAAGGACATAGAAACAAAGTTGAACACATTCGAAAATAAATGTCTAAGGAAAATACTTGGTATAGCGTGGAACGAATTAAAAACAAACTAGGAAATTAGAGAAATCGCCAATCAACCACTAATACGATCAGTAATAAAGAAAAGATGATGGTCATATGTTGGACATGTGATGAGAAGAGAAAATAACCGAATAACAACGCATGCCTTCATTGAGTTATTTGCGGGTCATCATCATTGCACTCCGAACATGTCCATAGGTGCTCAGATCCCCTCCTCAGCAAGTCCTGCAGTGTCCAGCGACTGACAACTCCAGTTCTGTGTTGGTTGATAAGTCTTCTTACACGGCCACTAAGTTTCTCATTTCTGGCTGTGCCCATCTTAACTCCCATCTCCATCATCCGAAGAAGTGACATGGATCTGTGTTTGTCGAAGTCCTATGCTCTTCCCACATCTCAGAGGGCATTGATGATATCCGCCCGATCCATTGGTTGCCCGTCCTCAATGGCAGCGCAGCTATCCAACCTGTCCACTCTCTCATTTCCCCGTATTCCTGCATGTCCAGAGACACAGACAAAGGTGACCTTATGTATTTTGGACTTCAGCAATGACTCTATCCATTGCATGCGTACAGAGCTCGCCTCCACTTTTTTTAATCATGCTCATCGAATTACTCAGTATACATGCGTGGGTGTAGTCTTGTGACTCTAACCATTTGAATGCCTTGGTCACTGCCATCGCCTCCATGTCATGCTACTCGTGGTCTGACGTATGCACCACTGGCTTCTTTGACTATTCTGCCTGCTGAGCGTTCTGTAAATGCCCATGCACTTCTTTGGTGTCATATTACAGATCCGTCTGTATAGATGACTGAATCTTTCTCATCTGTGTTATCGCAGATGAGACCATTGACCTCCGCATTAACCACGACCAAGTTCTGTTCTCTACTTTTCCTGTCAAGTGTGACAATACACGAGAAAGTCCCCTTGAATTACATAGGCACCGGTATCCACTCATTGCCAACGTTGATATTGGTAAGCCCACAGACCTGTTTGATGACATCTTCTGCACGGCCCACCCATGATTTGCCTCTTTTTAGCCTGGCACCTTTCCCTGTGTTGAGCACGTGGTGCAATAGATGCTCTTTATCTGCACTAATCTTCAGGTATGCGTGCTTTCCAGATCTTAATTCTGTCATCCATGGTTGGAAAGTCAAGAAGATACCTCATTGCTACACAGGGAGTGTCCACCCTACACCCCAAGAAAATGCGCATGGCTTCATTCTGTATTTTCTCCAGCCTATCAATTTGAGTCGTACTGACAGTAAGAATTGCCAGGGCATACTCGATTGGTGCGAGGACTAATCCCTGGAACAGAAGAGTAAGTAACATCTGCTCGATGATGGCAGCCGCCATGACCTTCAAGGCGGCTAATCCTTTGCGGGATTTTGTTATCACATGGTTGATGTGGTCCCGAAAACACAGGCTATGATCAAACTTAACTCCGAGGTATGTCATCAACTTGTCCCTGGTCACCTCATCAGCTCCCATTCGTCTTACCTGTATTTTTTTCATGTGTACACATTTTTTTGGTCTGGTGTACAGATTTACCTAAAAAGTATATGGAAGGTAAGAGGAGATAAGGCAAGGCACCACAAATACATCTGTACTAGGATTTGTCTATCCAATTTTGGCAGACTCAGCCACGACAGAAGCAACTCATTAAAATGTCATCCAGCATAAAACACTAATATATAATACCTAGACCATTGACTAATCAAGATTGCTTGTTACCAACTGTCTGTCAAGACACTAAAGGCCATATATATGGTTTATGTTCCATTGTTGTATAGCACTATTTTATGTGTAAATATAAAAAATAAAATACAAAAAGATGTGCTAATGGAGATATATTTTCTATTTGTTACAAAAATAACAAAGAAAACACATTTTATTATCATATTGAATTTATTACTTGTTAATCTGTAATAATTAAATTACCAACCTCTTAAGTTGTTCTGCCATAGCTTTCCTCTTGGCATGATATGGAAGAGAAGTTTGTGTCTTGTCGATGATTTCAGAGTTGCTTATTCCCACAGAGAATGATTGAAGAGTGCCTCCATCAACACTGCTACTGCTGCTATACCGACGAGAATGGCGACGAGAACGTGGAAACTTTTGGAACACAATAAGAAGTTTATTAGAATGGGAACCGGTAAATAGCCGTCTGATACGAACACGATACAAAACAAAACATGGAAGACTTTCAATTATTCAATGTTATGCGCCTACTAACGAAGCTGATGATGAAGTTAAGGATGATTTTTATAACCAACTGCAACAACTTATAAACAAAATACCAAAACACGATCTTTTAATTGTAATGGGAGACTTCAACGCCAAAGTAGGACAAGATAACGCAGGAGTGGAACATGTGATGGGGAGAGAAGGCTGTAATACAACAAGTCAGAATGGAGAAAGATTAATAGAATTATGTTTAATAGAAAATTTAGTTATAGGTGGGACATTATTTCCACATAAAAATATCCACAAAACAACATGGATATCTCCTGATGATAGAACATCAAATCAAATTGACCACCTATGTATTAAACAACAATTCAGATCATCATTAATAGATGTAAGAGCATACAGAGGTGCTGATGTTAATAGTGACCACAACCTGTGCATTGGGAAAATAAGATTAAAATTTAGAAACCAACAGAAGAGGTCAATTACACATAAAATTGATAGTCATAAACTGAAAGATGAAGCAATAAAGGAAAAGTTTAACATAGAGCTAAGTAATTGTTATTCAGCACTTGGTGAAATAGACTTAGATATCAATGAAATGTGGGACTCACAGAGCAAAATACTAATGACAGCAGCAGAAGCAAGTGCTGGACTGAAGAAAATGGAAAAACGAGCTTGGATTTCAGACACCACATGGAAATACATCAAAGAAAGAAGAGAAGCGAAGAGAGCCATGACTAATGTAAAGACAGATCTTGGAAAGGTTCTGGCAAAAGCAACATACAAAGAATTAGACAACAAAGTGAAAAGTTCGGCAAGAAGAGATACAAGAGCTTATATAGACAACTTGGCAGAGAAAGCAGAGACAGCTGCAATTACAGGAGACAGCAGAACTCTTTATACTGTACAAAAGATGCTGACAAACACCTATACATCCAGTGGAACACCAATTCTAGACAAATCTGGATTAATGCTAACAACAAGCGCAGACATAAAAGCCTGTTGGGCGGAACACTTCAAAGAAATTCTTAACCGTCCACTACCTCACAGTTTAATAGATTTTGAAGCTGAAACACCAGCAGCAGAATTAGATGTAAATTTAGATGACTTCACCTTGAGTGAAATAGAAACCACCTTAAAGCTAATGACCAATAACAAGGCTGCTGGAGAGGATAAGTTAACAGCTGAGATCCTCAAGGCAATTGATAGCCATAATTTAATACATCTCCAAAAAATGTTCAACATCATTTGGAAAACAGAGAAGACGCCTCATAAATGGAAAAAAGGAATCATTGTTAAGATCCCAAAAAAGGGCAATCTTAGAGATTGTAACAATTGGAGAGGCATGACACTTTTGTCAGTTGCCTCAAAATTATTCTGTAAAATCATCCTAAATAGAATAAAGGATTCAATAGATACAGTAATGCGTGAAGAACAGGCTGGGTTTAGAAAAGGGAGAAGCTGTCTTGACCACATTTTCACTCTACGACTTATATTGGAGGAACACATTGAAAAGCAAAAACCTTTTGTACTTAACTTCATCGACTTCAAAAAAGCATTTGATAGTATTCATAGAGATTCTTTGTGGAAAATTCTGAAGCAATATGGCTTACCATCAAAAATCATAAATATTATCAAAGACATGTATGATGGTTACACATGTGCAGTTCGAACAGAGGAAGGACTGAGCGAATGTTTCCCAATAGAAACTGGGGTTAAACAAGGATGTATTTTATCGCCCTTGTTATTTGGAATTGTTATGGACTTCATAATGAAGAAATGCTGCACTGGTAATAAAGGCATCGAATGGATACAAGGAGACCATTTGGAGGACCTGGACTTTGCTGATGACATAGTTCTCATCAGCAATCAGATAAAAACGATGCAGGAAAACACAAATGAACTATCATCAATAGCCAGCAAAATTGGGCTTGAGGTCAATCATGAAAAGACTAAAGTCATGAAAAGTTTAATTCCAACAAGTGACAAAATATACATGGAAAACAAACCAGTAGAAGAGATCGATCACTTCATCTATCTTGGAAGTCACATTGATCGAGAAGGGGATACGAGCAAAGAAATTAGAATCAGACTGGCTAAAGCAGCAATGTCTTTCAGAAGCCTTGAAAAGTTGTGGAAATCAAAACTCATTAGCACAAACACAAAACTTAGGCTATTCAAATCAAATGTACTATCAACCCTTACGTATGCGTGTGAAAGCTGGAAAACAACAAGAGATATAGAAACAAAGTTGAACGCATTCGAAAATAAATGTCTAAGGAAAATACTTGGTATAGAATGGAACGAATTCAAAACAAACGAGGAAATTAGAGAAATCGCCAATCAACCACTAATATCTTCAGTAGTAAAGAAAAGACGATGGTCATACGTTGGACATGTGATGAGAAGAGATAATAATCGAATAGCAAAGCAAGCCCTCATATGGGAAACAACAGGTAAAAGAAAAAGAGGAAGACCCAGGGAGACACTGAGAAGAACATTGATGAGAGAGGCAAGAGCAGCAGGAATCGGCTCCCTCAATGAGATAGAACTGCTTGCACAGAACAGAGACAGATGGCGAGATTTGATAAAATATCTTTAAAAGAAAACTGCTAGAACAAAAATTCATATAGGAGAAGGTGTATCTTGGTCTACGCCCTATGGGCCGGTTACGGCTCGAAAGGTCAATAGATAGATAGATAGATAACATATTTACGGAAATGTTCTGCTAATGTTCATATGAAAGAATACCTAATCTTAAAAAAATTAATATTTGAATTATAAGCTTCTAGTTCACATGTTAGCAAATTAAAATAAAAACTGAGGCAAGGCACCTGACAGCAACAGAGCTGTAAGCTGCCAGAAACTCATAGCCATTAGGCCAAAGCAAAAAGAGAGAGCTAATTTCCAATATTAGGAAGACACAATCATCATTTTTTGGTCATGTAATGAGAAGGGAACAGCCGGAATATATTGTGACAATTGGGAAAATTGAGGGATGAAGAGATAGAGGGTAGCAAAGAGAAAAGAATTCAGACAGCTTAAGAGAATGGCTTGGCAGTAGGTCAACAACAGAAAAAATAAATAACTGTCGAGATCAAAAGTTTTTTGGCTATGTAATGAGAAGGGAACAGCTTGAAAATATTGTGACAACTGGAGAAATTGAGGGACGAAGAGATAGAGGGAAGCAAAGAGAAAAGATATCAGACAGGTTAAGAGAATGGCTTGGCAGTAGGTCAACAACAGAAAAGATAAATAATTGTCGAGATCGAAAGTTGTGGAGAGACATGTTCACCTATGGCAGCAGGCATAGTACTTGATGATGATGATGTAAATTGTAATGACTTTAGACCATTGATAATTATGCTTAATTATGTCATAACATGAGATATGAGCTTAAGCAAACTAGAGATGATAAACTTGATATGTGTACTATCATGCTCGTGATGAAGCTTGGAGGCTCTCACTTCTTGAGAATCATCGCTGTCCTCATCATCCTTATCAGCAAGAAGCTTAATGACCTTTATGGCTTCATACAGACTCTCTTCCAGGCTGTCAATGCGGCCCATGCGGTGGTCCAGCGCTCCTAGAGTAAGCCGTAGATGGTTCTCCTTCATGTTCATGTCATCGAGTCTCAGCGACATATTCTCAACCCTGCAATGATATTACACAAAGATTATCTTTTAATATAATAATATACTGTGCAATTTTATTCAAGGCATATATCAACAGTCATTTATTTGGCAAACAAATTATTTGCCAGGAAATACTAAACAAACAAATATGGTAAAACTATGTTAAAAATAAATAATCTTTAGTCAATATGACAGAAAAATATAATGTACAAGAGAAAACAATGTTTTTACTGAAGGAAATAATTGTTTATTATGCGGTGAACAAATTAAACAAACAATGTGCAATATAAATTTTATACACCAGATTAAGACATTATTAATAAATAAAAAAAACACAAAATAAAAGATATCAACATGAAAAATAAAATAAGAAAAACATTGCACACATGAGCACGCACACATACGCCATGCACACACACTCCCATATATATTAAGTGTCAAAGGTTTATTACCTAATGAACACTATGGCATTTGTTGGTTCCTAGCAGCCACAAATAAGTAATGATTTATAAAGACACAATGTTATTTATGGGAATTTTATTTCAGAAAAGGTGAGATAGAGAGATAGAGAGAGAGAAAGAGAGAGATAGAGAGAGAGAAAGAGAGAGAGAGAGAGAAAGAGAGAGAGGTCAAGATAAGTCTTAATCTATTGTCCACTCTTGATCTATTGGCATGACATTCAGTCATGATGGCTGGAGAGGGAAATAAATATAGTGGCTGACCAAAACTTACAGATATGTCTCCAAATGTCTTTGCACTCTAAGGGTGTTGCTACTCTTGTTTCACTAAATATTTGTAGTTTTTTGAGGATGTCAATAAGAGCTAGGATGAGAAGTGGTTTCTTTATCTTCAAATACCGCTGACTCAGTTTTAAGTTATTGAAACATTCCACACCTCCACAATATGGGCATATCACATTTTTCTTCAACATAATATGAAAAACAAAGCATATGTTAACTTAGAAAAAAAAAAAACTGTCACTATGGCATAAATCTATTTCTGGAATCTACTGGTGTGTTTTTCAGGCCGGAGAATAAAGGCACCATGCCCAATGCTGTTACCATGTAGTGTACACAGGTCACAGTATTTTTTTTTTTAAATTTCACCTCAAAAGTTAAAAGCTGATTCTAAAGAGAATCGCACCCTCATTCACCCAGTTGGAAAATAACAGGTCTTAATTCATATAACAATCAGCTTTCCATATTATGACATGGTGCAAAATTAGAACTAAGAATGTATATGCACAGACAAAAATATTAGTGATACCTTTCACTGATGACTTTGATGCGCTCTTCTGTTGAGTTGTGATGTCTCAGGTCCTTCTCTCTATACAAATCTTCCATACACTCCTCCTCAAAATCATGAAGTTTCTCTGTATCCTCATGTGACAAAAACAACTCTGAAACAAAATAACAGCTATTAATTAATTACAGTAAAAATAATGCTTAATAAACACTGACAGATATGTGTCTATTACAAAGTTATCTTTACACCATTTTCCTATTACAGGGGTCTACCAGGAGGAATTGTAGACTGGAGAATAAAGGTAGCTTGTCCAGTGCAGTCGCTGTGAGGTGTTCGGGTCTGAGTTATTTCACCCCCCTGATAGAACAGAATTCTGACCATATTGAAATTTGAACTTGCATTCTCCTGGTTTGTAGCCCGACAAGTTACCAATTCAGTCACCCATTCTCCTGTGTATTTTATGTTATCATCATCATCATCAAGTACCGGGCCTACTGGCGTAGGTGATCATGTCTCTCCACAACTTTCGATCTCGACAGTTCTTTATCATTTCTGTTGTTGACCTTCTGCCAAACCATTCTCTTAAGCTGTCTGGTATTTTTTCTCTTTGCTTCCCTCTATCTCTTCGTCCCTCAATTTTTCCAGTTGTTAGAACATATTCCAGTTGTTCTCTTCTCATTACATGGCCAAAAAATGATGATTGTTTCTTCCTAATATTGGAAATTAGCTCTCTTTTTGCTTTGACCTCTTTCAGAATGTTTTGATTGCTCTTCTAAGCTGTCCATGGTATTCTCAACATTCTTCTGTAAAACCACATTTCTACAGACTCCAGTGATTTTCTTGTCTGTTGTCCATGATTCACATCCATTTATGTTATAATTAAATTTTAAAAAATCAGAGAATCTGTCAGTTTTTATTATGCACTGCAACAACACTGAAACAAAATAACAGATAAAAATATGAACAATTTAAAACAAAACGAAAGGACAGTAAATAAGGCACATAAAGAATTTAATTTAGTAAAAGGCTTTGTATAGGGTGTTTATAAAGTCACTGTGCAGTGAAAATACTATTAAATGTAGTTTGATTTGTGTTTTAATTGTTGTTTGTTGTTCCAGCTGAAGGTCTACTTGGCTGAAACATTGACTTTTGTTTTGTTGCTCACCTACGTAAAGCTGTTACCATACCACTTCTTTCTCCTTTTTTAAAAAAAAAAATTGTCATTACTTCTTTAGTATATTTGCCACCATTACGGAAGACATGTTCAACCAAAAATACCATGTTTTCAATGTTTAAGACTATTTACTTTCAGCAATAAAACCATGAATATAATAATGGTTTGTTGCGTTAAGCTGCAGTTGGGATTATGGACACATAATATCATGATGTAGATTTCATAAAACTGTGACATAAATTTAATCATTCGGTAATGTAAATTCACAAATATTTTTCAAGTCAATGCACAGTGACCTTATAAACCCCCCTGTATTATTCACAGTTATGGAACTCAATCTTATATTAGAGGAAACAACACAATTATAGTTTAAGTCTACTGTAACTTCTACTTTTCTTTTTAAAGAGCCATTTGTTTTCATTTAAAATTATGAATATTTGTTCTTCTCCATGCAAGAACAATCAATAAATAAAACAGAACTTACTGAGCCCATTGTCGTAGAAGTTCCTCTTTCCTTTGCACCGACGTTTAATGTATTTGAGAGCGAGATATATGTGTGTGATGATGATAAAAGGTGGGGGTAAAATGGGCCTCATCTCATATTGCAGAATTAAACCATATCGCTGGAACATCCATATCTCTTTGGAGTTGGCATTATTGCGTAGGAAAGTAGCGCTGAAAGAAAACATTTATGATTACAGAGTTCCACTTCAATTTGTGATGGAGCTATTATGCTATTGGACATTCATGCTTTTGATTTAATTTATAAGTTCATTAGTATGCAGGCTTCTCAAAGGTGTAATTTTTCATGCAATCAATTCTATTATAAATGGGTACTTGACTTGCAATGTTTAGAGAAAATAAAGTAGGTGTCATACTGGTAGGATATAGGTATTAAAGTGTAATATTTCTCATGACCTTCTGCACTTTTATCATGTAAGATTGTCTTTACTTTTCCTGAGAAAACTTCTGGTGCCAATTTTAAGATACCAGGTGAGCTCAAAAGCTGTGTCAGTCCAAAAATAAATTGCCATAGCTGGGCACAAGGATTAGCAACAACTAAGCTTATTAATCATGTACCAGCTGAAGATCAGTTTGATAAAAAGTAAAAGCACCAAAAACAGTAATTAAGTGCACTAACCAATTCACTATAGAGTCTTTTTAATGGAAAAATAAAAGCAGTACATTAGATATATTTCTACGCCAGCATTGAGTTATTAAGTTATTTGCGGGTCATCATCATTGCATTCCGTATATGTCCATAGACCAGCACTTTTAAATAGTACTTGGAAAATATACACCAAAAGTGAAAATGCAGACGAAAAATGGCAAATTGGTCCAGAAATGAGCAAATTCTATCAAAGGTTTTTAGCACCAGACAAACATACTAATTTAGATCAGTCAGCCATTTTGTTGTTTGCTTTTGTTGATGCAGCTGTATTTGTGGTAACATATTTATTTTATTTCTTTGTTTTCCTTTTTTATTTATAGAAGAAAACCCACAAAAATTCACATTAAATGCAAAACCTTAAATCAAATCATATACAACTTATCTAATATCCCTGTGACATACAATTTATTGTACCAATATGACACAAAATTTACTAAAACTTATTACAAATTCACATCATATAAACTAGGCTGAAGTCAGTGACAATTTATTAGAACATATCACATACAACTCATTATAATCCATATCACATACCATTTATTTTAATCTGCATTACATACAACCTAATAAAACTAGTATGACTCACAACTTACTTGCTACATTAATAACAACTTATAAATGTCTATTCTATTCTATTCATGGAATTAGTTTCACGGCGGTCGGGGCATCTCCATATCTGCTCCACCGACTGTCCAAGCAATTCTCGAAGCGTAAGCAGACTGATTGTTCCTGTAAGGTGTTGATTATGGACACAACTGCTTTTCCCATTAAGCATTCTGGATCGATCATACCCCTTTTCCACCTTTAGACTCATAAGTCTCTCAATATATATATATCATTGTTCCACCCATTCTTCTCCTCTTCCCTTAAGGAATGTTATAAATGTATAAATGTCATAATGAACCAACTTACTTGAACCGTGCAATCAGCAAATTAACCATGAGGATGTTGGCCACAAGCAAGAACACAAACATGCACAATGGACTAAGCCAAGCAGCATAAACATTGCAGTTTCCAGAACTATCTAGGTTTTCTCTGATATCACAAGCTGAAAAATAAATAGGCAAGACTTTACAGTACAACCGAAACTGACAACAAAAAGAAATACAAGATAGCATATAACAGGTAATACAATTATTATGAGATGGATTTCCAAATAATTTAAAGATTTCAATATAAAACAGCAATATGACAACAAAACAAATTTATTAATTCATAGTGATGCTGATAGAACAGCCAGCCATATAAGTTGATGTATAAATTCTCAGATGGTAGATGTACAACAAAGGTGAGATGTAGAATAACTCAGGCAAAAACAGCTTTCCAAAAAGTGAGGAAGATACTGTGCAATCCATTTTTGACAATAGAAACAAGAAAAAGAATTATTAAATGTTATATAGAGCCAGTCTTAACATATGGATGGGAATCACAGACAATAGGACAACAGACAAGAAAATCGGTGGAGGCTGTAGAAATGCGGTTTCACAGAAAAATGTTGAGAATACCATGGACAGATAAGAAGAGTAATGAAAACATTGTGAAAGAGGCCAAAGCAAAAAGAGAACTAGTTTCCAATATTAGGAAGACACAATCATCATTTTTGGCCATGTAATGAGAAGGGAACAGCTGGAAAATATTGTAACAACTGGAAAACTCATGGGACGAAGAGATAGAGGGAAGCAAAGAGAAGCACTATACAATACAATCTTCATTCCAACGTTGTGCTACCAATGCCAGACCTGGACTCTAGATGCAAGAACAATAAGAAAAATAACCTCTACAGAGATGAAATGTGTTAGACGAATGACAGGAAACAGTCTGAGAGATAAGATCAGAAATGTAGAACTGAGAAAAAAGCTAGGAATAGCTCCAGCCATAGAATATATAAGGAAACAACAGATAAAATGGTTCGGCCACGTGACAAGGCAGAAAGAACAAAACACAACACAACGAGCCTTCAACAAACGTTGTGAGAACAACAGACCCAAGGGTCGACCACGAAAAAGATGGATCGATGGAATATTAGAAGCACTAGGAAACATAACAGCAGCAGAGGCGAACATAAGAGCAAAAGACCGCAAATTATATCTCCCCTCGACGCTGAAAGGCAGATGAGGAAGGAAAGAAGAAGAAGAAGAAGAACAGAATACCATAGAATATTTATATTATGATCTCCGATTGTTATTCCAGACATGTCCCTTATGGATCTTAAAAAAATCTCACTATAAATATTAAACAAATCTGGTGACAGCACACAACCTTGTCTAACACCCTGTTTTATTTGTTGAAACATTCTCAATTGGTTTCCAGTTCTTATGACCACTGTTTGTTGCCAGTACATGGTCTTTATTATTCTTAGATCTTTGCTGTCTACGTTTATGCTTTCTAAAATTTTGATTATTTCTTGCTGCTTTACTTTGTCAAATGCCTTGGTGTAATCTATAAAACATAGGTATAGATCTGTTTTAACCTCTATGGCTCTTTCTACTAAAGATCTTATGATGTATATGGCTTTGCTTGTTCCTTTATCTCTAACAAAACCACGTTGTTCATCACTAATTTCAGGACTGATTTTGTTTCGCACTCTTCACATGATGATTCTTAGTAATATCTTAGTCATTGACTCGTAAGGCTTATTGTGCGATGATCATCATCTTCAATCGCACCAGATTTCTTTTGTAGGGCTACGAATATTGATTTGAGTAGGTCGGCTGGTATATATCCGCTGTTGTAGATATCATTCAATATTTTTGTTATTATTTCTATTCCAAAATCACCCATGACTTCAATCTCTTCTTTAGTTATATAATCTGGTCCAGAAGCTTTTCCTGCTTTCATATTGCGCAAGGCGTCTTCTACTTCTACTTTGAGTATTTCTGGTCCTTCTCCATTATCCTTAATATTTACTTCTGTTCGTTCATCATTATAAAGATCTTTAATGTATTCTGTCCATTGTTCCATTATGCTTTCTTGTTCAATCAACAGTTCTCCTTCCTTTGATTTTAAACATCCAGTTTTTGATTGCCTTTTTCTTCATGTTAATTCTTCAGTTTGTTTGTATATAGCTTTGGCATCTCCTTTTTGTTGCATTTCAATCTCTTTGCATCTCTGTTTTAGCCATGCTTCTTTTGCTTCATTGCATTTTAATACAATTTCTTTATTTAATCTCTTGTACTCATCTTTATTTTCTTTATTTCTTCTTCTTGTAACCATTAGCTGCAAAATGTTATCTGTCATCCATTTCTTTCTTGAATTTGTCCTCACTGGTGGTATGAACTTTTTTGTTGTTTGTTGCATTGATTATTTTAGCATTTCCCATTGTTCATTAATGCTTTGTATCTTCTCTATTGCATTGTACCGGTTCTGAATTGTGATTTTATATTTGTCTTGCAACTTCTTGTCTGATTTGAGTAAATCTAAATTTAATTTTATGTTAACTGAGGCTCGTTTTGTTGCTTTTAATTTTACTCTAAGCTTTCCCACAACCGGAAACCATTATAGTAGTTTTTTCTGGAAGGGAAGATGGAAAACACCGTGAAGGAGTAGGCATAATGATGACAGACAAAGCTGCGAGAAGTTTATTAGAATGGGAACAGGTAAACAGCCGTCTGATACGAACACGATACAAAACAAAACATGGAAGACTTTCAATTATTCAATGTTATGCGCCTACTAACGAAGCTGATGATGAAGTTGAGGATGATTTTTATAACCAACTGCAACAACTTATAAACAAAATACCAAAACACGATCTTTTAATTGTAATGGGAGACTTCAACGCCAAAGTAGGGCAAGATAACGCAGGAGTGGAACATGTGATGGGGAGAGAAGGCTGTAATACAACAAGTCACAATGGAGAAAGATTAATAGAATTATGTTTAATAGAAAATTTAGTTATAGGTGGGACATTATTTCCACACAAAAATATTCACAAAACAACATGGATATCTCCTGATGATAGAACATCAAATCAAATTGACCACCTATGTATTAAACAACAATTCAGATCATCATTAATAGATGTAAGAGCATACAGAGGTGCTGATGTTAATAGTGACCACAACCTGTGCATTGGGAAAATAAGATTAAAATTTAGAAACCAACAGAAGAGGTCAATTACACATAAAATTGATAGTCATAAGCTGAAAGATGAAGCCATAAAGGAAAAGTTTAACATAGAGCTAAGTAATTGTTATTCAGCACTTGGTGAAATAGACTTAGATATCAATGAAATGTGGGACTCACAGAGCAAAATACTAATGACAGCAGCAGAAGCAAGTGCTGGACTGAAGAAAATGGAAAAACGAGCTTGGATCTCAGACACCACGTGGAAATACATCAAAGAAAGAAGAGAAGCGAAGAGAGCCATGACTAATGTAAAGACAGATCTTGGAAAGGTTCTGGCAAAAGCAACATACAAAGAATTAGACAACAAAGTGAAAAGTTCGGCAAGAAGAGATACAAGAGCTTATATAGACAACTTGGCAGAGAAAGCAGAGACAGCTGCAATTACAGGAGACAGCAGAACTCTCTATACTGTACAAAAGATGCTGACAAACACCTATACATCCAGTGGAACACCAATTCTAGACAAATCTGGATTAATGCTAACAACAAGCGCAGACATAAAAGCCCGTTGGGCGGAACACTTCAAAGAAATTCTTAACCGTCCACTACCTCACAGTTTAATAGATTTTGAAGCTGAAACACCAGCAGCAGAATTAGATGTAAATTTAGATGACTTCACCTTGAGTGAAATAGAAACCACCTTAAAGCTAATGACCAATAACAAGGCTGCTGGAGAGGATAAGTTAACAGCTGAGATCCTCAAGGCAATTGATAGCCATAATTTAATACATCTCCAAAAAATGTTCAACATCATTTGGAAAACAGAGAAGACGCCTCATAAATGGAAAAAAGGAATCATTGTTAAGATCCCAAAAAAGGGCAATCTTAGAGATTGTAACAACTGGAGAGGCGTGACACTTTTGTCAGTTGCCTCAAAGTTATTCTGTAAAATCATCCTAAATAGAATAAAGGATTCAATAGATACAGTAATGCGTGAAGAACAGGCTGGGTTTAGAAAAGGGAGAAGCTGTCTTGACCACATTTTAACTCTACGACTTATATTGGAGGAACATATTGAAAAGCAAAAACCTTTTGTACTTAACTTCATCGACTTCAAAAAAGCATTTGATAGTATTCATAGAGATTCTTTGTGGAAAATTCTGAAGCAATATGGCTTACCATCAAAAATCATAAATATTTTCAAAGACATGTATGATGGTTACACATGTGCAGTTCGAACAGAGGAAGGACTGAGCGAATGTTTCCCAATAGAAACTGGGGTTAAACAAGGATGTATTTTATCGCCCTTGTTATTTGGAATTGTTATGGACTTCATAATGAAGAAATGCTGCACTGGTAATAAAGGCATCGAATGGATACAAGGAGACCATTTGGAGGACCTCGACTTTGCTGATGACATAGTTCTCATCAGCAGTCAGATAAAAACGATGCAGGAAAACACAAATGAACTATCATCAATAGCCAGCAAAATTGGGCTTGAGGTCAATCATGAAAAGACTAAAGTCATGAAAAGTTTAATTCCAACAAGTGACAAAATATACATGGAAAACAAACCAGTAGAAGAGATCGATCACTTTATCTATCTTGGAAGTCACATTGATCGAGAAGGGGATACGAGCAAAGAAATTAGAATCAGACTGGCTAAAGCAGCAATGTCTTTCAGAAGCCTTGAAAAGTTGTGGAAATCAAAACTCATTAGCACAAACACAAAACTTAGGCTATTCAAATCAAATGTACTAACAACCCTTACGTATGCGTGTGAAAGCTGGAAAACAACAAGAGATATAGAAACAAAGTTGAACGTATTCGAAAATAAATGTCTAAGGAAAATACTTGGTATAGAATGGAACGAATTCAAAACAAACGAGGAAATTAGAGAAATCGCCAATCAACCACTAATATCTTCAGTAATAAAGAAAAGACGATGGTCATACGTTGGACATGTGATGAGAAGAGATAATAATCGAATAGCAAAGCAAGCCCTCATATGGGAAACAACAGGTAAAAGAAAAAGAGGAAGACCCAGGGAGACACTGAGAAGAACATTGATGAGAGAGGCAAGAGCAGCAGGAATCGGCTCCCTCAATGAGATAGAACTGCTTGCACAGAACAGAGACAGATGGCGAGATTTGATAAAATATCTTTAAAAGAAAACTGCTAGAACAAAAATTCATATAGGAGAAGGTGTATCTTGGTCTACGCCCTATGGGCCGGTTACGGCTCGAAAGGTCAATAGATAGATAGATTTCCCACAACTGGTACATGATCACTATTTCAATCTGCCCCTGGTCTAGTTTTCACACACACCAGACTGTTTCTAAATGTATTGCTTATCATTATGTAATCAATTTGATTACGTGCGTCATCTCCTGGGCTTTTCCATGTCCACAGACGTCTTGGATGTTGCTAAAACCAGGTGTTTCCTATCATCATATTGTTTATTCTTGCCCAGTGAATAAATTTGTCACCTCTTTCATTCCTCTCACCTAAGCCATAATGACCAACTACTTCCTCAACTCTTTCCTTTTCTACCTTTGCGTTAAGATCCCCTAGAACTATGGTGTTTTCATGTGGTTTGCATTCACAAAGTGCCTTATTTAACTCGTCGTAAAATGTATGAATTGTTTCCTCTAGACTGTCTGCTGTTGGTGCATAAACTTGTATAAGATTTATGTCTATTGGCTTTCCATTCAATTTCACTAAAAGGACTCTGTCAAATATTGGGTAAAAGCCTTTCACTGTTATTGCTCTTTCTGCATCCAAGATGATACCTACTCCTCTTTGGTGTTCAGTACCTCCAGAATAGATTATTTTATGTTCATCAGAAATATCTCCCCTGATCCAGTGTATCTTATTTCTCAAAGTCCCAGTAAATGTAAACTCATTCTTTTCATTTCCTATTTGATGTTTTCCAGTTTACCCTTCTGCATGAGTGTTCTCACATTCCAAGTACCTATCTTTAGAGGTTGTTTTATCTTTATTTTGCTTACAGTAGCCTTGTGACAATTGGGTATCACCTGTAGCACATGATGTCCCCTACTGAACGAGGGTTTTCCATTGGAATCCCTCTTAACGTTATTGTCATGATTTCTATTATTGTGGCGATTCATGATTGTACAAAGAAATTACGACGGTGGTTTTTTGTTGCCTTCCATCGGTTTGTTTACGGTTGGCTCCGCTAGCCTTTTGACTAAAAAAGTCTCACCCACAAAGCTGTGGGGTTGTTTTACTTCGGGGTACCCTCCCTTAACCTTTTACTCTCCCGAGCATACCTCCAAGGCAGCATATAAAAGTGATATTCACGCAAAATTCAGTCCCTTTGGACTTTGCTAGTGATATAAAGCTTGCATATACAAACAAAAACAAAATCCCAGATGCTGTATGTATAGTAAGAAAGATTTACACAAATTCTTGAAAGCTGGAGACCTATAAAAATGTTTAAACTCTCAGTCTTATTTAGCCATTTTAGATAATTCAAAACGTAGAGTCTGACAATAAATTAATTCATTACAATCTCAGAATCTAATGAAAAATGGCAGCATTTGTCACTTCTGCAAAATTTTATAAAACATACTGGGTATAAAAGAAGAAAACAGAAGCAGTCATGTGGCTTGAATTTTAAAAATCATTTGTTTTGAAAAAGATTTGGCACAATATATCTGAAAATTGAAGTAGGAAAAGCTATAAAAACAATGAAAAAGGGAAAAGCAGCAGGACCTGACAGCATACAGATAGAGATGATACAGGCACTAGAAGATTTGGCATTGAAGTGATTACAGACATATGCAACGACATATACCACACAGGATACATACCAAATGAACTAAAAACATCAACTTTCATTGCATTGCCTACAAAGAATGGTGCAGTTGAATGCAGTGACTTTAGAACAATAAGCCTAATGAGCCATGTTACAAAAATCTTGCTAAAAGTTATACAAGGAAGAATTCAGAATAAAATCAAAACTGAATTAGATGAGCAGCAATTTGGATTCAGAAAAAATAGCAGGACAAAAGAAGCCATATTCTGCATGAGAACATTAATCGAAAAGTACACAGAAGTAAACAAACCAATATATATGCCTGCTTCATAGACTACACCAAAGCTTTTGATAGAGTACACCACAAACAACTTATAGAATGCCTAAAAGAGATACATCTAGATGACATGGACTAATATGTAATCTATACTGGGAGCAAATAGCAATAATAAAATATAACAAATAGAACTCTACACCCATTGATATAAAAAGATGAGTAAGACAGGGATGCATCCTATCACCAAGCTTGTTCAATCTATACACTGAGCAAATTTTTAAAAACATCATAGAGATGCCAGGTCTTAATATTAATGGGAAGATAATCAATAACCTAAGATATGCTGATGATATTACTAGCAGAAAATCCTAAAGATCTGCAACAATTACTTAATGAAATAAACATGACAAGCAAAAAATGTGGACTAGATATGAATATCAAAAAGACTAAAACTATGATCATAAATAAAGAAGATACTCAAAACCCACAAGTGGATATCAAAATAGAAGGAATAGACGTGAAGACAGTTCAGAACTACAACTACCTTGGACATACTATAACCAGTGATGGAAAATGTACAACTGAAATAAACAAAAGAATAGGAATGGCAAAAAGTAATTTTAATGTCATGAAGAACATACTAACATCAAAACAAATAACACCAGGGCTAAAACTAAGAATAGCAAAATGTTACATCTTCT
Source organism: Megaustenia siamemsis (assembly GCA_032433765.1). Lineage (NCBI taxonomy): Eukaryota > Metazoa > Mollusca > Gastropoda > Stylommatophora > Ariophantidae > Megaustenia > Megaustenia siamemsis. The sequence continues at coordinate 131,350,473 of JAVIAB010000051.1, read as the reverse complement.
CAATATTCCTATATGGTGCAGAAAAATGGACATTAGACAAGAAAACAGAACAGAGAATTGAAGCCTTTGAAATGTGGATATATAGAAGAATAGGTAGAATTGGATGGAAGGAAAAGAAAACAAACGATGAAGTCTTAAAACAACTAAAAATGAAAAGAGAACGACTAAGCACAATTCAAACAAGACAAATGCGATTTTTGGGCCATGTCAAAAGACAAAACAGCCTACTAAAAGTAATCTTGGAGGGGAAAATACAAGGTGGCAGAGGCAGACCAAGACTAACATGGACAAGTAACATCAAAAGATGGACAAATCAGCCTATGACAACCTGCACCATCAAAGCAAGAGACAGAGCAGAATGGCGCTCCATGGTAGCCAACCTTCGTTGCGGAAAAGGCACTCTATGATGATGATATCTGAAAATTAAACAAATTAAAAGAATATGGGGAAAAGCAAAAGAATAAGCAAGAATTACAGGAGGAACAACTTACGATCAATTTCTTCTGCAAAAAGCTCTCCGTATATCATCCAGTATGGGTAATACCAGACATTACGCAGCCGTTTATTCCAAGAGACTTCATGAGTCTGGTAATTGATAGTCTGTCTTATGAGTCCAAAACTTGTCACAGCAACAAACAATATAGTCAGAAAATAGACCATATCTCGCAGCTGAAAGAAGGAAAGTGTACTTATATGACAAATATGACAAGGTTTAGAAAAGATTATCATCTAAATACCAACAATTAATATGCAAGAACTGCCATTAGGGAAAAGAAAATGACACACATACATATACAAATGCACATTTCCTTCTCTTCCAAAACATGAGCTGTTCATGACCTTTCTTCATTCTTCTCTGTTACTTGACAATATCTAAGTTTTGCATTTATTTTCACTGTAATGTCTTTTATATCATCAACATATTTCCTGGGGATAAATAAAAACCTAAACATGAACGCCTCATGGCGGCTGCTCAGGATAACAGGCCTTTATTCTTTGGTCCAGTATATCCTAACAGCAGCCCCCATGTAATGAGATAATGCCATGAAGATAAAATATACTTCCCCTTTCTCTTTCAGTTTTCCTCCGCTCACTGCCTCCTGTATGATGTTAGTCATGACCAATTTAGGCCTATGTTGATGATGATTGTTTTTGTGGACTTTTGTAAAATATGTCTGTGATATTACTGTAATACCTCATTTCCATGGCTTCCATGCATTAAAAAAAATCCAAACATGATAGTTAATTAGAGGGACAAGGAGGGTATGATAAAGATTGCTCATTTAACTCATTCAAGACCATTATCCAATATATAGGATAATTAACAAAATTCTACCTGGCCATTATCAGATACATCAGATGTGATAAACACAGTTGAATTTTTGTTTCATGAAGCCGTAATTTGGTTTTGACAATAATCAGTCATCATCATCATCATTGAGTGCCGTCTCCGCATTGAAGGTTGGCTACCATAGAGCACCATTCCACTCTGTCTCTTGCTTTGATGGTGCAGGTTGTCATAGGCTGATTTGTCCATCTTTGATGTTACTCGTCCATGTTAGTCTTGGTCTGCCTCTGCCTCTTTTACTTTGTATTTTCCCCTCCAGGATTACTTTTATTAGGCTGTTGTGTTTTTAACATGCCCCAAAAATTTCATTTGTCTTGTTCTAATTGTGTTTAGTAGTTCTCTTCTAATTTTTAGTTGTTTTAAAACTTCATCGTTTGTTTTCTTTTCTTTCCATCCAATTCTACCTATTCTTCTATAAATCCACATTTCAAAGGCTTAAATTCTCTCTTCTGTTTTCTTGTCTAATGTTCATGTTTATGCACCATACAGGAATTTTGAGAAGATGTAACATTTTGCTATTCTTAGTTTTCGCCCTGGTGTTATTTATTTTATGTTAGTATATTTTTTATGGCACTAAAATTACTTTTTGCCATACCTATTCTTTTGTTTATTTCAGTTACACATTTTCCATCACTGGTTACAGTATGTCCCAGGTAGTTGTAGCTCTGAACTGTCTCCAGATTTATTACTTCAACTTTGATATTTATTTGTAGGTCTTGAGAATTTTCTTTGTTTATGTTCATAGTTTTAGTCCTTTTGATATTCATATCTAGTCCATATTTTTTGCTTGTCATGTTTATTACATTAAGTAATTGTTGTAGATCTAAGATTTTCTGCTAGTAGTACAGTATCATCAGCATATCTTAGGTTATTGATTATTATCAATAATCAGTAGCCTCTCAACCACCACTACTACACCCACTGCTGTATCAGCAATCAATTTAATATTTGTTCTATGTATGTCTGTTTGTGTGAACAAACATATTTTTTTTTTTATTTCTCTTGCTCAAACTGTGTTATCAGTTTTTTTTGTCTTTTCCACTTATTTCAAAATTTCCATATTTTTTTTCTTCTCTGTTCACTCACTTCTTTCCATTATTTTTACAAGTTCTAAATAATGAGTCAAGTAAGCTATTCAGATGTAGATAATCACAATTATCAAATAAACAAAATATTAAATACCATGCAGTCGCACATAGAGCGTGCAGAGAACATATGAAATAAACATAAAATGGTATTGAGATCTTAGATCTGTGTTGTATTTTCTGGCTTGGATTTATGTGTTAATTTATATAGTTTGTTTGTTATACCTGATGAAGACTTTTGCCGAAACGTTGTAGTTTGTCTATCAGTTTAGCTGCTCCCTACCACTTTATGTTTATTTTACAAATTCAGATGTACATGGGGAATGAAGTAAGTACATAATTTTTCAATAGATAAATGATGTCACTTACAAGTTTGGCTATTATCTTGACATAAGGCCCCAGGTACTTGTTTACAGATAGTATTTCCAGGATACGGACATTCCAAAAGATCATATCCATTGAATAGATCAACTGTGCATCTATCAAGGTGGCTGGTATAAAACGAAGCACCATGCCTATGATGAACAAAGCAATGCCCAAGGTATCCAAAATATTCCACAGTTGAGAAATGTAGACTCGAACCTTCATGGAAGCCTTCACAGGTTCTGAGACAATTAGCTGTGGATTTTAAAAAAGAAACAGAAATGCTGTGCATATTCTTGAACAATATTTATCTTCTGTTTTAAAAAAAGATCAGATCTGAGGCGACACAAATATAATATTTTGCTGTTGATCTTAAAAATTTGTAATGTCTCAAGAAGTGTCGGCCAGTGATTGCTTTGATTTTATTTTTTTTTGCTGTGATCAGGGAAATTTTCTCGGTCATCAGCAAACATCAAATAACCCTTTGTGACTCGGGAAACACAGCGAATGTTTGGTTGCCGAATATACTGATAGACTTATGGCGTACCGACAGACAATGTAACACGTCCGGTCCATGAGGTGAAACTCGGGTCATAAATCAACCTGAGCCAGGAATTCAGAGTTCCTGTGTTTTGCCTAGTGTGAACACACAGGAGTGTGTCAAAAATTCAAAGAAAATACAATTTTTAGAACACCTAATATAGGGTGTTTTTAAAGTTGCAGTGCAGTGAATTTCTACTCTCGGAAGAAAAAACGTCACCAGAAATGCGGTTAACTAATGCGTCACACAAATTGTAAAATAAATGGTATTATTCAAATATATTTGACTGCTATTGGCGAGCTTATAATGGGTAATGTTGGTATTAACACAATAAAGTTGTGCCTAAAGCATATGTTGAAAATGTCCACCACGGGTCTCAAGACATGTCGCGATTCGTCTTTCCATATTTGCGAAAACCTTCAGAATAATGTCTGGTGATATTTGTTTAATCTTGCCTACTATTTCAGTCTTTAGGTCATTAATTGTCTGTGGATTATTTTCATAAACTTTCCCTTCAATGCCCCCCACAGATAATAATCTGGGGGTGTTAGATCTGGTGAACGAGCAGGCCAGATTCCACGTGAAATAATGCGATTTGCAAATATGCTTTCTAAATAATTGAGTGTTGTTGTAGCTGTGTGTGCTGTTGCCACATCCTGCTGAAACCAGGATTCCATAATTTTCCGTTCTGTAAGGTGTGCTATGAACGGTTCCAGAATTAAAGTACGGTAACGTTCTGCATTTATTGTTTCATTAAAAAATATAGGTCCTATTATCCGCATACGACTTATAGCGCACCACACTCCGACTTTTTGATCGTAAAGCGGCACTTGATGAAATTCATGGGGGTTTTCACTGCTCCACAGCCGATTGTTCTGACTGTTCACATAACCGGATAAATGAAACCAGGCCTCATCAGTGAAAAAAGTGACGTCAAGGATGGCAGCGCCATGTTCATAAATAAAATTCTGAAACCACATGCAGTAGTTTAAACGGGATTCATAATCTCTTTCTTGGAGTTGAGACACTTCAGTTAATTTGTATGGACGATAGTGTAGTTCACTTCTTAAAACCTTGTGAACAGAACTCTTAGATATTTGCACCTGTTGAGACAAGTGGTTTAAAGATGCATTTGGACTCATTGTAATTCTGTCTTGGAGTTCCATAATTTGGTCTTGTGAAAATGAAGGTCTTCCAGATCGGTATGCATCTACCAACCGGTTTCACAAAACTTTTTGATCAATTTTGTAACAGAATTTCGGTGAGGGACTCGTGAGTCTGGAAATTTCCTCACGAATTGTCTAATGACCTCATCCGTATATTTACCGCCATTACGAAAGACATGCTCAACCAGAAATACCCTGTTTTCAATCGTCAACACCATTTCCTTCAAGCAATGAGACAGTGAAAGTAGCGTAGTGCCCGTCCTTTACGTAAATAAAACCTTAAAGGAAGCAGCGGTTTGTTCATAAATGTGGTTTACAAAATTGTGGTACGTAGATGATGATTACGTCATTTACTGAATATTAGAAATATTCACTGCACTGCGACTTTAAAAACACCCTGTATTACATTTAAGTGGTAGTAATTTTTACTACGGTATCATAACTGGGAGAGTTACAGGAGATAGGTTTCATAATAAAGGGTTAAATTGACACACTTATACTGGCTTTGTTAATCTTTTTCTTTATATCCTTTCGGACTACCCTTTCTGGTGTTACTATACTATGCTGGCTCCTGATTTATTTATTTATTTTTAAAACTATTATTTTTTTCCTTTTAAAGGCTTTCTTAAATTCTGTGTTAAAATGTTAGTTTCAACAGGTCACAAAAGTGGGCAACATAGACACATCAATTCTTACCTCATGAACACTGAGCAGTTGCAGGACTTTTCACATATCCCTTTCATGATCTATCTATGTATATAAATATATGTACATATGTACGCATGCACACACACATATATGTAAAACATACACAGATGTACAACAGATATACATGACATGCACACATACATGTCTATAACAGATACACACATGTAATGCAACACAAAAGCTTACCTGTCTGACTTTCTCCAAGCCCATGGTCAGCATGAAAGCCATGATGTAGATCTCAGCCCACGTAGTTGTTGCCTTTAGACGATCCAAGATAACATAACTGAACAGCACCAAGAACACCATATATCCGATCTGATCAAACACAAAGTAAACTCATTAGTAGTGCTTATCCATAAAAGAAACAGACCTTACACAGAGTGAACCTATGGGCATGCAGATTAAAATATAAAAATTTTTTCTCATTATATAAAAAAAGTAAAGTTCCTCATCACGCCAAGTGGCATATAAGGAAATATGGTGTTAGAGACCATAATATTTTATAGACCTTTGGCACATAATTTGTGGGGTAATGTGGTCAGTATTACGCCCGTACCGCTTTACTTTCCCAGAAAGAAATCCGGTACTCATTTAAATCTGTGTGAACCTGGAAGCTGTTGATCAGGATCGAACCCGACCTCTTGTCCTTTTTAAGTCCAGTTCACTAACCACTGAGCTATCGCAGCTCCCTGTTCTCATTGTGCCTAGAGGCATTTAAGGGGAATATGGTATCAGTGCTGAAATTTTTTCAATTTCCAACAGTACATTTATGAGTGTTGTGATCAGCATTACACAAGGCTGCCCAACTTTCTACAAGAAAACCTTTGAAATTCATTCTGAGGCTGGATGAACTCTGAGGTCATATCAGGCCAGAAAATAATTTGCAGCATTTGTAAATTTAACCCAAACCCTCATGATCAGTAGACAAGCACACTAATTACTGCCACTGCAGCTTTGAAAGGTGACTGTGATGAATCTAACACATTTTCTTATTTTAGAATTAGCTGCACACTCAAAAAGAGACTATCTCTTGAAATCGCCTTCCCATGTTAAGAGATACTGCCACTCTGTACAATTGTCTCCTTTGATATTCATTCACCTTTGATGTGTCTCTTTCCCACAACCACAAGAGTCAAGTTGGTTACAATGTCTCAAAAAAGATCTCTCAAATTGAACAGTTGGAGGCGAAGGCGCGCCTACCAGCACCAGAGCTGGAAGTTGTCTGTGACCCACAGCTGATGGCTTGCGCCAGGATCAGTGAACCAAAACCATCCAGACCCTGCTCCACCTCTCCGTGGTGCCTCCAGTAACAGACTAACCTGTCTAGTCTGGCCAAGTGTGCAGGGATCGAAGAGGGAAGACAACCCGGTACTAAAATATGTTGTGCTGAAGTCGGATGTGTTGGGCCGAAAGGCGCAAATATAACAGCTATACTACAAACCACAACACAACGCAGACACGTCCACTATGTCCTTGTAAGGGCAGATGATGAAGAGGAATATTCTAGTCTACCACGATACTCTAGAATACTTTATCATCGGGCGAACGCAACCAACCAAATTGAACAGTCAAAAGTGTTAGAACCTGATTACAGCAAAAAGAGATCTGTTGAAAGTGGAGGTATATGTTATGACTGAGCTGCATGCCTAGTGAAGCTGTGTAATATTTACTAACATGACATCATCACAAGTGTGATCCACTATAGCTCGTTTCAAAACATATGCCCAACTTCAAAACGCTATTACTGTCTAACCGTTTGTTAAATACTTTTGAAATTTTCCAAATGTTATTAGAATGCAAAAGACCCTTTAAATGTATATTTAACAAATATCTTGCAGCTGCAGTTTTCTTAAAGCGGCGATATTTCTTTGATGTAAATTGTAAATTGTGAAGCCCTAAAGAATTGAAATTACCGTAGTTGCTGGTCTACGATTAATTTTCACTAGGTAAAGGCGTGGCCGTAATGGGGAAATAACTGGATAAAACAAAACACCAGGAGAATTATTGTCTGCTCAGTTCGAGGACGGACGATAATAATATCAAGGTATACCTGTATGTCCAATTTTCATAGTTGTGTGGTCCTGAAAAGGACCGTTTGTTGAAATAATTTAAGGTAATATAGGGGCCAACATTGTGGGGGCTATATACTTTCATTCTGAATCAGACGAGTCTAAAAGATTAATAACTGTTTGGGGTTGAACATTCCACAAACCATCATTTTTCCAATATTCCTCTTCCTGTTTTAAGACGTGGTCTTCACATTTAGCCCAATAATCTTTGTCTATATTTAATAAAACGAGATTAGCAAGAGTCTTTACATCGCATATTTTGAATGTTGTATTTTCATCTGCCACTTGTCCTTTTAATTTTGCCCAGATTAGTTCTATTGGATTTAAATGAGCATGGTAAGGTGGCAGCCTCAAACTTATATGACCGTGCTCTTGGATAATCTTATCTATTTGAAAAATCTTTGTCCTCTGTTTTTGCTTTACTAGAGATAGTAATTCAGGTTTTAAGTACATGTTATTAAATTGTATGTGCTCCTTTGTGAGCCATATCTTAATAGCATCTTTTGTACTGGATGACGTCGGGACTTTATCTTCAAGTGCAACAATGTTGTGGTACGCTGCATTGTCCATTATTAGGCAAGATGGTCGATCTAGTGATGGGAGAACAGAATTTTCAATCCAATGTCTAAATATGTCACCATTCATCTCAGAGTGATAATCCCGATTGTCTATGGATTTTGAAAGAAAAATGAGCTCTGCATTCTGTATTAGTCCATGTTGTCGACTACCTGCATGAGCAATTATCAAGCGCTGTCCTTTGCTGCTAGGTATTCATCTCTTAATCTTTCCATCTGATGACTGCCATTCCCTTTGGTTAGTGTGGTGAGCATTGATCCATGTTTCATCCAAGTACACAATATCATAACCTTGCTTGCGCACCTCTTTTACTTCACGTAAGTACTTGCTTCTCATGACTACTATATGTGGCTTCTAACAGATGATGTTTCGTCAATTGGAATACTTTCTGAATGTAAAGCCTGCAGCTCTCACATTCCTCCATAATGTAGACTTTGATATTTCAATACTGTTGTTCTTTTTCAGCGATGCTTTTAATTTTCTTATTGTAACAGTTTCATTCATACCCAACATTTTGCGAATTTCACTTCTAATAAGTTTACTGTCGAAATTATCCAACATTTTTGCTCTTCCTTGTGATTTTGTATATTTGGAACATTGACGGTCACATGCTTGAATCCAGCGATTAAATGACCGTTTAGATAAATCCAAAATGTGTCTTGTCCTATTCTCAGGGTTTTCTAAAGAATGAAATAATCTTCCTCGTTTAGCCTCTTTGCAAAAATAGTCATACATTTTTATTGCGATGTTTTGTAAACTGCAGAATTTCATTTTAAGACTCATGATAAATGTTATTGTTCCACGTTACGCCGCTGAATTAACGGAAATGGAACACACAATGTCTCGTGTTTACTACAAGTGTCTAATTGTGTCAGATAACTCACGCGGAAAGTGTGCAAAAACGTGTTTATGGATTTGTAATCGCTATTTTTAACTTAAATACTGTAAACACTAAGTTTTGACTACATCAATGGGTCGTTATAAATTTATATAAATCAAATAAGCAATAATAATAACCAAATGTTTGTTTTTAATGAAATTAATTCCCTGTTGGGTTCTAATCATTATAACTATACATGCAAATTTTGAAAAAATTACAAAAAGCGGTTTAAAAGATATTGATTTTTAAAGTTGGGCACGACTTATGAAACAAGCTATAGAGGATTATATCTCTCTTTTAAATGTCCAAATTTGCAAGAAATCATTTTTTTTTTTCTTGGTCAAATATTTTTCTTAACAATCATCATTATGCCAGAACTCTTATTGTTATTGTTAATTTACTTTCTATCAACAAAATATTTTGTATACACTAATTTTTCTTTTCTGTGAACATGGACTGACAAAACAAGTCAGAGCCTTCATGCATAGTGATATTAATGTAATTTATTTATCTGTACATCCCCATCTGAAGGTTCTCAATTGTGCATTTCTACTGCTTGTCCAAGGTTCAAATCTTCAGACATCTTGATTGTAATGGGTGACATGAACGCTAAAGTAGGAAAAGGTAGATATAAGACCATTATAGGAAATCATGATTTAGGACAAAGAAATGACAGAGGAGAAAGATTAATACAATTCTGTGAAGAAAACTGGCTGATAATATGTAACACCTATTTTGAGCAAGAGAAAAGGAAACTATACACATGGAAAAGCCCTGGAGATAAGAAGAGGAATCAAATAGATTACATATTGATAAAAGAAACGTTCCATAACAGCGCAAAGAAAGCCAAAACCTACCCAGGAGCAGATATTAATTCAGATCACAATCCTGTAATGATTAAAATGAAAATCAAACTAAAGAGAAAGAAGCAAAAGTCTAATTCATCAACAAATTCACTAGATATAACAGCTTTAAATCAAAAAGATATTAAAGATACCTATACAATACAAGTAAAGAACACATACCAGAAGCTGCTAGAAGAAAGAATTGAGCAATACAGAAGAGAAAATCCTGATGAAAAAGTAGCAACCACATGGCAATGCATAAAGAAAAGCATAAAAGAAACCTGCGACACCTTACCCAAAAGAGAAAAGAACAAAAAACAAAAATGGATAACTAACACAATCTTAGAAAAAATGGAAGAAAGGAGACAAGTGAAGAACACTGCCCAATACAATAAAATAGATAATGAAATATGCAAAATGTGCAAGAAGGCAAAAGAAGACTGGAAATTCACTTTCCCAGAAAAAAATCCGGTACCCATTAAAGGCTGGGTGAACCCGGAAGCTGTCAGTTGGGATCGAACCCTACCCATTGACCTTTGTAGTCCAGTTCACTAACCACTGAGCTATATCAGCTCCCAGAAATAAAGAGAACGACTAATAAAAATAAAAAAGCCACAGAAGGTGGATGCATAGCAGACAAAAAAGGAAAAATGCTAACAGACAATAAAGATATTATAGATAGATGGCAGGAATATATAACAGAACTATTTCATGATCAAAGGGACAAGAAACCAGTTACAAAATGTACATCAGGCTATAAAATCTTAAAATCTGAGGTGGAAAAAGCTATAAAAAATATGAAAAAGGGAAAAGCAGCAGGACCTGACAGCATACAGATAGAGATGATACAGGCACTAGAAGATTTTAGCACTAAAGTGATTACAGACATATGCAACAACATATACCATACAGGATACATACCAAATGAACTAAAAACATCAACTTTCA